>CM031599.1:72994626-72997126 GCA_018398815.1 Conus ventricosus | reverse complement strand
CGAGGTAACTCTACAGAAAGCTTCTATGATGTAGATTTAAGTGGTACGAACAGAAAACATGTATCATTTTTGCACTGGAACGTGAATGGCTTGCTTTCTAAGTTATCTGATAAAAAATTTGTTTCGTACATAACATCGTTTGATTTTGTTTGTTTGGTAGAGACGTTTCTTGAAAATTTGAAGTCGTATGTATTCAACAATCAAAAGGGTTTTTCTGTAGACCTGCTCTTCATTTACAAGACACGGAAGACGATCTGGAGGTGTTATATGTCTTATCAAAACGGAACTGTTACCCTTCGTACAAGAGCTACCAACTGACTTAAATAATACGATGATGTTCAATATTTCTAAAGATGTGTTTTGGTTTTTCTAAGAATGTTCTTTATGTATGTACATATGTTCCGCCGGAAAATTCACCCTACTATGTTTACTATGATATTGATAATGGCATAAGTGTTTTGGAAAATTGCCTTTTTGATGTTATGCTTAGTATGCCTGATATGTATTACTTCTGGCTGAGATCTAAATAGCAGAATCTCTAATATTTGCCAGGAATTTACAACAGAAAAGTGTCCTTTCAGCATACACAACGGAACCTTCGTTAACAGAGGTTCCGAAGATAAGACATTGAACAGGTATGGTAAGCTGTTGTTAAACATGTGTACTGCGCTAGATATGTGCATTTTAAATGGTGTGTGTGACGGCGACCGTCAAGGTCGTTTCACATACATTTCAGAGACAGGGAACAGTGTGAATGACTATTTCATAATTTCCTATGACTTGTTTACCCTTGTTAATCTATCGTGCAACCTCAGTGTAAATGAACGCATAGAGTCCGACCATCTACCTCTTGTGTTCAACATAAACTTAAAACATGAAGTAAGAAATGGAAAAGACATAAAGAAAAAGACACAATTTATTGATAAGTATGTATGGCAAGGTGAATATGCTAATACTTTTCATGATCTAATGAGTAGTCAACGTGCACTATTAATGCTTGAGGAAGCTGTTAGTCTCATGGATGATGATGTTAATGCCGCTTTAAACATATTAATGCTTGTATAAAAGAACAGGCAGAGTGCATGAGAAAACAAATGAGAATAAATACTAATCAACAGAATGATGATTGGTTTGACCGTGAATGTTATAAAACTAAAAAAGACGTGCAACAGCTTCTGCGAATATCCAGAAAGACGCTAGACGATGAAGACAGAGACGTTTATTGTAAAACTCGAAGGGAATATAAGAATCTTTTGAAGAGGAAGGAGAACGAATATAATTCTACTTTATTATGCAATTTGATTAATTCAGTAAACGATCAGAGAGAGTTCTGGAAGCATATGCGTAAAACATCAGTTAGAAAAAGTAATACGTATAATAATATTTCAGTCAAGGACTGGTATAGGCATTTCAAAGAACTTCTCGAAAAAGATATTGAAGAAGACGTGCAAGAAGTAGAAGAAGTTGCCTCTCTTGATATTGATAGTGAAGCAGGTGTCCTCGACCGCCCAATTTCAAGAGCAGAAGTAATCTCAGCGATTAAAAAACTAAAGAACAGAAAAGCTGCGGGCCCTGATGGTATAGTTGGAGAATTGTTTAAAAACGCTGGAAATGCCGTAACTGATTTTTTGGTCATATTTTTTAATGTACTTTTGACAAAGGGATATTTCCTGATGACTGGACAGAGTCGATTATATTGCCATTATTCAAGAAAGGTGAAGTCAACGATCCAGGCAACTACAGGGGCATATCACTTTGTGATATAGGTAGTAAATTATATAGTTCAATAATCAACTGTAGATTGCAAGAGTGGTCGAACATAATAATAGCACTGGCGAGTGGCAGGCAGGTTTTAAGAAAGGTTATTCAACTATCGACCAAATGTTTACACTTTTAGCTATTATACAGAAACAGTTTTCATTGAATCGCAAATTATACGTAGCCTTCATTGATTTCGAAAAGGCATTTGATTCAGTCTCCAGAAAATTACTTTGGCCAATACTTAAAAAGAATGGAATAAAGGGTAAGATACATCGATGTATTAAGAGCATGTATGATTGTGTAAAAGCGAGGGTTAGATGTGGTGGAGATTTTACAGACTATATAATGTGCACAAAAGGGGTGAAACAAGGGGATGCCTGTAGTCCTGTTTTGTTTTCCCTATTTATCAACGAATTAGCGCAAGAAATAATAGAGAACGGAAGACATGGTGCAACCTTGTCTCCAGATACTGTTGAACTGTTTATTTGTTATTAGCAGATGATATAGCTTTATTGTCAGAAACCCCAGTTGGCCTCCAGACCCAGTTGAACAGTTTATGTATTGCAGCATCTAGACTCCAACTTAAGGTGAATATGAGAAAGAGCAATATTGTTGTATTTAGAAAAGGAGGTTACCTTGCAGCAAGAGAGAGGTGGTCGTTCAATGGGGAACAAATGGATGTTGTTAATTGTTACAAATATTTAGGTATTAATTTTTCTACCCGGCTCAGTTTTGTGGC
>CM031599.1:72984626-72987126 GCA_018398815.1 Conus ventricosus | reverse complement strand
AACCAACGCCTCTGTGACAGGATACCATTCAGTTTATGTTGTTTAAAGCCTAGCCGACAACTGGGGGCCATATCAGGGCTATCGTCTCCGAGACGAATAAAGTAACATGGAGGGAACAGTAGGAGGTGGGGTGGTTGAAGGGAGAGAGGGATGGGGAAACACCACAACAATCGACTGGCAGTGATACCTGACTGTTGGAAAGGATGGGTTGGGGGTGTCAAACGGGTACGAGGGGGCCGGGGGTGGGGGGGGAGTGATAAGAGAGGGAGGTGAGGGACATGATTACAGCCAAGCGTTCAGCTGTTGAAGAACTTCACACGAGAGTGAAGAACTACTTGCGAGCCAGGGAAGAGAGGGGGAGGAGAGAAAGAGAAGGGGGGGGAGGAGGAAAAGAATGTCACGCATGGGTGATTGGTGATTGAAAAAATAATTGGCTGGGACTATTGACTTTCAATCTATATCTGAAACTGAAACTTATCAAGGTGGGTGGGAATGGACACTCCAGTTCAGCATCTCGTACTACACGCCTTCTGCTCCCCCCCCCCCCCTTCCCCTTCCCCATCAAAGTTAAACAGTGGGGAGAAGGGAAGATGCACCCTCCCTCTCCTCCCATTCTCCCTTCTAACCTAACCTCCCGTGTCAACACAGCGTCTGGTCTTTGTGCCTACGTCCATGCAGTGTTTCCCTACATTCAATATGAGCTGGGGGGAAAAAAGCTTCTAATTCAGTGGCCCTGCATGCCCTGCTGTAGGGTGACCTTAGTCTGCATGTCCTCCCCGCGTGCATGCTTGTGATGACTTCATGTCAAAGTCAGCAGTACTGGCGAGTGTTTGAGGACTGTCGTAGGACGCAGGTGATGGTGCCCTCCACAGAGAGAGAGAGAGAGAGAGAGAGAGAGAGAGAGAGAGAGAGAGAGAGAGAGAGAGAGGGGGGGGGGAGAGGAATACTTTGATTGAGTCCATGACAAAACAATTATTGTCATCAAGCAGAGGGCTTGGTAGTAGGTGGTATCATGAGTGTGCCAAGCATCACTGAATACCAGTGATGTAAATCTGTTGCAGTGCAGAGCCATCTGTGGTGAGCTGCCTCCTGATGAGCCCATACCGGCTGTCCTCTATGGATCAACTGCATGATGAGCCCATACTGGTTGTCCTCTATGGATCAACTGCGTGATGAGCCCATACTGGTTGTCCTCTATGGATCAACTGCATGATGAGCCCATACTGGCTGTCCTCTGTGGATCAACTGCATGATGAGCCCATACTGACTGTCCTCTGTGGATTAACTGCATGATGAGTCCATACTGGCTGTCCTCTATGGATCAACTGCATGATGAGCCCATACTGGCTGTCCTCTATGGATCAACTGCATGATGAGCCCATACTGGTTGTCCTCTATGGATCAACTGCATGATGAGCCCATACTCACTGTCCTCTGTGGATCAACTGCATGATGAGCCCATACCGGCTGTCCTCTGTGGATCAACTGCATGATGAGCCCATACCGGCTGTCCTCTATGGATCAACTGCATGGTGAGCCCATACTCACTGTCCTCTGTGGATCAACTGCATGATGAGCCCATACTGGTTGTCCTCTTTGGATCAACTGCATGATGAGCCCATACTCACTGTCCTCTGTGGATCAACTGCATGATGAGCCCATACTGGCTGTCCTCTATGGATCAACTGCATGATGAGCCCATACTCACTGTCCTCTGTGGATCAACTGCATGATGAGTCCATACTGGCTGTCCTCTATGGATCAACTGCATGATGAACCCATACTGACTGTCCTCTATGGATCAACTGCACTGACGTCTCATGATGAACCCATACTGACTGTCCTCTATGGATCAACTGCATGATGAACCCATACTGACTGTCCTCTATGGATCAACTGCACTGACGTCTCATGATGTGTCCATACTGGCTGTCCTCTATGGATCAACTGCATGATGAGCCCATACTGGTTGTCCTCTATGGATCAACTGCATGATGAACCCATACTGACTGTCCTCTATGGATCAACTGCACTGACGTCTCATGATGTGTCCATACTGGCTGTCCTCTATGGATCAACTGCATGGTGAGCCCATACTGACTGTCCTCTGTGGATCAATTGCACTGACGTTGCAACTGGACGAGCCTGATTGTGACTGTTACCGGCCCAGTGGTTTTGTCTGGAGCGAGTGGAACACATTTTGACCACGGGCGGACGGACGGACAGACAGACAAACACACACACACACACACACACACACACACACACACACACACACAGAGGCACGCGCGCGCACGCGCGCACGCACACACACACACACACACACACACACACACACACACCACACACACACACACACACACTCACACACACACACACCCTGTTCTATAAGAACTGGGAGTACAAAAACTGCCACAGACAGGAAAGTTAAAGAGGGTTGGGGAGACAGGCAGACATATTTATTATAGCAAAATAAAGCTTTTATTCAGTCTAAGCCCAG
>CM031599.1:72949626-72979626 GCA_018398815.1 Conus ventricosus | reverse complement strand
GACTTTCTGGTTGAATTATTCAATGTTACTTTTGACAGTGGAATGTTCACCAGAGAATGGTCTAAATCTATAATCATACCAATTCATAAAAAGGGAGACACAAATAACCCAGACATCTATAGAGGGGTGGCTTTAACAAACGTCATAAGTAAAATATACACAAATATTTTAAACAAACGACTGACTAAATGGGCAGAAACCGAAGAAGCAATAATAGAAGAACAAACAGGTTTTAGGAAAGACTATAGCACGATAGATCACATCTTTACTTTATACGCACTTGTCCAGAAGTATCTACTACGAAATGCTAAATTATATGTAGCCTTTGTTGACTTTAGAAAAGCCTTCGATTCGGTGAACAGGAACATTCTTTGGAATATTTTGAGAAATAATGGCATTAACGGGAAAATGTATAAGGCACTTAGAGGAGTGTACGAATCTGTAGTGGCTTGCGTACGTGATAAGGGTAAATTATCAGATTATTTTGACTGTCCGCGTGGTGTAAAGCAGGGATGCTTACTAAGCCCTCATCTTTTCTCATTTTTCATCAACGAATTAGCGATAGAGATCAACAAACAAGGCAGACACGGTATTCAAATGATACCAGATGCTATTGAAATTTTCCTGATGTTGTTTGCAGATGATGTTGTTTTGCTTTCTGATACGATAATTGGTTTACAAAACCAGCTGACAGCATTAAAAGGAGAAGCCGATCGGTTACAATTAGCTGTTAATCTGGAAAAAAAAAACAAATATTATGATTTTTAGAATGGGGGGTCATCTTTCTAGACACGAAAAATGGTGGTACGGTAACACAGAAGTAAAAGTGACAAACAGTTATAAATACCTCGGTCTGATATTCACAACCAAGCTCAGTCTTAATGCAGGTTTGACAGAAATGTGTAGAAAAGGAAAGAGAGGGGTGATCGAAATTCTTAGAACATTGAGAAAATTAGATTCAGTTGAACCATCGATTTTCTGGAAACTTTTCGACACTCAGATAACACCCATATTAACATATGCAGCAGAGGTGTGGGGGGTGCCGGTCAATAACGAAATAGAAAGTGTCCATACATTTGCAATCAAGCGTTTCCTAAGTGTTCCCTTACATTCTTCTAACAAAATGGTTTATGCGGAAACTGGAAGGTATCCTTTATATATACACACCTATATAAAATGTATTAAATATTGGTTGAAACTGTTAAAACTACCTTACACAAGGTTATGTAAACAGGCGTACAAAATGTTGTTACAACAGCATGAGAATGGAAAGTTTAACTGGGTATCCAATGTAAAGAAACTGTTGACTGAAAATGGGTTTGGCATTGTCTGGCTAAGCCAAGAAGTAGGAAACGATAAATTGTTTATCTCAGAATTTAAAGACAGATTGATCTGTATGTTTCAACAAAACTGGCACTCTCACATGGAAGGCAATGAAAAATACAGATGGTTTCTTTCATTTAACAGTAACCTGCAGCCTGAAAAATATTTATCGGTGGTAACAGATAGATGGCACAGAAGCGCACTGGCAAGATTTCGAACAAGAACATTAGGTCTTTTTGCCAACAAAAAATGGTTTATGCTTGATACAACAACAGTAAATACTTGTCCAGTCTGCAAAGCAAACGCCACTGAAGATGAGAATCACTTTTTATACCATTGTGATGCTTACCGACATATTCGCGGAAAATTTAGCTTCTTTCAGGTGCCTATTGTACAAAATTGCAATCTGCTTCATATATTGACGCTTGAAAACGAATCGCTGATCAAATCCTTAGCAAGTTATATTGCCGAAGCTGGTAAAATCAGAAAAAAAGTCACTTCCAAATTGATTTCCTCTTGTAAACATTATTTTCTATTCAGTGCCTGGTGGTCATTGATTCTGTGACAATCAATGGCAATGTTTTATGAGATGCTGTTGTTTTGTGTTTTGCTTTTGTCCAACACAACTTTAAAACGTTGGACTTTGAGTGTGTGGGTGTGTACACAGATGTCTAAACATTTTGGCTTGTTGGGTTAATTTTGTTCAGAAATTTTCCTTTATGTGGGTAATAAGTTCACGCCCCCATGTCATAACGGCTGTACAGCTATTGACATTAAAATGTCGTTGAGTCATTGATTGAGTCTCTCTCTCTCTCTCTCTCTCTCTCTCTCTCTCTCTCGTACAGATTAGTCTGTTTTGCCCATCCAACACCCCCTGGCTTTTCTATCCCCTTTCCACACCCCAGCACACACACACACACACACACACACACACACACACACACACTATGAAAAGCATGGGCTGACCCAGACTGTCCTGATGAACAGCCGTGGAATAGGGGGGGTGGGGGGTGTGTGGGGGAGCATTTGGGGCGGGGACACTGGCACAGCCACCTGCCGCAGCGAACGTAAAAGAAATGAGCTGTCATCATCAATTCAGTAGGAGGGAGACGAACTTGAGAAAAGAGAGGGACGAGGGAGGACGGCAGGGGAGGGGAGGGGAGGGGGAAGGGGCTAGGGGCTAGTGTGTACATCTCCAAGACACCGTCACGCCTCAGATTGATGGAATCTTTCAAATTGATGGTTACCCGTCCAATGACCTGAGTAGAAGTAATGCGAGTTCAGTTACAGTTCTGTTGAAACCATGCCAACTACAAATAGCCCACGAGGAGACGTTTCAAAGCATTAAGGCTTTAATATTAATGTGAAAAGAAAGAAGTCACTTCTGTCTTGCATTAATAGAGAAATAATTCATATGTAATAAATAAATTAACTAGTTCAAGAATAAATGAATGCTAGACATATCCTTATACTTTATAAAATGTCAATACGCCATTAATTCTACTTACATTTTCTCCATCAAATTTGTAAACAACATGGGTGTGCCAGTCATTTCCATCATTAGCAAACGATTTTATAATTGATTATTTAGTTTCCGTTTCAGAACAATAACTATATGAAAAGCACTTCTATTGTCACTGAAAAAAAAGAATGTCATTCAGTCTCAGAAACCAGTTGAACTCTAGTGAAATTGCAAAAACGAACATGGACAACCCCAAGTACGCATTTGTGAGTAAGGTGACATGATAATCTCTTCATTCAAAATAGCAACCCCCAGACTCTTGACTCTGTTCAGTAAAAAGGTTGATTGGTTGTGCTACGCCATGCTGCTCGAACTTTCGATTCCATCAACATCAACTGTATATTATTAGGGCATGGGGGATATTACAGAGACAGACAGACAGACAGAAAAGACAGACAGACAGACAGGCAGACAGAAAGAGTTGGAGGACACGGCCCCCGTTTTGAGACTGTTGTAATGGTCAAATGAAAATTGGTTTGTGAATCTTCTACCATAAATAGAGAGTTTACACTTGTCACCACGGTGGACCTTTCCTGTGTCTGGATCTGATTCAACGAGAAATGAAGAACGCGGTCTGATCAGTCAGCTCAGCGTTCTATGCTTGCTGATGTGCATTCAGAAAGTGCAGTTGGATTCTTCGTCATGGTATAGGCACACGCCCAGTTTCCACCCTTGCCTTTAGTTCTCTCTCTCTCTCTCTCTCTCTCTCTCCTCTCTCTCTCTCTCTCTCTCTCTCTCTCTCTCTCTCTGTGAGTGAGTGTGTGTGCATATGTGGTGTCGTCTGTCTGTATTTTAGATGTATAAATACAGATTATAATCTTGAGTTTCGATTTACATATAATAACGAGGTGTAATCTACACCTCCCTTCTTCATCCCCACCTCTCACCCCTCGCTCCTCTTCCCCAAAACCAGTAACAGAAACGACAAATAAGCAGTCAAAAAAACCTTCAAATGCTGACACGTCACAGACTGCATGTAAACGTCAACACCATCATTTGGAAATTTCAATCATCCGGAGGTTCCAGAAACAATGCTTGGGATTTTGCTACTTGACAAATCGATAAATGGTCTGTCACGCAATAAACGTTTTCCCATAATGAACACAAGATATACATAGATAGAGATAGAGAGAGAGACACAGAGAGACAGACAGAGAGACAGACAGATAGATAGATAGATAGATAGATAGATAATAGATAGATAGATAGATAGATAGATAGATAGATAGATAGATAGATAGATAGATAGACATTTGCGGGTATCAGACTGAGCCAATCAGGGCCGGAAAAAAAAGAGATACGAGATTGCCTCTGAGTGCAAGCATAGTGATTGGAATTTGTTGTTCTGAATATTGTTGCTATTTAGGACAAGCAATCACTCGACGTTTGAAGTCAGAATAACAAGACAAACAAACCTTGCTCTATTCAAAAAATAAAAGTAATCGCGAATGCACAAGGAAGTGTTCTTTGAAAGACACGATTCGTGATTTTAAAGGTCTACTTTAGAGATTTTCGATAATTTGTTAAAAACAGGTCTACATGTCATGTAACTACAGTATGGGATTCATTTTTCAAAAAAATTCGCCGGAAGAATTTAATAGATAAAAAACGACTTTTGCACACCTGTTCAAACCCCGCGCGGTAGACCGAAAACCGTGACGTCACTTGATGGACTGGCCGTCAGCCGCGACCTACACAACAAGCCAACGCCAAGTGAAATCAACACGAGTTGCGATCCCCCACAGCCTAAAAAGTCACGAGGGGGTGGCAGATATTGTGCTGTAGGCGAGTGCAGCAGCTCAGCAGGAGACGGATATTCTTTGCACACATTTCCATCTGATCCAGATACTCGAAAGAAGTGGATTCGGTTCGTGCAACCATGCCGGGCAGCTACAGTTCTTTTTATCACGTCAGTTCCAGCTGGACCGCGGAAACGAGCTATTCCGACAATTGCCGAGCCCGTTCGAATGGCTCAAAAACTTCGTCTGCATTGTGCGTGTATACTTTGAAGGCGGAGTGGTAAGCTCGTACAGATGAGTACGATAGTCGCACGTTTATTCTGTTCTTATCTATGGACAGATCACACTTGTTAAACTGAATGAACACGCTAAGGCTTGAGGTTGAGCAAGGAGAATCTCCGCTCGCCGTCCACGCGTGATCGCATCAAGAAGTCAGTCGGTAGCCTCCCTCGAGACTTCGGTAAAGTCCGTACGCCTTCGGAATGCTGTGTTCGGGCGTCCAGCTGGAACCACTGACTTCGGAATAGAAGTCATTGACGTGGTAAAAAGAACTTAGCGTTCAAACTGATAAGGTACAGGCCTTGCAGAAACATCCCCAGAGTCACATTGGCTGTCGCAATCATAGTCACTGCTTTTACATGATAAATTAAATACCGAACGAGATGTGCAAGAACCATCATAATCGCTTTCTGTCGCCGTCGCTGTCCATCATGTGACGTCACATCCAAGAGCAGTTAAGCCATGCCAAGATTTGGTTGATTACCTCCCGTTTTCTTGATTACAGGTGAAAATGCCCACTTTCGCGGATCGATTTCGTGTGATCGGGAGCGAATCGGATGTTTATTTTACCAATTTAGCAAACATTTCATATTTCTGCATAAGCTGACCAATTATCGAAAACCTCTAAAGTAGACCTTTAAATCGTGCTTTTAGAGAAGATTTTTTTCCTTCCTCATCCAGTAATGCTACACAGAAAAACACTTACAAGCCAGTTACACAGGAATGAAAACAAAAACAAACAAACAAACAAACAAACAAGCAATTAAACGAACAAACTAATCCGAAACAAAAAGCTGAACAGGATCCATATTTTGCAAGGGAAATAACCCTCAAAAATAACACGGAACTCTCCCAGGCCGAGAAAACAAAAGAGACAGAATTGGCTGAACATCATCAGTGCGACCATAGACGTGGACACATAATATAGACAATGGAGGATGTAGAAATAATTTGCGAGTGGAACTGGGATGGGCGACCTAAAAGTCAAATGGTCATTATGTGAAACCAGAACAAAATGCCAATAGCTAAATCAGAAGCTGTTTATACAATCATTGTGCGCTTGCGCTCTCTCTCTCTCTCTCTCTCTCTCTCCTCTCCTCGTCCTCTCTCACTCTCTCTCTCTCTCTCTCTCTTCTCTTCTCTCTCTCTCTCTCTCTCTCTCTCTCACTCTCTCTCTCTCTCTCTCTCTCTCTCTCTCTCTCTCTCTCTCTTCCTCTCTCTCTCTCTCTGTAAAACAGGCATTCGCCAGCACATTATGAACATTTTCACTTTGACAGATGGCGTAAGGAAATTGTGGCTGCCTTCATAACAACAATTCTGTTCGTATGAACGCGCAAGTCTACATATACACATACAGCGTATACATTCTAACATGCAAGAGTATTAATGGTATACATATGTGCACATCTACTCGAGGGCAGTGTGTGTGTGTGTGTGTGTGTGTGTGTGTGGTGTGTGTGTGGTGTGTGTGTGTGTGTGTGTGTGTGTGTGTGTGAGTGTGTGTGTGTGTGTGTGTGTGTGTGTGTGTGGTGTGTGTGTGTGTGTGTGTGTGCATGCGAGCATGAGTGCGTGCGTGCGTGCGTTCGTGCATGCGTGCATGTGTGCGTGCGCGCGCGTGCGAGTCTCTGTGTGTGTGTCTGTGTCTGTGTCTCAATGTGTGTGTATGTGTGTGTGTGTGTGTGTGTGAGTGTGTGTGTGTGTGTGTGTGTGTGTGTGTGTGTGTGTGTGTGTGTGTGTGTGTGTGTGCGTTGTGTGTGTGTGTGTGTGTGTGTGTGCGCGTGCGCGCGAAAGAGCGCGCATGTGTGTTTGCTTATGTGTGTGTAATGCGTGCGTGCGCGCACGAGTGTGAGTATGTATGTATGTGTGTATGTGTGTGTGTGTGTGTGTGTGTGTGTGTGTGTGTGTGTGTGTGTGTGTGTGTGTGTGTGTGTGAGAGTGTGCGCGCGCGCTGGTGTGTGTGTGTATGTGTGTGTGTGTGTGTGTGTGTGTGTGTGTGTGTGTGTGTGTGTGTGTTGTGTGGTGCATAAAAAGTAAGAAAAAAGACACAAAAACAAGATCGTGGGGGGGGGGGGGGCAGTTTTGCATTGCTGTATTATAGTATGTCAACTGTCTGAGGACATCCAACGCATTCTATTCAGCTAGCTGACATAGTTGACAGGGAAAGGGGAGAAAAGCCGTAATAGACTTCTTTCTCTTGCTATGATTTTGACCAAGATGACCTGCCCTTGAGCCACACCGTGGACGCCATGACCGACCACGCTGAGATCCGACACCACATCGTCTGGCTCAGCACGTACGTGCAGACTGCAGCCAGCCTCTTACAACCACAGGAAGGAGTGTGGTAACAGTCTGGCAGCATGCAGACCACGCGGAATACACACACAGTTTCCTTCTGTGCCAGACAACATCAGAGGCTGGAATGAGCTGCCAGTACAGGCGGCCTGTAATGGTTGAGTTTTACGTCCTCATAGCGAAAGCTTTTAGGGACATGTTTTTCTTTCACGGTAGTCTTTGGAATGGGCCTGTTGCCCTCTTTCTTTCAATCCCCCCCCCCCCCCCCCCCCCCCCCCCCCCACACACACACACACCTCAGCTCTTGTAGTACAGGTTCTGATTTTGAAAACAAGAAAATGTCTGTTTCACGTGATTATAACAGAGCTTTTAAAATGCGACAAGTTTCAAGCAATGAAATGTACGTCAAATCAGCATAAGTGATAACATCACATTTCAGAGGAGGTGTTGGAGATCAGTGTAATCGTAACCACCACAACCTCCTCCCCAAAAAGAAAAAAGTAAAATGCACGTAAAAGTACAAGCAAAATCCTGGCTTCAGGCAATACGTAGGGAAAAATATGTAAATGCACTCTGACTACTTGTTAGTGGTAAAAGTCTTTTGCCCATCCTAACCAGTCTCCACCGAGTGAGTCTAGGTAATCATGCATTTTTGGTGTCTGTCAGTGTGTGTGTATGTGTGTGTGTGTGCGTTCGAGTGTGCGTGCGTGCGTGCGTGCGTGCGTGCGGGCGGGCGGACGTGCGGGCGTGCGTGCTGCGTGCGTGCGTGCGTGTTGGTGTGTGGTGTGTGTGTGTGTGTGTGTGTGTGTGTGTGTGTGTGTGTGTGTGTGTGTGTGTGTGTGTGTGTGTGTGATATCGAGAATCTGACCACATGCAAAAGCGGGTGCTGGTGCTAAATATCTGCTTAAACCATTCATTAACCCGCAGCCTATATAAAAGGGTTACGGTTTGGGATAGACCCTGGGGATTACAACGTTTTCTTGTTGGTTTAGTTATATCCCATCTGTGCTTCCGACTGAATTTTCAAGGTATTGTTTCTGTCTCATGTACCAGATTGAACTTGTGAGATGAAGATGAAGAAAGAAGGACATCACAAATCAAAACATCAGATGTATTTCTTGCAGCTTCCTTTGCCTAAAGATCAGCTATGTCATTGCCACATAAACTGGAATGCCCTGGAACCCATAACAAAGTTATATCAATACCCCGCTTTATTATTTGATGAATTAAAATAAGAACTCACATATCAAGTCTGAACGACTAGACTTCGATTTACAATGTGGACCGTATGAGCTGATTTTGAGGTGTGTGTGTGTGTGTGTGTGTGTGTGTGTGTGTGTGTGTGTTTTGTGTGTGTGTGTGTGTGTGTGTTGTGTGTGTGTGGTAAATTTCTGACTGCCATTTCCCAGCCATCACAAGCATGACATGATCAGCCTTGGTAATAAAGGTCAATAGTACAACGACCTTTCCAGTCCCCTGCTGCAAGAAGATGCCACCAACTGGTAATGGCTGTAAATGTGTGTTGAACACTTTCAGCAACAGCTTGAATGTTACAACATCAACATTTTCTTTAAAACTGAGACCACGTACATTTTATGCTTAATACAGAGATACGATACATATTACATATATATATATATATATATATATATATATATATATATATATATATATATATATATATATATATATATATATATATAATGCAAGAAACTCGTATAGTTGTTCATAGTGTATATATATATATATATATATATATATATATATATATATATATATATATATATATATATATTTGTTAAAAATATTTTTTTTAATGAAGTGTTAAAATCTACAAGCTTGTTTCGAGCCTTGCTATCTTGCTGTTTTTTAACAGATGTTGCTCCCCAAGGGGTTGAGCACCTTCAGATTTTTTAAGGACATTTTTATATTGTTCATATATATATATATTATTATAATATATATATATATATATATATTATATATATATATATAATAAATTCCAAGGATAAGTAACCGAGCACCATTCCAGCAACTTACAGAGCAGTTTGGTGTTGCAATGACTGCAAGAAATATTGAATTATAAACAAAGCTTGCTCTTATGTCTTAGATTAAAGAAATAGGGGGAGACAAGCTTTCATATCTTCAGTGGTTGACAATTCTGCCTAACTAACAGTATGTGCTTGAGTGGGTGAATGGGGAATAATAAATGCTTCTCAAAATGAGCCTTCAGCAAGCTTATAGTCTCCAAGGGGGAGACAATCTCCGATGGGGAGGAAACTCACTAACATATAACTCCTGGTCAGATACCGGTATTTCGAAACCTGATTGTTTCTCCTCAGTGACCGCGGAAAGTGGCAACTTGACTCCTCTGCCTTTTCGGTTTTAAGAAGAATGTTATACCAGAAAAAAAGGTTAGTGTTCAATACCGTAGTATGTTCGTTGAGTTTTCAAAAAACCAACTAAACGTGCCACCTAAGAAGCAAAAGCAAAATAAAATAATGAAAGAGCAAAACAAGCCACATTTTGTTGTGAAAAGTACAAAATATAAAAAGATAACCTCTTAAGACACAAGTGCTGAGGGCCAGTTCTTGGAATGAATCCGCAAGGGACTAAATTACAATAAACTGATAAATTCCAAGGATAAGTAACCGAGCACCATTCCAGCAACTTACAGAGCAGTTTGGTGTTGCAATGACTGCAAGAAATATTGAATTATAAACAAAGCTTGCTCTTATGTCTTAAATTAAAGAAATAGGGGGAGATAAGCTTTCATATCTTCAGTGGTTGACAATTCTGCCTAACTAACAGTATGTGCTTGAGTGGGTGAATGGGGAATAATAAATGCTTCTCAAAATGAGCCTTCAGCAAGCTTATAGTCTCCAAGGGGGGGGGGGGGGGGGGGACAATCTCCAATGAAGAGGAAACTCACTAACATATAACTCCTGGTCAGATACCGGTATTTCGAAACCTGATTGTTTCTCTTCAGTGACCACGGAAAGTGGTAACTCGACTCCTACTATGTAAAACTGTACGAGTTTCTTGCTCATAATGAATCAAGCAAGTGAAATGGTATCAATTAAAAAAAAATCACAAACACAGTAACAACGCATCGTAAATCACTTATCGTTGCCATAATAACACACAATGAGTGCTAATCATGGAAAAATCGTGTATATCTGTGTGAACTAAAATAACACATCATGCATGCTAAGTCTAAAAAAAAAAAGTCATACATTCCATCACCGTTTTTGACGAAACAGAATTGGAATCCGTCAACACCTAGACCCCCAGGCGAGGACATGAGGACAGTAAGCAGACGTAGCTCTATCACATATGTAAATCAGAAGTAGCTCTATCGCACATGTAAAGCAGAAGTACGTTCTATCACATATGTAAAGCAGAAGTAGCTTTGTCACATGTGTAAAGCAGAAGTAGCTTTGTCACATATGTAAAGCAGAAGTAGCTCTATTGTATCATTTCAGTCCTCCCATTTGAGCTGATAGCAAACTCAACTCTGGGTAGGCGTGGCCCAGGATTGAAAAATCACAGAAATAATTAGTTTGTGTGGGAATCGAATTCACGTCTCCTCCCAGTTCCCAACTTTGGGATGCAAACCACAGCGTCACTTTGTGAGTGAGATCTGAAAGGCTTCTGTCATTTTGTTTTTACTGTCGGTGTCAGTCCCTAGACCCATCACCGCTTTAGAAGGTCCAGTGAAGGGGACAACGTCTTCAGACCTGAGGTCTCCAGTTCCCTGTTTCTTCACGCCTTGCTCTTGTTGTGATCTCTTTTCAATTTCCTCTCCTCATCCGTGTCTGTTGTGACTTGGTCACGAGGTCGCTGGTGTTGGTAAGTTCAAGGAAGCTGTCGTCGTTGGATGGAGGCTCACCTACTGACCCTGAGCCTAAGGATAGCAGTCGTCATTAGAGGACTTAGCGCGTGGTGTTCTACGTATGTTGGGTCATAACAGGTGGCACTGAACACCACTGACCTCTCAGCAGTAGTGCAGTATCTTCTCTTGTGGGTGGCCACTTAAAGACCTGATAGCTTCCTGTCGAAGGTTGATGCTGGTGCTGTGACGTAAGACACTTGAGTATCTGTGTGGAATGAGGGGGTGTATAGGGACACGTGTAAATGTGTAAGGACATGTGTCGATGTGTGTTTATGTGCATGGACACATGTGGATGTGTATTGAGGTCTATGGACACGTGAGGATCTGTATGGACAGGTTAATAATAATAATAATAATAATAATAATAATAATAATAATAATAATAATAATAATAATAATGAAGAATACTTATATAGCGCCTATTCTCGGCAAGAGGCCAAGCTCTAGGCGCTTTACAATCAACACTCGTTTACACAACGGGGCTGCCTACCTGGGTAGTTGCCGACGGAAAAGCTGCCAGCTGGCGCTTCATTCAGTCGTTTCCCGTGTCATCCAGTCAGTATCGTTCAATATCGATCACTCATTTTCCTTATTTCCTTCATTCTTTCCATTTCTCACGCAGGGTGCATGCTATGTGTAACGTGTCATCCATACCAACGGCCAAACTGGCCTACTCTTCCGAAAGTTGGTGATGGGATTTTACGTGTGTGCAAGATGTTATGCGTGCGTTCACACACGGAGCCTTGGTTTATAGTCTCATTCGAAGGACTGTATGGGAAATGGAGTCGGAATCAATGTTAACTCCGAGGGGAAAATCCCCCTGTACCGAAACACCCCGGCGGAGGTTCGAACCCGCAACCGCAGGATCACCAAGATTACGAGTCCGGCGCTCTACCAACTGAGCTATTCCGGCTCCCGGAATGGGTATGGATGTGTGTGCACATGTGTGGATTTGTATGCACATGTGTGGATGTATAGGTGTGTGTGGGGACATGTGTGGATGTATAGGGGTGTGTGGGGGCATGTGTGGATGCATAGGGGTGTGTGGGGGCATATGTGGATGGGTATGGGTATATGGGGACATGTATGGATGTTTATGGGTGTCTAATCACGTGAGGATCTGTAAGAACGTGTGGAGTGTATGGACATGTGTGTATGTGCATGGGTTTGTGTGGATGCATATGGACATGTGTGGGTGTGTATGGAGATTGTGGATGTGTATGCATACATATGGGTGTATACAGGTATGTATGAACACATGTGGATGTGTTTGGACACGTATGGGTGTGTATGGAGATTTCTGGGTGTTTATGAACATCTGTGGATGTGTACAGACACGTGTGGATGTGTATGCACGTGTGGGTTGTTTGAACACGTTTGTATGTGTATGGACATATGTGGCTGTGTGTGTATGGACACTTGAGGATGTGTATATAATGTGTGGATGTGCATGGACATGTGTGGAGTATTTGAGTGTATGAACATATGTTGATGTGTATGGGTATGTATGGGTACGTTGGATGTGTGTGGGTTGTGTATGGACACGTATGGATGGGTATAGACATTGTGGTTGTATATGGAAACGTTAAGGTGCATCTGAACACGTATAGATGTATGAATATGTGTGGATGTGTATGGACATGTTTCAATGTGTATGGAAATATGGGGGTGTGTATGGACATCTTTTGATGTGTATGGACACGTAAGATGAATGCGTGAAGATGTGTTATGAATATGCGTAGATGTGTATTGACATGTATGAATGTCTGTGAGTATGTGTGGATGTGTATGGACATGTGTGGACGTGTATGAATGTGTCTTGAATTGTATGAATGAGTATTGACGTGCATTAATGTGTACGAACTCATACGGATCAGTACTGGTACATATGGATTTGTAGTGCTGAGTATAAGTGTGTATAGGTATGTATGGATATGTGCAGATATGCATGGATCTGTATTGATCTGTATGAGTGTGCATGCACTTGTATTAACGGACTTGTGTTGACGTGTGTCAGTATACACTGATTAGTTCTGAGGTGTGAAAAGGTGAATGGATTTGTATTGATATGTATGGGATTGTACTGATGTGTGTGGGTAGGAATGGATATGTATTGTTTTATGTGAATTTGGATAGATTGTGTTCACGTGAATGTGTATGGATTTGTATTGCTGTGTATGAATTAAAATGGATTTCTATTGATACGTATGTAGCCTAAAATATTGATTTGCAATCAAATGTACGAATGTGCACGGCTTTATATCCAAGTATATCGATTGATCGTAATAGTATGTGTGGATGTGAATTGGTTTGTGTGATATGAATGTGCGTATATAAAGATGGTAGAATGAGCAGCAGGGAAACCTTTAGGTGAGAAAAAAAATCAAGCAAACTGCTGATTACGTAGAAATTTGACTTAATGACAGATACCTGATGTCTGGTTGTTGTTGTTGGGGGGGGGGGGGGGGGGGGGGGGGGTGTGTGTGTGTTTTTTTTTTTTGAAAGACCCAAAACATTTGGCAGCAATCTTTAGCTGTTTACCGGTCTGATGTCTATCAGTCTGCTTCCCTGCTTGCTTGCTCTGTGTCTGTCTGTCTGTCTGTCTGTCAGTCTGTCTCCTCTTGTGTCTGAACTGCAGACAAAATGCTGTGTGTATACAACGGCCATAATTAGTGTTTCTGCAAAATAATGCTTCATCAGACCCACGGGTGAGAGGGGGTGAGAGAACGGGGAAAAGCTCATTCTGGCTCACCCGCCCTCAAACCAGTTTTCGGGCGGCTGACTCCAGAATGAGCTTTTCCCCGTTCTCTGACAAGTAAGACTTCAATAACCAAAAAATAACGATTATCTACAAACTTTTCAGAGAGTAACGTAGGGAAAAGCAGCAGTGGCTGAACGCACCCCATAGAGTAACGTAGGGGAAAAGCAGCAGTCTCTGAACGCGCCTCATACACAAACGGTAGAGCAGTTAAGCCTTTAATTGCAAATTGTCGACCTGCCCGGGAACCCGCACTATCAGAAACTGCCGGGGTCCGTCATTGGGTTGACACCTATAACTTAATTTGCGATTTTGGGGGCCTTATGGCCAGCAAGGTGCTTCCCAAGTGACCGATATGACATTTGAAGCAGCGCCCCCCAACCAACCCACTCAGTTTTTTTCCCCGGTTTTTAAATACAACGGTTGTTTTTTGTTCACGGGAGGAATTCCCTTTGCTAAAAAGGTGTTTGGTGTTTTTTTACAACTGTTTTGGGGGAGTATCTAAACAAAAGAAAATCAGGGGGAAACCTATTTTTTTAAATTTCAAAAACCAAAGAGAAGTATTCTTTTCGGAAGTGGGGAAAAAAAAAACGAGAACCAAACAAATGACGAATTTCACAAGCGCCTTGAAAGCTTGTTAATTTAAGACAGAGTTTTTAAGCTGAAAAATTTTTTGAAAAGATGTTGTTAACTTTGAAAAGTTTTTAACTTTTAAAAAATTTGTTTTTTAAATTCAAAAAGCCCAAATTTTTCCATGACAGGTGTACTACCTGGGTTTTTTCAAAAAAACCTTCTCCCCCTTGGGGTTTTTTGTGAAAAAACCGGCAAGCAACGCCCACGGAAAAACATTTGGGGCCCCCAAAGTTTTGAATACGGGGCCGAAAAAAATACTCATATTAATGTTCCTAAACTGTGCCCCAGCAATCATCGCAAGAGTAAAATTAGCGAAACCTAAAACCCTGCCTGTTTGGGAGAAAGTTTTACCCTAGAGCATTGCTTGAAAACACTGAAGTGGGTTGCGCCCCCGCCTGTAGCGCTAAAATAGGTAAACCCTAGAAAGGGAAAAAGCGCTTTTCGCAAATTTAACTAATAGTGGAAACCCCGCACCTACACCCTGAAGGGTGGCCTCCCTTCCCTGGATTTCCTCCCCTTTTGGCGTTTTAAACCCTCCCTTTCACCTGCTCCCTTTTTTTCCCCTGCCGAATCATAGCCTAAAATAGAACATTTCAAAAGCTGAAGGGTTTGGGGCCTATTCCCGGGCTTTTTTTACCCTGCCCCATGCCTTTTGCTTTTGCGGGGCTGTTTTAAACGTTTAAAACTATTCATGGGTTCAATTAAACCTCCTTTTCACGGGCCTTTGGGGGGCAGTTTAAAATTTTACGCGTTCAAGTGTGAACAAAAAAAGCCCCTTCACTTTCCCCCCAACACTGCCCCTGCTTTGGTGTTTGTTTTTTTTTGGTTTTTTGTTGTTTTTTTGGGTGGGGTTGTGTGGGGTTTTTGCCCCACCCCACGCAAAAACCCCCCCCCCCACCCCCCCCCCCACGCACGCACGCCCCCCCCCAAAGTAGCACGGGTTTTTAATTTTTTCTCCCATAAAATTTTTATTTCCCCTCCTCGTCCCCCAAACCCCATTTATAAATTTCCATTTCTTGCGATAGCCCCCAGTACTTTGACCATTAAAAAGTGGGCTGCATTTTAATTTTAACACACACACACAACAGCGCGCAAAAACAACACAATTTTTTTAAAGAGTTGTGTCAGTCAGCAAAAGGCAACCAAAAAAATTTTTCGCCAAATGATATGTCTGCCACACAGCGGGCGTGTACAACGCTTTAAAGGTTTACCCGGCAACAATCACTACCCCAGCCCCGGGGGACAAAACCCTGTTTTAAAGTCAAAACCCAAGTGGCCCCTGTTCCACTTTTCTTGGCACTCCTTCCACTTTGAAAACATTTGCTTTTTTCCACCCCAAGCAACCCCAAGCCCCTTTAAAATTAATTCACCCCAAGCCCTTTAAATTTAAAGTAAACCCCAAGTCCTTAATTAAGTCACCCCAAGCCCTTTAAAATTAAGTAAACCCCAAAGCCCCTTAAATTTTAACCCCACCCCAAGCCCCTTAATTAAGTTCTTGTTCAAAAAAACCCCAATTTTATTAATTAATTTTTAATTAAGTTACCTCAATTTCTTAAAAAGTTTTTGACCCAAGTACCTTAAGTCATCCCCAATTTAACCTAAGATAAAAAAAAAAGCCCACCCTCTAAGTACAAAACCAAGTTCTTATTCAATTTTATTTGGGTTCCAAAAAAAAAAATTTCTTTTCAATGTTTTTTGTTTTAAATTAGTAGATTCTAATAATACAAACACACGCCTAAAAAAAACGCGTCCGTGAAATTTCCTTCTCAGCTTTCTCTGCCAAGATGGGTTAGAAAAGATCTTAAAAAATTTCCCTTAAATCCAACAACCGCATTGTTTACAATTCTGGTCTATGGAAATGTCTTTTATAGATTTCCATGCCCTTTATTTATTGACACCACATTTTATAATACGCCATTTTCTATTTTTTTTAAAAAAAATTTAAATTTAAGTTCTTAAAATTTTAATTCCATTTGAAAGGGAAAAAAGATCTTTGTTATTGGGGGGGCGGGCGTGCGTTTTTTTTTTGTATTTAGCTTTTTCAATTTTTTGATTGCTTTTTTTTTGGGGGGCCCCATTCTTTAAAATTTTAAATAACCATAAAAACCCCCCCAAAGAGCAGCAAGGGGGCCAAAAAGGGCAACATTTTTAAGTTAAAAATTTTCCAAATGAAGACTTTGGCGCTGTGGGTTTTTGAATCACGGGATTTTTTTAATAGCTGGCTTTTGAATCAATTTGTTCGGCGTGGGGGTGTTAGTTTTCTTTAAATAAACTATTTTTTGAAACTTTAAAATTTTTTTTTTCTTTTTTCCACCCCGGGCTAATCTTTTTCCTGTTTTAAACACGCCAGATAAAGGTTTTTTTTAACTTCACTTTCTCAAACCTTAAATTCAATGTTTTCTGATTAAAGGTTTCCTGATTTTTCTAAATTTTCCGACCCCGGTTCTTTTTTGAAGGGAAAAAAAGTCTAAGTTTTAAAAAATTTAAATTCCCAAAATTTAATTTGGCGATAACAATTTTTCCCAAAAATCTTAATACAAAATCACACCCAAGAGACTCTAATCTTTTTTAAAACCTGGATTTTGCTTAAATCATACGTAAGATCTTGTTCAAATAAATTTGGAGAAAATCTACGACTATTTTTAGTGAACAAACAAAAAACCGTTTGCCCCACATTTTTCACCATTCTCGACCCCAGCTGCGCTTCATACCTGTTATAAATACTTTAAAATGCCCTTGCGGCGACCTTCCTTTTTTAATCTTTTTCTATGCTGAATTCAGTTTTTTGGGGAAGGGGGGGGGGGGTTTTCCAAAATGCCCCAAAGAATACAGCCCCCTTTTTGGGCAAAAGCTTGGTCTTTAAACTTGGTCATTCATAATTTCAGGAAGGTTTAGCTGTTTTTGTACCTGTAGTAGACCACACTGTTCAGTTTTTTTTTTAAAATTATAATTATTTTATTTTCAAAAAAATAGCCCCGAAAAAACGTTGTTAACCTTAAATCCCCATTCTCTGTTTTATTTGGAGGTCTAAGTTGGAAAAGGAAAAAAACCCCCAAATTGCTTTGGTAAAAAGCTGAAAATTAAACCAAAAAGTTTTTCTTAGGGGCAAATTAGACTTTAAAAATTAAAAAACTTTTGGGCTTTTTTAAAAAGTTTCTTTGAACAAAATTTCAAAAAAAAAAAAAAAATTTAAAAAAAAACCCAATAAAAAAAAATTAAAAAAAAAAAATACAAAAAAAAAAAAAAGGGCTTAAAACCCAAAAAAATGATTGAAGGCGGCCCTGGGGTGAATGCGCTTGTTTTTGGGGAGAAATTTAGGGCATTTAGTAAACTTACGGGATAAAGGGGAGAGAAAAAGCCCAAAACAAAGCTGTGAAAAACCCTAGCTGCAGCACAAGACACTATAAAAGCAAGAATTGAGCGGGCAAATTTTTTATTAATAACACACTAAAAAAACCCAGGGGCATGCAGCTACACTTTTAAAAAGATTTTTCCCGGGCAATAAAAAAATTATCTTTAACAGGAAAACCCCAATAAAAACTTTCCCCCCAAAAAAATTTCATAAAATTTAAAATCATCCGTCAAAAAACAAAAAAAGCAAAAAATCGGGGTTTATTTTCTTGGTAATGAATTTGTTTTTTTTGCGCATAAAATTGGCTGAAAAAAAAAAGAACAAAATCATTATTCCCCCAAAAAGGAAATTTTGGGAAAGGGGAAAAATAAAGGGCAAAAAAAAAAGCAAAGGGCCAAGCAGGGGAGTCAGTGAACAAACAGAAAAAAGAATGGTTACTAAAAAAAGCGATTTGGCAAATTTATTTACCTCCCACCCAAACGAACCCAGAGACCACATTTTTGTAAATACAATACCGACGCCACCCATAAAATGGACCTTCTAAATTTTTACCCCTGATACGTTAGACAAAAAAGATTTAATTTACGCACCACAGCCCATTGACAAAGCTTCAAGATAAAAAAATTTGGGGAAACCATTAACACAAAAGAGTGTTTCTGCTGTTGCTGTCGCTATAAAAACTGATATACCAACGGGGCCCACAAACCCTTACCCCCGCAAATTCAAGTCGATGATGGAAAAAAATTTTAAAAAGGTCAAGTGAATAAATTATTTTTAAAACAAAGGGGTTACCAAAAAAAGGGGCATTCCGGGAGTTAAACAAAAAATTCACGGGTTTTTAGTTAAAAATTTTAAAAAACCATTACCCGAAAGACTTTTTTCCTACCAAAATCAAAGAAGCTGATTGAAATTCCCCCGGCAACACAAATGGGTTAAAAAAGACTGCCTCCTTTTTTGCCGCAATGAAAATGAAGTTTTTTAAAAGGGGTTAAAACCATAAAAAGCAATAAAAAAACCAAACAATAAAATGTTGCGAAGGGGGCCTTCAATCCAGAAAACTATTACCGTTTGGTTTGAAAGAAAGGGCCTTTTAAAATTTACCGGGGGAAGCAGAAGGGGACACTCCCCATCGGGGAAAACCGCCCCGTTTGGGAGTTTTTGATCCATATGAAATAAAAAGAATTGAAAAATGAATCCGCCCTTTATTATTTCCCGAGAAACTGCCCACAACAAAACCCCCACTCCTCAAAGATCTTTTGTGAAAGAAGAACTGAAAGATAATCCCCCAACCCCGTTTCCATTTGCTTGGGTTAAAATTTACTAAAATATATTTGATTTTAAAAAGGAAGCTCCAAAAGGAACGCAGAATGAAACAAAAAAGGCAAAGGAAAGACTTTAAAATGAAAAGGGGAAAACATTTAAAGCGTGAAAACCCTTTTAAAGGGAAACATTTTCGAGGTTTAAAACCAAAGAAATCTAAATAAATTCCAATCACCTACAAATAAAACCCCCAAAATTGGGGAAAAAAGAAAAATTTTAAAATAATAAAAAAAAATTCGAACCGCACCCAAACATGAAAAAGTTTTAAAATAAATTTGGATGAAGCAATGATTGTTTTAAAAAAAATTAAATGAAAATAAAACCCCCCTTTTTAAACCCGGTCCCCCAAAGGCCCTTTGCAATAAAAACCCCTGGGATTTAACAAACCAGGGTTTTGTGTTTGTTCTATCAAACGACTTCTTTTTTAACAACGGGTTGTTTTGTCCATGAAGATTAGTTTCGAAGTTTACGTTGTCAAAATAAAAAAGCCTTAAATTGCCAAAAAAAGCTTTTTTGTTTTGTCATGGAAATTTTTGACTGCACAACACTGCGAATATTCCCTTTGCCTTCTTAATGTTTTTCCCTGGCCCTCAAAAACTGTCCCTTTTCGACCAAAAACCAATAAACCCTTTTTCACCCCCCCGGGAAAATTTCACCCTTTCTTTTTCCAAAAACCCCTTCTTGTTAAAATTGAATGAAAAGGCATTTCTTTGGGGAAAATCAAATTAAATCAATACCACCCCCGAAAGACCTTTAGCTACTTCAAAACCCAGTTTTTTATAAAAATTTTTCTTTAGGGTTTTCTAAAAAAAAACATCTGTTCTGTGTAAATACCTGACCCGGAAAAACGGGGGCTTAAAAAAAGTCAAAAAAAATTTCCAACATTAAAAGCTTTTGATAATTTTCCTAAAAGGGTAAACCCAATAAAAACGGGTTTTTTTCCCAAATTTTTGATTTTCCCCTTTTTTTTCATCAAAAACCCAAAAAGGTGATCATGAAAATTTTTTTGACGCCCCTTTAAAAAAGGTTTTTGAAGCAGCTTAATTGCTTCGTTCTTTTTTGGTGACAAAACTGACACCCTTTAACCGTGGGGAAATTCTCCATACCCTTTCCGAAACAACTTTTGTTCATCAGCTTGAAAAATTTCTTTTTTCGGAAGCATCGGGCGGCTTTTTTTTCGGAGATCAGTTTTTCTTCCATGATGTAGGTTTTCATGAACGTTTTTGTTTTAAAAGAAATTATCCGAAACAGCTGTCAACTTCAAACCATGTCAAAAAAAAATTGTAAAATTTTAAAATGACAGAAAAAATTTTTTTTGCCGCAAGATTAGGCACAAATTTAAGGGGTTCTTTTTTTTGCCATCTTTAATTTTTCTGCTGCAAAAGGATAGTCTTATGCAGGTAAAGGAGTTCATGAGGAAAAACAAAATAAACCCTTCTAGAATAAAACCCACGCTGCTAAACCGGCGTTAAACTCCCCCAACCATTTTAAGGGCCTTTTTTGAAAAATTTATTGGGAAATCGCCGCCTTTGACTTTTTTAAAGTTACGAAAGGGAAAAGTAAATTGGGCCATACCCCAAACCCAAACCCGATTTTTTTGCATCTAAATACAAAAGATATTTAAAGACTTTTAACCTGGGATCAAAGTCGTCCAAGTATTTGTTTTTTTCCCTTTACAGAAAAGATGCGACGCCATAACAAAATTCCTCCACGAAATCCTTTTTTAAAATCATCTAAAACTTTGGGTGGGTCAGACAAAAAAATCAATCGTACTCCAGAAAATTTTAAAGGGAAAGCGCCCCCAACTCACCCCGGGGCCCCAGAAATGTAATGCACGGGTCCAAACAAAAAAAATGTTTAAATCGGGTTTTTAAAAAAATTTTTTTAAAAATATCCGCCAACAAACATTTAACCCCCCTAAATATGAAATCATGATAGTCTCCCCATCGTTTTACAATCCCCCCTTCTGCCACGCATCTTGAGCAGCTGGTAATCAAATCACTTTTGTCCTTCCCCCGGAACTAGAAAAAACGCGCCTTTTAGGGGGAAAAGGGGTTTTTCGTAAAACCTTTTCCCCAACTTTTTCATGTACTCAAAAGGGAAAACGCACTTTCTAAAAAGATTTTTGGAGCCCAAAAATTTTCCCTTCTTTTAAATTGGGCAGGATTTTAAGGGCCCAACCAGTGACTAAAATGACCCCACCCATGTGCTGCATAGAGTCATAAAAAAAACATTTTTTTTAAAAGCAAAAACATTATTTTTCTGATGACTGTGCAATGCTTTACACCCTAAGGGAAATCGCCACGGGTTTTCCCTTTATAAGATGAGAGTCGAAACCTCGCAATTTAAATGAAAAAAATACGGGCCCCCAAAGTCTTAGGATCAAACTTCATTTGAAGATTGCTTTTACTTTGCGCTGCTCCTTTGAACTTTCCGGGAAATTGGGGGACCCAAGGGCCCTCTTATTTGTGGGTTTTGGGCTTCTTCACTTTTTGACTTTTAGTTCTAAACCCAAACCCAACAATGTGTGGTTTAAGCAAACTGTTTTGGTCTCGGGCGCCCATTATTTTTTTCCAGATAAATTCAGTTTAAATTTAGAACATTTTTTTACGCACTGCTGCATGCGTTCCAAAGAAGAAATTCTGCAGCATCTGGTCCCTATAAAATTTCCCTGGGCTTTTAAGGGACGCCTTTTCGACCGGAAAACCCCGATGAAAGCAAATGAACAAATCAATGTTTAAACTCATTAAACTTTTTTTCGAAGTTTTTTTTTGGCGCTGGCCCTTCATAAGGAAAAATTTAGTGATTCAAAGTCCCGCGTAAAAAAAACATATGGAGAATTTTGCATTTTCCCCTTTCCCGTTCTTAAAAAATAACTTTAAATGCCTTCTGGGGGCCCTAATTTGTTCTGAAATTAAAAAGTCAACTGGGGCCCCAAAACAAGGTTTTTTTAAAATGTTCACCGCGGGTTAACAGATTGGGTTTCCCTTTTAAAAAAATTTTTTACAGGGAATTTTTTTTTGCGTCTTTTTTTTGAAGTAAAAATGCATTATCAAAATCATTTTCGTAACAATGTGTAAAAAGCGGGACCCCGCTGGTTTAAACTCAGTAGAAGTCAAAATGAATTTTTTTCTGGGCCCGCCAATCGTTTGGACGTTCTTTGGGCACCTGATAGGTTGTAAATTTTTTTCCCCTCCCATTTTTAGACATTAAACCCTTATTGGTTTTTTTTTGTTTTTCAAACCGATTCAAAGGAATCCGTGGGAAAAAAAAGGGTATTCCCCCAAAAATTAAGACAATTTATGTAAGGGTGATAGTTTTGACGTCTCTCCCGCGTTTTTTTCGGGGGTAATGCAGCCTTGCAAGAACACACCACATGAAACATTTGTTGTCCAATTTTTTTATGTTTTTAAAATGCTTTTTTTCGGGGGAACTAATGCGGGGGTAGTGGAATTTAAGACCTGCCCAAAAATCGGTGTATACTTAGACGATTTAATCTGATCTCTAAAACTTTCGCCCTCGACCAACCAGAGCCTCTTTCCCTTTTGGGTTCTTTGGGGCGGGGAGCGTCAAACTGCGCAAGCATTGGTTTAGCCCAACCGGTTTTTAAGTCAAATTTTGAGAAAGAAAAAGTCTTCTGTTTTAAATCGAGCCCCCAAATTCTTTGTTTTCTTCATTTTTTGTTTCCCTAGTCAAATTTAAAAAAGCTAACATTAAAATTTTTAAATGGCGGGGCCCCCTTTTTAGTTTACTTTGGGAAATTGAGAAAAAGCATGAACAACGCTTGCCCCGTACGTTTTTTTGGATCAATACTTCTAGATCAATATCATTTAGTGCTCTTTATAAACCTCTCTCTCAAAACTTCCTTCAAACAATTCGTCCCTCCCCTTTATATTCTTTTCCAAGCTGGGGTTTCCCCTTTTTTAACCAAAATATTTAATTTTTAAAATTTAAAAAAAAAAAACTTAAAAAAATCAATAAACCCGGCTTTTTGTGCTTGGGCTCATAAACTAAAAATAAAACACCCTTTTGATTTTGGGTTTCTTTTGAGCTGTTTTTGAACAGAGTTTTAAAGTCTCGTTTACCCTTTTTTAAGCATTCCTTTTTTACTCCGGGGCGGCTGTTGAGAAAAACTTGTCCCCCCTTTTTTTTGAAGATCAAACCTTTTTCTTTTTTGTCATCAAAATCGGGCCCGAAAAAAGAATTTTAAATTTTTTCCCTATCCGAGTGTTTGAGGGCAACAACGCTTTATTTAAAATTTTCAGTTTAAAAGAACTAATTTTTTGCCTTATTTGTTTTAAACCAATTTTTTTTTTGGGGCTTTTGGGGGTTTTTTTTTTTAATTTTTTGCCAGCCGCACTTTCAGCAAAAGAACACAGACCGAGATTTAAAAACAAACCTCCTAGAGGTAAAGCTGCGGGTGCGCCTTGCCCGTTGCAAAGAGGGCCCAACCCCACGTTCCTGCTTTATAGAGCAAATTTTAGTCAGCCCCAGTATTAACTAATTTAAAAGCATTAAAGGCCGCAGAAAACCTTCGTTTGGGTTTTTTCTGTATTTTTGAAAGGTCCTGCTCTAGTTTTTTTTTGCAAATTTTTGTAATTTTTGGTTAAATCTGAAAAGGTTTTTAAGCTAGGGTTTTTTACTAACTCCTCTTGGCGGCGGGGTGGGAGGCACATTTGGATAAACCGAACAGAAATGCTTTTTTTTTAAAAAAAAAATAATTTGTATTGTAAATCTTTTTTAAAAAGTTATCTTTAAAAAACCCCGCGCAAACATAAATTTAAAAAAAAAATGTTTTAATTTGCGGGTTTAAACGGGTTTTTTTTTCTTTATCAATTTTTAATGTTTAATTACGCTCTCATCAGTTTTTTCCCCCCTTCCATGGGAACTATTTTCCTCTGTTTACCTTAGGGCAAACCATAAAAAACCTATTTCGTTGTTAAAAAATCCCCAAGCCAAAAATTGGAAATTTTAAAAACTTTTTTAAAACAAGGTCCAAATTTTTGGATTTCTAAAACCTCCCCGCCCCCAAACAGTTTTCTTTTTTCATCAAAATGCTGATAAGGTTTAAGCCCGCTAGCGTAATTTGGGTTTGGACAACCCTCAAACGAACATTGTACTTTTTGTTATTTTAAAATTAAAAAACTTTTTACTTCCTCTTTTTAACGGTTTTTTAAACTTCGCACCGCCAAAAAAAAACCCTTTTAAAACATCTTGCTGCGACCCCTAAAACTAAATTTCCCTAAGCGTCCGCCCCGCTTCTGGGGTATGTTGTATGATAATCACTCTTTCGTAATATATTTTTTCTAAAATTTTTTCTTATATTTTTTCTCAAAATTTTAGCCCTTTCAAAGTGAAAGGGGTTTCAAAAACGTCAAACTCTAACGGATTCAGAAAAGCTGTACTTTTTTCTTTTGGGGTCTGAAGATTTGATAAAAGCGTTTTTTATTTTAAATTTAAAAAATTTGGTTTAAAAAGACAATCCGTTTTTTTAATGCCCTTGAAAGTACGGGGCATGCGCTTTTAAAAAACTTTAAAATCTAAGGGGAAAGGAAAAAGCTTTTTTCCCTACCAAAAATTTTTCGGCTACTAAATTTTTGCCCTCTTTTAAAATCTGCGGGGCCTATTTTTAAGTTTTAGTGCTTTTTCTTTTCGATTTTCCCTTTAAACGCAAGTCAGCCCCCTTTTTTCCCCGGTTTGCCCCTAGATCAAATAGGTTAAAAAAATGTCTGCATTGTGGGAAAGAAAATATTTCCCTTTTCCCCCCCAAGTTTTTATAGAAATTTTCTTAACGATTTCCCCTTCCCCGATTTTTGGCAACTGCCCCTTTTTTTTCTGTTGTTGAAGCGAGATCTATTTTGAAAATAAGACGCCAGAGCCTCCCAAAAAAAAAAAAAAAAAAAAATCACTTCAAACGCTCCCAGGGCTGGAAATTTTTACAGTAAGAATTTTTATCGCATCAATAGTAGATTTGGGTTTAAGGGAAAAGTAATAATTTCCCTTTTTTTTTCCCTTCACGCCCAAAAGGGTTTTTCAGTCTTATGCTGTTTTAAGAAACAGCCAAATTCTTTTGACATTTTTTTTTTAAAAAAAAAAAAAAAAAGTTAAATTAAAATTTTAAAAAAAATGGCGGGAAATTTAAAGAAGATTATGATTTTTAGATTTTTGGAGACGACATAGTGAAATGACTCCCTTTGGGAAAAAACACGCTCGGGGCTCTCTTTGCGGGGCGGAATTAACAGAAAGTAAGGTCAGAACATTAAACCAAAATTTTGGCCCCAAAAACCTTTCCCCAAAATTTTTAGACCCTAATGATTTTTAAGTAAAAGATGACCCCTTTGTTTGGAGAGCGACCAAGAACAGCTTGTTCAGCTTACACCCAAACCAACCCCATCAAAGATTTAAAAAAAAGTACAATTAGACAAAGGCCCCAGGTAGCGGGTCAAAATCGCCTTTGGAAAATTTCTAAACCAAAAAATTAAAAAAGGGTGGGAGTTGCTAAAAATTTTAAAACACACCCGCAGGAACTCCCGACAAAATTAAACCCAAAAGCAAAACATGGAACTTTAAAAAATTAAAACACCGGGAACGAAATTAAAAAATGCAATAAACAAAAACCATTTTTTCAGAAGAAACAGCTTTTAAAAATATATACACGACTCACCGCTACCCATGCGAGGGAAAAGCGGGCCCCGATCCCCGCTTTTTAAAAACCCTTAGACGAATTAACAAACATTTTTGCAAAACTGGGTGAAATAAGAGGGATATTAAAAAAGGAAAAAGAAAAAAATCGTTGAGGCTGAGACGCCAACTTAGGGTCCCGTATTAAAAGAAAAAAAAACCCAAAGACAAAAGATCTTAAAAAAGAAGGGTCCAAGAAATAGAAGCGTTTTTCTAACCAAACCCAGAACAATTACAAAATCAAGTGGGGCAGAATAAGAGAAATATCCAAAGAAATTTTTTTATGAAGACACAAGCCGCAGAAAAAAAAGGGAAAAAAAAAAAAAAACTGTTTAGAGGCAAGGAGTCCAAAACAAGCGTTTAAAACGGCCCTTTGGATTTCAAAAATACACTGGTGTTTGGGTATTACAGGGGCGGGGGTCCCAAAGGCCCCGTTCCTCCACCACCATCGCCCCCATTCCCCCCGCCTGATAAAAACAAAGGGGGAAAAAAACACTTTTATCACCTTTCGGATTTATTAAAAAAATTAGCCAGTAAAGCTATAACTCCTTTAAACCCGGGGGAAAATTTGGGGGTGTTGTAGCTGGGTTTTGTCTACTGCAACAAAGTAGTTGGCCTTTTTGGCCGAAACCATATGGACAATAGTTCCCTTAAAAGTTGGGTTTAAATTTTTTGTAAGATAAAGACCAAGTAATCCTAAGGGGCCCGTTAATCCAAAAACAAGCCTGTCCCTTTTTTATATTCAAGGGCATCGCGAACAGAGTCCCCGTCCCTTTAAAGGTCCTTTCGGGCTTTGGCCACGGGGAAATTTAAAGACTTATTCTTGGGGGGGCATCTTTTTTTTTTAACTGGGTTGCAATATTACTGGCTCAGAATTTATTCGTTTTTTCCCCACCTTCTGTTCATTTTCCCCCCACAAGGATTTCATTTTAATTTTAAATTTATTTTTGTTCCTAACGGAAACCTGAGGCCCAAAGGGAGCATGTTTTAAACCATGCCAAAACAAAGTCAAATTTGATCTTGCTTTTTGTAAAACCCTTTTGGGGATCTTTTTAAAACTTAAAAGGAAAAACAACCCGGGAAAATTAATTGGGGTCCCCCTAAATTTGCTAAGTATTGTTTTTTTTGCATCAAAGCCAGGAAAAAGGATCAGTTTTTGCTCGACCCCGTTTTTGCTTGCGAACCTAGCAAAACCCCCAAACGTAAGCCGAACAGAGTCGTTTTAAAACGTTTTATTCCGCTTTATTAGGCCCTTGAAGTTCCCAAATAAATGCTGTCCTGCTGTTTTTTGCTCTTGCTCCCATGGACCCGAGGTGAAAGCCTGTCCTGAAAAAAGAAAGGTAAGGAGGAAATTTCCCCATATTTAACTTCTGTGCACGCCCCACCAAAAGGGGGGGCCTAAAACCCTGATTAAGAACCAAATTTTGTCTAAAGTCCCGTCCCCTTTATGTTAATATTGAATTCGGGTTTCAAATCCTTTCAAAAAACCTTTCCCTGCTATTCTGTTTCTGAATGGATTAAAAAGGGTTTTTTATTTGGGAAAGGGGGCTTGCAGTTCAGTCAAAAACTCTGGAAGGGGTAATAGAAATGAAATCAAAACACTTTAAACCCAACCCAAAAGGGTTTGGATGATTTAAGTGAAAGCATACGACACTCTTCACCCATTTTGCAAAAAAACACAGCAAAATTTTAAACTGGTTTTGATAAAACGCAATGGAAAGAAAATAAACCACACTTTTGCGATTTGTCTTTTTAACAGGGGGGGTTTAAAATATCGGGTTAAAAGGGGTTTCTCACCTTTTTTTAAAAATGTTAGTCCCTTTTTACAGAAATGTCCCAAAGGGGGTCAGTTTTTTTATTTTTTAAAATCCGGAAATTCGGAAACCCCAAAAGAAATTTTGCATCAGTATATTTAAATGCCCCTCATTTTTATTTTGTTTAAAAAAAAAAATTTTTTGTAACAATAACCCAAATCAAGACCGCCTTCGTTTTTTTGAACATGCCCAAAAAATAACCCTTTTCGGAGCCAAAAGGTTGCAAAAATTTTATGAAAATTCTACAAAGACGTAAGGTTTAATTTTAAACAAACCAAGGAGAATAATAAGGTTTTTAAAAAAATTCAAAAAAAGGGGGCCCAAATTAGCCAGTTAAAAAATACCAAAGGTTATTAAAGGGGGTTTGCCACTAAAAAAAACAATGAGTTAAATTCGACCTTAACCCCAAATTAACAAAGCAAATCTAAAAACAAAAAATTTAAAATTTAAGCCCGAAGAAAAGGGGTTACTAATTTTTAAAAAAGAGCTACTAAAATGTTTTTGGGTTTTTCAGCCCAACAATCAAGATTTTTTTAGTTACTCCCCCAAAAAAACTAAATTATGAGGGGGAAAAACCGCTCGATCTTGCATTACATTCCCTTACTTTAAAGTTCATTTGGACGAGCTTTAGCACTGTTTAAAACTTATATTATGGAAGGCCCTCAACTGTTTTTTTAAGGGGCTCTTCCATCAGGGAAAAACTGCATATTGCGGGAAAATGAAATTTTTAAAAAATTCCCCAATTTACAGTTTAAAAAAAATTATTTGTGGAGGGTCGGATCATTTTAAAATAAAAAATTTCAGACAAACCGGGGAAAAATTGTAAAATGTGATAACCTGCACATTGGGTTTTTGGAAAAAAAATAATTGTTTAAAATAAAACAAGTCGCGTGGGCCAGAAGAACCCGGGGGTTACATTTGCGCCTGGGAAGGTTAATAACCTTTGAATTTAAAAAACCTTGCAACGGTTTCCAACTTTTAACAGAACGGGAGATAGGGACTTTTTAAAAAGGTTTTATTAAAACTAAAAAATGGGGAAATTTTAAAAGCAAAGGGTTTGGGGACAGCAAAAAGTTTCCTAAAAAAAAGAACAACTGCACAATCTAAGGGAAAAAATGTTTGGGCCCGTATTTAAATTAAAAAGTTTTGAAAAACCCGACCCAAAAGGGACTTTGAACCAAATTTTTTAAATTGGGGCAAAAAAATTTTTTAAATTTATAAACCCATTTCCCTATTTTTTGCCTCAAAAAAGGGTTTCAGAAAAACATTCAACTCTGGGCCCCCTTTTCATGAAGTTTTTAGGGCCCACGACAATAGCCGGAAAGAAAATGAAATAACCCGTATGGGGAAAAAAACCGTACATCCCCCACAGAAAAAAAAAACAGTTTAAAAAAAAAACTTCAAAAAAAATTTAAAAGTTTTTTTCCAAAACAGAAAATTTTGGAGACCCTTTTTACAAAGAAATTTTAAATTTCTGGGCTTAAAAAAAGTGGAGAGGGATTGGGGGGTGGGGGTTAGTGACGTCCTTTTAAAAAAAGGGAAATTAAAAAATTAGCTGGGAAAACCTTTGACGTTAAAAAGCCCTTAAAATTTAAATTCCCCCCTCGTTCTTACAATTTGGTTTAGGATAAATTTAAATCAAAACAACAACCAAAAAAACAATGTTGACCCTTTAAAAAGAAACCCAACTTACCAAAATGAATTTTGGATTAATCTTACACATTTTGGCCTCATAGGGTTTTTTTTAACTGAACAAGTTTTTACGGGAGTAAGATAAAAATAATAACTGGATTAGATTAAATTTTTTATAAAAAAAATGGGGCAGTTTTAAAATTTATGATAAAATCCCCCATTGTTCAATGAAATTTTTTTGGGGAGACTGGTTGTGGAAAAACAATATTTGTCCCAGACGATTTCAAACAGTTTTTTTCGCTATTTAATTTGATCATAATTTTGATTTTCTGTCCAAAAACCCCTTTAAAAGGGAAAAAAACATATCTGTAAAGGTTTAAAATGGGCAGACCCAAAGACGTATATTTAGTTTAATCCAACACTAAAAATGAGTGAATTTTTTTTAGAATACAATTTTTAAAGTGTTTTTAAGGAACGCAGACACTCTTTTTTATAGATGACGTTTTGGCAAAAAAGATATAAAATTTAAAAAAAGAAACACTTTGTCAAAGCGGCTTTCCCGGGAAGACATGAAGGGATAAGTGTGTGGATTTTATGCCAGAAATTAAAAACCGGGTTTTTAAAAAACTTTAGAGAACATTTTAAAAAACTGTAGTGTTTTTTCCATGAAAGACAGAGACTCATTTTAAAAAAAGTTTGCGCAAAAATGGGTGTTATTTTAAAAAGATCAAAAAAAAAAAGGATTAAACAAAAACAAAAA
>CM031599.1:72934578-72947026 GCA_018398815.1 Conus ventricosus | reverse complement strand
CATGTGCTGCATAGAGTCATTTAAAAAAACATGTTATTTAAAGTGAAAACACATGTACTTTTCTGATGACTGTGCAATGCATGTTACCTTAAAGGCATCGCCCACTGCTTTCATTATAAGATGAGAGTCGTAACCCCGCAAGGGTTTTGAAAGAATACAGGCAGCTTCCATGTCTTTGGTTTCAAACTTTAGTTGAAGATTGCAGTTGTGCGCTGCTCCTCTGAATTTTCCGCTAATGTGATCATGGTCTCTTACTTTTGGATTGCTTCTTCACTGAGTTCTAAACCACAAATCCAAAAAATGTGTGGCTGAGTAATACTGTTGTTGGTCTTGAGGCGTCATTATGATCTTCAGATAAATTCAGATTATTAGACAAGTCTTTACGCACTTGATGCATGCGCTGTAAAAATCTTCTAGACGCATTTGGCCTCGTTATTTTGGTGCTGATTGAGACGCCATCCGACCTGACAATAATGAAAGCAATTGAACAAATCGATGAATATCTTTAAGTATGTTTTTCGAAGTTTTTGTGGGGGGGGGCGCTGGCCCTAATAAGGACATTAAGCGATTCGATGTCTGGCGTAACAAGGTATGGAGTGTTTGCAGTCGTTTCCAGTTCTTAAAACTAACTTTACTGCCTTCTGGGGGCGTAATTAGTTCTGTATTACAAGTCAACTGGGCCGATACAATGTTGCTTATGTCGCTTGCGGCTTGAACTGTTGGCTTTTTGTTTAAACTTTTTTACAGAATTCTTGTTATTTTTTTTTGCTTAGAAAGTATGCGTCATTAATCTATCATTGTTCGTTTCATTGCGTAATGTGGTAGCGGTGATAAACATTCTGTAGTAAGTCAAAATGAATGTTTTGTCTGGTTCGCCATTTGGTGGGTGTTTTGGACACTTTAATTGGTATCAAATTTGATTCCTCATCCCATGTGTATTGACATTAACGTTATTGGTTTGTTTTGTTCTTCAAACTGATCAGTTTGGCCACGCTAACAGGAAAGGGATATTCACTAAAGTTATGTCATTTGAGTATGGCTTATAGTTAGGGACACTCTCTTGCGTTTTTGCCGACGTAATGCAGCCTTGCGTGAAACACACCACATAAAACATTTATTGTCTGTATATTGTATGTTTAGAACTGCTCTTTTCGCTAACAATGCTGGGGAGCGGTGTAAGTGGTCCTGCCTTCAATCGGTGCATATTAGACTGTTTTAATTCTGTCTCTATGATTCTCTATGACAACAGGTAGCCTTCATTTTGGCTTCTTCAGCGGCCACATCAAACTGTGTAAGCAGCTGTCTGCCAACCGGGGGTGTAAGTCATTACGAGATAGAATAGTCTGTTGTTTAGATTGAGACCCAGAATTCTAAAATTTTCTTCATTTATTGTTTATATAGTGATTAAAAAGCTAACATTTACTTTAAACTGGCGGGTATATTGTTAGTTTACCTGGAACTTGAGAAATAGCCTTGAGCAACACTTGCCGCTGTACGTTTGCTGGATTAATGACTTCTAGGACTGATATATTTGATGTGCTCTTGCTAAAATCTTCTTGCAATGCTTCAAACAATTCGTCTGGACCTTCATAGATTGTATCCATTGCTGAGTTTCTTTTATAACTCAAAATATTTATTTAAATCCCCCAAAAAATAATTAATCAATATCGATGGTCTTTTTGTGTTAGACTCATAAACTAGTATAAAAACACCTTTGGCGTTGGTTATGTGAGCTGTTTAGAAACAGAGGTTTAATGTTTCGTTTACTGTTTTTTAAACATTATCTTTTTTATTTGCTCAGTGTCAGGCTGTTGAGAAAAAGTTATCCTCGCCTTTCTTTGAAGATTCAAACTTTTGTCTTTTGTAGTCATCATAAATCAGCCTGTCAAACGGACTAAATTCTTCCATCAGTAATGTTGAGTCAGATAGGGCTTTATTTATAATTCAGCGTAAAGGAAACTAAGTTTAGCTGTTATTAGTTGATCTATAGCTGTGTGCTTTTGAGTTTAGTTTTATTTTTGGAGTGCTAGCAGCACCTACAGATAATGAGCACAGGCCGTGAGCTAAGACAAACCCCTAGAGGTAAAGCTGCGGGTGCGCTATGCCTAAGCTAAGAGGACCGACACTCGTTCATGTGATGCGGCGCTTATAGTTGAAGCTCCAGTAATTAAAATAGGTAACAGCATTAAAGGAGCAGAATTACCTTCGTTTAGGCTTTGCTGTTTTTTGAAAGGTCCTGCTTAGTTTTTTGTAGCAATTGTGTATTGTTGGTTTCTTATAAGGTTTTTCTATGTTGGAGGTTTCTACTATCCTTCTTTTGGCGACTCTGGCGCTGTAGGCACATTTGGATTAACCTGAGTAGGCTACTGGCTTTTTTAAAATAAAAAATAATTTAGTATATTATTTTAAATCTGTTGCTTCAATTTTAGCTGTGCATCATATAATAAAAACAATTAACATTATAGCGGTCTTAACTGAATCTTTTTCTTTATCCATTTGAATGTTTATTATGTCTCTAACATCTCTCTCATTCCATGCACTGATTATCTCGTTGACCTTAGGTCATCCATTAACCGTATTTTGATGTTCAATTAATTCATCTTGCCTAACATGTGAAGGTGTAGATCTTTAGACGCATGGTCTGCTGGGAACTTCTACCCCTCCCACCCCCAAACAATTTTCTTATTTTCGTCAAAAATGATGTAAGGTCTAAGCCGCTAGCATAGATTTGGTTAGGATACATCAATCGAACATGGTACTTTCGTTATTTTTGGATTAAAAAAACTTTTCACTTGCTCTTGCAAAATGGTTCTTATTCTTCACACAAGCATTAAAATTCAGTAAGCGATTTTACTGCGACACTATAGATTAAAATTCCCTATGTGGTTGCCTGCTTTTAGGATATGTTGTATGATGACGCACGTTTTCGTAATATATTATAATTGTGACTCATATGGTTGCCAATCTTCAGGCCTTGCTAATTAGGTGCTAACAACATCAAACTTAACGAGATGTCAGAAATGATATTTTGTACTTTGCTTCGGTGTTGATGTTCTGATTAAACGTTTGTAGTCATTAAAAAGTTACTTCGTTATGAAATCTGTCTTTAATGACCCTTGAAGGTATGGGGCATGCGCTTTTAACAACTCAATAATCTAGGGGGAATGGATAATGCGATTTCCAAAAGCTTAACTTACAGCTAAAGACTTTTTGCTGCTTTTTTAGCATTGGTGAAGTTCGGAGTCTATTCTAAGTTTTAGTGCTTCATCATTACCATTTCCTTGAAATGCAAGACTTCCCTTTCATTCGCGGTTAGCCATAGATTCAGAATAGGTTAAATAAATAGGTCTGCATTGGTGTAAAGAAATACTTCTTTCCCCCTCACGTTTTATAGAAATTTTCTACCGATTGCCCGCCCCAGATTCTTGGGAAACTGTTCTTTTTGGAGTTGTTGTTGAACGAGTTCTATTTTGAAAGTAGCCGTGCAGGCCTGGCACATCAATTCATGTCGCTCCTGGGTCTGGGAAATTTTAACAGTTAAGGAATTTGTCCGCATCTATAGTAGTATGGATTATTTGGAACAGTAATATTCGTTTTATTTCCTTCACGCCATGGGGTGTCTTTCAGCTTTCTATGCGGGTCAAGAATCGAGCATATACTTGTGGACATTTTTATAAAACAATATAAAAAAGTTAATTATTTAAAATTCATTTGGGCGGTATGAAGATGATGAGTATAATATTGATACTGTAGACGCCGACATGGATGAAATGACCCTTTGAACACAGCATCGTCGGTGATCTCATTGGAGGAATGAATAGCCGAAGGGGAGCAAAGGCGTAAATTAACAGAAAAGTAAAGTAGATCTTTATACCAATGTTTAGAACTAGAACCCTAAACTATATTACCCTGTTGTTTTTAAAATTAAAGATAACCTTTGTATGTGAAAAAAGGACATCGGAGAACAGTTCAGCTTACGATAAACTAAAAATCATCAAGTTTGTAACGATGGGTTACAATTAGACATAAAGCTCAGTGCGAGCGAGCAGGATCGCCTTGGCTTTACTGAACCAAAACCAATAATTAAAGTGGAAAGAGTTTGCTAAACCAAATTATGAATGTGGAAGCAGTTGCTAGCATTCAAAAACGCACAACAAAAACTCCCGACAGAACCCCAAATATAGAACTTCAAAATTTAGGTCAACATTAGAACGAAACAATAAATACAATAGAAGGAGAAATCCTGAAGAAGAAGGGAACAGAATAAAAACTATAAATTGATCGCGCTTCAAGAAATAACAGCCATTAATACTGATTTAAAAATATACCAGAGATAAATGGAATAAATATTTAGCTGAATGGCATAAACTAAATGAGATATAGAAATAGAGAGAAAAAAAAAAACTCGCTGAAATGACGACCGCATTCGTAGGGGCGTGATATTAAAGAAAGAATAGCCCAAAGACTAAAAGAGCTTAGTAAACAAAGATCAGCAATAATACAAGAGTTGTCTACTACCAAGAACAATCGAACTCAGGTGAAGCAGAATAAGTGAAGAAACTATCCGAAGAATTTTTTATGAAAACACTACGCTAGCAGAACGAATAGAAACTGTTTAGAGAGGGGAGTCACATTAGCACGCGTTATAACTGCCTTAGATTTGCATAAGTACAACTGGTGGTGCTTATTTACAGGCGGTGGTGGAGCGCAAAGTTCAGTGCCTCCATCGCCATCTCCTGTTAAATCATGGGTAAAAAAAAACAGTTGATCATCTTGCGTGTTTATTAAAAAATTTGACTCTTTGCCTGGTATAGTTGGGGTGTTTTTAGCTGGCTTTTGTCTACTGCAAGCAAAGTAGTTGGTATTGGCGGAGGCACTTTGGGCATTAGTTCTCTTAAGTAGTTGGGTTACTATTTAGTATGAATAAAGCCCAAGTATTCCTAGGCCCAGTTAATCCAATAACAAGTGCTGTTTTCATATTCTGGTCATCGTAACAAAGTCACGTCTTCAACAGTCTTTGGGCTTTGAACCTCGGGGTGTGGATGACTTAATTTTGGGGTTGTTTTTTCTATTGTTTGTAATATTACTGGCCAGAAGTTATGTGATTTTCCATACCTTCTGTTCATTGTGCTATATGATTTTCATTATTGTAGTTTTATTATTGTTCCTACATGTTGTCTGAGCGATCTGTAGACTTTGCAAATGATCATATTGCCTCGCGCTTAAATTCTAGAGTGCATCAGCCCAAGATTCTCTGTCTGATCTAATCAGCCCTGACTCTGCCTCGTCCCTGTAGATAAAAACATGTATATGGTACAGTCCTTGTGTTCTCTTCAATAGGCGAGTACTCGAGAGAGACCAAGTTCAACTCCGCTGAAGACAACCTTTCCATGGCGTCCTCTTAATTTTTCCGTAAAGTATTGTCTTCTTCCGCCGCGCCAAAGCCAGTAGAAGAACTGTTATGTTAGCCAGTGTCTGTGATTTGCGACTAGCATAACACAAACGTAAAGTACGAATAGAGTCGTTTATTCGACTATTTCCCGCTTGAGTTAGGCCTCAGATGTGTCTAAGATAAAAATGTTGTCCATGCTGTTTTTATGCTCTTGCTCTAGGACCAAGGTGAACAGTTGTGCCTGAATAAAAAGATGTGACTATGTAAGGAGATGCAGGCATTAGTTTACTTTCTGTTGCACGCCCCAAAAAAAAAATTAAGGGAGTGGTGCCTAAAGCCATGATTAAGATCGCCTTTTGTTCTAAAGTCTGTCTTAACACATTAATATTGAATTCGCGACAGATCCTTTCAAAAGCGTTCATGTCATTTTGTTGCTGAATGGATTAAACGGTTTGGTCATTTGGGTAATGGCGCTCGTCAGTTCAGTAAAAAGTTAAGGTGTATTAAAATGAAAATTGATGTACACTGACCCTCACCAAGAATCTGGTGATTTAATGATCCGATACGACACTCCACAACCAGTTGATGCACAAAAACACAGCAAAGTTTAATGGTTGGATTATAAAACTGCATCGGATGACTAACCACACTTTTGCGATGTAGTCTTTTTTAATAGGAGGGTTAAGATATCTTGCTTAATGGAGTACTCACCTTTACTGAAAGGCATCAGAATGAGTCACAGAAACTGTCAAGGGTTGTCAGTTGCTATATTTTAAGATTGTAGGTGCGGCCCAACAGTATATTTTGATCTTTAGTATATTTAAACGCATATTTTATTTCGTTTAAAGATATGTGTTGTAACAATAACAACTCAAGACAGTCTCGGATTTGAAATGCTAGTGATAACGATTTGCGGATACCAAAATGGTCGGCAACCATGAATATTTTACCATAGTCGTAGGGTTTAATATAAGCGAAACATAGACAATAATAGGTATAAATGTTGTAGGGCTCTAAGCTATCCCGCTTAAACAATACTGATGGTCTAATACGGTTTTGCTCACATAAGGAAGCAATGAGTAAATCGGGCATTGCTCTCTAAACTTAACAATGCAAATCTAAAAAACAATATTTTACATTCAAACCTGAAGAAGAGATTATTATTTGATACGTAAGAGTAGCTAAATTGTTAGGCTTTGAAGCTGGCACTCAGGTCACTAATGATTTGTTGTTACACCAGGCAAAACTACTTTGAGGGGAATGTCGCTCAAACTTGCATTTTCAGTCATGACTCTTATGTTCATTTGGACGGTTGAGCTCTGATTGAAAACTCTATATGATGGAAGGCCCTCAACTGTTTTTAAGTGCTCTGCCCATGTAGGGATAGCTGCATATTGCGATTATGGAAATTATGCAATTCCCTAATTTACAGGTTTTTAAAAAATTAGCTTGTGGTAGGGTCGATCATTTCGTATAAAAAAAAAAAAAATAAAAAAATCACAGGGACCGGAAACAGGAAAAGTCGTGAAATGTGATAAACCTGCACATTGTTATTGAAATAAAATAATAAACTGTACAAAAAAAAAATAATTGTCACGGGGGCCAGAAGAATCGGTGAGTTACATTTGCGCCTGGAGGTGTATAACTTATAGAATAAAAAGACCTTGCAGACGTTTCCAGACTTTGAACCAGAACGGTGAGATAGGCGCTTTGTTTTTGGTTTTGAGTACACTAAAGAGGTGATTATAAACGCAAAGAGGTTGGCGACAGCAAAAAGGTTTCCTAAAAACTAGAACGCTGGAATCTAGAAGAATATAATGTTGGCAGTATGAATATAAAAATAGTTCGAAAAACCTGACTCAAATGGCACTTTAGAACCATTTTTAGAATGGGAAATAAAAATTGAATTCATAAGCCATTTACATTTTTAGCCGGCCAAAAAGTTTCAGAATAAGATTTCAACTATGGCCATATACATGAAGTCTTATGGGCCGGGACGGACAATAGTCGGAAGAGCTTTGAAAAAAGCCGTTATTGGAACCAAAACAGACATCCTCCACAGAAGAGAAACGGTTTTAAAGGTGCTTTACAAAATACAGTTCATTCCGCAATTGAAATTAGGAGATGCGTTCACAAGGTTAATTGAACATTTTGTCTTAAAGATAAGGGAGGGATGGGGTTGTGGGCGTTTAGTGAGCGTCTTCTAAAAGGATTTCTTCATTAGCTGGCAAAAAATTAGGTCGTTGAAAAAACTTAAAGTTACTGTCTCAATTTTCAGCAGTGGGCGAGGTTATTAAGGTCTAAACAACAAGCAACAAATATAATAGTAGTCTAAATAGAAACAATCTTACAGACTGAATTGGATTAAGCTTACGCATTTAGGCTCATAGGATTTTATTATACGGAACAGGTTTTGGACGGAGAGCATGATAAAAATAAACTGGATTAGATTAAATTCTATTACTAAAACTATGGAGCAGTTAAATTTATGATTAAAAACCTCATTGTTCTTAATTTGTGGACAAACTGGTTGTCGAAAAAACAATATTTATCCTCAACCTGTTACAACAGTTTATCGTTATAATTTTGTTCATATTGTGTTTTTTGTCCAACACTTAAATGGAACAAAGGCATTTCATGATAGAAGGTTTATATGACTGATGATAACATATTTTTAGTTACCTCCTAGCAATAAACTGAGTGAGTGTCTAGAACGCTTTTTTATATGTTTGAAGGAACGCTGACATATTTTTTATAGATGGACTGTTCAGCAGAAGAGACATAGTTTAAAAGAGATCCCACTTGTCGAAACTAGTTTCAGTGGAAGTCATGCTGGGATAAGTGTGTGGATTTTAGTCAGAAATATAATCGGTTTTAAAAGACTTTAGAGAAAACGTTAATGACTGTAGTTTTATTTCACATGAAGACAGAGAGCATTTGGTGAATGTATGCGGTGAAAATGATGTTTTTGATACTGGACCAGGAATAACACCAGGATTACGCAAAAATAAATCTGAAAAGTTTTGTAAATTTTGTATTAAAACGGAATAACCCTACACAGTTATGTTTGTTTGTAGGGTCGTTATTTTTGGTTTATTGTCAGAGAAAGGAAAACACGGGTCTAGGTCCGCCCTAGCCCGAAACCTAGGTGAGGGGCTAGGGTGAGTTAGACCCGTGTTTTCCCGTTTCTAGGTTTTTAATGCTGGGGGAGACATAGAGAGGGAAGATTTTCCAGCTGACACCCTTCCTTCTATCGATGAATCTTGACCATCATCACCGTGGAAGAAGAAGTCCTAACAGCATAAAGGGCCTAAGAAAGGGAAAGCATGTGGTTGTGACCAAACATACACGCAGAAAGAAATGCTGAAAACCGGGCAAGGACGCATCTGTAATTAATTTTCGAACGAATATTTCAATGAAATTTTTTTTAAGGGATTGTACCCTCAAAGTGGGCAATGCTATTATCGTTCCAATTTCATAAAAAAGGGTGATTTGGAACGACCGGAACAATTATAGAGGTGTATCACTGCTTAGTATTGTTGGTAAATGTTATACTGCTATTTTAAATAAACGATTGTATGAATGGCTGGAAGATAATAGTAAAGTATCCGAGAATCAAGCTGGTTTCAGACGTGGGTATTCCACAACAGATCATATTTTTACACTGTATGCAACCATTCAAAAATGTTTGTCTAAAAAGGGAGGAAAACTTTATGTGGCGTTTGTTGACCTATCAAAAGCGTTTGACTCTGTCAAACAAAGTACTATGTTGAACCAGCCGCCGTGGCGAAGTGGTTAGCGTCGCGGACTCCCGGCTGGGAGGTCGTGGGTTCGAATCCCATCAGAGGCATGTGGGTTTTTTCTGCCCCGACCGGCTCCTACCCAGAGTTGAGTTTGCTGCGGACTCAGTTGGGAAGACTGGGACCACACAGTCGAGTTTCATCCACTTAAGGGATGCGTTTCTGAGAGTGTTGCTCAAATTTCCTGACCAACGCTGCAGGTGCCTGTATCTCTCGGGCCTGGTTGACGCCGGGATATATTATGAAAGGAAGCGTAGAGTACAGCCCTGTCATGTAGTCTCAGACCGAAATGGAAATCCGTAGCATCATCTTAATCATCCTCATTCCATTGATCAGCATTTAACAAAAAAAAAAAGTCTCAAATTCTGTGGCCCTTCATGCCCTGCTCTCATGGTGACCTCAATTTCGATGTCCTCTCCGCGTCTGTGGCCTTGGTTTGCTTCCGTCGGGGTCACCGGTATCGGCGAGTCCATGGGGGCTGTCGTTGGACGGACGTGGTGGCGCCCTCCGGAGGGAGAGCTCACTCACGCCGGCTCCGCGACTAAGCAATTATTGTCGTCAGTAGGGGGCTTAGTAGGCGGTGTCCTGCGTATGTTAGATCAGAACAGGCGCCACTGAACACCACCGAAGTGACTCGGCAGCAGTGCAGTGTCTCCTCCGGTGGGTTGCCTCTTGACGACTTGACATTGACTGCTCCCTGTGGATTGACTGTGCCGGGGCTGCGGCGGGGCCGGCCGGGCCATGGCTGTGGACGGGGTGTCGGAATGAGCGGCGTGGGTGCACTGCCTCTGAGGTGACGCAGAGGTTGGGACAGCAAAAAAATAAAATAAAATAAAAAAGTACTATGTTGAAAGCTCTGTACAAAGTTGGGATATCTTCTGCATTTCTGAATGCTGTTCGAGCAATTTACAAAGAGGTGATGTCATGTGTAAAAGTTGGTTGTGAACTCACAGATCTTTTTCGGTGTCCACAAGGTCTGCGTCAGGGTTGTGTCTTAAGTCCTACTTTATTTTCTATAATAATAAATGAATTGTCTACTTGTTTAGAAACTCATGGAAAACATGGTATCCAGCTTTTACCAGATCTAGCCGAGTTATTTATTCTCCTCTTTGCAGACGACTTAGCCCTATTGTCATGTTCCCCGCATGGTCTCCAAACGCAGCTTGATTGTGTCCTGAAAACGTGTGATGATCTTGGTCTTAAGGTTAATAGAGACAAGACAAAGATTATGGTTTTTAGAAAAGGTGGATATCTGAGCAGGTATGAGAAGTGGTTTATGAACGGTGTTCCTTTGGAAGTCGTAAACAGATACGTTTATTTAGGTTTCACTTTCACTACGTCTATGAGTTCCTATGAAAGCGCCAGACGATTAGCTACAAAAGGGAAAAAAGCGCTGTTCGACGTATTTAGAATATATAATCAGCTAAATAACATGTCCAGGAAAACTTTTTTCAAACTTTTTGATGTCAAAATCCAACCAATACTTCTGTACTCTTGTGAAGTTTGGGGCATTATAGCAGAAAACAATCCTGTGGAGAGTATACATGTATTCGCTTGCAAAACATTTCTGAATGTATCTAGTCGTACTCCAAACAAAATGATCTATGGCGACCTCGGAAGATATCCGCTGCAAATCAACTGTTGTGTACGCGCTGTTAAATACTGGTTTCGTTTATTGAAAATGGAAGAGGCACGCCTGCCAAAACAAGCATACCAGATGCTGATGATGAATTTAGACAATGCAGGTAAAACAAACTGGGTTTCCAAACTGAGATGCATCCTACAAAAGCAAGGATTCAGCTTTGTCTGGTTAGCCCAAGGTGTAGGCAATGAGACATGCTTCTTGTCATTGTTCAAGCAAAGACTTAAAGACACATTTTGTCAAGAATGGACGTCAAACATAAATGAAAGTAACAGATTCAATCTATATTCACTCTTCAAGTCTTCAATTATTCCTGACGCATACATAGATTGTGTGCAACAAAAATGCTTTAGAGACACCCTTATCAGAGTCCGGTTTGGAATAAGTGAGCTTAGAATTCATAAAAACCGTTATGTCTCTGGGGATATAAACGTTGACAATAGTTGCCCTTTTTGTCCAGAACTAGAAGAAACTGAATTACATATGAGTTTTAATTGTGAAGCATATGTAGCATTAAGGCCAAATATCATGAAAAACGTCCCCACATTTTTTCAAAGAGCCAAATTTGTAAGCATGATGGCTAGTCAAGATGGTCCGACAATAAGAAAACTTGCATGGTTTTTCTTTAAAGCATTTAGATTACGAGAGCGCAAACTCACTGTTGTAAATATTTAAGATAGTGTAATTTGATACATCCTTCTGTTAATCTGTATGAAAGTCTATATACGTGCATTTTTTTCCCCGCATTGATTGATGTTTCTGTACTCCATGAAAATGGGCAGAGGCCTAAACTCATTAAACTATTTTCATTTCATTTCATTTCTCTCTCTCTCTTCTCTCTCTCTCTCTCTCTCTCTCTCTCTCTCTCTCTCTCTCTCTCTCTCTTTCTCTCTCTCTCTCTCTCTCTCTCTCTCTCTCTCTCTCTCTTTGCATGCTTATACACATTCAGACATACACTATAGCACAGTGTTACATGCAGGAGAGATATGCATGAGCACGTTCTCTTGTGCACGTAAATGCACATGCGCCGAGTGCAGTGGAGTGGTGCAGTGTCAACTGGAATGGAAAAGAGCAGAGCTGAATGTCGTGTAGTGGACTGGAATGGAACAGACAGGGTTAAGGTGGAGAAGAGCAGCGTGGGGCTTTATGACATGGAATGGAGAACAGATCAATGTGCAGCAGGATAGGATGGAGTGAAGTAAAAGGTAGCAAGATGATGTGCAGTCAGGTAAAAAAAAAAGTACGCTGATAGAGACTGCATGGTGAAATACAGTTGGACAATAGAGTATAGCGTAGTTTAGTGGTGTATGGGACACTGGTATGCATTGTAGTCCACTGTGCTATAGAGTCACATAATACATTGTGTTGTCTTGCGAAAGCCACAACATATCGATTCAGAAGGGATTTAAAAGTTAACATGTTGACATACCAAACATCTGAGCCAGTAGAAACACCATGTAATGACAATGAACTTTGGTCATGCGTGAAGACTTCCCTGAATCATCACTACCCAAGGAAACGATCACGTGCAAAGGGAGAGCATGCGGCAGACACGATAGCGACATGTCTCCACGTTAGAAGACAGGTGGAATTGGAATTGTGTGCCAGGCTTGT
>CM031599.1:72877078-72919578 GCA_018398815.1 Conus ventricosus | reverse complement strand
CTCAATGCTAACTTCTTTGTGACTCTGACTCTGACCCTAACGCTAGCGTGTTTCTGACTCTATCTAAGTCTGACGGTAATGAACAAAAACTTGTTTCTGAAAATCATACTATCCCTAGTGCTAACTTGTTTCTGACACAAATTCTGACCCTAATATACCCCTAACCGTATTAGACCTTCACACACACACACACACACACACACACACACACACACACACACACACACACACACACACACACACACACACACACGTACGCGCGCACACGCGCACACACACACACACACACACACACACACACACACACACACACACACACACACACACACACACACACACACACACACACTTCATTGATAAATTGTCTTAGCAGCAGTGGGGGCCCGGCAATGGAGTTATCTTCTTTGTCCATCAATAACGGAAACAACGACTGCCATCAGAAAAGAAGCGCAGGCAGTGAGGCCACATCCGGCACAGAGACAAGCAGGCCACTCGTGTGGTCACTCTCCTGCACGTGTTCAGACACCCACCCCTGTGGGATTCCAGTCTTCTCGGTGAAGTGTCCTGATGGGCATGCCAATAGAGAACTCCGAGCTGACACGTCAGCATGAGCGGATTGGGAATAGGCTCATAGAGTTATTCTTTGGTCATACGAAGTGATCAAATCTAGGTCTGCTAACAGTAGTGCTGAATCCTGACTTAAAACTCTTCTTTGTTTTAATGGGAAGGAAAATGAAGGAGAGAGATCGAGATGGACCGGCAGGGGGTTGCGGAGGGCGAGTGTGTGTGTGTGTGTGTGTGTGTGTGTGTGTGTGTGTGTGACTTTTTTCTATTGCGATTCGATGCTTCCGTTGCATGTATTGCTTGAAGAAGAAGAGAAGAAGAAGAAGAAGAATCGTAGGAAAGAGGGAGGGCAGGCCAGTCAGTATCCACATCATACTGGCCTAATGGCTTCAGACATTTAGCACATAATTCACGCGGAGATCGTGTGTCTGGTTTGTAAAGAGAAAATAACAATCAATTTGTCTGCTTGCTGAGCCTGTTTCTGTGTATATATATATATATATATATATATATATATATATATATATATATATATATATGTGTGTGTGTGTGTGACTCTCTCTCTCTCTCTCTCAATTTTTTTGCGAATACACGCAAACACAAACAGAGCAGGTATGCAAATGCACACACACACACACACACACACACACATTTACCTCTATCAAATCCATTTCACTCTAATTTCTGAAAGTGTATATACACAAATCAAACACCACCTGACTATACTATACAGTAAACAAGTGGGGTAACGTTTGCTCCCATAAGAAAACCAACACAGAGTAACTTTTATTCAAGACTGGCACAGCCTTTTAAACTTGAATAAAGTCAGACAAATACATAGACTAACAATCTAATGGTGGGGGGGGGGGGGGGGGGGGGGGGGGGGGGGGGGGGGAACAAGCGCAGGCCAAGAACTGAACTGTCTTCATAGTAACGACTTGGCAAAGATTTGGACTTAAAGGAGAGGGGGGGGGGAGTTTGAAGGTGGAGAAACTGGGAACATGAAATTAAGAAAATATATTACAGATATGAAAACCCTCACTAGCTGCATAAGGGAACCATCGCATCCTTTTGAAGGCAGATATATTTGTATGCCTGCTCGAGGCCTTTCGTCTGTTGGGTCGGACTCATCAGGGAGACACGGTGGTTGTGTCTGCGCTCCTGGCGTCAAATAGAGACACACCACAGTCCATAATACTGTGGTGTTCTCACCACCGAGGGTGCAAAAAAAGAGTCCAATAGCACCCCCAAAGCAGCCAGCGAAGGGTAGTAAATGAAACCAAACGAAAGTGTGGGGAGGAAAAAAGTTGCTGAAAAACTAAAGACATTATGCAAAATGTAGGGGACAATCTTTGAGCCTACGCTTGAGGATCCACCCAAAGATGTAAGGGAGATCAAAAGACAAACACACAGACGGACAGAAACAAATACAAGTAACCTCAATTTAATCAGAACAAAATTGGAAATGAAATGAGGCAGGGAACAGTAAACAATAAACAGTAAACAAGTGGGGTAACGTTTGCTCCCATAAGAAAACCTAACACAGAGTAACTTTTATTCAAGACTGGCACAGCCTTTTAAACTTGAATAAAGTCAGACAAATACATAGACGAACAATCTAATGGTGGGGGTGAAAAAACAAGCGCAGGCCAACAACTGAACTGTCTTCATAGTAACGACTTGGCAAAGATTTGGACTTAAAGGAGGAGGAGGGGGAGGAGTTTGAAGGTAGAGAAACTGGGAACATGAAATTAAGAAAATATATTACAGATATGAAAACCCCTCACTAGCTGCATAAGGGAACCATCGCAATCCCTTTTGAAGGGAGATATATTTGTATTGCCTGCTCCGAGGCCTTTCGTCCATTGGGTCGGACTCATCAGGGAGACACGGCTGGTTGTGTCTGCGCTCCTGGCGTCAAATAGAGACACACCACAGTCCATAATACTGTGGTGTTCTCACCACCGAGGGTGCAAAAAAAGTTACCCCATTGTTTACTGTTTATTGTTTACTGTTCCCTGCCTCATTTCTTTCCAATTTTGTTCTGATTAATTGAGGTTACTTGTATTTTTTTTCTGTCCGTCTGTGTGTTTGTCTTTTGATCTCCCTTGCATCTTTGGGGGGATCCTCAAGCGTAAGCTCAAAAGATTGTCCCCTACATTTTGCATAATGCCCTTTAGTTTTTCAGAAAACCTTTTTTCCTCCCACACTTTCGTTTGGTTTCATTTACTACCCTTCGCTGGCTGCTTTGGGGGTGCTATTGGATTCTTTTTTTGCACTCGTGGTGTGAGAACACCACAGTATTATGGACTGTGGTGTGTCTCTTTGACGCCAGGAGCGCAGACAACACCCAGCCGTGTCTCCCTGATAGTCCGACCCAACAGACGAAAGTCTCGGAGCAGGCAATACAATATATTTGCCTTCAAAAGGGATTGCGATGGTTCCCTCATGCAGCTAGTGAGGGTTTTCATATCTGTAATATATTTTCTAAATTTCATGTTCCCAGTTAATCTCCACCTTCAAACTCCCCCCCCCCCCCCCCTCCCCCCTCCTCCTCCTTGAAGTCCAAATCTTGCCAAGTCGTACTATGAAGACAGTTTAGTTGTTGGCCTGCGCTTGTTTTTTCCCCCCCACCATTAGATTTCGTCCTATGTATTTGTCTGACTTTATTCAAGTTAAAGGCTGTGCCAGTCTTGAATAAAAGTTACTCTGTGTAGGTTTCTTATGGGAGCAACGTTACCCTACTTGTTTACTGTTTTTTGTTACTGTTTCCCTGCCTCATTTCATTTCCATATTTTATATATACAGGTTAAACAGGTATCAAAGAGAAGTCAAGAGGTGCAATGTAACGTAGCTCAGTATGGTGCTCGGTTGTGTAACAGTGTTATGTCATGTGAAGGTCGTCACAATAACTTCAAAGACACCATGTCACTCTGCACCCTTCATGTGGCCAGGGAAATACAACATATTGACAGAGAAAGAGCTTCCTCCACCAGACGACATCCCTGAGTCATTACTAGACAGGGAAAGGGTCAGGTGCAATCAAGAGGAAGCAGCAGACACGCTGATTATCCCTCCATACAGAAGACACGTGGAATCGTGTGCCAGGCCTGCAGACCTCTCTCCTTTTACTCCCCTCCTCCCTGTTTCCCTCCTCCCTGTCTCGTCCTCCCTCCCTATTTCCCCCTCCACTCAGCCATGTCAGTAGTGATTAAATGGCAGCGGCGGCACAAAGTATCCATTTGGTTCCCTGTTGCCCATGTTTCCACACCCGTCTCCATATACTTTTAAAAGGAACAGGGTAGGGGGAAGAACAAGGGAATGAGATGAGGAGAACAACAGATAGACAGACAGAGAGAGAATGAATGAATGAATGAATGATGAATAAAAATGAAGGTAAGAAGCACGAACAAATATTACGTACATCGTGTAATGTTTTTCGTCATTAACCTCATCAGTACCAGCCCTGACAGAAGAGAAGTGTTAGTCTGGTGAAAAAGGAAACAGGAGTTGGTTGCCTCTCTCTCTCTCTCTCTCTCTCTCTCTCTCTCTCTCTCTCTCTACTCTCTCTCTCTCTCTCTCTCTCTCCAAAACATATTCTAATTCACAAACACTCAAGAGCACAAATATAAACCAGGCATGCAATGCATAATCACATTTCTGTATATACATGAATTCACACACACACACACACAACACACACACACACACACACACACACACACACACACACACACACACACACACACACACACGTACAGACACTCAAATTTACTTCTAACAAATCCATTATATCCCAACTTCTGAAAGAATATATACATAGGACAAACACCACCGGACTATGGTATATAGACTATACAGGTATAAGAGAGAAGACAAGCTCTGTGTACTACTGGGTTGTTTAACAGTGTTATGTTATGTGAAGGCCATCACAAATAACTTCAAAGACTCCATGTCACTCCATATCAGCTTGTTTAGCCAGGGGAATGCAACATACTGACAGAAAAAGCTCGCCCACAAGCAGACTCCCCTAATCATTACTCGACAGGAAAGGGTCAGGTGCAATCAGAGGAAGCAGCAGACACGCTGATTACATCCCTCCATCCCAAGAAGACACGTGGAATCGTGTGCCAGGCCTGCAGCTCTCTCCTTTTACTCCCCTCCTCCCTGTTTCCCTCCTCCCTGTCATCCCTCTATTCCCCCTCCCTCAGCCATGTCAGTAGTGATCAGTGGCAGTGGCGGAATAGTATTGACATGGTTACTGTGTTGCACGTGTTTCCACATCCATCTCGAGGACACTTGTAAAACGAGGGGGAGGGATGAGGAGAAGAAGGGAATGGAGGGGGGGGGGAGAGGGGACGTGGGGAGAGGAGAGAGAGAGAGGTGAGAGAGAGAGAGAGAGAGAGAGAAGAGAGAGAGAGAGAGAGAGAGAGAGAACGACTGACGACAGACAGACAGATGGAGGTAGAGACAGACAGACAGACAGACAGAAGACAGAATGAAATGAAAGAAAAATAAGGTAGGAAGCATGCGCAAATGTTATTAATAGCAAAACGGAGTTGATTGATCCAACTTCTTGAGCAAACACACTCTCCCTCTGTCTCTCTGTCTCTGTCTCTGTCTTTCTCTCTCTCTCTCTCTCTCTCTCTCTCTCTCTCTCTCTCTCTCTCTCTCTCTCTCTCTCTCTCTCTCTCTCTCTCTCTCTTATTATCATTATCATCATCATCATTATTATTATTATTATTAACATTTATATTATATAGCACCTATCCTCGGCTAGGGACCAAGCTCTAAGCACTTTACAATCCACACTCATATACATAATGGGATGTCCACCTGGGTAGTGCCGACTGAAGAGCTGCCAGCTGGCGCCTCTTCTAATCGCTTCCCATGTCATCCAGTCACTATCGCCCAATATCGTTTACTCAATTTCCATATTTCCTTTATTCTTTCCATTTCTCATGCAGGGTGCATGCTATGTGTAACGTGTCATCCATACCAACGGCCAAACTGGCCTTCTGTCCTAAAGTTGGTGATGGGATTTTATGTGTTAGGTGTGCGTTCACACACGGAACCTCAGTTTATAGTCTCATTCGAAGGACTGTAAGGGAAATGGAGTCAGAACCAATGTAAACTCCGAAGTGAGTGTGTGTGTGTGTGTGTGTGTGTGTGTGTGTGTGTGTGTGTGTGTGTGTGTGTGTGTGTGTGTGTGTGTGTGTGTGTGTGTGTGTGTGTACGTGTGTGTGTGTGTGTGTGTGTGTGTGTGTGTGTGTGTGTGTGTGTGCACGTGTGTGTGTGTGTGTGTGTGTGTGTGTGTGTGTGTGTGTGTGTGTGTGTGGTGTGTGTGTGTGTCCCAGGGGATTTTATGTCTTCTACATTCACAAGATTTAGTGTCTTCTTTTCCAGGTTTTATGTCCTCATTCAAATGAATTAGTGCCATTCTGGTCGGAGCATAGTGATTTTTTTTCTAATTCACAGCTTTTGTGTCTCCTTCATTCAAAGATTTATGTGGCTTATTTCGGAGGGTTAAAGTTTGTTTTCTAGCATTTAATGTCTGTTGCTTTGGTTTACCACACCCACATCCGTGGAACGAGGATACAAAACATAGGGTACCACAGGGATTATTTTCTAGAAAGGAATGAAAGGCTGACTCCAGCTATGTAGCAGGCCTAATATTTCAGGGTTCTGGAACATGGACGCATGTTTTCAGATCATTTGGGGCTGAGCTGCTGAGGAAGTCTTTGACCCTCTGACATATTCCCCAGTGCGCGCCTGGTACCTCCTAACCTGAGTGTCCTTTGATCCTCAGAAATCCTCTTGTTGTAGGATTTAGTGTCGTCTTTCAGAGAAATCCTCTTATTTCAGGGTTTAGTGTTGTCTTTCAGATAGTGTGGGTGTTGTCGTTATCATTTTATAGGGTTTAGTATTCTGGAGGGTTTTCATGATCGTCTTTTTAAGGGGCTTTTCAGTTTCACAGGCTTTAGTGTCGTCATCCCATAGAGTTTAGCATCCTATTTTCATAGGGATTAGGGTTGATCCCTCTCAGAGTTTATTTCCCTCTTTTCTCAGGGCTTGGTGTTATCTTTCAAAGAAATAATTGGCGTCTTTTTGCCAAGTATTTATTGTCCTTTCATGTGATTTATTGTTATCTTCTCAAAGGGGTAAGGGTCATTTTTTTCATTAGGTTTTCGGTCTTCCTTCGGTGATGGTTACGTGTTCATGTTAAAGATTTGCTGCCTTCTATCAAAGGCGTATTGTCTTGTTTTAATGGCTTTTACTGACTTTTTTCACAGGGTTTGCATAGGGTTTGTAGTCCTTTGTGCGTGTGTGAGAGAGAGAGAGAGAGAGAGAGAGAGGAGAGAGAGAGAGAGAGGAGAGAGAGAGAGAAGAGAGAGAGAGAGAGAGGAGAGAGAGAGAGAGAGAAATAAATAACGCTTTAAAACACGCTTTAGCATACAGAATGACTTAAGCAGACTTTTTTCTTCATGTGGAACCGGTATTCCTACAGAAAAGCCCTGATATGAACCCTTAAATTTACTGGGCTGTAATTGAAATAGAAGTAAAATATGAAATGTTTTCACTTTTAATGCATGTTTATGACTGTCTACAGATACGTGGTGTTATTGCTGCCCAATCTTTGCAAGCGTCTATGGTACGTCAGTACAAACATCTCGGTAACGAACCATAAATGAGATGGATCATCAACGTATATTGTGGTTCGTGTGTATGAAGATGCATTTCCTGTGTGTGTGTTGTGTGTGTGTGTGTGTGTGTGTGTGTGTGTGTGTGTGTGTGTGTGTGTGTGTGTGGATAGTGGGGGTGGACGGGGGGTGGGTCTAGATGTGTATGACTGCATGTGTGTATGTATGCTTGCTTCTGCAAGTGTGTATATGTCTGAGCCTTTTTGTTTGTATATGTCCCACATGGTTTTTCTTCTTTTTTAAATATCTGTATAGTTCACACAAAAACGTAATTTTCGCGTATCTGAATTTTTTTTTAATGCAATGACATCATAACAGTCTTGATATGACCACCTGAGGTCGGCTGGTACAACAGGTATAAAAAAATATAACGTGCAATCTTGCTGTTTTTACTGCCAGTTGCTTTCTTAGCATTTTTTTTATATATTCGAGAATTTTGTTTCTGTCAAATCTTTGCAGCGGCTAATCATCGCCAACATTTCAGTAACACACAATAATGTGATGGAGTATAGATACATAGCTTGGTTCATGTTTGTTAGGGCGCGTGTCTTAAGCAAGGGCTGGTGAGATAGGGTGTGTGTATGCATGTATCTAGGCGTTGGTTTGTATGTAGACGTGTGCAAAAATGTGTAGGTGGTTGTGGGGGGGGGGGATGGAGAGGGTGTTGAATGATCCTGTTTCGAGCCATTTGTTTTAGGATTTATAGACTGAGACTGTAGATGACCTTTTTGTTCCTTATATGGAATCAAGTGTTCATGGTAAAAGCCCTGACATATCTCCTTTAGGTCTGTTGAGCTGCAAGCATGATGTGAGTGGGAAAAAAACCTTGGTACCTTAATGCCAGCTGATTCATCTGTTTACTGATAAATGGGTTGTGTCGCTGCCAAATATTTGCAAACATTTCAGTGATGAACCATATTGTGTTGGATTGTGTGTGTGTGTGTGTGTGTGTGTGTATATATATATATATATATATATATATATATATATATAAATTCCAAGGTTAAGTACCGATCACAATTCCAGCAACCTACAGAGCAACTTGGTGTTGCAATGACTGCAAGAACTATTCAAGTATAAACAAAGCTTGCTCTTATGTCTTAGATTGAAGAAATAGGGGAAGATAAGCATTCATATCTGCAGTGGTAGTTAACACTGCCTAACTAGCAGTATGTGCTCAAGCGGGTGGGTTGGGAAAATTAAAATAAATGCTTCTCAAAATGAGCCTTCAGCAAGCTTATAATCTCCAATAGGGAGGAAACTCACTAACACATAACTCCTGGTCATATACCGATATTTCGAAACCTGGTTGTTTCTCCTCAGTGACCGCGGAAAGTGGTAATTTGACTCCTCTGCCTTTTCGGTTTTAAGAAGAATGCTATCCCAGAAAAGGCTGGTGTGCAATACCGTAGTATGTTTGTTGAGTTTTCAAAAAACCAACCAAAGGTGCCACCTAAGAAGCAAAAGAAAATCATGAAAGAGCAAAACAAACTACATTTTCTCGTGAAAAGTAGAAAATATAAAAAGATAGCCTCTTAAGACACAAGTGCTGAGGGCCAGTTCTTGGAATGAATCCGCAAGGGACTAAATTACAAAAAACTAATAAATTCCAAGGATAAGTACCGAGCACCATTCCAGCAACTCACAGAGCAGCTTGGTGTTGCAATAACTGCAAGAAATATTCAATTATAAACAAAGCTTGCTCTTATGTCTTAGATTGAAGAAATAGGGGGAGATAACCATTCATATCTGCAGTGGTAGTTAATACTGCCTAACTAACAGTATGGGATAGCATTCTTCTTAAACCGAAAAGGCAGAGGAGTCAAATTACCACTTTCCGCGGTCACTGAGGAGAAACAACCAGGTTTCGAAATATTGGTATATGACCAGGAGTTATGTGTTAGTGAGTTCCTCCCTATTGGAGATTATAAGCTTGCTGAAGGCTCATTTTGAGAAGCATTTATTTTATTTTTCCCCACCCACCGCTTGAGCACATACTGTTAGTTAGGCAGTATTAACTACCACTGCAGATATGAATGCTTATCTCCCCCTATTTCTTCAATCTAAGACATAAGAGCAACCTGTGTTTATAATTGAATATATATATATATATATATATATATATATATATATATATATATATATATATATATATATATATATATATATATATATATATTAGTTAAAACAAGTTAAAAGAGGAATCTTAAAACTATCTACAAATTTGTTTCAAGCGTGTTGCGCTGTCATCATCCTGATGACAGCGCAACACGCTTGAAATAAATTTGTAGATAGTTTTAAGATTCCTCTTTTAACTTGTTTTAACTAATGTTGCTCCCCAAGGGGTTGAGCACTTAAAACAAATTGTTTTAGGCATTTTAAATGTACTGATCTATATATATATATATATATATATATATATATATATATATATATATATATATATAAATATATATGTGTGTGTGTGTGTGTGTGTGTGTGTGTGTGTGTGTGTGTGTGTGTGTGTGTGTGTGTGTGTGTGTGTGTGTGTATGTACACACACACACACACACACACACACACACACACACATATATATATATATATATATATATATATATATATGTATATATATATATATATATATATATATATATATATACAACAAACTAATAAATTCCAAGGATAAGTACCGAGCACCGTTCCAGCAACTTACAGAGCAGCTTGGTGTTGCAATGACTGCAAGAAATATTGAATTATAAACAAAGCTTGCTCTTATGTCTTAGATTGAAGAAATAGGGGGGAGATACGCATTCATATCTGCAGTGGTAGATGATTCTGCCTAACTAACAGTATGTGCTTGAGTGCTGGAACGGTGCTCGGTACTTATCCTTGGAATTTATTAGTTTGTTGTATTTTAGTCCCTTGCGGATTCATTCCAAGAACTGGCCCTCAGCACTTGTGTCTTAGAGGATATCTTTTTATATTTTCTACTTTTTACAAGAAAATGTAGCTGGTTTTGCTCTTTCATGATTTTCTTTTGCTTCTTAGATGGCACCTTTGGTTGGTTTTTTGAAAACTCAATAAATATACTACGGTATTGCACACCAGCCTTTTCTGGCATTGCATTCTTCTTAAAACTGAAAAGGCAGAGGAGTCAAATTACCACTTTCCGCGGTCACTGAGGAGAAACAACCAAGTTTCGAAATATCGGTATATGACCAGGAGTTATATGTTAGTGAGTTTTCCTCCCTATTGGAGGATGTCTCCCCCTTGGAGAATATAAGCTTGCTGAAGGCTCATTTTGAGAAGCATTTATTTTATTTTTCCCCATTCACCCACTCAAGCACATACTGTTAGTTAGGCAGAATCATCTACCTCTGCAGATATGAATGCGTATCTCCCCCCTATTTCTTCAATCTAAGACATAAGAGTAAGCTTTGTTTATAATTCAATATATATATATATATATGGAGAGAGGAGAGAGAGAGAGAGAGAGAGAGAGAGAGAGAGAGAAATGTCCCCCAGTCCATTCCGAGCCATACAAAGATGAAACACGAATGTTAAATGTCCTGCCTGAAGACGACCCAACAGGTTAAACGCGTTGTTTTGGCTTTGTCGTTTGTTTCTTCTTTCATTTGTTGGCCCAGTAATTCTCTTTTTGCTCTTGTTTCAAGATCCGCCAACAGTCAACTCACTTTGAAAGCTATAGAACGGTCTGACAGCTGACAAACGTAAGCAGCCTTGGTCCATGGGGAATAAACTACACAGCAGTCACAAGCACGTGCAACGTGGGGGTTGGCAATGTTCTGTTTGCTTTGTGACAACGTAGAACACATCAAAGAAGTCATAATGGATCAGTGAGGCAAACAAAACCGTATCACAGCAATAAACTGTTCATAATCAGATTTGCTTTTCCTACCCCATCCAGAACTATCTCTCGGATGAGCTCGAGTTGACATTTCCATCGCTCATAAAACTTAGCTCTAAAGGGCACCATTCGTCCCCTGGTGCCTTAAGTTTGTGTTTAGTCTGTCCCACAGCGGTAATATAACTTCACTTTCTGGGACATCACATTAACTGCGATGAAAGTTTCATGTTGATCAAACCTTTGATGTATTTTAAGTGGGGCAGAAATAGCTGTCTTTGGGGATTCGCACGACACTGCTCTGTTCGGTGCTGAGTTGAAAATACTCACCTATTTGACGATTATGTACGAATGGGGCATTTGTGGTTTGGGAAAAAGCTTGAGCAATTCGTTTCTTTTTCATTTTAGTGGATGTTGTTGCTGTTGTTGTTGTTGTTGATGTTGTTGCTTAAACGGAGTGATTCTGTCCCATCCTTCACTCCTACTCTGTTCTGCGTACACGCATCTTCACGTGACTGTTTCTTCTTACAGCAGTGTAACTGGCTTGCATTATCAGAATGTTTAGTAAGGTAACAAACAAAACAAACGAAAATCAATATTGAAGGCAATTAAGAACCACAAAACACAAGAGAGAGTGGAGGGGAGGGAGAGAGAGCTTGATCTTCATACCTGCCCATCTGTTTGTACTTTGTCTCACTATTAAACTTCCAATCGTCCATCTACTAAATTAATTCCCTTTACGGTGCCCTCACGCCTCTCTCTCTCTCTCTCTCTCTCTCTCTCTCTCTCTCTCTCTTATAGTCATTCATTCCATCTTTCGGGATGATAGTACTAACAAAGTCTAAGGAGAGCTGATCTTGGCAGAAGGTCTTCATGCACCCCTTACAGTGACAGTAGGAAGAAACACCAGAGCGAACTGATCAGAAGCTCTTCTTTTCTGCGTACACTTGTCAAGGGTATTCAGCAGAATGATCAAACGCACTTGAACTCAAGTCACACTTGACAAAACTGACGATTAATTTATTGAAATAAAGTTGAATGATTAAGAATAATAAATAGTGAACACTGGAAATGAAGATGCTGAATAAGTAAATACATAAACAAAGTTCTATGTGGAGAGTACGCAAAACGGAGATGCAGATACTTGAACTGAACTATGATGCCAAACAAACAAACCGGAATACTGAATACGACTGAATGAAACAACGTTCGCACTTTCTAACACACTGGCACAGCCATCCAAAACCTCTGATAAACAACAACCGCTCGATGACGTCTTCCACAGGAATGACGTAAGACTTAATGACGTAAAACTAGGAATTGACGAGTCACTCGGGACAAAAGGAATATCTAGAGTAAAACAAGAGACGATAATAATAAAAAGCTACAGGTAAGTTCAAACAATGGTGAAAATGGATTTAAATAAAATAAATACTCATTTCAGCGCTGACACACCTCTTCTTGAAATCCGTCCTTACTGTTATTTTGGATGGTGGAAGGGATAGTGGGAAACACTGTAACAGAAAGACAAATAATTTGCATGCATGTTGATAAAGTTGTAATTCAGCTCTGCGTCCTTTATAAATAGAACGCGTTTTGATTGACATAAAGACAGTGAGATTACGTCATTGAACCAAAGATTACGCAGGGCCCTACACTCGATTCCATCACCCCATTTAGCGACCGGCAACCATGATAAGACAACAACACAGGTTTGTCACATGAACACGTCGGTCACAGCGTTATCACCTTAGCGAATCTGATCCACATGGGTTGACGCACAGTTCAAAGCGCAGTCTTTGCATCAGTGATGATGACATCTCTCTCTCTCTCTCTCTCTCTCTCTCTCTCTCTCTCTCTCTCTCTCTCTCTCTCTCCTCTCCATGCTCGTGTTTATTCATGCAAACATATGCAAACACGGACATGAGCATGAGCACTCTCCTGCATGCACATGCATACACACATACAGCGCGCGCGTGCACGCACAGAGAGAGAGAGAGGGAGGGAGGGAAGTGAGAGAGAGAGAGAGAGAATGAGAGAGAGAGAGAGAGAGAGAGAGAGAGAGAGAGAGAGAGAGAGAGAGAGAGAGAGATCTGGTCTATAGGCATAAAAGAGGCTGAGATTTCACACCCACTAAATTCCCTTAATACTCATAAGAATGTACACATCAAAGTTCACTACCGTGACCATATCAATGTAATACATACGCAGAACATACTGAGCTAGAGAGGTTCGAGTGAGTGAATCGTCTACCCAAATTTGCCTGTTTGAATTCACGTGGGCATTTCTTTTCTTTTCTTTTCTTTCTTTGTTTTTTCTGTCTTTTTACTTTCTTTCCTTCTTTCTTTCTTTTAACCCTGTGACCATGGGCAGAAAACTCGTCCACTATAACCCCTTCATCTAAAGAAAAAAATGTCCATGGAAGAAACAGAACCACAGACACAAACCCCAATCGTCAGGCAGCCGCCAAGGACGCGCAACGTTGGGAAAGTGAGCACACTGTACAACCATCAGCAAAAATAGAATTACTGAGCCGCCAAATGAAGGAACAAACAAACAACAAAGCAAACACGACGCGTTTCGACCTACTGGGTCTACATTCAGGCGGGTCAAAAGCATTCAAAACAGTTAACGAACAGTCATTTATCTTGTTCTGAATGTTACTTATCCTGGCTGAAGAAAATCCAATAGGTCAAAGCGCGTTGTTTTTGCTTTGTAATTTGTTTCTTCTTCCACTGGTTGGCCCAGTAAATCTCTTTTGCTTTTGTTTCAATTTCTGCCAGCTGTCACCCCACTTTGAAAGCTGGACAGCGGTCAGACAGCTGACATGGACAAGCAACCAGGGGCCATGGGGAATACATACACAGCAGTCGCACAGCTGACAAGCACGTGAAATGTGGGGGGGGGCGATGTTCTGTTTGCCTCTGTGACAACGCTAGAACATATATCAAAAAGGTCTTAAAGGATCAGTAATGCAGGTAAAACCTGTTACAGCAATACACCGCTCATAATCAGATTTGTGTTTCCTACCCTACCCAGAACCATGTCTAGGGGGAGCATGAATTGACGTTTCGATCACTCATAAGGCTTAGCTCTAAGGGCGCCATTCATCCCCTGGTGCTTTACGTTTGTGTTTAGTCTATCCCACAGTGGTGTGATAAGCTTGCTTTCTGGAACGTCACAGGAACTGCGATGAGAGTTTGATGTTTATCAAGCCGTTGCTGTCTTTTAGATAGGGTAGAGATAGCTTTTTGGGGAGAATTCACACACAATGACTCTGCTCTGTTCGGTGGTGAGTTCACCTATTCGAGGGGTATCTATGAACTGGGCATTTGTGGTTTGGGAAAGAGCTGGAGTATTTGGTTTCTTTTTCACTTTTATGTTTGTTGTCGTTCTTTTTTCTTTGAAAAGGGGTGATTCTGTCCCATCCTATGTTTCTAATCTGTTCTGTATACACACATCTTCACGTGAATTTATTTCTTTATACCAGCAGTGTAACTTGCTTGTATTATCTGATTTTGTTTATAAGATAACAAACAAAATAATTTTGTACATGTTTGAAACAAATAAATGGAAAGCAGTACTAAAGATAACTTAATTAAGAATCACAATACACAAGAGAGAGAGAGAGAGAGAGAGAGAGAGAGAGAGATTTATCTTCATGTTAGTGACCCAACCTGCCCATCTGTTTGTACTTTATCTCACTATTAAACTTCCAACGTCCATCTGCCCAATTGATTCCTTTTACAGTGCCCTCACGCCTCAATTGATTCCTTTTACAGTGCCCTCACGCCTCCAACCCCATCCCCACCACCCCCACCTCTCTCTCCTCCTTCCCTCCTCCCCCCCCCCTCCCCCCCCCCCCCCCCCCCCCCCCCCCCCCCCCCCCCCCCCCCCCTGATCTTTCGAGATGAACGTAGTTTTTTTTAAAAAAATCTGAGGAGAGCCGATCTTATCAGTTTCCCCCCTTCCAATGCCTGCTCCCCTCCCTCCATCTCCACATCCATCTTCCATGATAATATTACGGAGAAGATGGACTGCAGAAGATCTTTATACTCCTCTTGGGTGACATGAGGGGAAATAAACTCCAGAGGGAACTGATCAGAAGGCGTTCTGTTTGTAGATCTTCAGCCATACACCTTTCCCCTGAACCGCTCGTTACCGTTATCTCGGAGGATGGAGGGACAGTGAGGAACACTGTAATAGAAAAGAAAATACTTAGCATGTATCTTGGTGACGTTCTTATCAAGTCTGCCGCCTTGATGAATAGAATGATAGTTTGATTGGCATAAAGACAGTGAGATCACGTCATTGGGCCAGAGATAACGCTGGGCCCTAGACTCAACACCATCACCCGTTTAGAGACTGCCAGACATGATAAGATGAGGACACATGTTTGTCACATGAACACGTCTGTCACAGCGTTTATCACCATAGCGAATCCCATCCACATAGGGGTGACACGTAGTTCAAAGCGCGTCTTTGTTTCAATAATGACATCTCTCTCTCTCTCTCTCTCTCTCTCTCTCTCTCTCTCTCTTCTCTTGAGTGGCTTCCTTGTCTGGCTCCCAGCAAGACGGTGTTTCAAGCTGCTCTGCTAAATTTCTACCTGTATTGCCTGTAAATTGCACAGAATGACTGTTGGTGGTCTACCTGTATTGCCTGTAAATTGCACAGAATGGCTGTTGAAGGTCTACCTGCATTGCCTGTAAACTGCACAGAATGACTATTGAAGGTCTACCTGTATTGCCTGTAAATTGCACAGAATGACTGTTGAAGGTCTCCCATTTACTTTGGAAGCAAAGCTGAATGCTGCGCTAAAGGCTATGACTTTGTCCTTGTTTTAAATTGAGGGCAGAGGAAACCAAACAGTCATGATACTTCGTTTGACCACGACTACCGACCAGCCCCCTGCAATGCAAAGCCAAGGCCACAGCGCTGTGCATCGACGGAAATGCCCGTCACAGATCACCAGGGATAGACGCAGAACTGGGATATACAGAAAGAAACAACAGGAAAAGGCGAGTGGAGGTTTTTCTCCAACCAGTTTATTTTAACCGACTCCACCAAGCCTGATGTACAGTGCAGACAGAACCGGTCACAGCTATACTGTTTGTGCGGACATTTTTCAGTGTGACCGTAATTCCCCTCCCTCCTCCGCACCACAGCCTGCACGAGACACACGACACAGTGAAACGCAACAAAAAATCGACATGGGACAGCGTGATAAACAATCGGTGAGAATCGCACTCGATGAAGCCTTCATGTCGGATACTGTGTCAGTCAAGCAAAGTGTGCATGACAACTGTGGTGAACAATGCTGTGACGGTGTCTGTGGACATGACAGGCCACCAGGTCCTTGTGTTCAAAGCAAAGAGAGGAAGTCTTGGCACATGAGGAGGACCGTGAGTCAGAGTGCAGTGATGATCCTGAAAAGATTTCTCAGGTCAGTCAACCACAGAGTGCACCTTCTGATAACGTCACCACCACTAGCGACACACTGGCCTATCTGCAGGAAATGACCAGGAATATGAACAGCTTTCAATATACTACCAGCAACATTGAAGCTGTTGACGACGGAAATCTTGATGACTGTGGATAGATATGGTGATAACGTTGACAGTCGCGTTCGCAATTATACCAGTGTACGGCGACAGTCTTTAGTATCTTCCGTGATATGGTGTCCACATCACGATGTTGTTTTCTGACATGTATTATCTTTGTGTATTCTTTCCCAGTAATGTTATGAACACCCACCTCCCATCGAGTCCTCCCTTTGAGAATGGATTTTGTAAGCCTTCCGCAATAAATTCATTCATTCTCTCTCTCTCTCTCTCTCTCTCTCTCTCTCTCTCTCTCTCTCTCTCTCTCTCTCTCTCTCTCTCTCTCTCTCAACAGAACGAATTTTGTCCATTCAGTTAGTCACTTTCATTTAGGTATACTTTCCTTATAAAAAGCACACTTTATGTTGCCAAAAGACGCATTCTCCAAAAAAGGAAAGAAAGAAAATTCCAAACGCGAAGTTTGAAATAGTGCATAAAAGTCAGTATTACATGAAATCGAAGGAAGGAAAACTAATTGGTTAATAAAGAGTGAGAAATATATATACATATAAATAATACAAAAAAATCAAAAGCAGTTGTATCAATCGGCACGTATGCGCATGTGCGTCTGTGTGCGTGCGTGCGTGCCTGCCTGCGTGTGTGTGTGTGCTTGCGCACACACACACACACACACGCGCGCGCGCGCGCGCGCGCGTGCTGGTGGCCCAGGTGAGTTTCAGGTGTTCTTGTTTGTCACCTGATAGTCTTGGGTCTTCCTCTCTGGGATTTACCTAATGGTGTCCGATGAAATGCATATCTGGGTGTTGTTATCCTGCTCTCTTACTTGCTCAGGATGAACAGGTAGTAGATGAAGATTTCTCCAAGATGTCACCTCCACCGCACCCCCTACCCCTACTCGCTAAAATTGAGCATTTACAGATATTTGTATTCAAATATATATATATATATATATATATATATATATATTATATATATATATATATATATATATATGTATGTGTGTGTGTGTGTGTGTGCGTGTGTGTGTGTGTGTGTGTGTGTGTACGTTCTACCACATCTACCAAATCATGGGGTGTCAAGTCTGAAAAGGATCAAATTAGATGAATAAAATCAGGGACACCAAAGGAGAGGTAAGGTTGGATGGAGGGGATTAGTGACTTCTGGAACATAATCTTCTAGATATTATCTTAAAATTGTGTTTGTCTGTCGTTTCTGCCAATGTTCCACCCCTTCCCTACCTTCCTATTCCCATGTGGAACCGTACATGCACCACTGATTCTGACTCGCCCATAAACAGCTGCTCTCCTAAGGTCTCCCAGCACAACACCAAGATGACAATTCCACAGTAAGCAGTTCAGTTCAAGATGTCATGAGGCTGTGCACGTGAGGGCACACTGCACCACTGCCCGGCCACTTCGATGGTGCTCCGTGGTGCCTGTTCTAATGCAGCTTACTTACGACAGCACCTGTTTAAGCAGACATTACTTGCTTAGTTGCAGAACAAGCATGTGTGAGCGTCCACCTCCAGAGAGCGCTACTATTTTCATCCAAACCACAGTCCCCTTGTACATGCCGGTATGAACAGTTTTGACACGGGTTTACCACAGGCAGGGACGGACATGAAGAGAATAATTTGAACTCTTGGCTGAGGGGAGGGCGCGGGGGGAGGAGGGTTGATTGTCATTACAGCCATTCACTTGTGGGATTTTTTTTTTTTTTTTTTGCTTCAACCACCTCCTACCTAGAGTGAAGTTTGGTATGGGCTCAACTGGGAAGACTGGGACAGCACAGTTAAGTTTTATCCACTAACGTGGAAGTATGTCTCGGGCCCGGATGCCCCCAAGATATAGTGATAAAGTAAGCATAGAGTACAGCCCTGCTGTGCAGTCTCAGACCAGAATAGACATCCGCAGCATCATTTTCATCCTCAAAATCCCCACCAATCAGTATTTAGAAAAACCAGATTATGTGGCCTTTTATGTCCCGCTCTCATTGTGTGTGACACATCAGTTTTGATTTCTTCTCCACGTCTACGGCCTTGGTTCGATTCTGTCAGGGACCCCGGTATCGGCAAATTCATAAGGCCTGTCGTTGGACGGGCTATGTGGCACCCTCCTGAATGAGAGCTAGCTTACGTTGGCTCTGCAACTAAGCACTTATTGTCGTAAGCAGGAGGCTCAGTAGGATTCCGGTGGAGGGGGGGGGGGGGAGGGATCAGAACAGGCACCCATGAACACCACCAAAGTGACTCGGCAGCAGTGCAGTGTCTCGTCTGGTGGGTTTCCTCATAGTGGCTCGAGACTGACTGCTCCTTGTAGATTGCCTGTGCAAGGGGGGCAGTGGACGAGAGGTTCGAGTGAATGGCGTGAATGCAATGACACTGAAGTGGCACAGAAGATAGGGCAGACAAAAAAAAAGAATCTGAGGTTACCACCGGAGCAGGACATGTAAGAAAAGTGACGCTATTTGAAACTTGTTTTTACTAGTCTTGCTGTTCTGCAGCGTCGTATAAAAAGGTTGAGTGTGTTGGAGCTGAATGGGGGTAGAACGGAGCTTTGAAGTGAAGTGAAGTGCAGTGAAATAATTCATTGCTCAGTGGGTGCAGTAGAGGGAGTGGGATGACGTGGAGTGGAAGGGTTGATTGAAGTGCTGCACAGTGGAGTAGAGTGAAGTGGAGTGGAGAGGAGTTGAATGGAATGACGTGGAGTGAATTGGAGTGGAGTGGAACATAGAGAAGGAAAAAGGAATGGAGTGGAGTGAAATGGAGTGGAGTGAAATGGATTGGAGTGGACTGGAGAGGAGTTGAATGGAATGGTGTGGAGTGAAATGGAGAAGAGTGGAACACAGAGAAGTGAAATGGAATGGAATAGAGTGGAGTGAAATGGAGTGGAGTGGACTGGAGAGGAGTTGAATGGAATGGTGTGGAGTGAAATGGAGTAGAGTGGAACACAGAGAAGTGAACTGGAATGGATTGGAATGGAATGGAGTGGGGTGAAGTGGATTGGAGTGGACTGGAGAGGAGTTGAATGGAATGGTGTGGAGTAAAATGGAGTGGAGTGGAACAGAAAGAAATGAAACAAAATGGATTGTGATAGAATGGAGTGGAGTGAAATGGAGTGGAACGGGATGGAGTGGACTGGAGAGAGGTTGAATGGAATGGTGTGGAGTGAAATGGAGTAGAGTGGAACACAGAGAAGTGAAATGGAATGGCTTGGAATCGAATGGAGTGGAGGGGAGCGTATCAAAATGCTGTGGAATGGAACTGTATGCAATGAAAGGCAGTAGAGCGGAACCGAACGGAGTGAAATACGATGAAACTGATTTGAACGGAGCAGAAAGAGACTGAGGCGAGAGGAGTGAAATAAAATGGTGTGGAATGGAATGGAATATGGACTGCAATGGCGTGGGGGGGGGGGGGGCAGTCTGGAGATCAAGGGAGTTAAGTGGAATAGAACAGGACGAAAGAGAATAAAAATGAACATACCAGAGTGAAGGAAAATGAAGCGCGGTGAATTGAAGAATAGTTGAGAATGAACTGAACTGCAGTGAAGAATACGGCGTGGCGTGGAGCAGACGGTAAATCAACAGAGCGGATGACGGTCCAGTGCAGAGCAGGTACCATAAAGAACTTCTCGCATCACAGAGTCAAGATGTTACACTCAAAAGCTGAGGCAGAGGATGGACGGAGGCCGGGGGAGGGGGGAAGGCGCGGGGGGGGGGGGGGGGGGGGGGGGGGGTGTAGACACTTCATGAAACATGAAGACCGACAACAACGGAAGACACCCGGGAGGCATGACCTACCAGCCAGAGAAAGGATCACGTGTGCAAGTCAGGCAGAAAGAGCAGACACGATGATGACGTTTGTCACCCCTTCCCTGGAGACGCGTGGAATTGCGTGCCAAGTCTCCTGACCGTCCCTCTCCCAACCACCCCACCCCACCCCCACCCCACCCCCTCCCCACCCTCACAAGAAAAAAAAAAGAAAAAGAAAAATAAAGATAAAACAAAGAAAAAGAAAAAAGATACGAATTTTTTTTAAGCACGCAAGGAAAGAAAGGAGGCAGAGAGGATCAAAACAATTATGAAAAGGAAAGACAGACAGAAAGAAATTAGGAATGAAGGAAAGACAAAAACAAAAAAAGAGAGGGGAAAGGGGAGGAAAGAAAGACAGACAAAAAGGAGGGGGGGGGGAATGAAAGAAAGGATGGCGACTGAAAGAAAGAAAGAAAGAAAGAAAGAAAGAAAGACAGGAAAGGAAGACACTCCAACATAAACAAATGAGGAAGAAAGAAAGAATGAATGAATGAAAGAAAGAAGAACAAAAGACAGAGATACATCAGAAAGTGTCAGTTAGACCCAGACAAGTACAGTCCAAAACGAAAGGATGCAAAGAGGCAGGAAGTAAGGAAGACATGGAAAAGGAAGAAGAAAGAATGAATTCTTTTAAAGAGGCAAAAGAAAGAAAGAAGTGAGAAAAATAATAATAAAGAAGGAAGAAGGAAAGGAAGGAAGGAGAAAGAAAGAATGTAGGAAAAAAAGAAAGTCAAAATGGAAGAAGACAGAAAAACAAAAGACCAAAGGAGCCGTATAGAAAGAGGGAAGTAGAAAGAAAGACACAGTTCAGTGGAAGTTGCCTATAGCCCAGCCGACCACTACAGATTATATCAAAGCTATTACCTTGTCAATATACATTCCTTACATTTAAGTAAGAATAGAAGGAAGAAAGAAAACAAAAAGGAACGAAGAAAGGCAGGAAGGAAGCAAGGAAGGAAGGAAGGAAGGAAGGAAGGAAGAAGGCCGATATAAAAACAGGAGTGAGCAGGCTTCAGTCAAACTATAGATCATATAATGGCTTTAGCCATTGATATATCACATCGTTCAGTTATACACTGTGTGCCTCTGGTCAGACAGACCGATTCTTCTGTCTGCTTCTTGAGCTTGGCTCAGACTTCCGACGTCTTTTCCTGCCGCCTCCTTCCTCCACATCCACATCTCTCTCTCTCTCTCTCTCTCTCTCTCTCTCTCTCTCCTCTCTCTCTCTCTCTCTCTCTCTCTCTCTTCTCTCTCTCTCTCTCTCTCACACACACACACACACACACACACACACACACTATCGAACCTACGTTCAATACTTCCTACAAAAACCAACCTTCCCATAACAGACAAAAAGCAGGTGGACGCACTGCGTTGCTCTGACAAAACTGGCAAAACCTTCTGACGCCTAAACGTACCAACGTTCTTCTCCTCCTTGATAGCTGATCAGCAGCTTAGCAAGAAGACCCAATGCATCTTTCATACACGTCATTTTCCCGCAGACACGAATGGTTCCTAATTAAGTGATCGTGTCTGACGGTAGTAGTAGTACTAGCAGTAGGTGTACAAGGTGAAGCAGCATGAGAGATAGCGACAGCAATTTACCTTGTATACGGAAAGATGAGCGCGAAGAGCCGTTTTGAATATTATATTCATGACAGCAAGTTGTTTCATGGTTCTCCAGTGACACAGATGTCGTGTCTACTTCATCCTATCCTACCACGATTAGCTCGCTTCTAAGGACATCCAGCAAGGCCAAGATGAAAGTTTCATGATGACCCGGCCATTGCGGTGGCAGGGAACAGCATCATTAGCACACTGCGAGGATCCCAGGGCACTAGAGAGAACGCAGACCACCATCTTAATCTAATGGATTCTGCATTCACCTCTGCAGTCGGTTTGGTAAGGTAAGGTAAGGTAAGGTAAGGTAAGGTGAGGTGAGGTAAGGTAAGGTGAGGTGAGGTGAAGTGAGGTGAGGTGAGGTGAGGTGAGGTGTGGTGAGGTGAGGTAAGATAAGGTAAGGTAAGATTAAGTAAGGTAAGGCAAGGCAAGGCAAGGCAAGGCAAGGCAAGGCAAGGCAAGGCAAGGCAAGGCAAGGCAAGGCAAGGCAAGGTAAGGTAAGGTAAGGTTGCTTATAGTCCAGTCAACCGCAAAGGGCTATATCAGAGCTGTAACCGCGTTAAAAATCAATTCACCAATCATTACTTTAAACAAAAACTAATTCACACCACTCTTTAAAACACACAGTTTAAAAATACATAGGAAATGTAATTCTGTTGTTGTTGTTTTTTAAATCTTTCTCTATAAAATCTTTGCTCAGATGAAAAATGTAAATCTCTCCCAGAAATTCAAAGATCACATCAGGTGGGACATCTCTGAACAAGGTTTTCATGGAGTCTGCCGTAAAGTGTTAATGTCTCACATCATGCAAGTCCCAACACTCTAAAAGAATATGTTTCACTTTGAGTGGTACACAACATGGAATGCACTATGGAGCGTCTTCTCCTTTTTATTAGAGATGAATGGGTGTAAAAGGAGTGGTTGTATGCAAACGGCACAAAACTGCTTTTTCTTTACGGCCGCCTCGGGAACACGGTAAACACTTTTTCAGGTTTGGACGGATTTTGAATAGTTTGTTATCCATCTGCGAGTTCCATTCCTCTTGCCAGAGGTCTTTGACATAAACCTATGTTTTGGGTTTCAGATCAGTGTGAGGGATACACAATCTGCTCAACCCTTTCTCTCTGGCACTCTTGGCAAGTTCATCAACCCCTTCGTCGCCTCGAATGTCCACATGGCTAGGAATCCAAGCAAAAACTGGGTTAGATTCATCTGATTTCAGTTGGTTAATGAGCAAACCAAAATGAATGTGTCAGGGGGAAAAAAGGCTGGTACAGATCGAAAGGCTTACTTCCATGTACATTCCTGACACGGATAATATCGCTAAAAAGTCCAATGTTCCGTGACAGTGATTATCCGTAACAGTAGCTTTGCAGTGTTCATATTCAGTGTTAGATTTGTAGTGATTTTACCTCACCGCAGATCTGAACCAATATTTCACGATGTTTTGTTTGGGGGGGGGGGGGGCAATTTTCAATCAGTTAATCAAGTTACATTATAACCGGTTCTGTTGTTCACGCATGATATTGCCGACAAACAGACAATGCAAGCCTTTACTTAAACATACACACTGACAGAGAGACAAACATACAAACATGCGTACATACATACATACATTTATACATACATACAGACAGACAGACAGACAGACAGACAGACAGACATGCATGCATACGTACGTACGTACGTACGTACATACATACATACATACATACATACATACATACATACATACATACATACATACGAACTATTTTACAGCTATTTAGAGTCTCTTGAGTACCTGTGTAGCTTAGCTTGTACAATGCAGATGACTAGTGGTCAGTGCCACTGACCAGTGGTCATTATGACGTAAATCGGATATTTTAACTATTTAACAGCTAATTAGAGTTTCCCGAGTGCTTGCGTACCTTGTACAATGCAGATTACTTGTGGTCAGTGCCACTGACTACTGGTAATTATGACGTAAATCGGAGATTTTAACTATTTCACAGCTAATTATAGTCTCCCGAGTACCTGTGTACCTTGTACAATGCAGACGACTGGCGGTCAGTGCCACTGACCACTGGTCACTATGACTTAAATCAGATATTTCGACTGTTTTACAGTGTCTCATGAGTGTTTGTATACCTTGTGCAATGCAGACAACCAGTGGTCAGTGTCACTGACCATTGGTCACTTTAATGTATATCAGAGATTTTAACTATTTTTACAGCTAATTGGTGTCTTCTGAGTGCCTGTGTACCTTGCACAATGTAGATGACTGGGGGAGGGGTCAGTTCCAACTAAGGGGGGGGGGGGGGGGGAAGTTCCAGCAAGTCCGGGATGACCCCGGGGTAAAACAGCTACCCCAGATTTACCCCGAGTAAGCCCCAAAAGGGGGGTAAAAAGGGGGCTTTACCCGGGTTAATCATTTGTATAAAACACTGACACAAACGGGGAGCGTATCCGTCAAAAATAGATCTCAACCGTTACCCGGGGCGGGGGCGGTGCCTCTTGATGCCCGTGCATAGACAAAAGTCATACGTTTAAAACAAAAGGGATAAATTTGTGCTTCAGTTTTATTCCAGGATTAAAAAGGAATCTTGTGAAATCGAGACAAGAAAGTGGTTTTTATACCCATGAGTTATAGAACCAAGATGATTTAAGTGCCATATCCAGATAAAAAATCCACACGTTCTAGACGGAGAATATTCCACTACGACCATGCCACAATGCCATGTTTTGTAAAAATCCACGTAAAAAACGGCCCGACTTACCTATCGTAAAAGGGAAAAAACCCTTAATGTGCTGAGATCAGCTTGATTAACGACGACAAAAAGGGTATTCGGCAAAAAAACTGACTCAACCTTCAGTACTTTTGAAAAAAAAGAAAGAAGTCCGTGCAAAAACCAACTCAAATCACTTTTTATTCAAAAGAAAGGCAACGTAGAAAAAAGGGAACAGAAGACACACTGAGCCCGAGACCGAGATGACATACTAAAAAGACGATTCATAGACAGAAAAAAAAGACAGACACACAGATATAGAAAAATTACTGATGAACGACGACGAAGAAAACAAGAACAAGAACAAGAAAAGAAGAGGAACAAGACGAAAAAGGGAAAGAGAGAGAGAGAGAGTTTTGGGTGTGTGGGGGGGGGGGGGGGGGGGAATACCCCCCGTTCTTTTTTCACCTTGTTTGCAAGGGGCGATGACCATTTAATGCCCCTTTTTGAAAAGAGATGTACCATCAGCGTCTGACAGAACGCTATACACTAGCTGTGAACCTTTTTATGTGAACCATTTTTCCCCGCTTTAAAAATTAACAGACAAAGAGGGGGGGGGAAAAAGGCAAGTGTGTGTGTTGGGGGGGAGGGGGGGGGGTAGGGGGGGGAGGGGGGAGAGTAGGGCTAAAAAAAAAGATTAGGGATGAACATGCAGAGCGTTTCTTTGTCGCAATGTGCCTTTATCATGTGGCTGGGGGGCTGGTGTGTGGGTAGTGGGTGCCTTTTTGGGTCGTGTCTTTCTTTTGTGTTTCGTGTGGTGTTTCCAGGGTATGCCCCTGTGTGTGTGTTTGTGTTGTGTTTTGTTGTGTGTGTATGTGTGTTGTGTGTGTGTGTGTGGTTGTGTGTGTGGGTGTGGTGTGGTTATCTCACGCATGCATGTGCGTATGTTTGTTTGTCTGTTGGTATGTGTTTTTTTGTCTGTGTTTGTGTCTTGTCTATCTATTGTGTGTGTGGTGTGTGTGTGTGTGTGTGTGTGTGTGTGTGTGTGTGTGTGTGGGTGTGCCGTTAGTGGTGTGTGTGTGTGTGTTGTGTTTGGTGTGTGTGTGTGTGTGGTGTGTTTCCGTGTGGGTGTGTGTGTGTGTTGGTGGGTTGTGTGTTGTGTGTGAGAGAGGGGAAAGAGGGAGGGGGGTGTGTGTTTGTGTGTGTGTGGTGTTGTGTGGCTGCGTGCCGTGTGTTGTTGGGTGTGTGTTTTGGGGGTGTGCGGCGCGGCGCGCGCGCGTGCACGTCCGGTGAATGTTGTCCCTGTGAGTGCGTTTTCCCTAATTTTTGATCTGGGGTTTGAGTTTGTCTAGAAGAAAGCACACGCAAGCATACCACACACACACCCGCGCGCGCGCGCGCGATTGCACTTACTGAAAATAAGGCAAGCCAAAGCTAGATAATGTATCGGAATAGGGGAAAGCGTGATGGACCCCCTTGCCCAAACCAAATATGAAATGTGTGTGTGTGTGTGTGGTGGTTGTGGTGTGTGGTGTGTGTGTGTTTTGTTGTGTGTGTCACGAGTTTGTCGCGGGCCTACGCGTCGACCCCCTAGGGTGGCGGAATTACTTATTTGTTTATTTCGTTGCTTTTGTCGTTATCCGTCCCGGGGTGGTTGTGGGCAGTTCCCCTTGGGTTTGGGGTCAGCCAAACTTCGGTCTGCTTTTCTCTCTCTCTCTCTAATTCCACCCCCCGTGCATTCATCCTGAAAGTTCAGGGGTGGCCGGGTACCTTTCCCTCGAACTTTGTCTATCGGCCTCTCCCTTCTTTTTACCTTCGCACGTGCTTCGTTTCTTTTATTTTTGAATATGCCACTTTGACGCGCATGGCTGTTGGCCGCCATTGCTGGGGGGGTTTGCTTTTCACTCGAGGGGAAGTGTCTCTGGGGGCCCTCCAGTCCTGGTTTTCCCTTTTACATCGAGAGACAGTCAGTATTTAAATTCCGCGTCGGCCTGTAGGAGGGGACATCATTTCTTCTGTTTCCCCGCATCTTCGCCCTGCCCCTCTCGACTGGACGAGGGTAGAGGGGTCCTTTGACCCGCCTTTGGGGGTCACCCAGGGGTACGGAAAAGCATCAGTTTCGGGGCTGTTTGTTTTGGTTTTTTTTGTTACCCGGGTTTGTCTTCGCTTTGCGCATTTTTTTTGTTTTCGAAAATTGTAAGAAAATTTTGTGAGCCCTTTTCTTTTTTAATTCCATTTTTTCCCTGCCATTCAAAAAATTATTTCAAAATTCTTTTCCTTTTATGTTTTTGGTGATGGGGTAGTCGGTGGGAAGGGAAGAACTGTGATTCAGGGTTTGGGAGCTTGTTTGGTCTCGCCGTCCCCCCGCCCACCCCCCGGGACTTTTACCCTTCGGCCCACCGTCTGTTTGTGGGGCAAGGGAGCGAGTTTTTTGTTCACGCGGGTGCGCTTTTTTGTCTTGGGATGCGGGGTTGGAGATTTGTGTTATTTTAAAATGTTTTTTAAAAAAATGTGACGTTGTCCCTTGAATATTATTGCAAATGTGGTGGAGTTATTAACGATGGTCGCGTGTTGTTTATTTCCAAAGGGAAAGGGAAAAACGTTAAGCGTGGTGAGGAAAAGGGTGAAGAAAATTTCATATTTGTTTTAAAACCTTTTGTTTAAATGCAGCTTTTCCCTGCTCGTGTGAGAAGACTTGATAAAGGGGGTTCTGTGGGGTTTTTGAAATAATTCCCCCTCGCCCATCAGGAGGGTTTTGATTGACAGCAAGGGGGGAGCTAGCGGAAGGCCCTACCCTTCCCCCCCCCTTTTTTTTTTCCCCCTCCGATCTCCCTCCCGCACTCCTCCCCCCTCCCGGGGGGCTTCACCGGGAGCACGAACGGGATGGTGCCAGTGTGGTGAGGCCACGTTCGGTGAGACCACGGCGAATTGGTGCCCGCGCGCCCCAGGCCACGCTTGGCGGGACCGTGGACTGCTAGGGGAGCCCGCCGTCTCACTGGGGGCCGGGACCCCCGTCCAGGACCTCCGTAACAGCTACGTCCCCCCCCCCCCCCCCCCCCCCCCCCGGGACACGTTTTCACTGCCCGTTTTGGGAGTCAGGGTGTCGTTTGGGGGACTCCCTGGGTAAACCAACCCGGGCCGGGAGCACCTTCGACAGGGTGCTCCCTGGGGACTTCAGGGTCGGGATTGGACGCCTCCGTGGGTGAAAAAGGGTCAATTTGGGAAATTTTTTTTAAATTGTTACGCAATGTGCTGGAATCTGAAATTGCAAAGTGTCTCGTAGGGGAAAAATTTATTTTTCGTGCATTTGGGGTAGGGGTGCTTATGCTTTGCGATGTTGTGTCGTTGGAGTGCTTGATCGTTTTTGGCATGTTGTGTGCGTTGGAGTGCTTGTGTGATTGGCTGTTGTGTGCGTTGGGTGCTTATGTATCGTCCTGGTCGTTTTTTTTAAAGTTTATTTTTTGCGGGGGAAATAAATGGGGTGTTGTTTGTAATTTTTATTTTTGGGGTTTTGCGGGCTTGGTCTCAATACCTTCCCACCCACCGACCGCCTGTGGGGGCAGACCTCCGGGGTCGGGGTAAATTGTGGGGGCTGTGGGGGGGAAAGGGGCTCGGCGTCCCTCTCTTTTCGCAAGACCTTTTATTTTTGTCTATTTTTATATGTTTTTTCAGTTTGTGGTTGTTCGTGGGGGGTTGGGGGGACTCTAGATAAAGGGGGATCTTTTTGTGGCCTGAGGGAACCCGCGTGACTGGGGGAGTCGGGTGGCCCAAGGGAGTCGACCGCGTCCGACCCCTTCCGGGACCTCATGCAACGGCCCAAAGCCCCTTTCCCCTCTTTTGCCGCTCATTTTTCCTTCCTTTTTTATTTAGCCAATTTTTGTTTTTTTTTTCTATCCGGGTTGTTGAGTCAGGGGGGTGCACGGACGTATGTTTTTTTTTTTTTTTTCCTCTCTCCGGATCCCCGTCGTAGTTTTGGGGGGTTTTTTTTTCCGGCCCCCCCACCCCCCTGTTGCTCGTGCTGTAGGCGCGGGTTGCCAGAGTGGGGCACCCCGGCATAGTTTTTTTTTTTGTTTTTTTTTGGGTGGCCCCCACCGAAGTGCCGTGCTGTAGAGCGCGGTGTTGCAGGGGGGCCCCCGGCTTCCCGCCAACACGAACAAACACAACCCATTAAAACCCCCCCCCAAAATATTTGTTTTTTTTCTTCGGGGGAATTTTGTTTTTCCCCGTATTGGAAAAAACTGTAGATATTGTTGTCATGGCAGTCCGGGGCTGGGGGGTTGGACGCGGGCGTGAAAAGAAGGGTATTCAAAGCGTAGTCCCTATTTTACCCAGTATTCGACACGGTAACTTCTACCTTTTCCGTGCTGTAGCGGTAGCCCAGTGAGTACTTTTTCACCCTTCGCTTGGGGTCCCCTTCGAACCCCGCTGGCCTTCCGCCCGGAAGCGTCAGAGTATACGAAGCAACTGTGGGCTTTGTTGAGCCCCGGACCAAAAACCTTCTCTCTCCAGGCTTCCCCTCGTGGGGGCATGCCCCGAAAGACTTCCTTAGGGAAAGTCGAGACCCAAGGGACGGTCGACGGTCCCCTCCGTGTCGGGGGGGGTGAACCCCGCCCAGGACATCATTCCGTCTGAGTTTCTAGAGCGCGGAGGGGGGGAGAGGCCCAACGAGGGAAGAGTTGTGGGAGGGCTCTTCTTTGGGAAAGGGAAAGGCTCCGTGGGGGAAGAGTTTGGGAAAACGTAAGGGGGGCGGCGGGGGGGGCCTGCGCAAAGGAACGGACAGCCCGGGAAATTTTGCTTAAAAAGGGTTTTTCCGCGTAAAAGGGGGGGGGCTCCCAGAAGGGGGATCGGCGTAGGAAGAGGTGACGGGCGGGAAGCCCTCCTAGGGAAAACTAGACAGGAAAGGAGGCTCCTTTAAATTTTTAACCTTTCTTTCCCCCCCAATTCTAAACCTTTTTCCCACATTAAAATTAACCCAAAAAACCCCCCTAAAATTTTACAAAAGCTTTGCCTTTTTGTTCATACAATTGTCTGAGAGCAAAAGGCTATCCCCTTTTTTTCTGGTTTTATCGGTGCTGCAAGGGAGGTTGCTCACCTAAATGAAGGTGCCTTATGCAGACATTCATTTTGGCTCTGGTAAGCGTTTCCCCCTTTCCCCCAAGCCCTACGGGAGGAAGTTTAGGTCCATGAAGAAGAATAATGATGAACCTTCGTGCATTTTGGTATGGGGCTGGCAGCGTAGGGTAGGGGCTTCAGTTAGCAAATTTGGGGCTGGAGATCGATCCTCTTGAACCTCACCAACACTGTGTCCCCAGATTGAGGACCCCGGATGGGCAGACGCCCCTCAGGATTTCGCGCTGCGATTCACACACTGGGGTGTTTTGCTGAAGCCGCAGGGCTTAGGGCATCCCCAGATAGGGAGGGGAAACCCCCTCCACAGGATTTTGGTAGAAAAAGGTGCCGACAACTGCTAGGGGGGGGGAACAAGGCAGGCATTCATGGGGGATTTAGCGCCCCGACTGGTTTTCTTTGTGGTCTTTCCGCACATAAGGAAAGTTTGTCCAAAACCCGCTGGAGTGGGGCAGTCCTTCCACATCCTGGGCCTCGTAGTGGGTTTCCACCCAAGCTTCGGTGATTCAGAGTCCCCAGTTTTCTCTCTTTTTTTGGTTCCCCCTTTGGGTCGACACCACGGGGTTGGGGGAGCATCACGATTTTTGGGGAAAAGGTTTGGGTTTTTCCCCTGGGCCCCGGGGGGGCTAGTTTGATGTGTGCTTTGGGGGCGGGTTACCTCCACCGGCCCTTCTGAACTCGTTCCTACTCCACCCCCTACTTCTGGGCAAAGTAGGGGCTTCCGGGGTGGAGCGACCTCGTATTCCTATAAAGGGGAATACCATTACCTTTGGGGGCGGACGCAGTCATCCTGTGTCGGATCTCCGGTACAGGCGTGGTGGGAGTCCCACACGCGCCAAACTAGAAGCAAAACAGGATTGCGTCCCTTTTCTTCACCGACTCTGCGAGTTCTGGCAAGGGCCGATCCTCCATTATCCGTCTTCGGGCCCGGGGGACTTGGATGTCCAACCCTACACAACTTGTGGATCGTCCCATCGGGGTTCCCCCCACACCCCCAAGGGAGCTTCAAGCCCACAAGGGGACCTTTTTTGGGGTTTTCACCCAGGCGACGGGGCCAAGCAGTTGTGTTTCCCCAAAGCTAAAGATCTGTCCCCCGGCGGCCCCGATTCCCCCCATGGCAGGTCAAATTTGGGCCCAAGCGGATTTCCCCACGAGTAAAAGGGCTTCTTTGGCCAGGGTTTAACCGCGGTTAGGCAGTTCTGCCGCATTGCGAGTCTGCCAACGGACAACCCCAAGGGTCGCTGAAGCGTTTCCGCTAGGGTCAGGCCACGGGTTGGGGGAGGCTTTCAGAAAGGGTTGGGGGTTGCCCTGGTGGGACCCATTAACCTCATCCGATCGGGGTCCCCGCACACTTCGGTGTGGAGAATCTGAAATCGATACCCGGGGCTGCCCCGCTAGGCATCAAACCCCCTCTGTTAGAATTCTCAGGCAGTTTGGACGGCACTGGGTGCCCAAGAAAATTCGCCGGAAGTTTGTACGGGAAGCGATCACCCATCCTCTCCGGCTTGGCCCGGGATCCGGCCCGCCAGTCACGACTCATAGTTAGCAGGGGAACTGCAGAGCATGCGCCCTTTCCCGTCATATCAGGTTCCCTGTAAAGGTCTGATATTTTAGCGAGCCCGTAGTTCATATTGGAAAAATCATCAGGGGGGACACCCCCCCCAAAACCGGGTTATACCCCCTTTTTAGCCCTCTGTATCAGTGTAGGGACTTTTTTTCACCTGATTTTAAACGATAGTGAATCACCAAGGGTTCGGATTGTTTTTTTCGTGGTTGGAAGGTTCGTTTTTTTTTTGTAAATGAGTTTATGTTTTTGGGGTTGATTCAACGTAGAATTTTGTTTTGGGTTTCATCGTCCTGTCGTTCACAGAGATTTGGGGGTTGGGCCCCCTTGTTGTGAAGTTGCACATGCGCCCGGGGTTCAAAGGGAAAGGCACTGTTTCAGAGAAAAAATGCTTTTAGAAGGGGGGTTTGCAGATTTTTTGTCGCGGGGCCACGACTTTTCGACCCCCTAGGTGGGGGGAATTTATTATTTTTTATGCGTTGCTTTTTGTCGTGTATCCTCCTTAGGGTGGCTTGTGTGCATTGCCCCTTGGTGTGGGGGCTAATTCGGTTGCTTTCTCTCTCTCTCTTCAAACCCCACGCCCGGCTATTCACCCTGCAAGCAGGGGTGGCCTTTCCTTTCTCTCGAACTTTCTGTCTATGGGCCCTCTCGCCTGTTTTTTTCCCTGTGCACGTGCTTCTTTTCTTTTATTTTTGAAGTATCTCACTCTGTACGAAAGAAAGGCATGTTGCCGCCATTGCTGAGGGATTACTCTTCACTCGGCGGAAAATGTCTGGGGGGGCGCCTGCTCCATTGCTTTACCTTTCACAAAGTACAGTCAGTACTTTAAATTCCTACGTGGCCTGTGGGAAAGGGGGAATATTTCTTCGTTTCCGCATCTTCGCCCTGCCCCTTCGACTGGACAGAGGGTAAGAGAGTCCTTTGACCCCCTCTTCGGGGTCCCCCCAGGGGTAGGGGTAAGCTCATTTCGTGGTCTGTTTGTTTTTGTTTGTTGTTTTTAGCCCGGCTTAGTCTTCGCTTTTGCGCAATTTTTTTTTTTTTCGAAAATTGTAAAGAATATTTTTTGGAGCCTTTCTCTGGTTAATTCCATCTTTAACCTGGCCATTTAAATTTTTCCCCAAAATTCTTTTCTCCTTTTAGGATCGGGTGATGCGGGTAGCGGTGGGGAAGGGAAAAATGGTGATTGGGGTTGGATGTTTGGGTTTTCCGCTCGTCCGCCCCTGTCACTTCCCGACTTTTATCCTTGGGCCACCGTCTTTTTGGTGTGAAAGGGAGCAGTTTTATTTCACGAGGGCGCGCATGATTTTCTTTCGGATGCGGGGTTGAGATTTGTGTTATTTTAAAGGGTTTTAAAAAAATTGTGACAGTTGTGCATTGAATTATTTTTGCAAAGGTGGGGTGGCAGTTTTTAAGCGATGGCCCGTGTGTTATTTTTTTCCAAAGGGAAGGAAAAGTTAAGCGTGGTGAGAGAAGGGTAAGAAAATTCTATTTTTTTTATAACCTTTTTGATTTAATGCAGTCTTTCCTCATCGGGGAGAAGACTTATTCAAGGGGTTCTGTGTGCTTTGAATACACTTCCCCCTCGCCCTCTCAGGGCTAAGATTGACGAAATGGCAAACGGTACTGACGGCGGGGTCCAGTCCCTTCTTCCTTCCCCCTTTTCCTTCTTTTTTCCCTCCTTCCGATCTCCTCCCAGCACGTCCCCCCCCTCCGGGGGGCTTCACCTGGAGCACAAACTGGTGGGCCACTGCGGGTGGGGCCCAGTTTGGTGAGACAGGGACGAGATGGTGCCACGCCTGGTCGAGGCCACGCCTTGGGGGGGACCGGGGATGTAGGGGCCCCCCCGGGCCCCGTTCGATGGCCGGCCTGGCCCCCGTCCGGACTCCAGTAACACTCGCCCCCCCCCCCCCCCCCCCCCCCCCCCCCCCCCCCCGGGGACCCTCTTCATGCCCCTTGGGAGTCGAGGTGTTTTTTTTGGGGGCGACTCCCGCGAGAACCAACCCCCGGCCGGAGCCCCTATGCGACGGGGTGTCCCTGGGGACTTGACAGGGCAGGGATGTGGACGCACCCCTTTTGTTAGAAAGGGCAATACTGGAAATATTCTTTAAAATTGTGTACATGATTTTTCGGAATACGTAATTCGTTTGTGTAGTCGTAGGTGAAAAAAAAAAATTTTTTTAAATCGGCATGTTGTGGGTAGGGAGTGCTTTTTTTCGTTGCGATGTTTGTGCGTTGGAGTGCTTGATGGATTGGAGGGTGTGTGCTTTGGGAGTGCTGATCGTGTTTGGCATTTTTGTGTGCGTTGGAGGCTTTATTGTGATCGTGCAGGTGGTGGGGGGAAATGTTTTTTGCGGTTGAAAAAAAGGGGTGTTGTTTTGTAATCTTTTTGTGGGGTTCTTTGCGGGGGCGTTGGGTCAGTCACTTTTTCACTCCCACCTTAAACCGTTCCTTTAGGGCAGACCTCCAGGGGTCGGTCGTGAAATTGTGGGGGCTCGTCCGGATGTAAAGGGCCCTTTGCTGTCTCTCTCCGTTTCGCAGAGACCTTTTTTAGTTTTGCTATTTTTGATATTTTAGTCGTTTGTCGGTTTTTTTCGGGGGTGGTTGGTGGGTGTCTAGATAAAGGGGAGTCTTGTTGGGCCCTGGGGGAACACCCGGGCGTGACTCGGAGTCGGGGTGAGCCCAAAGGGGAGTCGACCGCGTCCAGACCTCCTTCCCCCGGGGTACCCTTTCAGGACGGCCGTAAGTCTTGCCCTTCTTTTGCCGCTCAGTCTTCCCCTTTTGTTTTGTATTTACCAATTCTTGTTTTTTTTTCTAAAACCGGGTTTTTTGGACAGGGGGGTGCAGGGGACGCTAGTGTTTTTTTTTTTTTTTCCCTCTCTCCCGGGACCCGTTTTCTGGGTTTTGTTTTTTTTTTTTTTCCGGCCACCCCCACCCACTGTTCTCGTGTGTAGACGCGGTGTTGCCAAGTGGGGCAGCCCAATATTTTTTTGTTTGTTTTGTTTTTCGGTGAGCCCCACCGCACTGTTCTCGTGCTGTAGGGGCCGGTGTTTCCCAAGTGGGAGCACCCGGGAACTTGTCCGCAACACGACACACACACATAACCATATCCACCCCCCTAAAATATTGTTTTTTTTTTTTCCTTTGGGAAAATTTGTTTTTTCCCCTGTTTTTTGGAAAACTGTAGGATTTGTTGTCAGGGCGCCCCCGGCCTGGTGGTATGGGACGCGGGGGGTCGAAAAAGAAGGAATTCAAAATGTTATGTAGTCCCTACTTTATACCATACTTCACTACGGTAACTTCACCTATTTTCCCTGCTGTACGGGAGCCCATGAGTACTTTTTACTACCTCTTCGCTGGGGGGGCTCCCTGTCGGACCCCACTGGGACTTCCGCCGGAGCGTCAGAGTAAAGCGAAGCAACTGTGGGGGCTGTTTAGTGCAGAGACCCAAACCTTCTCCCCTCCAGGGTTCCCTGTAAAGGGGGGTGCCCCAGAAGCTTTCCCTTATGGAAGTCGAGACCCAGGACGGGGCGACGGACATCCCCCGTGTCGGGAGTGGTGAACCCCGCCCCGGGCATCACTTCCGCCTGAGTTTCAAGCACGCGACGGGAGGATTAGGGCCCCAAAGGGGGAAGGGTTTTTCTAGGCAGGGGAAAACTCTTCGAGGGGAAAGGCAACCCGTCGGGGAAAGTTGGGGGAAAAATAGAAGGAGGGTGCTAGGCAGGAGGCTCTGCGAAGAGGAGACTGACGACAGGGGAAAATTATGCAAAGGAGAGGGTATTCAGGTAAAGGAGGCTGCCCAAAAGGAGGATCGCGTAGGGAAAGGCTGACAGGCAGGGAAGCCCCGTAGGGGAAAAACAACGGGTGAGGCCTGCTGGGAGTATGGAACAACTTTTGCGCTCCCCCACTGTAAACCAGGGGGTAATCACCAGGCAGTATAGAGTTTGAGGGCCCAAATTAAGCTTTCCGGGTTAGGGCCTAGGAGGCTTGATATGTTCTTAAGCATTTCGAAAGGGTTTCTTTTTAAACCAAATTGTCTGAGAGCAAAAGGCTATGCACCTTTTTTTGGATTATTGGTGCTGCAAGGGGGTGTGTGCCATTTAAAAGAAGGTGCTCTTATGCAGACATGCAGTTGGGTCTGCGTAAGCGTTTCCCCCTTACCCCAAGACCTACAGGAGGAAATTTTTGGGCCATGAAGAAAAATAATGAGAGACCTTCGGCGTTTGGTGATAGGCTCGCAAAACGCTAGGGTACTGGCGCAGTTAGTAAGGGGGCTGGGGGATCGATCCTCATTGAACAGCTCACCAACACTGTGTCCCCCAAATTTGGGAAAAAACCGGGTAGGCGAGACAGCCCCCTCAGGATTTTTGCGGCTGCGATTTACAAAGGAGGTGTTTGTAAAACTCGCAGGGTTATGGGCATGCCCCGATAGGAGAGGAAAGCCCTCCCCAGGATTTTGGGAGCAAAAAAGGTGGCCCCCCCCCCAAAGCTAGTGGGGGGAACAAGCAGGGATTCATCGGGGGTTTCACGCCCCGACTGGTTTTTTTTTTTTGGGCGTCCTGGCCACATTAGGAAAGATTGTCCCAAACCCCTGGGATCGGGGGTAGTCCTTTCCAGCATCCTCTTCGGGTAAGGGGTTAAAGCTTCTGGTGATAGAGGCCCCTGTTTTTCTCTGTTTTTTGGTTCCTTTGGTCGAAAACCAAAAAGGGATTCGGGGCATAACATCTTTGGGAAAGGGGGTTGGTTTTTTCCTGAGGCCCCGGGGGGCGCTAGTTTAAGTGGGGTGCGGTTGGAGCTGGTTTTACCTCCACCCGTCCCTTCTGTACTCGTTCCCATTCCACCCCTACTTCTGTGGCGAAGTATGGGTATCGCGGGGAGCGCCCTCGTATTTCCCCTTTTCATAGGGAAACCATTTCCCTTTTCGGACGGGGCGCAGTCAGTCCGTGTCTACGGATCTGCCGTACAGGCGTGTGTTGGGGGTTACCACACCGGCCAAAGCTGAAACAGGGAAAAGGGGTTGCGTCCCCCGTTTTTTCGCCCCTTTTCTACGAGGGTTTTGGGAAGGGCCTTCCTGCCATTATCCGTCTTTGGCCAGGGGACTTGGATGTCCAAAGCCTACACAATTGTGGTTTTCCCACTCAGTCGGGACCGCCAAGGGGCTTCAAGCTCCCAAAGGGGGTCCTTTTTAGGGTTTTCAACCCCGGAATCGTGTGGCCAAGCCTTTGGTTCCCCAAGCCTGAGAGGTCTGTCCTCCGGAGGCCCCCCGATTCCCCCCCGGGAGTCATATGGGTCCAAGGGACCCGAGCGATAAGACAGGACTTCTTTTGGCCCGGGAGAAATGCAGGGTTTGGCAGTACTGCCGCAGTTGCGAGTCGCCAACGGACAACGCCTAAGGGTCGCTTTTAAACGTGTTCCGCAGGGTCAGTCCCCCTGGTTGGGGAGGCATTTAGCAAGGTTGGGGTTTACCCGGGGGGACCCATTAATCCCCATCCATCGCGGGCCACCGCAACTTTGGGAGTGGTAAACGCAAGTCGAAACCCCGAGGGTGTCCCGCTTAGGGTATCGACGCCCCTCGTTACTGAATCTCTCAGGGAGATTTGGACGCGCATGGCCGGCCCCAAAAAGAAGTACGGCCGGAATTTTTTACTGGAGAGCGACATCATCCCCCCGTGCTTGGACCGGGGTCCCCAGCCAGTCATCGACTCAGAGTTAGGCAGTGGAAATGCAGAGTCATGCGCACTTTTTCCCTCTACAAGGGTTCCTGAAAAAAAGGTGCGACTTCTTCCGAGCTCCGAGTTTGGATTTTTGGGAAAAAAGCAGAGGGACACTCCCTCAACCAGGGTTTTATCCCTTTTTAGTCTCTGTATAGGGGTGGACAGTTTTTCACTTCAGGTTTAACGATAGTGAATCACCAATGGTCGGATTGTTATTTTCGTGGTTGGAAGGTTCGCTTAGTTGTTTGATTAAAAGTAGTATTTGTATTTCTCGGTGTGATTCTATCGTAGAATGGTTTTTTTTGGATTATCGTCCTTCGATCACAGAGAGTTGGGTTTGGGCCCATTGTTTAAAGTTACAGCGACCAGGTTTAAAGGACATTATCTCAGAGAAAAAGATCTTTTTAGAAGGGGGGTTTGTCACGGTTTTTTTTGCGAGGCCCGACGTTCGACCCACCTAGGGTGGCGGAAATTTTTTTTTTTGTTTATTGCGTTGCTGTTGTGTGTTCCGCCCCCTTTGGGTGGCTTGTGGTGCATTGCACCTTGGTGTGGTTTAGCCCAATTTGGCCCCGCTTTTCTCTCTCTCTCTTAATTCACCGCCCCCTGCTTCATCCTGCAATTCCGGGTGGCCGGGACCCTTTTTCTCGAACTTCTGTCAAACGGGCCCCTCGCCTGTCTTTTTACCTGTCGCACGTGCTTCGTTTTTTAGTTTGAAGTATGCTCACTCTGTGAGCAGCTGGCTTTTTGGCCCCCCCTTGTGAGGGAGGGGAGCCTTCAAACCCAGCGGAAGTGTCTCGGGGGGGGCCCGCTCCTCCCGTTCTTTACCCTTATCACGAGAGTAAAGTCGACTTCAATTCCTGCAGCGGCCTTTTGGAGGGACTCATTCTTTGTTTCCCCATTTCGCCCCTGTCTCTCGACGGACAGGGGGTAAGAGAGTCCTTGACCCCGCCTCTTTGGGTCACCCACGGGGAGCTGGTAAGCATCATTTGTGGTTGTTTGTTTTGGTTTGTTGTTGTTTGCCGGCTTAGCTTCGCTTTGCGCAATTTTCTTTTTTTTTCCGAAATTTAAGAGAAATATTGTTGAACCTTTCCTGGTTTTTTCATCTTTAACCTGCCATTCAAATTTTTTTCCAAAACTTTCTCCCCGTTTATGTTTGGGGGCGGTAGTCGGTGGGGAAGGGAGAGAACCGGGGATTCAGGTTGGAGCTTTCTGTCTCGCTGTCCGCCCCCCTTCACATTCGCCAATTTTTTTTCCTTTTGGCCACCGTCGTTTTGTGGCAAGAGAGGGGAGTTTTTTGTTCACGAGCGTGCGTGCGCATGTTTTTTCGTTGGATGCGTGGGGTTTGGAGATTGTGTTTTTTGGAAATGTGTTTTTAAAAAATGCAGTTTTGCCATTGAATTTATTTTCAAAAGTGGGGCAGTTATAAGCGATGGTCGCTGTGTTGATTTATTTCCAAGGAAGGGAAAAAGTTAAGCGTGAGGAGAAAGGGGGAAGATAATTTTTTTGTTTTTTAATGTTGATTTAAAAGCAGTCTTTTTCCTGCATCGTGTGAGAAGACTTGATTCAATGGTTTCTGTGGCGTTGAATCACTTCCCCCGCCCATCATGCAGTGGTAAGCTTTACAGCAATGGGCAAGGATGACCGGGTTCCGACCCTCTTCCCCTTTCCCCTCCTTTTCTTTTTCCTCCTCTCCGACTCTCCTCCCAGCTACGTCCCCCCCCTCCCGGGGGGTTCCCCCTGGAGCACGAAAAGGAGGGTCCACGGCTGGTCGAGGCCACTTCTGGGGTGAGACCACGGCGAGTTTTCCACGCCTGGTCGAGGCCACGCCTTTGGGCGGGGCCGTGGACTCAAGGGGGGCCCCCTCTCGATGGCCGGCCCTGGACCCCCGTCCAGGGCCCCCAGTAACAGCTACGCCCCCCCCCCCCCCCCCCCCCCCCCCCCCCCCCCCCCGGGACAAAAAGCTCTACGCCCGTTGGGAGTCGGGGTGCGGTTTGGGCGACTCCCTGGAGACCAAAAGCTCGAGCACCTATGCGACAGGGGCCCCTGCGGGCTTACGGGTCAGGGATGTGGACCAACTGGGTTGAAAAGGGGAAATGGGAAATATTTCTTTATAATTGTGACATGTCATATTCTGGATACTGAATTGCGATTTTTAACGTCGTTGGGGAAATATTTATTTATAACGGCATGTTTTGGGGATGGGGTGTTTATTGCGTTGCGCTGTTTTGTCGTTGGGGTGCTTGATCGTGATTGTGCATGTTTTTTGCTTGGGGTGCTTGATCGTGATTGTGCAGTTTTGTCGTTGGGTCTTTTTTGGATCGTGCAGGGTTGCTGGTTGGGTGTTTTTTTTGTGGTGTGAATAAAAGGGTGTTGTATTGTAAACTTTATTTTGGGGGTCTCTTTCGGAGGGTGAGTCAGTCATCCCTTTACTCCCCCTGACCGATCCTGTCAGGGCCGACCCCCAGGGGTCGGTCCCTGCATGTTGTGGTGTGTGTGGTGTGTGTGGCCGCGTGCACGCTCGGGTAAAAGTTGTCCTGTGATGCTGTTTAGAATCTTTTGGGCTATGTGTGGTGTGTTTGGACAGACGCAGACAGACAGACACACAGACAAGTTCACACACACACACACACACACACGCGGCCCCCGCGCGCGCGCGCGCGCGCCATTGCCAATTTACTGATAATTGGCAAAGCCAAAGCTAGATAAAATGTAGTCTGAAATAGGGAAGCGTGCATGGACCAGTCCTTGACCCAACCCAAACGAAACTGTTGTGTGTTTGGGGGTGGGGGTGTGTTTTGTGTGTGTGTGTGGTGTGTGTGTGTGTGTTGGTGTGTGTGTGTGTGTGGAGTAGAAGAGAAGAAGAAGAGAGAGCCCTTTATAGCTTGTGTGCGCGTGAGTTGTCTATATAAGAAATGGTAAATGGTGTGCGCGGGGCCCGACGGCAATTGTGTGTGTGTGTGTGGTGGGTTGTGAGTGGTTTTGTGTGTGTGTGTTTTGTGTGGGTGTGTATTTGTGTGTGTTGGTTGACTGGCTGTAGCTTGTACAGGCTTTGATCAGGGGTTTCCCGGGTCAAGCCCGTGAAGACTCTGGAGAATTATATGGAGCGCGTGCAGGAAAACTTGGGAAAATGGGAGAGGGAGACTGGGGGGGGGGGGGCGGTGAATAAACAGTGTGTCCAAAAGGTAAACATTGCATTCAGGGCGCACTGACCTTGCAAATCCTCATTAAATCAGTTCGGGTAGTATGGTTGTGTGTGTGGTGTGGGTGTGTGTGTTGTGTGTGTGTGTGTGTGTGGTGTGTGTGTGGTGTTGTGTAGGGGGGCCCTGTGTGCCTCGGGTACGTGTGTGGTGAGAGAAGAGAGAGAGAGCGCGCCTTCCCGCGCGCGGTTATGTTGGGGGGTGTGTGGGTGTGGGGGTGTGTGTGTGGGTGGTGTGTAAAGTGTGTGTGTGTGTTGTTGTGTGTGTGTGTGTGTGTGTGGGTGTGTGTATTTTGTGTGTGGGGATTTGTGTGTGGCGGGGTGTGTGTGTATGTGGTGTGTGCGCGCGGCGCCGCGGGGGTTGTGTGGTGGGTTTTGTTGTGTGTGGTGTGGTGGGGTGTGTGTGTTGTTTTGGTGTGTGGGTGGTGTGAGTGTGTGCCTGTGTTGTGAGAGAGAAGAAAGAGTGGAGAGTTGTGTGTGTGTGTGCGTGTGTGTTGTGTGTGTGTGTGTGTGTGTTGGTGTGTGTGTGTTGTTTTTGTGTGTGTGTGTGTGTGTGGATAACAGACAGAAGAGCAGATAGGGGGGTGAGTGTGAGCCCAAAAGAGAGAAGAGAATGTTGTATGTGAATGTGCGGGGCGTCGTGCGTGTGGTATGGGTTTTTGTGTGTGTGCGTGCTGTGTGGGGTGCGCGCGCGTACGTGGGTTTTTGGTTGTTGTGTGAGTGTGGTGTTTGGGGGTGTGTGTGTGTGTGTGTGTTTGGTTTGTGTGTGTGTTGGGGTGTTTAGAGAGGAGCAGGAGAGAAAAAAAGGGGGACAAGAATACCCATGCCACAACTGCTGAAGAGGGGATGGGGGATGGGTTATATTCATGTTTAGCTTTTAAATTTGAGTTTGGTTTTTTTTTTTCTGTTTGGTGGTTTCTGTGGGTGTGTGTGTGAGTGTGTGTGTTTGTGTGGATTTTTGGGGGTGTAGTGTGTGTGCAGGGGGGGGTTTTGGGTGTGTGGTGTGTGTGGGTTGTGGTGTGTGTGGTGTGTGTGTGGTTGTAGGTGTATGTGTGTGATGGGGTGTGTGTGTGTTGTGTGTGTGTGTGTGGGGTTTTTGTGGTGTGTGGGTGGGGCGCGCGCGCGTGTGTTGTGTGTGTGTTTTGGAGTCAATTTACTTTTTTTGCATTTGCTAGTACACATTCTTGTCGCTATTTTGACAGACAAAAGGAACATGCAGGAGCCGACCCGCCATTTTAGAGGCTCACAATGAGTCCCAGATCTTCCAGACAGGGGAGGGCTTTATGTGTGGGAGGGCGTGAAACCTTTTTTCCCCCCAAATGATGTACAATTTGGCGTCTGGTCTGCATGCACTTCTTCTTCACACTAATGGCCAGTTTCGAGTACAGTTATAACATAAGAAATTCTACCTTCTTTTGAATGCATGTATTCGAGTCTGTTGGTTTAAGCATAAGCCCCTGTCGTTAAACAAGTTAACTGAGGTCGACAGGTTTTTTTATTCCAAGGATTTTTGGGGTTTCCCCAGGGGTTTTTTTTTCCTTATGATGGTTCAAAAACCAACGGGAGGGCTTTTTCCTTAAAAAAGAATTTTTGAAATTTTAAAAAACCCCCAAACATGGTGGATTTCTTTCCTTTCAAAAACATTTTTGAGTTCCAAAAAATTAAAAACCCCTTTTTTTCTTTTTTTTTCCCCCCCAAACTAAGTTTGAATCTTTCCCCAAAAAAAACCCCCCAAAAATTTGTCTTGAAGAAAAAAATCATCTTAAAATTCTGGGGGTTTTCCGTTCCAACAAAAATTTTTTCAACAAGGACCCCAAAAACCCCCAAACGAAAAAAGGATCCACACCCAATGTAACGGAACAAAAGGGGGGGAACAAAAAATTCCCCGGTGGGTTTCTGCCCATTCTTCAAAAAAAAAAAAAAACATTTGCCAGGCTTTTTTTATTGGAAAGTCTTAACAGTAAGGGGAAATGTGAAAATTCCCCTAGGCCGTAAAAAACAAAAAAAAACCCCTGGGGCCCGGGGCCCCAAAGGTCAAAAGGGAATTTTTAAACCCTTCCCCAGAAAGGCCTAGAGGGAAGGGAA
>CM031599.1:72871006-72876978 GCA_018398815.1 Conus ventricosus | reverse complement strand
ATGGGATCATTAGAGTCACTAGCTATGTGCTTAAAGTCCTGCCCAATAACGGAAGAATATTTTGACCCAACTCTCGTTAGAAAGGGCGTTTATCCTTATGAGTACATGAACAGTTGGGAAAGGTTTGACGAAGATACACTTCCACCTAAAGGCGCGTTCTTTTCTAGTCTCAGAGGAAAGGACATCAGTGATTCTGATTACCAGCATGCTCAAGATGCGTGGCAGAAGTTAGATGTAAAACGATGGGAGACTATCATGATTCATACTTGATGGCTGATACATGTTTGTTGGCGACGTCTTTGAAAATTATAGAAAGACCTGCATGAAACATTACAGCCTGGATCCCGCGCATTACATTTCTGCGCCCGGGATGAGCTGGGACGCTTTCTTAAAGTTTACTGGAGTAAAGATTGATTTATTGTCTGACCTACCAATGATTCAGATGATTGAAACGGATTGCGCGGAGGAATTAGTATGGCGTCGCATCATTACTGTAAAGCAAACAACAAATACTTGGACGACTATGATCCTAGTAAAAGGTCTAACTATCTCATGTATTTAGACGCAAACAATCTGTATGGATGGGCAATGGCGCAATCACTTCCATTACGTAACTTTAAAATGTACACAGGCGGTGATCCGAAAAATATCAAAAGGCATTAAAGTGGTTGGGCAGTTTGTCGCCGGGTCAACAGCGTGGATACATTCTAGAAGTTGACTTAGAATATCCTCAGGAACTCCATGACCTGCATAATGACTATCCATTAGCGCAGAAAGTCTAAAGATGGCAAAAACAGAGCCGCCTAAACTTGTGCCTAATCTTCGTGGCAAAAAAAATTATGTCTGTCATTACAGACTTCTACAATTTTATTTAAGACATGGTTTGAAGTTGACAGCTGTTCATCGTATAATTGCTTTTGATCAAGAACAGTTCATGAAACCATACATCATGAAGAACACTGATCTCAGAACAAAAATCCACAGATGCTTCAGAAAAAGACTTTTTCAAGCTGATGAACAACAGCTTTTTTGGGAAAGACAAATGGAGAATCCACACAAGCGCAAAATGTCAGATTGGTCACCAGAGAGAACGAAGCAATTAAGCTGACTTCAAAACCAAATTATCAGGACTTCAGAAGATTTCATGATCAGCTTTTGGCATAATAATGAAGAAAAAGAAAGTCAAATTGGACAAACCTGTATTTATGGGGTTTACTGTTTTAGAATTATCAAAGCTTTTGATGTTAAAAATTTCTTTACGACTACTTTAAGCCCTCGTATCCTGAGTCCAGAGTACTTTACACAGAAAACAGATAGTTTTGTTATAGATATCCCTACAGAAGACATCTATAAAGACATGATTAGAAGTAGCTAAAGGGCATGCAGGATGGTACGACACATCTGATTATCCTAAAGATTCGCCTTTACATTCAATTACTAATAAGAAGGTTTTAGGAAAGATGAAGGATGAATTATCTGGAAAGGTAATCAAGGAGTTTGTTGGGTTAAGGCAAAAAATGTACATATTTCGAGCCAGAGAAAACCATTAAGAAAGCAAAGGAATATCTCGCAGTGTTGTGCAGTCAAACATATCACATGACAACTACAAAGAAGCATTGTTTGGCAATAAGACTTTCATCATGACAACGTAAAACTGCGATCTAATCTACATGAGATCAACACAAGGGTTTTGTAACAAAGAAGTCATTAGATAGAACAAACACAAAACGAGTATTTGTTAATCCAGAGTTTCATATGCATATGGTCATTGGAGAACAGTATAATTACATATTTTCTTCACCGAAGAGTATATATTCGGGTTCATATCTTTCCTGAAATTTATTAGAAGATCAATCACATCATCTTCCAATTCATTCAAATTTTTTCTCATGTTTGCTTGATGTGTTTCGAATTTTTTCTTTTATTTTAAAATATTCTTTTCTCCATCTTTGATAGTCAAAATTTGGGATTAGGGGCTGTAAGTGCCCTGGCCGCTGTGCCTTGTGCCAAGGAATCCTCTTAGTTGTTTCTTCAACAGCAGAATACGTATCATTTGATTTTTGCATTAATTCCCAAATTTAGCAGAACACGCCCTAAATGATTCTCGTAGTAATTCACAGGTCTCTTTATTTATCCTCTTGCTTCCGTTCCACGTTCTTTCTTTTGGGCTTCCATTTTAAACTTAAATATATTTTATGTAATTAATTAAAGCGGAACTGTGTCTGGTGGGATTATCTGCAGTTCTTCTTTTACAAAAGATCTTTGAGAAGCTGGTTGTTTGTTGTGTCAGTTTCTCGTAAATAATACACGGGCGGATTCATCTTTACAATTCTTTTTATTTCGTAGGGGTCAATACTCCAAACTGGATCGGTTGCCCTGATGCGAGTGTCCCCTTCCGCTTCCCCCGGTAAATAAAGGTACCTTACTTTCAATCCAAATGGTAATAGTTTGCTGGATGAAGACTCTCCTTCAGCAACATTTATTTTTTTTTCTTTTGATTGCTTGTACTGGTTTTAACCCTTAAATTCTTCATTATTCATTGCGCGCAAAACTGAGGGCAGTCTCTAACCCATTCTGTGTTGCGAGAATTCAATCAGCTCTCTGTGATACTGGTAGGAAAAAAGTCTTTCAGATAACTGTTTGTTAAAGTTTTCAACCAAAGCCTGTGATCTGTGAACTCCCGGAATGCCTCTTTTAATGGTAACTCTATGTTTCAACAATAATTGATTCACTTGGCCTTTAAATTCTTTTCCGTCATCGACTTGAATCATGCGAGGATAAGTTAAAGGACCTCGCTGGTATATCAGCGGGTATAGCGACAGCAACAGCAGAAGCACTCTTTTGTGTTAATGGTTCCGCATCTTTGTATCTTGAAGCTATGTCAATGACTGTAAGTGCGTACTTAAATCTTTTTCGTCTAATCGTATCAGAGGGTAAATATAGAAGGTCCATTTGATGGGTGTCGTTTGGAGTTGTATTGACAAAGTGTGGTCTCTGTATTCGTCTAGGCGCAGGTAAATAAATTTGCCAAATCGCTTGTTTAGATAACCATTCTTTTGCTGTTTGTTCACTGACACCAGCTGCTTCGCTTAGCTTTTAATTGCTGTGATTCCCTTCCAATATCCTTTTGGTGAATAATAGATTTTGTTCATTTTTATTCAGCTGATATTATGCGCAACAAAATACACGACAGTCATACCAACGACAATAAACGCGATTTCTTGCGTCTTTTGTTTTTCTGATGGTTGATAAAAGTTGCTGAATTTTGGTGGGGGCAATGTCTGGATTGGTTTGCCCGTTACTAGATAATACTCTTTTATCGCTTGATCAACATCTTTAAATGTGTAAGCTGCATGCCCCTGTTTTTTCAGTGTGTCTTAATAAAATCTAACTGCTCAATTCTCTGCTTTTCATAGTGATCTTGTGCTGCAGCTAGTTGCTCCACACTTTGTTATATCTTTTTCTCTCATCGTCATCCCGTAGTTTACTAAATGCGTAAATTACTTCCGCTAAAAGCAAGCGCATTCACCACAGCGCCACCTATCATCATTACGAGTGAAGCCATTTTTTATAAATGTATTTTTTACATATTTATATTCTCTGGAATTATTCCTTGCTTAACTAGAAAAATCTTCGTAGCGAACGAAGCTGTAATAATAGCAATCATTTTGCTGAATCCTCTAAAACTAGTTTGCCAAGATCTGCTGGTTTTATTTTTAACAGGCTTTTTCCAAGCATCGTGTATCCTACACTTAGGCCACCAATAACAGCAGAAAAGGTATACAAGGTTGGCAATAGTTTTTTCAGTGCTCATTTTAAAAAATAAAATAATTATAATTAATATAAAAAACATGAACAGCGATGATCTACTTCAGCTACAGAGCGGCCAACACTGTCTTGAACTTACAAATGAAGAAGTTGATGATCAAGCTATATGCCCAAAAAGGAAAGGTTGTATTCTTTGGCAGCATGTGGGAAAACAAAACAGTTCCTCGGAACTGAATTCAGCATTGAACAGATTCAACAGATGTGCGCACAAGACATTATAAAGTATCATAACAGGTATGAAGCGCAGCTGGGGTCGAGAATGGTGAAAAGTGTAGGGCAAACGGTTCTTAGTTGTACACTAACTAGTCAGTAGATTTGCCCCCATTGATTCTGAACAAGATCTTACGTATGATTTAACGCAAGATCCAGTTTTAACAAAGTCATTAGAGTCTCTAAGCTGTGATTTATATTACAGATTTGGAACATTGTTATCGCCGTTAATCATGGGATTAATTACTTTTTAATCATATAGATTTTATTTCCCTTCAAAATGAACGAGTCGGAAAATCAGCAGAATCAGGAAACACTGAATCAGCAAACATTGAATCAAGTCGAGAAAGTGACCAGTAAAACACCTCATCCTGGACGCATTGCAGCAGGAAAAAAATTTGCAGAGTGGAACAAACAAAAAAAAATACAGTTACAATCACAAAATATAACTCATAATGAAAACATAACACCACCAACGCCAACATTGATCCAATGCCAGCTCCAGAACAAGACAAGTTAATTCAAGGGCACCAAAGTCTTCATGGAATATTGAACTTAAAACTGTTGCCATTTTTGGCGTCATTGCTGCTGCTGGGGCGGTTATTATGGTTATAAAATATATAAACAATGGCAACAAAAACAAAAGAAGTTAAAACAACCTGAACCATTAAATACAGAAGACAACAGCACGCCAGCACCACCAATAACAAAAAATCATTTTGATCCATTTAAAATGCAATAATATTTTAAGAACTTAAATTTTTTTGATAAAAATAAATCATGGCGGATTATTATTTGTTTAAAATGATGGGGTCAATAAATAAAGACATGGAGTCTATAAAAGACATTTCCATAGACCAGAATTGTAATCAATGCGGTTGCTTAGGATGTAAGAACTTCATTAAAATCTATGCTGACCGATCTCACGCCAGGGCGTTAAGCAAGACATCCTCAACAATGACGCGTTTTTTGAGGCGTGTGTGTACTATATTAGACATCTACTATTTAAGATAAAAACATAGATTGTATTTTTTTTGATAATTATAAGATAACTTAAATAAGAACTTGGTTGTACTTAAAGGATGACTTGAGGATGACTTGAGGATGACTTGAGGATGACTTGAGGATGACTTGAGTAAGAACTTAGAAGTGACTTAAGTAAAACTTAGAAGTGACTTGGGGTGACTTAAGGATGACTTGAGGATGACTTGAGGACAACTTGAGGATGACTTGAGTAAGAACTTAGAAGTGACTTGAGGCTGACTTGAGAACAACTGAGTAAGAACTTAGAAGTGACTTGATTAAAAACTTAACTAAGAACTTGAGGTGGCTTAAGGTGACTTAAAAAAAAAAAAATTTTTTTAATTTTAATTTTTTTTTTTAAATTTTTTTAAATTTTTTTTAAATTTTTTTTTGTATTTTTTTTTTTTTTTTTTTGACTTAAGGTGACTGAAAGTGATTATCTCCCTTTAATTATGCAAAAAAATATAATTACCTCCCCTGAATAAATTATCTATTTATAGATCAGTGAGAGAGAATTGATTATTAAAAGTTGTGGTTTTTGTGTTTAATTTGCTAAAGTTTTTAATATAAATATTGTACAAAGTAGCTACTAAAAAAATACTTTAAAGCACAGTTGTTGTTTAACCTTTAAAAACTATTCTGCTTGAATAAAAAACATTTTAATAACACCCCCAATTATGCATAAACACCATAAAATTATGAAAGCTTTCAGTTTGTACAGTATATATAAAATCCTAAAAGTGTAAAGTTGGGAATATGCCTGCGGTGGTTTTGTGCTTGTTTGTGCGGGTTCTGAAAAGTCTAAATTTGGCCCTCTTCTCTGCCCTCTAAGTGACCCTTCCAATTTTCGTGTTTCGTCTAGGTCACTGGCGCGGCTATAAACGCCCGCAAACCACAATGTGTTGTCTGGG
>CM031599.1:72858506-72863506 GCA_018398815.1 Conus ventricosus | reverse complement strand
TGTGTGTGTGTGTGTGTGTGTGTGTGTGTGTGTGATTCAGGAATGCCTTCTGAATTTTAACAGCCCAATTTGCTGTACAACATAGAAAACAAAATGGCGATACAAACATAATCAAAAATTGATATTGAACTGAAATAAAAAAAAGGCATGTAATCTAATCCCGCATGTAATATAAGCCAGTCTGGCATGTAATTTAAGCTACTCTGGCGTGTAATATAAACTAGAAATGTTCGAGCGTGATATGTGTGTGTGTGTGTGTGTGTGTGTGTGTGTGTGTGTGTGTGTGTGTGTGTGTGTGTGTGTGTGTTGCGTGTGCGTGTGAATGTGTGTGCATGCTGTGTGCATGTGTTCATGCGTATGTACATGAGAAGAGAGAGAGAGCGAGTGAGCGAGCGAGAGAGAGAGAGAGAGAGAGAGAGAGAGAGAGAGATCACAGCTTTATTTTTCTGTCCCATTCGAGACACTTAGTTATAGGGCCGAACAAACAAGGCTTACACATTTCTGACCCAACATTTTTGTTGTTGTAGTCCAAGCAGAGGCATGTATCAAACTTGTGTACTAGTTAACTAGGGAAAATTAAGTTCCCAGAAAGTGATGACGTCATTCTTGCACAATTGTGTGTGTGTGTGTTGTCATTGTTTGAATATCGCCTGACCTCTTGTGCACAAGCTTTCATGCCATATCTACATTATCTACAGGAAAATAAACCTAGTCGAGGTTGGTATTAAAAGAATTGTCGGGAATTTGCCTATTCAGTCATCTCAAGAGCACAGATATATTACATTTTTCATGACAACCACTGATTATCAAACTTAAGAGCCCCATTTGTAATGGCCGCTCATCAATGCCGAACACATTGCTGCCAGACCGGCTTTACACAGATGACATTCAGTTAGTCGAGTACAGCACTGTTAGCTGGCTGGTGGGGAGCAGCCTGCAGAAAACACCCCTTTCCTTGACCTGCATTCACGGCTTGGCCTCTGCAGCTGTGGGAGAGCTGTAAACTCCCCTGCCTCTCAGAACTAAGTGGCTTGCTCTGAACAGCCGTGGAGAGAGAGAGAGAGAGAGAGAGAGAGAGAGAAGGGGGGAAAAGAGAGAGAGAGAGAGAGAGAGAGAGAAGAAGAGAGCAGAGGAGAAAGAGAGAAGCCATGACATGTTTTTAGACAATTACGAAAGTAACAGCCATCACGACTGGTTGAGACAACATTCAAAGAGACGAAACAAACAGCCATCACGACTGGTTGAGACAACATTCAAAGAGAACGAAACAAACAGCCATCACGACTGGTTGAGACAACATTCAAAGAGAACGAAACAAACAGCCATCACGACTGGTTGAGACAACATTCAAAGAGAACGAAACAAACAGCCATCACGACTGGTTGAGACAACATTCAAAGAGGACGAAACAAACAGCCATCACGACTGGTTGAGACAACATTCAAAGAGAACGAAACAGACAAGGAAACAAACAAACGAAAAAGAAAGAAAGAAAGAAAGAAAGAAGAAAGAAACAAATAAAAAGGAAATCCAGCTCCCATCCCATCCCTCACTTCACTCCTTTCCTCATCTTTCCCCCCCCCCCCCCCCCCCCCTTTCCCCAAACCAAGATCCCTTTCATTGGCCGCCGCTTTCTCCTCCCTATCAGAACTCTGTCTTGACAGTTCTGCGGTCACGAGACATGTTACCCCCCCCCCCCCCCTCCCCCGCCCCTTGGAGCCATGCCAGCATAGACTGATGGATTGTTTTCCGTCCTTTTTCTTACCTCTGACATGATACTCCTGGGCTGAGTGGATTTAGCTGGCATGTATTGATTTAGATGCCCCCTCCAATTTCTTTCTCTGTAAGGTCGCTGACGCCGACCAGCTCGCTAGAGAGAGAGAACGACGGGAGAGAGAACATGGTGAGGGAGAAGGAGTGGGTGGTGAAGAGAGGGGGTGTGAAGGAGGAAGAGGGAAGAGACAGAAGAAAGGGGAGCGGGAGTCTTAGTCTAAATCACGGTGATGAAAAAAAAAACAAGCAAAAGAAAAACCAGGTGGTGTTCACTGCTTTCAGAGACTAATGCATGAAAATGAAACCTCAGGCATTGTCTATAAGCCGGATCAATTTCACGCTAGAATCGAAAAAGTGCAGTTGGGTGGCTGTGCTGATTTCCCCAGCGGCCCATATGTTCTTCAGCGAGAAAAAACGCCGCCCGTACCTTGTCTAACCTGACACTGACGCCTTCATCTATGCCTCTCCCTCCACCCCCCCCCCCCCGCCTCTTTACTGTCTGTCTACCAGACCGATATACGAGGGCCTCGACCTCATTGATTTCCTCTCCACCAACTATGATTGAAGTGTTAGCAATAGACTCAAAGTCAGTCTCAGCCTTAAATGCCACGAGAACCGAACCGTTAAGGATTTATAGGTATAACATGGTAACTGTATACGATTCAGATACGCGGACAGATCATGTTTTGTGACTGAACCAATGGCAATAATGATATAGTCATCAGTCCTGCTGTCCCTCTGGTGACCCCGAGTCCTGTCCATGCTGATGTTATCACCAGACAGCTGATCTTACCCTACATCTGATAGCAGTTGTGTGAGAGGAGCGCCATGTTATTAACCAAATGGAGATCTCCCAGCGGTGTCAGTGTCCACTATATTCCATTGCTTCCGCCTGGTCTGGTAGTCTTCACGATCCAGTCATTGACCAGGAGGAGCAAGAACAGCGATGGTGCACACCTTTATTGTACTGCCGTCTTGGTCTTAAAACGACACGGCTAGGCTGCATGAGCGGCCTTGTGTGACATGTCTCAATGGCCACACTGGTCTGTCATTTTATGGGAACTTGCTGGATAGTTCCGTAGAGCAACTCCGAATGCAGCGGTGAGTCGGGATCCAGTCAACAAGATGAGTGCACATGTCATGACAACAGACTATAGCGTCACAAGCCGATGACACCAGTTGTCCTGGGACGGCAGGTATTATCCTTCAGAAAAACAGAGTTAAGCTGGTATCACTGAAGATCACAACTGTTTTCCTCAGGACGATAGCTGGCTTCCCTGTTTTCTCTCATGCTCACAAGTGTATTTCCTCTTTTCATGAGGAAACCACCAGTTTCCCGTTCTTAAGGATTGTAACAGTTTTCTAAATTGTCGCAGGGAAAACAGTCATTACTCTCAAACGAAACAACGAGAATGGAACTAAAGCTGTCGTCCATTTGAAAGTACTTGTGATCCTTAGGAAAATAGCTGTTTTCTCCCTTTCGCTGTATATCAATGATGCCAGGGCGCAGGCGCATGTCATGGTAAATAGCGATCGTAGCTGTGTTCCCTGTTAACTATGTTTTCCTGGCGACAATACCCTTTCATCAGGAAAACAAGGGTAACAGTTATCATCCCAAGAAAACTGTGCAGTGTGGCCACAATGAAGGGCGTGTGACTGTGCAGCGTGGCCACAATGAAGGGCGTGTGACTGTGTAGTGTGGCCACAATGAAGGGCGTGTGACTGTGCAGCGTGGCCACAGTGAAGGGCGTGTGACTGTGCAGCGTGGCCTCAATGAAGGGCGTGTGACTGTGTAGTGTGGCCACAATGAAGGGCGTGTGACTGTGCAGCGTGGCCACAGTGAAGGGCGTGTGACTGTCCAGTGTGGCCACAATGAAGGGCGTGTGACTGTGTAGTGTGGCCACAATGAAGGGCGTGTGACTGTGCAGCGTGGCCACAGTGAAGGGCGTGTGACTGTCCAGTGTGGCCACAATGAAGGGGTGTGACTGTGCAGTGTGGCCACAATGAAGGGCGTGTGACTGTGCAGTGTGGCCACAATGAAGGGCGTGTGACTGTCCAGTGTGGCCACAATGAAGGGCGTGTGACTGTGCAGTGTGGCCACAATGAAGGGCGTGTGACTGTGCAGTGTGGCCACAATGAAGGGCGTGTGACTGTCCAGTGTGGCCACAATGAAGGGCGTGTGACTGTGCAGTGTGGCCACAGTGAAGGGCGTGTGACTGTGCAGTGTGGCCACAATGAAGGGCGTGTGACTGTGCAGTGTGGCCACAATGAATGGCGTGTGACTGTGCAGTGTGGCCACAATGAAGGGCGTGTGACTGTGCAGCGTGGCCACAGTGAAGGGCGTGTGACTGTGCAGTGTGGCCACAGTGAAGGGTGTCTGGGGGTCGTTGTGGATAGGTTCTGACCTCCCAACGAAGGGTGTCTGGGGGTCGTTGTGGATAGGTTCTGACTTAGTGTGCATTAGCCAAGGGGATGCAGATGGCCGATGTTTGGAGGGGTCGGGGTCGATAGGGGAAAAAAAAATCCGTCTCAGACCTGTCAAGCTGCGATTCTCTGGAAAAACAGGAAAACATTGTCCTCATGAAACCAGGGAAAAGACTGAAATTCCTTTGGAACATAGATGTAATCCTCTGGGTAATAAGTGTTTTCGCTCTGTTACCCTATATTCCATGAGGGTCATACCTGTTTCCCCGAGGAAAAGAAAAAGAAACACCCGAAGGTGCTGGGGAGGACCCAGAGAAGCACTGTCTTCACCTGCCTTTAGAGCAGTCCTGTACCACCCTTGGAGGCCTGCGCTGTGTTGACGATGGGTACAGGCACGCGCAGGACACTCCATTAAGATATCAAGGGACATAACTGCTCCTGAACAGAGGTAAATTAGACTACAGGATGCAGCTCATAACAGCCTTAAAGTAGCATCCCCATGGGTGTACCAGCCCGTATTTCATGACTGCAGAGCCCACCGGCGAAGAACACCACCCTCCAGCTGCCGAGCACACCCCACAGACCCAACCACCCCTGCCCACGGACAGATGAAGACAGTGCCACTCCAGACACAGCCAAGCTTTCGCCATACGGTCTTATGTGCCCTCAAGAGAGAATCCAAAGTTGTAGTCTTTCCCACTGTCAACAGGACTTTCCCTGTGGTCAGTGGGTCTTTCCTCACCGTCACTGGACCTTTCTCCAGGGTCAGCCTAGTTAAGGCAAAGAAGAAAAAAGAAACACCC
>CM031599.1:72833506-72838506 GCA_018398815.1 Conus ventricosus | reverse complement strand
TATTGCATTGCGTTGTGTTGTGTTGTCATGCATTGTGCTGCACTCTATGGCAATATGTTCTGTTATATTAGAAAGACACCAACGCATTTTAATGTCTTGTGCTGCATTTACAGCACTGCATTGCTTAATAGTTGTTTTGCATCGCATTAGATTGCAGTCAGTTTAATTGCGTTGTAGTGCAATGCAGTGTACCACGTTGTATTGCACAGTAATGCCTTTATTTCACTGTATCACACTATGTGTGTAATACATTTGTTTGTACTATTGTTTTGCGTTTACTGTATTAAATTGTACACAACGTACAGTGTCATTTATATCACATTATTGTTTTGCAGTTTGGTATTATTTGGCATTAATTAAACTTCACTATTTTGCATTCTATTACTGCATTGTACTGTGCTGTATGCATGGCACTTTATCTTGCTATTAATTTATTTTATTATGCAGGATGATTGTAATGTTGCCTTGAATTTCATACACGACACGATATAACATGCTTAATGTTCTATTCTATACATCTGGAAAGAGGAGAGCAGATCACCATCTTCATACCTGGCACAGGACATGCAGTGCTTCACAGCCACATGCACCACAAGCTGAAGATGACCCCTACACCCCTAACCGCCAGAGTGGGCATGTGGAGCAGACGACACGGCATGTCCTGCAGTAATGTCCACTGCACACTGACCTCACAGGCAGCACCTGGCCAGGTGGAGCCACGATACGCCAGAGGCTGTGCGAGTGCCTGGGGCAGCTCCATAGGACAGCCAGGGTCCTCTCAGAGAAGATATAGTCCGTGGGATGGAGAAGACCTTTGGTGTTATAGTGTTTGTTTCTACTCAAATTAAGTGCTGTTTTGCAAGAAATCATTGTTGTCACTTCTTTGTGTTACTGGGAGATGCTGTTGTGTGGTATCCCTGTACTGTGCTGCATTACCGTATTATATTAAAGTAAAGAAAGTTGTGTCATTATGCCGCATTCGATTGTATTGTATTACATAATCTCATTGTCATGACAGATTTCTTCATGTGAACTTCTGGCTGCTCTCCCCTGCTCACTCTTCCTCTGTAAGGTGTGCATATTTGCGTACACTGCTAACCTTCCCCCTGCCCCCCCCCCCCCCCACCCCCCTCTGAATATACTTTAATTTTCCTAAAAGTGGACTCTTCCTACATGTTAAGAAAACTTTTATTCTTCATTATTTGTCATGTTTGATTTTCTTTTATTTCGTTTTGTTTAAATTTTTAAAGGAAAAAAACAACTGACTCCTTCATTGCTGTAGGTACTTTAACGTGCCCGACGTGCGTGCTGTGCGCCCTGCCGGGCCTCAGCTGACTGCCTCATGGCCAAACCAATGATTAACAGGACTGGAGGGCATCGGCCGGTCAACACAAACCAATAATTTGAGGTTGATGTCTTTTTCTTCTGGACTGGACGCTCTTCCAAACCACATGATTACCCCTTGGAGTTGACAGGATTGGCTAGAGACTTCACCATGGCTTGGGAGACATGAAATAAAATGAAATCAAATTAAACTTTGAAAAAAAAAATAAAAGAAAAAGAAGAAAAGAAAAGGCACTTGCATCATTTTTGACATCCTCTGTCTTGCCTTCAGCGACAACTTCCTCACATGTATTTCTCATCAACTTTTTTTAATTGATGTTGGCGCCAAGCGAGTGCACAGTTTTTGACGCTATGCTGCTACTGCTACTGCTGGTGCTGGTGCTGGTGCTGGTGCAACTGCTACTGCTGCTGCTGCTGCTACTGTTGCTGCTGCTGCTGCTGCTACACTTTGGAGCGAGGGGGCTTCCTGTGCAGGCCATGAGGACGGCTTTTAGTGCCAGGTTTAAATTGGAACAAATTCATCTTGCGCTTAGAGTTGATCTCCACGTGTTGGCTTCCCCCAGGTCTGCTATTGGGTTGACTGTGTCACAGTGGGATTGTGTCTCTCTTCCTTTGCCTGTCTGTCTGTCTGTCTGTCTCTCGGTCTGTCTGTCTGTGTGTCTGTCTCCCTCTCTCTCTCTCTCTCTGTGCGCCACCTTCCCACTCTCTCTGCCTGCCTATCGGTCTGTCTACACCCCTTTCTCGCCCTCCTTACCCCCCTCTCTCTCTCTGTATGTGTTAGTGTTAATGTTAGTGTGCGTGCGTGAGTGCGTGCGTGCGTGTGTGTGTTTGTATGTGTGTGTGTGTGTGTGTGTGTGTGTGTGTGTGTGTGTGTGTGTGTGTGTGTGTGTGTGTGTGTGTGTGTGTGTGTGTGTGCGCGCGTGCGCGTGCGTGCGTGCGTGCGTGTGTGCATGCATGCCTGTGTGTGTGTGCCTGAGTGAGTGAGTGTGTGTGTGTGTGTGTGTGTGTGTGTGTGTGTGTGTGTGTGTGTGTGTGTGTGTGTGTGTGTGTGTGTGTGTGTGTGTGTGTTCGTGCGTGTGTGCACGCGTGCCTCTGTGTGTGTGTGTGTGTGTGTGTGGTGTGTGTGTGTGTGTGTGTGTGTGTGTGTGTGTGTGTGTGTGTGTGTGTGTGTGTGTGTGTGTGTTGGCGTGCGCGCATGTGCACAGCTAGACAAATCTTAATACTGTTTGGCGTTCACAGCCAGGGACTATCATTTATGACAATTTGTGTGTGGGAAAAAAATCCAGCCCCCGAACCAACCACAAATTCTACCGAAACAAACGACTGCTGGACGCTGGTGGCATTCATCCTACACTAGTCGTGTCTGGTCACACTGCTATGTTCATCGTTTACGTACATTGCACGGCAGTAAACAGTTCAAGGAACAATACGCGCGCGCCAGTTTGCATATGCTGACGAGTGTATACGCGTGCGTTCGCACGTCCTTTTTGCCATGTGCGTGAGTGTTTGCTCGCTCAAAATCCCGTGGATATGTGGAGGAAAGCAGTGCTACAAGCAGACTAATCGATGTCGACTCATTAAATATCAATCAGCTGAAGGAAAACGACAAAGAAGCCAGACACAGGCAGAGAAGGTAGTAAAGAGACCAGCAGACAATGAATGGCGGAGTGCTTGTGTGGCCCAGTGTCACTTGGGCATTTTGTTTTCAGCTGTTTTCTTGCTACTGAATACAGAAATTAACAGAAAAATATAAGCAAGAGCAAGTCTAGACAAGTTAGATAGAAACAGAATGAACTCAAACCAACTTTATTTCTTAGTTGATAACATAAGTTCTAAGTTAAGTCTTCACCCAGTTTCTTACCTTGTCTTTCGTCTCTTCTTCTTCTTCTTCTTTGCTTAGTCTTGTCTTTTCATTCTCGCTTTCTTTCTGTCTGTCTTTCTGTTTTTCTTTTCCCTTTCTTTCTTTTACTCCTTCCTTCTCTTTCCCTCCTCCTTCTTTTTCTCCATTGCTTTGTTTTGTCTTTTCTTCTTTCTTTTTTTCTTAGAAGAAAGAAAGAAAGGAAGGAAGAAAGAAAGACAGAAAGGAAGAAAGAAAGAAAAAAATGAAGAAAGAAATATGAAAAAAAAACCCACGGAACATACAAATGTTTGCATTTCATAACTTAAGTTTCGGTAAAGCCATATGTTTGCAAAAACGTCAAATACAGATGACTCTGTCATTACAGGTGTGTGTGTGTGTGTGTGTGTGTATGTGTGTGTGTGTGTGTGTGTGTGTGTGTGTGTGTGTGTGTGTGTGTGTGTGTGTGTGTGTGTGTGTGTGTGTATGTGTGTGTGTGTGAGAGAGAGAGAGAGAGAGAGAGAGAGAGAGAGAGAGAGAGAGACAAAAGAGAGAGAGAGAGAGAGAGAGAGAGAGAGAGAGAGGAGAGAGAGAGAGAGAGAGAGAGAGAGAGAGAGAGAGAGAGAGAAGCGGAAGCGTAAGTTTATTCAGTGTAGGCCATAGCCCATTCTGAAGGGGGTACATTACCTTGACAATACACTTCTTAATTAAACAATGAATAATTAGATTAATTATATAACAGAACGTGACAGCTGAGCATTAATCCATCCTGATCACATAATCCAACACCACTTTAACTGAGTAATACAGTGCGTCTTTTAAACGCTTTGTACAAATGTATGCAAACATTCTTCAATGTTATTTTATTTCGATTTGTCATTAGCAGTATGCCATTAAACAGACATGGGTTTCTGAGGTATTTGGGTGGAATAAAATCATTTCGCAGATCTTGGAAGGCAAGTCAGCAAAAAAAAAAAAAAAAAAAAAATGTTGTTCATCTTCTTCGGCATTCTTACACAGTCGACACATCCTTGCATCTTCATCAGCATTAGTGTACCGACACGTCTGTGTACATGTATCAGCCATTCCGAATCTCATCTTTGTCATGTAATTCTTTAAGTGTCTGTCAATGTCAAGTAAAAGATATGCTTCACAATTTCTAGACGACTTAAATGTTCTATAAAAAAACATACCTGTCACTCTTTTGAATGTGTTTCTCCCATTTTTGCCACCTGTTATCGATCAGCCTCTGACGAAGTTCTTTTAAAACGACTTTGATATTTTCAACACCTTGATTACTTCAAACAAACCCGAACCCATTTTGATACAACAAATTGTGAATGTCAGATGCCCAACATTTCTTATCTCGTAATTCTAAACTAAGCAACATGTTGTACGCCTTATGTGGTAATCTTTCCTCATTCATACGCAAAACGTTAAACCAGTAACTAATAGATTGCAAATATGAGTTGATTTACAAAGGATATCGGCCTGTACCCCATATACAAGATCATTTGGCGTTCTAGGCTGCACCCCAAGAATCTTTTTAAAGCAAATAGGTGAACTTTTTTCTATTTTGATAACAGCTTTATCCATGCCCCACATCTCGGCTTCATATTGAGCGATTGGCTGAACATGGGCATCAACAAGCTTAAGTAACACAGGTAAAGAATTATTATTTAGCACATACAGTTTTCTCAGTATACACAGTAATGGCATGTTTTGCCCTGATCGCAAGATCCTCACAGGCAGGTGAAAAACTAAGACGTGCGGTAAAACAGATGCCGAGATATTCGTAACAATGCACAACCTCCATTGC
>CM031599.1:72808506-72816006 GCA_018398815.1 Conus ventricosus | reverse complement strand
AAAGTCTATAACTTTACTACACATGATCATAGAACGAAACATCAATGCATATGGAATCAAACAAAATAAAACATTCTCTCCTTCCTGAACTTCACAAAATCATTTATCTAAAGCGTCATTAACTAACCCGGGTATAAATAGATTTCTACTTTACCTGGCCAGGTGATCTTAACTATTCACGAATCACTGTCTTTTCTTTTCTTTTTTTTTCTTTTCACTGTCACTTTCACAAGCACGACACAACTGCTGGCACTGGTCTTGGTCTGCTGGCGCCTGGTCAGGTTAGACTGCTGGCCACTGGCTTGGTCTGTGGTTCTGCTTGACGAAGTGACGCTGCCAGGTATGAGGTCGAACCCCGGTTAAGATGGAACAGGACTATCAACATCGATCTGTTCTCCTTTCTTCCTTCCTGCATTAACGCATTGCACTCTCTCTTCTCTTCTAGTCTGCCTCTATCAAATGGACATGGTTGCTTTTCTTTTCTTTTTCTTTTCTTTTTTTTCCTCTTCATTAGTTAGCAACTCTCTCTCTCCCATCTCTTCCTTAGTCCTTCCTCTGCAGACTATCTCGTGCTAATCTCTCAACTTGGTTTTCTCTTCTCTCCCCCCTTCATCTCTCTGCTTCTCTCTCCAGCAGACCTACCCCAGAACCTCTTCCTCTCTCTCTCTCTCTGTTCGTTTCTCCCCCCCCTCCTCTCACTCACGCATTACTTATCTCCTAACTCCGTGTCCAAGGGCGAGTACCATTGGTCAGTTTTTTTTACCGCCTCGTACCCGAAGTTATCTCCCTTTTATTCATTGGATATTCAAATCATGACAGTCACGCCTACACGCCTTACTCTCTGTGGTGGTAAAATTGGTCATTTAATTGATTAGCTTGATTTCACCCCCACCACGCACTACCTTCCCCCCCCCCCCTTTCCGGCGACGTCGTAAATTGGCTAGATCAGTTCTGGCCCAGACCTATTGAGACTCGTCTGACCAGACATCGAGGGGCGGTCAGCTACTTAGTCTGTCGGGTGGACCAGACCGTCTCCGTGGGGATTAGGATAGCCCTCCTCGCTGGCCCAAGTTGGGCTGTTTGATCCATCCGGGCGCCCGAGACTCGTTTGACCAGACATCGAGGCGTCGGTCAGCTACTTAGTCTGTCTGGCTGGACAGACCGTCTCCGTGGGGCCTCTCAGCTATGCTTAAATTGGCTGGGACCCGACACGTGGGCCGTCTGCCTAGCGCTCAAAATATTTGAGTTTGAGCTTATGCCCCGAACAACCTGGACCACGACTTTGGTTGTTTTTTTTTGACCGTGACAATTTCCCCCTTGCAAAAGACTATGCACCGCATTGTCTCAAAAAACGGTACAAAAAAGACAACAACCGAATTGCTGACACACAGCTACACGCGCAAATTTTTGGAAAAATACTTTAAAAACTAACGGTTATAAATATAAAATATATCATTATGAATACCACTCCAATGAGTTATCATTGACGTGCGCTCTTGCGTTATTTCGACTCTTTTTATAACAACCTCTGTGCGCACTTATGCAATTCCCCTACCTGCGGACTTGCCACGTCTTCTCTTCACGATTACTATGAAAAGCACAATATAATATGATCACGATCCATGACAGTCTTCATGAGGAATCTCCATCCTCACTTATTGCAAATATGCATCACTACACAAGCGACTGTATGCTCCAAGCATAACTACATTCACATGAACAAGTCTCACACAGAAAAATATGAACAAGTCTCACACAGAAAATATAAACCCATAGCCAACTGGGAATGAACCCATATCCACTCAACATAACTGTAATCAACACATATTATCAACAAAGCACCCCGGATATGACTGACTTCCTCTGAGTTGCAGCTTGCTAGACTACAGGGCCCTTAAATTAGTCAGTTTCCGCATTCGCGACCTGGAATGTACTGCACCGATACCTGTAGGGTGCAATGCCATTCCCCAATGCAGCACTCTGCTGTTTTTCACTGCGCTCCTGCAGGAATTTGAGTGGTTGATGATCAGTCTCTTTTCACGAACTCTTTCCCATACAAGTATTTGTGGAATTTCTGCACGGCCCACACAACGGCTAAACACTCCTTCCTACAGTTGGTACCCTCTTCACACTTTTTTCCAACTTCCTGCTAGCATACCTCACAGGAAACTCACCCCCTTCATGCTCCTGCAACAAATACTGCACCTACCCCACCACCTGATGCATCTGTCCGAACAAAAATGGTTTGGACATATCTGGTAGCTTCAAGATGGGACGGGAACCTAGTCTTTCCAACACCGTCTGCAGTGCTTGCTCTGCAGCGCCCTGACCACTCGACCACTGCCGGTTTCCCTGCCTTGACCAAATTCACTGAGAGGACTCGTGATTGCTGCGAAATTTGGAACAAACTCCCTATAGAAACCCAATAAAACCTAGCAGACTCCTGACTTCTTTTTTGGGTCTTTGGTCTCTCTTGAATTCATCATCTTCTCCACCTTTCCTCTTTCCGGCTGCTTTGTGTCGCCTCCGACAACAAAACCTAGGAACTCCAGGCTTGGAAAACCAACCTGGCACTTTGTTGGTCTGGCTGTGAGATTGGCTTGTCTCAACCTCTCTAAAACTGCTCCTAGCTGCCTCATATGCCCTCCCATGTCTCGGATGCTATCAGAATGTCATCCATGAAATTCACAACGCCTTCCAATTTCCCGTCAATAACTTCCTCATCATCCAAAGAGAAGACTGCAGGTGCGTTGACCTTTCCCAAAGGGAAGTACTCGCCACTGGTATAGCCCCATAGGGTGGAGAATGCTGTGACTTCCTTTGAGTCCTCACTCAAGGTATTCCCAGTAACCCTTTGCTCAGATCTATCCTGGTGAAATACTGGCTCTTGCTTGTGGCGATCTGAGCGAACGGGTCTTCCATGTTGGGTTTATGACCTCTGCATCGACCTTGGGTGACACTGTTCAGACGTCTATAGCAACACAGATCGATGCTCACCTGACTTTTTCCTCACTAAGACGACGGGTGCACTATACGATGATTTGGACGGTTTCAATCACCCCAAGGCCCAAACTTCTTTTCTACCTCCTCCTCGATCACTTGCTTGGTGGCATATGGGATCGGGTAGGCTTTCACATGTACGGGTTTTTGCGATGTTAACTCCACCGTACATGTCTCTAGGGGTGTCCTGCCTGGTTTATCAGTCAGGGACGCCCTATACTGTTCTAGGAGCCCCCTAACTTCCTCCTGTCTCCTACTGTCTACCCCTTCATACAGTGACCATCCCTGTATGACTCTTCCTCCTGGAAACTCAGGCAACAAAATCTCCCCTTTTTTCTGCTGGGTCTCCTTCACCTCCATCGTGATTGCTGCGGGCGCCTATGTGCTGAGTCTCACGCTGAATATTTTGCGGAGCAAATTTGCATGGAAAAGTTTTTGATTTCCCATTCACATCAATTCGGTATCCCGACCGACCTTTTTCAGTGATGGTGAATGGTCCTTTCCAATGCATCAGCAGCTTGTTGTGACCCGTGGGAAGCAGTACCAGACTTGATCTCCCACCTTGAGGGATTGCTTCCTCACCTTCCTGTCATATTGCTTCTTTGAACGCCCTAGCCTCCTGCAAACTTTCCTTTGCAACCTTACATGTCTCATACCTGTGCCCACCCTTTGGAACAGGGTGAGATTGGGCCAATCAGATCAACGGCCACTCTCCTTTAACGATGTGTCAATTAAAGGGGGGTGTTTAAAAGGCGCCTTCTCTTCACCCCCCTCGTGGCTGGAAACCTTTGACAAAACCCTCACATGACATGCAGAACCGCTTAATGTCTGCCATTTTTCCCCTGGCCAATGAAAATCATCGAAGATTCGGTCAGCTGTTTTGCTGGTGCCGAGATGACCCGCCATGAGCGACTCGTGACCCCTGACATGACAGTGTCACGATAACCTGCTGGTACTTTTAACTGTTGGTCACCTTTCCGTCTTCCCCTTGGTGAAACACTCGGTACAACAGCCCGCCTTTCACAAAAAAATTCTGTCTCACCTCCTCTAACCCCTGTTTTTTCTCCACCTCTTGCCAACTCCCAAGACTTCACGAGCGAAGGGTCTTGTTCCTGCGCTGCCCTAAACTCATCAGCGACACATCTATGCCTGACTTCCTTGCTGGAACGACTAACGGTTTATCAACCTTTTCCTCCTTCTTGCTCCGTGTTTGAACCTGCTGCCCCCGTAGCAGTCAACAACTCAGGATCCCCTGGATCCCTTGCCCCTGGAATATTTCCAATGATCAAATCATGAAGGGGTTTCTCCATCACCAACGCAGACAACTCGCCTGAGAAGTAAGGGGTACGTACTTCTTTCTTAGCAACTGGAAACTCCCTCACAGTGCCATCGATTAGAGTAAAAGGCTGGATTTTGCCCTGTCAAATCCCCTTTCTCGACCGCGTTGTTCGTACTAACCGCATGAACAACCAGTGTCTCGTAACACTTTCCCCCCTCTGCTGGCCAATCACCCTTCTTCCACTGGTAACGAACCACTCAGCCTAGTGCCCTCCATCCCTGACACTGACTGCTGTCCAGTGCTAGCCATAGGCTTTCACTCCACCCTCTTCAGATTGGATCCCTTTTGGTTCCACTGCAGGTCCCTTTCCCTTGACGACCCTTATCCACCTCTTGCAAGGGTGCTGCCTTCTGGAACCTCATGCGACAATCCCTCGCCACATTGTCCTTCTTGTGACAAATGAAACACCTAATTTTCCCTTTGCCCTTCCTTCGCCCACCACTGGGGTTTTCAGACTTTGCAGAAAACTCCCCTAGTCTCCTTGCACTCTTCTCACCTGTGCCTGGCACCTGTTTCTCCTGCACCTTAGTGCCCAAAAAGTGCCTCTCTATACACCTCTGCGAACTTCAGCAACTCTCCTGCGTCTCTGGCTTTTCTCTCTTTCAAATGTATGGTTAACTCAGGGCCGCAAACCTGACAAAATCTGTTCCTTCATAACTAGCTCTTTCAACTCAGCGAACTCCTTCTTCGTACCGCTCAACTCTAACCACTTCTCAAAAAAGTGATCTAAACGTGCACCAAACTGAGTGTACGTCTCACCTGCTTGTAATTTAGCTGAACGAAATTTCTTCCTGAACCCCTCCTCTGTGAGGTCAAATCCTTTCATCAACATTCCTTCACAGCGCTGAAATCAGACTGTTGTTCTGCTGGTAACGCAGTGAAAATTTGTAATGCCTTACCCGTCAGTAACGCCGACAAAATGACTGCCCACTCTTCTGGAGGCCAACCCTGACTGTCGCAAACGTTTTTGAAACGACTGATGTATGCCCTCAATCGAATCGGTTCCTTCAGGGGAATTTGGGCAACTTTGGTCGGGGGGCGTAACTGCGCACAGAGTCACTGGAAACTGAACTACCATCCTCGTGGTCTCCCTTTTGTATTCTCACTTTCTCTAACTCTAATTGAACCTTTAATCTTTCTGTTGCCTGCGTTTCCCTTATTCTTTCTGTTTCCTGCGTTTCCCCAGCCTGATTATCATTAGCCTGAATTCTTAATTTTTTCTGTCTCCTGCTTTAATCTTTTGTTTCTTGCGCTTCTAATGCGATACGGCGTCTTTCCGCTCGCTCATCCCTTTCCATCTTTTGCTGGTTTTCAACGAATGCTCGCAACTCCTTTTCCCGAGTAAACCCAGATCACCAGCGACGCTCACAAGTTGTTCAATAGGGGTGTTCTTTTCTTCCGCCATTATATCTTTTTTTTTTTTTTTTTTTTTTTTTTGAACAAGATTTTATAACTACGACAGCCAAACTGGTGGTTACCGACACGAGTGACGTAATTTGCACAATCCTATGAATGATAATATTAGCTTGGGACAAAGTTGTTAGTTTTTATAAGACGCCCAGCGCCTGACCCAAATATGAGAGCGAATTATAGGCAATCTGTGCGAAATAAGTACTCTGGGGCTGAAATGCCAAGCCTAGTATTAACTATCTTGAAGGGAATGCCAAGCCTAGTATTTAACTATCTTGGGAACATACAGTAAGACAACACCTTGTCTTAGGATTACAACCTTGAATCCACCCAGCTTCCTCTCTGAGAAGGTTGAACCCAAATTTTAATAAATGGGCCAGAATATCCTGGCAGGCTCGCCAATAAATTGTCAACCCCGGGTGATGTCGATGGAGGAAGGAAATAGCGCACAGCCCAAACACACTCACAGCTTGCTTACGATCTCTATCATATATCATGCATTCGTCACATCAAACCACTAGTAAAGGCTATAACTTTACTACACATGATCATAGAACGAAACATCAATGCATATGGAATCAAACAAAATAAAAACATTCTCTCCTTCCTGAATTCACAAAATCATTATCTAAAGGCGTCATTTAACTAACCCGGGTATAAAATAGATTTCTACTTTACCCTGGCCAGGTGATCTTTTAAAAATTCACGATCACTGTCTTTTCTTTTCTTTTTTTTTCTTTTCACGTCACTTTTACAAGCACGAACAACTGCTGGCACTGGTCTTGGTCTGCTGGCGGCCTGGTCAGGTTAGACTGCTGGCACTGGCGTTGGTCTGTGGTTCTGCTTTACGAAGTTGACGCTGCCAGGTATGAGGTCGAACCCCGGGGTTTAAAATGGAACAGTGACTATCAACATCGATCTGTTCTCCTTTCTTCCTTCCTGCATTAACGCATTGCACTCTCCCCTCTCTCTTCTAGTCTGCTCTATCATAAAGGACATGGTTGCTTTTCTTTTTCTTTTTTCTTTTCTTTCTTTTTCCTCTTCATTAGTTAGCAACCCCTCTCTCTCCAACTCTCTCCTTAGTCCTTCCTCTGCAGACTATCTGTGCTAATCTCTCAACTTGGTTCTCTTCTCTCCTCCCTTCATCTCTCTGCTTCTCTCTCCACAGACCCTACACCCAGAACCTCTTCCTCTCTCTCTCTCTCTGTTCGTTCTCCCCTCTCCTCTCACTCAGCATTACTTTATCTCCTAACTCCGTGTCCAAGGGTGAGTACCCTTGGTCAGAAATTTTTTCCGCCTCGTACCCGAAGTTATCTCCCTCTAATTCCATTGGATATTCAATTTATGACAGTCAGCCTACACGTCTTACTCTCTGTGGTTGGTCAATTGGTCATTTAATTGATTAGCTTGATTTCACCCCCACCACGCACTACCTTCCCCCTCCCCCTTTCCGGCGACGTCGTAAAAATTTGGGTAGATCAGTCTGGGCCCCGACCTATTGAGACTCGTCTGACCAGACATCGAGGTGTCGGTCCCGCTACTTAGTCGTCTGGGTGGACCAGACCGTCTCGTGGAGGATTGGATTAGCCTCCTCGCTGTGCCCAAGTTGGCTGGATGAGTCCGATCCGGGCCCTCGAGACTCGTTTGACCAGACATCGAGGCGTCGGTCAGCTACTTAGTCCGTCTGGCTGGACAGACCGTTCTCCGTGGGGCCTCTCAGCTTATGCTTAATTGGCTGGACCCGACCGTGG
>CM031599.1:72793506-72803506 GCA_018398815.1 Conus ventricosus | reverse complement strand
AAGAGAATCTGTCAGACTGTGAAATCAAAGTGCTAAATATCATACATGAGAAATTACACGTTCAACATGTGACCAAAGCAGACATTAGTATCGCCCATCGGATTGGTTTCAAAAGTGGTAATAGGTCAAGACCCATACTCGTTAAATTCATGTCAAGAAAAAATTAAAACAGAAATTATCCAGAAAAGGAGATTGTTGAAAGGATCTCACATGGGGATTGTGGAGGACCTCACCCCAATCAATATGAAACGCTTCTCCGAAGTCAAAAACCACCATAATGTTAACAGTTGTTGGACAAAAGAAGGAACAATTTATGCACAGTTAAAAAAATGACAAAATTGTTAAGATACTAAATGGAGACACGACGGTATTAAGAGAGACAACTGCCAACTACACAATACCCGACGCTGAAACATCTGAGGTACACAGAAAATCAGGCGTCAGAGGTCGTGGTCGGCGGGCAGATTTCATGCCGGTGGCCAGTACGCCGAAACCAGCAAGGACAGCCAGTTCCAGACCAGCGACATCCCCGAGGAGTCTGGAGTCCCCAAGTGATTATCAGCACGAGCAGACTGCAGAGAGGGACCGTCGGCAGGGTTCAACGTCCAATCTCTCCCAGGAAAACGGTTTGTGTCCACTCAACTATGAACGACTCATGTGTACACTGAAAAAGTTTTCTTGGCCTGAGTAGGATAACCTTTTGCCCCCCCCCCCCTCCATTCCCATTTTATTTCAAATCCCTTGACTCTCTACCCACCCCATCCTTACCCCGGGTTTCCTCCTTTCTTCCGTGTCTCCCCTCCCTTCCCTCTCTCACTCGTCGTTTTAAATCCCCTTCTCCCTCTTGTTCAGTACTATGTTTGCCTTGAACTATGACAGTGGGGGTGGGGGTGGGTATTTTCTTTTTTTTTTTTTTGTTTTTCTTTTTCTTGGATGTGTCTATTGAGCATAAAGCAAGATCTCAAGGATTTTGAAAGACAACCTAGTGAAAACACTTGGAATGTGTACAACATGTGAGATATGACTATGTGAACATGAAACAAGATCTTAAAGTTTTCAAAAGACAACCCCAGTGGAAACATTTGGGAAGTACAGCAAAGCCAGCGTCAACCGCAGAGATTGTGTACAGAGTGTGTTTTCTTTTGTTTTGATTCGCAACAGTTTGAAATGTGCTCTAACTGGCTTTTTTTTCTCCCCTGATGTTGCGACCGAAAGACCACTGAAATTTGTGCTGGTTGTGCATTGCTCAAGGCCCCAGACTGTTGTTGACAACTCCAGATGGACATGGCGAGGAGGCAGAGGCAGAAGGAGGGATGAGTTGTAAAAACGTGTGATGTTTAATTTTGCATTTTTTTCTCTCTCTCATATTTTCCACCTTCATTGAAACATACTCTACTTCCCCAAAAGTTTACACACACACGCACACACACACACACAATATATACATACACACACACACGCTCACACGCAAGCACACACACACGCGCTCACACGCACACACACACACACACACACACACACACACACACACACACACACACACAACACACACACACACACACACGCTCACGCACGCACACACACACACACACACACACACACACACACACACACACACACCACACACACACACACACACACACACACACCACACACACACACACACACACCACACACACACACACACACACACACACACACACACACGAGGTTCTTTCTTCAGCTAAGTTCATTTTTGTTGTTACTTGTTAACTAAGGTTTTTTTGACGTTGTTGTTTTTCGATTCAGATTCTCGTTTGAACGGGGAGATGGAGGGGTGGGAGGGTGGACTTGGGGATAAGAAACACACCCACATTTATTTACTGTTCTTCTATATGGTTGAATTAATTTTCCATTTTTACCCATGTTATTACTTTTCCCATGTGTGTGTGTGTGTGTGTGTGTGTGTGTGTGTGTGTGTGTGTGTGTGTGTGTGTGTGTGTGTGTGTGTGTGTGTGTGTGTGTGTGTGTACGTGTGTGTGTGTGTGTGTGTGTGTGTGTGTGTGTGTGTGTGTGTGTGTGTGTGTCTGTGTGTTTTTTTTTGTGGTTTTTTTTAAAATGACAATGATGAGGATGACGGTGACTGTGGCGGGGATAACGATGATGATTGGTCAGTTCGAAATCTTACCGTGTTCTCCCTTCTCACTCACACACACACACACACACACACAACGCACACTTACACACACACACGCACACACACACGCGCGCGCGCACACGCACACACACACACACACACACACACACACACACACAACACACACACACACACACACACACACACACACACACACACACACCACACACACACACACACACACAGACACACACACACACTCACACACACACACACCTGCACAGACATAGACACAGACACACGCACAGAAACACGGACATCGCATTGCTATTACAATTCTTATCATCATTCTTTGTGATAATCTATTCTTTTTGCTTTATTAACCTTTTTTTTTCTCATGAGTTTGGTTTTTTTTTTCTTGTCGATGATGCTGTTGATGATGATGATGATGGCGGTGATTATTGGCCTGTGGAGAGCCTCTGCATTTCTCCCCCTTCGGCCACACATGCATGACTAAAAGACATGAACACGCACGCACAAAAATTTACACATGCAGGCCCACAGTCACACACACACACACACACACACACACACACACACACACACACACACACACACACACACACACACACACACACACACACCACACACACGCACACACACACACACACACACATACACACACACGCACGCGCGCGCGCACACACGCACGCGCGCACACACACACACACACACACACACACACACACACACACACACACACACACACACACACACACACGCACAACACACACACGCACACGCACGCACACACACACATGTGCGCGCGCGCGCACACACATGATGGGCACGCGCGCGCATACACCACACGCAAACACGCACACGCACACACACACACACACACACACACACACACACACACACACAACACACACACACACACACACACACACACACACGCGCGCGCGCGCGCGCGCGCGCGCACGCACACACACACACACACACACACACACACACTCGCACACTTACTTGATGGTTTCATGAATAATGTTGAGTTGGTAGAGTCTAGTAATCGTGCTAGGACCCCCTCGTACTTTGGATATTTGCTGTTCCTAACAAATATGTTTGTCCCAGAGAGCAATTGTCCATAAACATTGTGGAAAGAAAGAGAGAAAGTGGTAAGAAAGATATAAATGAATGTTTGTATCATGGGTTGCGGAGAGATAGAGGAACTTAAAGAAAAAGCTTTTGATTGCTTTTTTGTACATGTTGATGTATTCTTTTGGTTCTTGTATACAGTGTATGTGGGTTTACATGGGTCTTCTTTTAGTGCGGAATGTGATTGGTTCCATTTGAAAGACCCTGGGTCTTGTTTGTTGTTTGTTGATCATGTGTACAAATAGAACTACTAATATTAAGGAGAGGAAAATTTGCAAAAACGGAGTGATAGTAAGTAACTATGGGCTTTGTACCTGTGGTGAGATCACCGATGTAATAAGATGGCATACAAGAGGTTAAGCACAAAATCAATGGGATTTAAAGTATGTTCTCTAAACTGTAACGGACTAAATGATTTAAAAAAAAGGAAGGATGTGTTTGAATTCCTAAGAAAGCAGAACAATAACATCTATCTTTTACAGGAAACTCATCTTCCATCTAAGCAAGAAAATTTTTTAGGTCAAACTGGGGTTATTCAGTATGGTTGGCAGGGGCTGAAACAAATAAAAATGGAGTAGCAATTCTATTTAATAATAACTTTGAACATAAAGTACACAATGTGCTTCGAGATCCGGTAGGACAGTATCTTCTGTTAGATGTAGAGTTTCTAAAAATCGTATAACACTAGCCAGTATATATGGGCCCAGCGCTGGAGATAATCCAGATTTTTTAAATATGTTGAGTGCCACTATAGAACAGTTCGGTAATGATAACTTAATTTTGGGAGGAGATTGGAATATGGTTCTAGATGGAAAACTTGATGCAAGAAATTATTCTAACGAACCAAATAGACCTAAAACTCGGAAAGCAGTAAAGGATCTAATGGCAGCCTCATCATTTGATTGATGTTTTCAGAACATTGCACCCAAATGTGAACAAATATACATGGCGCAAATTCAATACTGTAAAGCAAAGTAGGTTGGATTATTTTTTAATTTCAGAATCCCTACTGTCTGAAGTGAGTGGTTCTAGTATTGGATGTAGCTACCGCTCTGACCATTCTATTATTGATGTGTGGTTTAGAACTGAAGACAGGAAAGAGACAGGCAATTCTGGAAATTCAATAACTCTTTGTTAAAAGATGGAAAATATGTAGACGAAGTGAAAAAGTAATATTAGAGTTAAAAAAAGAATATGCGCTACCTGTATATAAGCCTGAGGAGATTGAAAAGATGCCTAATGATATGCTTCAGTTTACAATCACCGATCAATTATTCTTTGAAATGCTGCTATTAAAAGTACGTGAGAAAACAATTTCCTACTCATGTTATAAAAAAAAGCTGACTCAGCACGGGAAACGCAACTCGAAACTAGGATTTCTAACTTGAGTTCAAGTGTTAACGAAGAAAACTTAGATGAATTAGAGCAATTGAAATTAGAACTACAAGAACTGCGAGAAAAGAAAACTGAAGGCATAATTATCAGCTCTAGAGTTAAATGGATTCTAGAGGGGGAAAACCAAGTCGATACTTTTGTAGTTTGGAAAGTAGGAATTTCGTAGACCGCTCAATGAGTTTTCTGAATGTAACGAGGGTAAGATTATTTCTGATCAAGCAGATATCCTAAAAGAAGTTGAAGGCTTCTATGAACAGTTATATTCAGATCAGGATGTAAGAAATGTAGATCTTGATCAAATTATCAAGGATGCCAATAAACTAACACAAGAAGAAAGAAATCAGCTGGAAGGACCATTGACTCTAAATGAAATCGGCGTAGCGTTAAAGAATATGAATAATAACAAGAGTCCTGGATCTGATGGCTTTACGGTAGAATTTTATAAATTTTTCTTTGCGGATATAGGTACCTTTTTGGTCAGATCATTAAACGATGGGTTTGAGAAACAATGTATGTCAGTTACACAAAGACAAGGGTGATTATTTGTATAACCCAAGGACGATAAACCAAAACAATATTTGAAAAATTGGAGGCCAATTTCCCTATTGAACACTGCGTACAAAATTGCCTCGGCCTCAATAGCTAACCGAATAAAATATATTTTGCCAAAAATAATCCATGATGATCAAAAGGGTTTCATGAGCGGGCGTTACATTGGTGAAAATATTAGAAAAATCTATGACGTCCTACAGTATACTGAAGAAGAAGGTATTCCGGGTTTGCTTCTCAGTATAGAGTTTGAAAAGGCGTTCGATAGTATCTCCTGGTCTTTTTTGAATAAAGCACTAAATGTTTTTCATTTTGGACCGGATATGATAAAGTGGATTTCCACCTTTTACAATAGTATAATATCCTGTGTGTCTGTAAATGGGCAGTATTCAAAGTGGTTTCCAGTCAGACGTGGAGTGCGGCAGGGGGACCCCTGCTCACCTTACTTGTATCTAATTGGAGCAGAGGTTCTGTCACTTCTTATTAGACAAAATCATTACATTAAAGGCATTAAGGTAGGAAGGCAGGAGGTTCTGCTGTCGCAGTTCGCAGACGACACTAATATAAGTCTTGATGGGTCCGAAAAATCATTCAAAGAACCATAAAAATATTAAGATTCTTTGCCAGATGTCCGGTCTAAAAATCAATAATGAAAAACCAAACATAGTCTGGGTCGGAAGTATGAAACACTCACGCATAAGATACCTCCGTGATGAAAACTTTTGCTGGAATCGGGGATTTTTAGAATCTTGGGTATTCAGTTTTGCTTAGACCTGAAAGAATGACCGAAATAAAATATCATGAAAATTACACAATATCAGAAGATTATTGGGTAAATGGAATAAGAGGGATCTTTCTCCACTAGGTAGGATAACAATAATGAAAACACTAGTCATGTCAAAACTTACTTACCTTTTAATAATTTACCTGATCCACCAGTGAAATTTGTTAAAGAATCACAGTCGTCTCTATTTGCTTTTTTTTGGCACAATAAACCTGCTAAAAATAACGAAAAGTGTCGTCTGTAAACCATATGTTGATGGTGGGTTGCAGATGATTGATGTACAAGCATATATTACCTCTCTGAAGCTATCCTGGCTTAAAAGGTTAACTATGAAGGAAGTGTCTACAGACTTTTGTTTTTGATTTATTTCCAAAGTTTGTAAAGCTAGCTAAACTGGGGGAAGAATATGTGCATGCTTGTTTGAAATGTTGTAAAAACCCTTTTTGGACAGATGTCCTGAGTCATTACAAGCGTCTTTACCGGAAATGTCTTCCATTAAAGCCTGCCGAATTTTTGGCTGAATGCATTCATTATAACAGCCATATATTGAGAGGCAGACATGTTGTATTTGTTAAACAATGGTTTGACGAAAATATTCTATTTATCCATCAATTATTCGATGTACATAATAATAGATTTCTTACCTTTAGAGAGTTCAGTGACCTGTACCCAAATCTCAATAGAACTAATTTCTGTTGTACAATGGTATTATAAATGCTATAGTGCAACATCAACAAAAGTTTGGAATTAAGTATGATTCTAAGAACCGTGTAGCAGACACAAAAGTTTGGAAATCTATCAAAGAAGGAGGAAAGAGTGTCCAATCTATACTTATGAGGTCAGATGTTCGTCCGTCAGCAGTGTTAAAGTGGAACAGTGTTTTTGAAGATCTCAACTGGTTTAATATCTTCAAACAATGTAGTACGTTTCATGACATAAAGATGAAATGGTTCCAATTGAGGGTATTACATCGTATACTGCCCACCAGAAAATACCTGTATGACTGTAATATTGTCGAAGATCCAATATGTAATTTCTGTCAAACAGAAACTCAGACAATACAACACCTGTTATGGGATTGTGATATTGTTAAACCGTTTTGGAATGACCTTAACCAAATTCTTACCTCCAGTTGTCAACACTGTAGTTTTTTTGACTCTGTCAGACACCTTGATCATATTTGGCTGTAAAGAAGGTACTGAAACAGATTTTGGACTCAGTTACATCTTGCTACTGGCCAAGTATTACATATTTAAAGTGTCCATGACTAATGCAATGCCAAGTACTCAAGTTTTCTTGCATGCTGAAACAGAGATGTTCCGACCTAGAAATATGCACACTTTGGAGGGTAGTTTGGCACAGTACAATGAACAGTGGTTTTTGTATCAGGCCTGTTTTGTTGAACCCTTTGTTGAACCCTTTGCTTGAGTCCTTCGGACGCTTGTTTTATTTATTCTTTTTTTGTGTGTGGTCAAATTAATCAAACTTCTCCTGCATACCCATGGAGAGATGTGCATGTCCAGCGAGGAGGCTGCCTGGTTTTGGGAGCTCCCGTTTTAAATTCATTTTTACATCTTTTACGCCTTGCATCTTTTACTCATACGAGTATCCGTGAATTTTAATAATCAGCACTGTTAGCTGTTGATAGTTTAACGCTTATTTCTTTTCTTTTTTTTTAACGAAATTGTGTTTTAAACCCTTTCAGGTAAGGTGAGTCTTTCTTATTTGGCTTTTCAAGATGGCTACCGGCGTGTTGTTCCTCCGCTTCGTTAAAAGTTTTCTATTTTTCCTTGCTGTTTCCACATGTGACAGGAACAACAATATCCCTAGCACTCAGTTTAATTTTGAAATTTTAGATGTAGACGTAGACGCCTTTAGTTCCATTTTTGCAGGTTTTAAAACGTTGTGCAACCTGAACCATGTTAGTCTCCTGTGTGCACCTGTGCCGAGTACTGTTCTCACGTCTATTACTAGGCCCAGATTTGAACCCCTGATTTCAATTAACATCAGAAATAGTACAGTGATAAGGAATTGTTTGAATAAAAGAGTTAGACATAGAGGAGTTAAATCATGGCTTTTAAGCCTTATCCTGCTATCGGGAGACATTGAACTCAATCCTGGTCCGTCCACCAAAGTAAAATATCCATGCGGAGTTTGCAATTTGAGAGTCACATGGAAACATAAAGCAGTTGCCTGTGACGTCTGCAATACATGGTATCACACTAAATGTATGTTAATGAATTCAGCAGTTTATGAAGCATTATGCAATAGTGATATATCTTGGACTTGTTTTACCTGCGGGCTTCCAAACTTTAGTTCGAGACTTTTTGAAGATTCTATTGAAGACTGCAGCTCAGAAAGCAACCGTTTTGACCCTATCTCACCAGACCGATCCCCAAAAGAAAACTTGAAATTTTGTCCTAAGTTTGCATCCACCCCTGATTCTAAAACTGATAAAATCCCAAATCATAAAGTGCAACTGAACCCCAAATCATTAAGAGAAAAAGATAAACTTAAATGCATAGTCGTAAATTTTCAATCTCTTATCAAGAAAAAGGAAGAACTTAGTAATTTAGTCACCGAAAAAAACATTGATGTTGTAATTGGAACAGAAACTTGGCTAGAAACTGGAACATCCAGCAGTGAACTTCTAATGGAGGATTTTGATATTTATAGAAAGGACAGACTTGGAAAAAGAGGTGGGGGAGTCTTGATTGCCATTAGGAAGAACTTAGCTAGTGAGTTTTTATATCAAGGCAAAAATAGTGAAAGTTTATTTTGTAGGATTAATTTTAAGAATAAGAGACCTGTCATTGTTGGATCAGTTTACAGACCTCCAGACTCAGATGAAAATGTATGTTCGTCTATCTGCAGAGACATTTCTAACATTGTTTTGGCCAATAGGAAGGCAATATTATGGATGGTGGAGACTTTAACTTACCAGATATTGATTGGGGTGAAGATGCCATACTTGGTAATCAATACAGTAAAAAATATTAATACTCAGTTTTTTGATACCACCAAAGACCTTGGATTAGTGCAGTCAGTTGAAGCACCAACTCGTGGTAAGGCATTCCTGGATTTATTTTTTACCAATTGTCCAGGCGCTTTAGGCAATCAGGAATTAATTGCAGGCCTGGGTGATCATGACATAATTCTCTTAGAGAGCAACTTTCAACCCTTTCGAAGAAAACCCCCTAAACGTACCATCAGACTCTGGAACCAAGCAGATTTACCAAAATTGCGCAGGGATACTCATGATTTCAGTCGTCTTTTTTGAGGTCCCATAGTGTTAAAGATAATGTCAGTGACCTTTGGAAGTGTATAAAAACTAACTTGGAATTTATTATGGATGACAACATACCTACTAAAATAACTTCAAGCAAAGAACCACCAGCCATGGATTACTACAAAAAACTAAACGTTTGTTGAGAAGGAAACATCGTTTCTTTAAGAAATGAAACTACATGCTAATTCAGAAAGATTACTGGTTAGGTATAAACATATTAAGAGAAGGTGTCAGAGAGAATGTAGGCTTGCTCACTCCAATTATGTTAATTCGATGATTTCAGAAGGTGATCATCAAAACAAGAAATTATGGTCTTACATAAGGAGTAAGAGACAGGACAACATTGGGATTCCAGACCTGAGAAACAACCAGAATAACCTAATACAGGACCCTGAAGGGAAAGTAAACTTACTAAACAAGCAGTTTTGTTCAGTTTTCTCAAATCCCAAACCTTTAATTAACGTTGGACTAAAGGATGATGATAAACTCCCTGAAATGCAAAACATCAAAGTAAACAAAGCAGGAGTATTTAAGTTACTGACCAACATCAATGAAAACAAAGCTACTGGTCCCGATGGCGTTCCTGGCAAGCTCTTAAAATTATGTGCCAATGAATTAAGTGAGGTATACCAACTACTTTACCAAGCTTCACTGGACCAGGGAGTAATACCTGATGAGTGGCGAGATGCGAGCATTGTTCCCTTATTCA
>CM031599.1:72786006-72788506 GCA_018398815.1 Conus ventricosus | reverse complement strand
AAGGCAAAATTGAAAGATAAATAAAAAAAAAAAAACAACAACAAGACATTAAATAAACACAGATCGAAAATACAGAAAAAGAGGAACAGTCACACTGATTACATTCATGAAATGACCATGTGGCACGACAGTAATTTTCCAGCATGTTCTGTCAGATCATTTCGTCGTCTATAGAACGAGGTATAGTGGACAATAAAGGTCTCTCAGCGGAGCATGTCCCATGTGACTCTATTCCTCGGTCCCAATAGTCAGCAGCATAGGGAGACAAACGAGAAAGATAACCAAAACAAACAAAAACAAAACTACAAATCGCGAAAAGAAACGTTCATAATGACAATGATAAACAACCACAACAACAGTAATAATAATATAATAATAATAACAATAATAATAATGATAATAATAATGATACCATTAGTGATTATAATGATAATAATAATAGTAACAATGATAATAATAATGATGATGATAATAATAACAATAGTAATAATAACAATAATGATGAGAATCATGAAGATGATAAGGATAATAGTGATGATAATAATAAAAACAATGATAACAATAAGAAGAAAGCTTAATCTATGAACGGCCTAAAGAATGCACACGCGCGAGAGAGAGAGAGAGAGAGAGAGAGAGAGAGAGAGAGAGAGGAGAGAGAGGAGAGAGAGAGAAGAGAGAGAGATGAGAGAGAAGAGAGACCGTGGCTATGGACATCGGGAAATAAGAACGTGTTATAGATACACAGAATACATGACAAAGAAACACTGTGGAGAAAACAAGTCTAGGCAGGCAATTCCGTCATCATTTATTGTAATGTTTTCGTAAACCTCTCTCTCTCTCTCTCTCCCCCTCTCTCTCTTACTGTGTGTGTGTGTGTGTGTGTGTGTGTGTGTGTGTGTGTGTGTGAGTGTGTGTGTGTGTGTGTGTGTGTGTGTGTGTGTGTGTGTGTGTGTGTGTGTGTGTGTGTGTGTGTGTGTGTGTGTGTGTGTGTGTGTGTGTGAGTAAATAACTAAGCAAATTAATTAACTAGAGGAAACGAACTGTTTAGATTTGACTTTAGTGTTCATGAATGTCAACATTCCCCATGATAGATTTAATAGTATCAGTGTGTCTCTTCTTCCTTACATTCTCAAATGTATCAGACTCAAAATAAACTTCACATTTCACACACGCACGCACGCACGCACGCACGCACGCACGCACGCACGCACGCACGCACGCACGCACGCACGCACGCACGCACACACACACACACACACACACACACACACACACACATAGTATCGTTTGTTAAGCGATTGAGTAGTGTGGGATAACAAGTGCAAACTAACAATTCCTCCGTCATCACATTATTGACTTGTCAAAGATTTAAAGAAAAAGAAAAAAAAGGAGGGGATGGGGGTTAAGAAAATCAGAACGAGAATTACAGAAACATATTAAGGTATTAAACCCTTAACTAGCTGCACATAGGAACCATTGTAACCCATCTTGAAGACAGAATCATTCCTATCTCCTGATTAGAGGCCTTTGGTCCTCTGGATCGGACTCATCAATGAGGCATGGCTGATTATGTCTGTGCTCCTCTGGCATCAAACAGACAGAGACATATATGTGTATATGCATGCGCCCGTGCGTGCATGCGTACGTGTGTGTGTGTGTGTGTGTGTGTGTGTGTGTGTGTGTGTGTGTGTGTGTGTGTGTGCGTGCGTGCGTGCGTGCGTGCGTGCGTGCGTGTGTGTGTGTGTGTAGTGTGTGTGTGTGTGTGTGTGTGTGTGTGTGTGTGCGTGTGTGTGTGTGTGTGTGTGTTGTGTGTGTGTGTGTGTGTGTGTGTGTGTGTGTGTGTGTGTGTGTGTGTGTGTGTGTGTGCGCGCGCGCTCGTGTGTGTGTATCTACAGATAGATAGATAAATAGATAGATACATACATACAGTTCCAGTTTCAGTTACATCATACTTTTAGGGATCAGTTCAAAAGTCTATTCTGCCGAGATGTCAGGTAACATATATACATATAGATAGATAGATAGATAGATAGATAGATAGATAGATAGATAGATAGATAGATAGATAGATAGATAGATAGATCGAGAATTGACAATTGACAGTTTTATTGACAATAGCCTACCTAGCCTTCATGCCAAAGGGAGGCAATTAACAGTGTTTTTGCAAAGGGCACACAAAAATATAACACAACATACATACACACGAAAAAAAGAAAGAAAGGGGTCAAAAAGGAAATTGCACTACAAACATTCTATCTGCAGTAAAAAAAAAAAAAAATCTAACTTAATGCATTACAGACGAAACATACGTCAGTACCAAATCAAAGTGAAAGACAATCCAGGACCATCCGACGGTAATCACGAATTCGTCAGATGTATTGAAATAATAACAGTTTGTAATACTTAGAATTGTTCACAGGTTTTTATTCGTGATGTAGAAACTTCTTCAAGAGGAAAGAATTTTCTTCCTTTGTTCATAGGCTACAGTGCGTGATAGATA
>CM031599.1:72773506-72778506 GCA_018398815.1 Conus ventricosus | reverse complement strand
CAATACCATACCGCAAAACGATAAACAATATATATATATATATATATATATATATATATATATATATATATATATATATATATATATATATATATATATATTGTTAAAACAAGTATTAAAAAGGAATACTAAAACTCTCTACAAATTTGTTTCAAGCGTGTATTTCTGGTTTGCCCACCGCCGATGTTATATAGCGTGTGGGCTCCCGTTTGCGGTTGTCTGCACGTGCGGGTTGGCTGCACGTGTTTTTTGAGGGCTTTCAGGTTTTTGTTTTGGTGTGTTCACTAACAACGATTTCCATTTATGCCTGCAATTGTTTACTATTTCTGTTTTGGTGTTTAAAGTTGCTAAGTGTGGTTTGCATAGTATTAACCATTTTTCAGTTAAACATAGGTTGCACCTTTTTGAAACATTGCTGTATGGTGATGCTCTTTTTATGATTTTCCAGGATATATTGTAGCTTGTTTTTGCGTCTTTAAGTTTCCAGATATATTTGCTCAGTTCTGTTTGGTTTTTATATTTTTCTTTATTAAATGACTGTTTGTGGTTTGCATATCTGGTTTTGAAGTGGTTTTCAGTGATCCCTATGTATGTTTCTTTTTCATTTTCTGATGTCACAGTAGCCTGGTATACAATGTTGTTGTGAAGACATTTATTGTCTAGTGGGCACCGCTCTTTTCTGGTGCAGTTGCAAGATTTTCTTTCTTCACCCTTCTTTGCTGTGTTGATTTTCATTTTGTTGGATGTGTCAATTAGGTTTTTGAGGTTGGGCATACATGAGTACGATAGTTTGACAGTGTTTTTGTTAAATATTTTGGACAGTTTGTGTTCTTTTGGAAATGAAGTTGTTAGGATTTTGAAGAATTCTTTCCCTATGTTTGTGTTGAGTTTCCCGTCGTATGGGGGGTTATACCATATGATTTTTCTTTTCCTATTTTTCTTGCTTTTATTTGTGTTATTGTCTGGGTTGTATTGTAATTTGTAATTGTATCCACTTTTTGTAGTGCCTCCTGGTATTCTACTGCTGCATTGTTGAACACTCTTTCACTGCATGACAGGTTTGATAGTCTTTTGTTTATGCCATGGGGTATGGTCTTTAATACAGATGGTGGATGGTTACTTTTGGTGTGTACATAAAGAGGTGTATCGTTGGGTTTTTTGTATGGTTTATATATGTGATTGTTGAGATCCAGTGTTATGTCTAAGTAGTTCACTACCTTTTTGTTTGCTTCAATGGTAATCTTTAAGTTGTGGTTTTGGAAGATTTTGCATAGTTCTTTCTTCTTGTTTTCGATGGTTCTTGGATTGTTGGTTAGTGCAGCAAGGCCATCGTCTCTGTATAGTCCGGCTTGTTTTCCGAGTTTTTTCTTGATGTTGGACAGCATGAATAGTCCGACCAGTTCACATGTTTCTGCACCATCATATGATCCCATGGTTACGTCGAATGTTGAGTTTCTGTTGGTTTTCCTGATCCAGGTTTCATTTTTGCTGTGCAGTAATGTTTTCTTGGTGTGGAGAATGATTTCCATTTCTGACCCTGTTATATCTGTGTGGTTACTGGCAAACTTCAGGGCTGTGGTGAGTAGTTCCTCATCTATAGATGGGTAAAAGTCTACTATGTCAAATGTGATGAATACTGTATTATTTTGTTTGTTGAGTTTTTTGAACCATTGGATAACTTCGTATGTGTTCTTCCAGAGGTTGTATTCAGAGTTTGATTTTACGTTCTTTATTATTTTTTCCAGAATTTTCTTGCTTATTTTGCCTAATTCAGATTTGGATGGGTTTATTAGTCTACATGTTGGGTTGTTATGAAAATTGGGCTTGTGGTCTTTGAGTGTTATGAAAGCTTCTTTTGTTGCTGTCGCTTCTATCCTGTCACTTAGGTCTATGCGCTCTGCAAGTTCTTTTTCTTTAGTGCGGATACTGTCATGTGTATTTTTGTCGGCTTTTTTGTAGTTTTTCTGGATGTTTTTGTCAAGGAGTTGAGAGTATTCTTTTGGTTCCATTTTGTAGTAATTGCTTGTTTTATCAGCCTTCACAAATATTTTTTTGTCATTTTGCACTTGTTTTATTTGTTTTTTTAGTGTTGTTAGGTGCAACCTATGTTTAACTGAAAAATGGTTAATACTATGCAAACCACACTTAGCAACTTTAAACACCAAAACAGAAATAGTAAACAATTGCAGGCATAAATGGAAATCGTTGTTAGTGAACACACCAAAACAAAAACCTGAAAGCCCTCAAAAAACACGTGCAGCCAACCCGCACGTGCAGACAACCGCAAACGGGAGCCCACACGCTATATAACATCGGCGGTGGGCAAACCAGAAATCCTCCTGATGACAGCGCAACACGCTTGAAACAAATTTGTAGAGAGTTTTAGTATTCCTTTTTAATACTTGTTTTAACAAATGTTGCTCCCCAAGGGGTCGAGCGCTTTTAGAATCATTTTAGGCTGTTCAACCATATTGATCTATATATATATATATATATATATATATATATATATATAATATATATATATATATATATATATATATATATATTACGATTGGATACAGTAAACACAAACCAATGGTACAACAAAATGAAATACACACTTAAGTGTGATACAATAAAATAAAAGACATTGCAATGCGAAACAATGCGGTGCACCGCATTGCACTACGATGCAGTTAAATTCACTGCAATCTAATGTGATGCAAAGCAAAACATTAAACAAAACAATGCAGTAAATGCCACGATAAACATTAAAGTGCAGTACGTCTTTCTGATACAATAGAACACATTGCCATGCAATACAATGCATTTCAACACAATACAATACAACACAATGAAAGACTACATTACAAGGCTGTTGGGTCAAGAATAAGTTGATACTTGCTCCAGATTTAATTGGGGTATGCCACTGGGATGTTTACACAAAGAATGAAATAAAACGCATGCACTTTGAAGCTCAGTCTTCAGATTTACAAAATGTATACTATAAGACATTTTGTTATTGTGCAATTTACTTTTATACTATCCCACCACAATGAAAATAGTTAACTGACTTGGATGAACATTCAATTTGTTTGGATGAAGCAGGACATACAGGATCCAGCGACATGTCCCTGTTAAATCCGGACCAAGCTTCCACTTACCTGGTGGCAAGAACTCGTATGTTCACAGTCCCTATCACTCTGTGTACACTGATGACTGACACCCCACCTCCATCCCCGCTGCCCTGATAGGTGGAGGATCACAGTCCACATGACTGTGGGCACACTGAACACTGACTCCAATCCTCTAAAGGCATGGACATCAAGGGCCACCATCTCCATCAATCCCCTGAAGAGTGACACCCCCTCCATTCCCACAGGTGTGGACATAAAGGACCACCGTTCCCATCACTGCGTCTACACTGAAGACTGATAACCCGGCCCTTCTCCCCCCCCCCCCCCCCATCTACCCCACTGGCTCAGAAATAGAGGACCACAGAACTCATCACTGTGTGTACACTGAAAATTGACACCACCCCTCCACCCCCTCTACCCCACAGGTATACACATGGAGGACCACAGAACTCATCAGTGTGTGTACACTGAAAATTGACACCACCCCTCCACCCCCTCTACCCCCACAGGTATACACATGGAGGACCATAGAACTCATCACTGTGTGTACACTGAAGCCTGACACCCCACCCACCCCCTCTACCCCCACAGGTATGCACATGGGGGACCATAGAACTCATCACTGTGTGTACACTGAAAATTGACACCACCCCTCCACCCCTCTACCCCCACAGGTATACACATGGAGGACCACAGAACTCATCACTGTGTGTACACTGAAAATTGACACCGCACCTCCACCCCCTCTACCCCCACAGGTATACACATGGGGGACCACAAGAACTCATCACTGTGTGTACACTGAAAATTGACACCACCCCTCCACCCTCTACCCCCACAGGTATACACATGGAGGACCACAGAACTCATCACTGTGTGTACACTGAAAATTGACACCGCACCTCCACCCCCTCTACCCCCACAGGTATACACATGGGGGACCACAAGAACTCATCACTGTGTGTACACTGAAAAGTGACACCACACCTCCACCCCCTCTACCCCCACAGGTATACACATGGAGGACCATAGAACTCATCACTGTGTGTACACTGAAAAGTGACGCCATACCCCCACCCCCCTCTCCCCCATAGGTATACACGTGGAGGACCACAATAAACCATCACTGTGTGTACACTGAAAAGTGACGCCACACCCCACCCCCTCTCCCCCACAGGTATACACGTGGAGGACCACAAGAACTCATCACTGTGTGTACACTGAAGCCTGACACCCCACCCACCCCTCTACCCCCAAAGGTATACACGTGGTGGACCACAATAAACCATCACTGTGTGTACACTGAAAAGTCACGCCACACCCCCACCCCCTCTCCCCCACAGATATACACATGGGGGACCACAAGAACTCATCACTGTGTGTACACTGAAGACTGACACCCCACCCACCCCCTCTACCCCCACAGGTATACACATGGAGGACCACAAGAACTCATCACTGTGTGTACACTGAAAAGTGACACCACACCTCCACCCCCTCTACCCCCACAGGTAGACACATGGAGGACCACAAGAGCTCATCACTGCGTGTACACTGAAAAGTGACACCACACCTCCACCCCTCTACCCCCACAGGTATACACATGGAGGACCACAAGAACTCATCACGGTGTGTACACTGAAGCCTGACACCCCACCCCACACCCCCTCTGCCCCTGCAGCATGTACATGGAGCGCCACAGTCCCCATCTCTTCACGTACACCGACGACTGACACCACCCCGCAGACCTGGACATGCAGGTCAATGCCCTGCAGTTCCATTCCATTATCAGCTCTCACTCCATGACAAGGACGTGTGCTGCGTCTCCTTCCACGTTTCAATCCTGTGTCACCTTCGCCCAAGAAACATGCTCTATATCTG
>CM031599.1:72758506-72763506 GCA_018398815.1 Conus ventricosus | reverse complement strand
CCCATTTCATGCCACTCATTCTGACTCCCCCGTCCACAGTTACAGCCCGACCTTCCCACCGCAGCCCGGCACCGGCAATCGACAAGGAGCAGTCAATGTCAAGTCGTCAAGAGGCAACCCACCAGAGCAGACACTGCACTGCCGCCGAGTCACTTCGGTGGTGTTCAGTGGTGCCTGTTCCGATCTAATATACGCAGGACACCACCTACTAACCCAACCCCACCCCACCCCCTACTGATGGCAATAATTGCTTAGTCGCAGAACCGGCGTGAGTGAGCTCTCCCTCCGGACGGCGCCACCACGTCCGTCCAACGATACCCCCCATGATTTCGCCGATACCAGTGACTCCCTACGGAAGTGTGTGTGTGTGTGTGTGTGTGTGTGTGTGTGTGTGTGTGTGTGTGTGTGTGTGTGTGTGTGTGTGTGTGTGTGTGTGTGTGTGTGTGTGTGTGTGTGTGTAATCAAGTGGGTGATGAAGAGCAGCCAGTGCAGAAGAAATAAGACATCAGCATTAAAGTCTTTTATTTGTGTTGACCGGTCGATGCCCCTCTAACTGCTTTTACCATGACACAGACAGCTGAGGTCTAACAGGGTGCAAAACACGCACGTGAAATTACCCACAGCAAATAAGGAGTCAGTTTATCCATTGAAAAATGAAATAAAGTAAGTAAAAAATAACAATTAAACGAAATTAGAAATGAAAGTAAAAATCCAACTTATCAAAAAAAAATAAACAAAAGCACACTCAGAAGAAAAAAAAAGATAGCACTGTACGCAATAGACACGTACTCCCCAACAGAGAGCAGCCAGAAGTCCACATGCTGAAATCTCTCTCTCTCTCTCTCTCTCTCTCTCTCTCTCTCTCTCTCTCTCTCTCTCTCTCTGTTTTGCAATGCGATGCAATACAATGCATTACAATACAACACAGAACAATAAAACACAGTACACTACACAATACAAAAGCAATATAATAGAATATGATTTAATACTATACAATACAAATTATGCAATACAATACAACACAACACTGTACGATTAATACCAAGGAGTAACTGGACCAAAATGCATTGGGGAATCAACTTTGATACTTACAGAAGAATTAAATGTTGATTTTTGAAAGACTGTCAGGCAGAGTCCAAATTTTCAGAAAATGTGAAAATCCAGAAGGAAAAGTGTCGTTGGATATTTGCCAAATTACAATACTGTTTTCTAAGATAATAATTCAATGCTTTTAAAAGTCAATTCAGAAGGAACGTTAAGTGGTTTTGCCTCCGCATGTTTATGAACAAACATTCAATTTTGCAAAGAATTTTAGTATGAATCACTATATATAGCTAGCTACTCGTAACAAATCTCTTATCGGTCCATCAACACACACAAACACACGCACACACACGCGCACACACGCACACACACACACACACACACACACACACACACACACACACACACACACACACACACACACACACACACACACACACACACACACACGCATGCATATTTACGCTATTTCCCTAATTCTGTCTAAAATCACTTTATGTAAATAGACGTTAAATTGAAGAACGAACGAACATTCAATTTTGAGTACCTAGCTATTAGGAACGGCTTACCATAGCTTCAAGACATCGTCATCTATTCCCCTGTCCAGGCCAGCATTCTATTAGTCTTACCCTGTCATTGATAACCAGCCCATGTACTTCATTCCCTCAATATTTTTGTTTCCCATCCAATCATTCTCCTTCCTGTCATAAACTGACAACGTTGAGACGATCGACGGGCAGTGTGTAAAAAGTCTCTGAAAGGAAATCAGATTTCTTCGGAAAAACCACAGGGATCAGACAAGCTAAATGAAACCGATTTTGTGAGGGTTTTTAATACATAACTCTCTGCGGTTACTGCAATTCCAAATTGTCAGTACCCATAAGTTACTGAATATGCTTTAATGCTGGATTGAATTGAAGCAGCCGTGGTGCTGGATATTTAAGTGGCTAGTCCAAATCGGTAACTGTTAAAAAGACGTGGTGATGGCAAAATTTTAAGTAGACTGTCAACATCGACTAGCATGTCATATTGATAGTAGCCATTCACAAAAAAGGGTGCAGTAGCCTGTCACCTTTTGGCAGTGAGTCACAAAGTACGAAGCCAGTCATTGTGGGATGGCTTCCTAAAACCCGGTTAGGTAGCCAACACGATGGTTAAAAAAAGGTACACCATCGCCACCACCACCACCACCACCACCACAGGCATGGACTTGGAGGATCACAGTCTCCATCACTCTGTGTACATTGAAGATTACCACCTCCCACCCCTGTGATTACCAACACCCCCTTCCTTTCTTTCCTATAGTGATATTGTTGGCCGTCCTGTTCTCTAACAGCCTGTCAATCAGGCCAGCATCAGAGGCCAGATGTGTAGTTTAGCACACATAAAGGGGAGATCAATCCTCTCCACTTCGCTGCTCCACCACAGGCTGTAAGACTGATCGCAGTCTGTGTCACACACTGGTGTATGCCAGATAGGGGAACGTTTATCTCTCCTACTCTGAGATCCTGTGTCAGGTTTCACTGATCAGCTCAGGAGAACTGTACGTGAGAAGTTTCCAGGTCTTGAGACTATGCATTGCTTGTATGTGTGCTGCATGTTTAAACAGTATAACTTTATTGCCAATACTTGGTGATACCTCTCAAAATGATGAATGATTATTCTATTGTAATATTTTTTTAACCACAACTTGATAAAACTGTTAAGATGGTTGATTAACATTCTATTTCAACAATATGACTTTTTTTTAGCCAGTATTCAATATTATCTGTTCAGATGATCATTGAATGCTATCTTCTGACAGGGCAACAGTATGCCTATACTGGATGAAAACTTTTGAGGTGATCTACTGTTAATTGTCTTACTGCTTTGTAGTAGGTGACTCCAATCAACATTGTGTACTTAGGCTAAGTGTATTCCAAGTTACTTCAGCTGAGTGTATAACTAAAATTGAAGAGTTATTTGCCTCCAATTGTTAAAGCATTCTCCTACGGTCCCCTAACATTTGGTAAAATCCACTAAAACCTTGAGTGAAGAACAAAAGTGGAGATCGAAGATTAAAGCAGATACATTTAGGCTAGTCTAATCTTTTGCCGGCTGAGATCTTACACATTTTCAGAAAGCCGGAGGGCAAATGTGAGGACTCCCAAAGCCGGACTCTCAGTTATGTAACTACAAAGCAGGTTCTGTCATGTGACCAGATCCTGGGTTCCTGTCTTCCTGTCTTTCTGATCTTCCTAAGCATCTTTCATTTCCTGCAACTGGCCCAAGCAAAGGATCAAGAATCCATGCTACCATACGGCCAAGCAAACCAAACAGTTTAACCTGCCTGTAGAGGTGGACCAGTCACTAACCAGCAACTGGAGAGAGATCTACACGCCTCATCAACACCAGACAGGTTCTGGAATACCAAGGACTACAATTCAACTCATCAAGAACATCCCCTCTCTACATGATGAGATAACGTGGGGAAAAGTCACCCCCAACAAAGACTATTTTGACTGAAGTTCTTTTTATCTGCATGTTTTACTCTCGTATATACAAGTAAAGTTAGTGTGTGAAAAGACATTTAACAATGTGTCAGTTATTTGTTGCTCATACATTATTTCACGTTGGAACTCATCTCAAAGTGTGTCTGTCACTTGGAGCTACAAGCACTTATAAGTGCACAAGCCTAAGGAAAATTATTTTTGAGCCACTCTTGAGTAATTCAAACTGCCCTGAAAAAAAGCAAAATTCATTTCGATGACTAGTGCTGGAAAGTTGTACCTTCCATAGGCCATCAGTAGTAAGAGAGAGGAGGATGAAGGTGATATTTTAGGTTGCAAACTACTCTTTAATTCTAATAGAGAAAACATTCTGAGTCCTTCCCCTAGAGGACCACACCTGCACCTCCAAAACTCATCACACTCATGACAGTCTGACTACCATTCTCAGGAAAGCAGTATGCCATGCTGTTCAACGCCTGTGCCCCCACTATGACAAACCCCGATGAGGTCAAAGAAAGATTCTATCAGAATCCGAAAGAGACCAACACAGCTGTACCAAGAGCAGATAAATTCATCATCCTTGGTGACTTCAACACCAGAGTCGGGGCATAGGTCACATGTCTTGGGAGGAGTTTTGGGGAAAGACAGCGTTGGCAACTGCTTCAGCAAGGACCTTCTACTGCTGGAAATCTGCGCGGCACATGATCTTCTCATCACCAATCTGGTCTCTCGCCTTCCTAATCATAACAAGTCAACATGGATGCACCGTCGCCCCATGCACTGGCATCTGCTGGATTATGTTATCGTCAGGCTTAGGGAAAGGTAAGACATCAGAGACCAAAGCCATGTGGGGTGCTGAATGCTGGACTGACCATCGCTTGCTGATGTCTGAGCTTGGCATCAAGATACAGCTACTCAGAAGACCATAGGGAATATAGGTGCCAAAGTGACTGAACTTCTCCAGGTTTAAATGCAACATCATCAAACCGAGACTGGTGCAAGAACTCCACCGGAAATTTAAACCCAGAAGATTCAATTCCTATGATGTTGATACAGACTTAGGATTATTTCGTGATACAGTCTATACTGCTGCCTTGGAAGTGGTGGATCCCATCACACGAAAGCATCAGGACTGATTCTATGAAAATAATGATCGCCTCCAATCATTGCTTGATATATAAACTCCATAGAGCCCACCTTAATAATCATATCTCTGTTTCCAAGCAAGCTGCATTCAACATTAAAAAAATAAACAAACAAAAAAACCTGCACAATCTGACTGCGTACAATGCAGGATAAAACAGCTGAATGAGAAGGCTGAAGAGATTCGGTCTTTTGCCGATTGCAATGACATGAAAATCTTTCACAGTGCGCATAAAACTATCTATGATCCCACTTGGTCAGGACCGTCCACTCTCCTCACTGCTGATGGGAATAGACGGATTACTGACAAGGAAATGATTTTTG
>CM031599.1:72693506-72703506 GCA_018398815.1 Conus ventricosus | reverse complement strand
TGTGTGTGTGTGTGTGTGTGTGTGTGTGTGTGTGTTTGATAGACTGGCTATCCAATATTCCATCAACATTTTCCGTGGATTTACAACGATGTCTGCAGTCGAAATCAAAGTGGTGACATCCAATTTGACCTGCAAATGCTGTGTTGTGACGAAGGATTGTCACGACTGTCAGAGTCATACTGGTAGTGACGGATTGTCACGACTGTCAGAGTATACCGGTAGTGACGGATTGTCACGACTGTCAGAGTAATACTGGTAGTGACGGATTGTCGTGACTGTCAGAGTCATGCTGGAAGTGACGGATTGTCGTGACTGTCAGAGTATACTGGTAGTGACGGATTGTCGTGACTGTCAGAGTCATACTGGTAGTGACGGATTGTCGTGACTGTCAGAGTCATACTGGTAGTGACGGATTGTCACGACTGTCAGAGTATACCGGTAGTGACGGATTGTCGTGACTGTCAGAGTCATGCTGGTAGTGACGGATTGTCACGACTGTCAGAGTCATAATGGTAGTGACGGATTGTCACGACTGTCAGAGTCATGCTGGTAGTGACGGATTGTCACGACTGTCAGAGTCATAATGGTAGTGACGGATTGTCACGACTGTCAGAGCCTTGCTGGAAGTGACGGATTGTCGTGACTGTCAGAGTCATACTGGTAGTGACGGATTGTCGTGACTGTCAGAGTCATGCTGGTAGTGACGGATCATCACGACTGTCAGAGTATACCGGTAGTGACGGATTGTCGTGACTGTCAGAGTCATGCTGGTAGTGACGGATTGTCACGACTGTCAGAGTCATAATGGTAGTGACGGATTGTCACGACTGTCAGAGTCATGCTGGTAGTGACGGATTGTCACGACTGTCAGAGTCATAATGGTAGTGACGGATTGTCACGACTGTCAGAGCCTTGCTGGAAGTGACGGATTGTCGTGACTGTCAGAGTCATAATGGTAGTGACGGATTGACGGATTGTCGTGACTGTCAGAGTCATGCTGGTAGTGACGGATTGTCGTGACTGTCAGAGTCATAATGGTAGTGACGGATTGTCATGACTGTCAGAGTCATAATGGTAGTGACGGATTGTCACGACTGTCAGAGTCATACTGGTAGTGACGGATTGTCACGACTGTCAGAGTATACCGGTAGTGACGGATTGTCACGACTGTCAGAGTAATACTGGTAGTGACGGATTGTCGTGACTGTCAGAGTCATGCTGGAAGTGACGGATTGTCGTGACTGTCAGAGTCATGCTGGAAGTGACGGATTGTCGTGACTGTCTGAGTCATAATGGTAGTGACGGATTGTCATGACTGTCAGAGTCATAATGGTAGTGACGGATTGTCGTGACTGTCAGAGTCATGCTGGTAGTGACGGATTGTCGTGACTGTCAGAGTCATACTGGTAGTGACAGATTGTCACGACTGTCAGAGTCATAATGGTAGTGACGGATTGTCACGACTGTCAGAGTCATGCTGGTAGTGACGGATTGTCACGACTGTCAGAGTCATAATGGTAGTGACGGATTGTCACGACTGTCAGAGCCTTGCTGGAAGTGACGGATTGTCGTGACTGTCAGAGCCTTGCTGGTAGTGACGGATTGTCGTGAATGTCAGAGTCATACTGGAAGTGACGGATTGTCGTGACTTTCAGAGTCATACTGGTAGTGACGGATTGTCGTGACTGTCAGAGTCATGCTGGTAGTGACGGATTGTCACGACTGTCAGAGTCATAATGGTAGTGACGGATTGTCACGACTGTCAGAGCCTTGCTGGAAGTGACGGATTGTCGTGACTGTCAGAGCCTTGCTGGTAGTGACGGATTGTCGTGACTGTCAGAGTCATACTGGAAGTGACGGATTGTCGTGACTTTCAGAGTCATACTGGTAGTGACGGATTGTCGTGACTGTCAGAGTCATAATGATAGTATCGGATTGTTGTGACTGTCAGAGTCATAATGGTAGTGACGGATTGTCGTGACTGTCAGAGTCATAATGGTAGTGACGGATTGTCGTGACTGTCAGAGTCATGCTGGAAGTGACGGATTGTCGTGACTGTCAGAGTCATACTGGTAGTTACAGATTGTCGTGACTGTCAGAGTCATACTGGTAGTGACGGATTGTCGTGACTGTCAGAGTCATACTGGTAGTGACGGAATGTCGTGACTGTCAGAGTCATGCTGGTAGTGACGGATTGTCGTGACTGTCAGAGTCATACTGGTAATGACGGATTGTCGTGACTGTCAGAGTCAGACTGGTAATAATGGATTGTCGTGACTGTCAGAGTCATAATGGTAGTGACGGATTGTCGTGACTGTCAGAGTCATACTAGTAGTGACGGATTGTCGTGACTGTCAGAGTCATGCTGGAAGTGACGGATTGTCGTGACTGTCAGAGTCATGCTGGAAGTGACGGATTGTCGTGACTGTTAGAGTCATACCGGTAGTGACGGATTGTCGTGACTGTCAGAGTATACTGGTAGTGACGGATTGTCGTGACTGTCAGAGTCATACTGGTAGTGACGGATTGTCGTGACTGTCAGAGTCATGCTGGAAGTGACGGATTGTCGTGACTGTCAGAGTCATACCGGTAGTAACGGATTGTCGTGACTGTAAGAGTCATGCTGGAAGTGACGGATTGTTGTGACTGTCAGAGTCATACTGGTAGTGACGGATTGTCGTGACTGTCAGAGTCATGCTGGAAGTGACGGATTGTCGTGACTGTCAGAGTCATGCTGGAAGTGACGGATTGTCACGACTGTCAGAGTCATACTGGAAGTGACAGATTGTCGTGACTGTCAGAGTCATAGGGTAGTAACGGATTGTCGTGACTGTCAGAGTCATGCTGGAAGTGACGGATTGTCCTGACTGTCAGAGTCATACTGATAGTGACGGATTGTCACGACTGTCAGAGTCATACTGGAAGTGACGGATTGTCGTGATTGTTAGATTCATACCGGTAGTAACGGATTGTCGTGACTGTCAGAGTCATGCTGGAAGTGACGGATTGTCGTGACTGTCAGAGTCATACTGGTAGTGACGGATTGTCACGACTGTCAGAGTCATACTGGAAGTGACGGATTGTCGTGACTGTTAGAGTATACCGGTAGTAACGGATTGTCACGACTGTCAGAGTCATACTGGTAGTGACGGATTGTCGTGACTGTTAGAGTCATACTGGTAGTGACTGATTGTCGTGACTGTTAGAGTCATACCGGTAGTAACGGATTGTCGTGACTGTTAGAGTCATACTGGTAGTGACGGATTGTCGTGACTGTCAGAGTGATACTGGTAGTGACGGATTGTCGTGACTGTCAGAGTCATACTGGTAGTGACGGATTGTCGTGACTGTCAGAGTCATGCTGGAACTGACGGATTGTCGTGACTGTCAGAGTCATGCTGGAAGTGACGGATTGTCACGACTGTCAGAGTCATACTGGAAGTGACGGATTGTCGTGACTGTCAGAGTCATGCTTGTAGTGACGGATTGTCGTGACTGTCAGAGTCATAATGGTAGTGACGGATTGTCACGACTGTCAGAGCCTTGCTGGAAGTGACGGATTGTCGTGACTGTCAGAGTCATACTGGTAGTGACGGATTGTCGTGACTGTCAGAGTCATGCTGGTAGTGACGGATTATCACGACTGTCAGAGTATACCGGTAGTGACGGATTGTCGTGAATGTCAGAGTCATGCTGGTAGTGACGGATTGTCACGACTGTCAGAGTCATAATGGTATTGGCGGATTGTCACGACTGTCAGAGTCATGCTGGTAGTGACGAATTGTCACGACTGTCAGAGTCATAATGGTAGTGACGGATTGTCACGACTGTCAGAGCCTTGCTGGAAGTGACGGATTGTCGTGACTGTCAGAGTCATAATGGTAGTGACGGATTGACGGATTGTCGTGACTGTCAGAGTCATGCTGGTAGTGACGGATTGTCGTGACTGTCAGAGTCATAATGGTAGTGACGGATTGTCATGACTGTCAGAGTCATAATGGTAGTGACGGATTGTCACGACTGTCAGAGTCATACTGGTAGTGACGGATTGTCACGACTGTCAGAGTATACCGGTAGTGACGGATTTTCACGACTGTCAGAGTAATACTGGTAGTGACGGATTGTCGTGACTGTCAGAGTCATGCTGGAAGTGACGGATTGTCGTGACTGTCAGAGTCATGCTGGAAGTGACGGATTGTCGTGACTGTCTGAGTCATAATGGTAGTGACGGATTGTCATGACTGTCAGAGTCATAATGGTAGTGACGGATTGTCGTGACTGTCAGAGTCATGCTGGTAGTGACGGATTGTCGTGAATGTCAGAGTCATACTGGTAGTGACAGATTGTCACGACTGTCAGAGTCATAATGGTAGTGATGGATTGTCACGACTGTCAGAGTCATGCTGGTAGTGACGGATTGTCACGACTGTCAGAGTCATAATGGTAGTGACGGATTGTCACGACTGTCAGAGCCTTGCTGGAAGTGACGGATTGTCGTGACTGTCAGAGCCTTGCTGGTAGTGACGGATTGTCGTGACTGTCAGAGTCATACTGGAAGTGACGGATTGTCGTGACTTTCAGAGTCATACTGGTAGTGACGGATTGTCGTGACTGTCAGAGTCATGCTGGTAGTGACGGATTGTCACGACTGTCAGAGTCATAATGGTAGTGACGGATTGTCACGACTGTCAGAGCCTTGCTGGAAGTGACGGATTGTCGTGACTGTCAGAGCCTTGCTGGTAGTGACGGATTGTCGTGACTGTCAGAGTCATACTGGAAGTGACGGATTGTCGTGACTTTCAGAGTCATACTGGTAGTGACGGATTGTCGTGACTGTCAGAGTCATAATGGTAGTATTGGATTGTTGTGACTGTCAGAGTCATAATGGTAGTGACGGATTGTCGTGACTGTCAGAGTCATAATGGTAGTGACGGATTGTCGTGACTGTCAGAGTCATGCTGGAAGTGACGGATTGTCGTGACTGTCAGAGTCATACTGGTAGTTACAGATTGTCGTGACTGTCAGAGTCATACTGGTAGTGACGGATTGTCGTGACTGTCAGAGTCATACTGGTAGTGACGGAATGTCGTGACTGTCAGAGTCATACTGGTAGTGACGGATTGTCGTGACTGTCAGAGTCATACTGGTAATGACGGATTGTCGTGACTGTCAGAGTCAGACTGGTAATAGCGGATTGTCGTGACTGTCAGAGTCATAATGGTAGTGACGGATTGTCGTGATTGTCAGAGTCATACTAGTAGTGACGGATTGTCGTGACTGTCAGAGTCATGCTGGAAGTGACGGATTGTCGTGACTGTTAGAGTCATACCGGTAGTGACGGATTGTCGTGACTGTCAGAGTATACTGGTAGTGACGGATTGTCGTGACTGTCAGAGTCATACTGGTAGTGACGGATTGTCGTGACTGTCAGAGTCATACCGGTAGTAACGGATTGTCGTGACTGTCAGAGTCATGCTGGAAGTGACGGATTGTCGTGACTGTCAGAGTCATACTGGTAGTGACGGATTGTCGTGACTGTCAGAGTCATGCTGGAAGTGACGGATTGTTGTGACTGTCAGAGTCATGCTGGAAGTGACGGATTGTCGTGACTGTCAGAGTCATGCTGGAAGTGACGGATTGTCACGACTGTCAGAGTCATACTGGAAGTGACAGATTGTCGTGACTGTCAGAGTCATAGGGTAGTAACGGATTGTCGTGACTGTCAGAGTCATGCTGGAAGTGACGGATTGTCGTGACTGTCAGAGTCATACTGATAGTGACGGATTGTCACGACTGTCAGAGTCATACTGGAAGTGACGGGTTGTCGTGATTGTTAGATTCATACCGGTAGTAACGGATTGTCGTGACTGTCAGAGTCATGCTGGAAGTGACGGATTGTCGTGACTGTCAGAGTCATACTGGTAGTGACGGATTGTCACGACTGTCAGAGTCATACTGGAAGTGACGGATTGTCGTGACTGTTAGAGTATACCGGTAGTAACGGATTGTCGTGACTGTCAGAGTCATACTGGTAGTGACGGATTGTCGTGACTGTCAGAGTCATACTGGTAGTGACGGATTGTCGTGACTGTTAGAGTCATACCGGTAGTAACGGATTGTCGTGACTGTTAGAGTCATACTGGTAGTGACGGATTGTCGTGACTGTCAGAGTGATACTGGTAGTGACGGATTGTCGTGACTGTCAGAGTGATACTGGTAGTGACGGATTGTCGTGACTGTCAGAGTCATACTGGTAGTGACGGATTGTCGTGACTGTCAGAGTCATGCTGGAACTGACGGATTGTCGTGACTGTCAGAGTCATGCTGGAAGTGACGGATTGTCACGACTTTCAGAGTCATACTGGAAGTGACGGATTGTCGTGACTGTCAGAGTCATGCTGGTAGTGACGGATTGTCGTGACTGTCAGAGTCATAATGGTAGTGACCGATTGTCGTGACTGTCAGAGTCATTATGGTAGTGACGGATTGTCGTGACTGTCAGAGTCATACTGGTAGTGACGGATTGTCGTGACTGTCAGAGTCATACTGGTAGTGACAGATTGTCGTGACTGTCAGAGTCATACTGGTAGTGACGGATTGTCGTGACTGTCAGAGTCATGCTGGTAGTGACGGATTGTCGTGACTGTCAGAGTCATAATGGTAGTGACGGATTGTCGTGACTGTCAGAGTCATAATGGTAGTGACGAAAGACTGATCATAGCAGTAACGAACTGTTAGTAGTAGTGACAGACAGACTGATCATAGCAGTGACGAGCTATTAATAGCTGTGACAGACACACTGATCATAGCAGTCACGTACTGTTCATAGCTGTGACAGATTGATCATAGCTGTGACGAACTGTTAATAGCAGTGACAGACACACTGATCATGGCTGTGACGAACTGTAAGTAGCAGTGACAGATTGATCATAGCAGTGACAGTCTGTTAATAGCAGTGACAGACACACTGATCATAGCAGTGACAAACAGTTAAAAGCAGTGACAAACACATTGATCATAGCAGTGACAAACAGTTAATAGCAGTGACAGACACACTGATCATAGCAGTGACAAACTGTTAATAGCAGTGACAGACTGATCATAGTAGTGACAAACTGTTAATAGCAGTGACAGACTGATCATAGCAGTGACAAACTGTTAATAGCAGTGACAGACTGATCATAGCAGTGACGAACTGTTAATAGCAGTGACAGACTGATCATAGCAGTGACAAACTGTTAATAGCAGTGACAGACTGACCATAGCAGTGACAATCTGTTAATAGCAGTGAGAGACTGATCATAGCAGTGACAAACAGTTAATAGCAGTGACAGACTGACCATAGCAGTGACAAACTGTTAATAGCAGTGACAGACTGATCATAGCAGTGACAAACTGTTAATAGCAGTGACAGACTGACCATAGCAGTGACAAACTGTTAATAGCAGTGACAGACTGATCATAGCAGTGACAAACTGTTAATAGCAGTGACAAACTGTTAATAGCAGTGACAAACTGTTAATAGCAGTGACAGACTGATCATAGCAGTGACAAACTGTTAATAGCAGTGACAGACTGACCATAGCAGTGACAAACTGTTAATAGTAGTGACAAACTGTTAATATCAGTGACAAACTGTTAATAGCAGTGACAAACTGTTAATAGCAGTGTCAAACTGTTAATAGCAGTGACAGACAGACTGACCATAGCAGTGACAAACTGTTAATAGCAGTGACAGACAGACTGACCATAGCAGTGACAAACTGTTAATAGCAGTGACAGACAGACTGACCATAGCTGTGACAAACTGTTAATAGCAGTGACAGACAGACTGACCATAGCAGTGACAAACAGTTAATAGCAGTGACAGACAGACTGATCATAGCAGTGACAAACTGTTAATAGCAGTGACAGACAGACTGATCATAGCAGTGACAAACTGTTAATAGCAGTGACAGACAGACTGGTCATAGCAGTGATAAACAGTTAATAGCAGTGACAGACAGACTGATCATAGCTGTGACGAACTGTTAATAGCAGTGACAGACAGACTGGTCATAGCAGTGACGAACTGTTAATAGCAGTGACAGACATATCATAGCAGTGACGAACTGTTAATAGCAGTGACAGACAGACTGGTCATAGCAGTGACAAACTGTTAATAGCAGTGACAGACAGACTGGTCATAGCAGTGACAAACTGTTAATAGCAGTGACAGACAGACTGGTCATAGCAGTGAAAAACTGTTAATAGCAGTGACAGACAGACTGGTCATAGCAGTGACAAACTGTTAATAGCAGTGACAGACAGACTGGTCATAGCAGTGACAAACAGTTAATAGCAGTGACAGACAGACTATCATAGCAGTGACAAACAGTTAATAGCAGTGACAGACTGATCATAGCAGTGACAAACAGTTAATAGCAGTGACAGACTGATCATAGCAGTGACAAACAGTTAATAGCAGTGACAGACAGATGATCATAGCAGTGACAAACAGTTAATAGCAGTGACAGACTGATCATAGCAGTGACAGACAGTTAGTAGCAGTGACAGACTGATCATAGCAGTGACAAACAGTTAGTAGCAGTGACAGACAGACTGATCATAGCAGTGACAACTGTTAATAGCAGTGACAGACTGATCATAGCAGTGACAAACAGTTAATAGCAGTGACAGACAGACTGATCATAGCAGTGACAAACTGTTAATAGCAGTGACAGACTGATCATTGCAGTGACAGACAGTTAGTAGCAGTGACAGACTGATCATAGCAGTGACAAACAGTTAGTAGCAGTGACACACTGATCATAGCAGTGACAGTTAGTAGCAGTGACAGACAGACTGATCATAGCAGTGACAAACAGTTAGTAGCAGTGACAGACACACTGATCATAGCAGTGACAAACAGTTAGTAGCAGTGACAAACTGACTGATCATAGCAGTGACGAACTGTTAGTAGCAGTGACAGACTGGTCATAGCAGTGATGAACTGTTAATAGAAATGATGAGCTGTTTTTGGACAGTGACGGACTGTCATTAGCAGTAATCACCAACCTCCATTCCCAGTGTCAGTGTGTTTTTTTTAAATTAGCAGTGAAGGGCTCTCATTAGCAATGTTACATCAGTCATTAGCAGAGTCATACTGATATTAGTGATGACTGACTGCCATTAGCAATGTCAAACTGCTTTTTCTGCAGACACGGACTGTTTGGGGAGAAGTGTGGCACTGTCATGGCCTGTGTCAGACTGCTGTTAGCAGTGGCAGATTCTACTTAGCAGTTGTCAGACTGTGGCAGCTTAGCGTCAGACTCTCGTTAGCTGTGTCAGACTGACACACAGCAGCGCCGCATTTCATTACCGAAGTCTCCTTCATTAGCAGTACCAGCCTGTTTTCACCAGTGTGGAGGCAGCTGTCACTAGCAGTGTCCTGAGTGTCCTTAGCAATGTCACATTGTCATTATGGGTATCAGAGTCAATGTCCGTCTGTCATGTGCTGTTCCAGACTGTGATTAGCACTCTCATAAGCATTAACCATCATTCCATCTGCTGTCTGCCTTGTCGTCTTCTAGTTCCTCGAGAACGTGCTTTGAATTATCCGCGGCCCTCCTTACTTCGAGAGAGAGAGAGAGAGAGAGAGAGAGAGAGAGAGAGAGAGAGAGAGAGAGAGAGAGAGAGAGAGAGGAGAGAGGAGAGACAGACAGACAGACAGACAGACAGACAGACAGACAGAGAAGAATAGGACTGAACTGAACACGCACATGACCCGATACCTGGCGCTGTAAGCTTCTTTGGCCAAAATGGAAAGAAAAGAACCATTATTGTCCAGAGTGTACTTCATCGCTGGAGCTGATGGGAAATCTGGCCTCCCTCCCATCGCATAAGACTGCCATGAAATCCAACCATCTTTTCACTTAGAAGGGTGGGGAGGAAGAAGAGCGAGAGGGTAGACGGGAAGGGGCGGGGTGTATGGATTTTTTTTTTTTAAAGAAAAGATCAA
>CM031599.1:72688506-72691006 GCA_018398815.1 Conus ventricosus | reverse complement strand
TAATTCGATGAAACAAACCAAGATAAACAAAAATGTTTTCACATGCGTTTGAAGCCAATCACAACACATATTCGTATAACCAGCTTCCCTTCATATGTTCATATCTAGTTTTCAGTGCATAAAATATATACATTGCCAAATTTCTAAGGATCATCATGTTTTCAGATTGCATCAAATAAGATAAACAATCGCCATTTGGATAGGAATAGAATCTTGATAAATATTTTTATCGCAAATATGAGTACTTTAAACATTCAAACAAGAAATGGAATTGGTTTTCAATTTTATTACAAAATGGACAGTTTTTTTTGGTTGTTCGTTATATGTGGTATTGATTTTTAAGTCGCATAACTCAGACGAAATCTCGAAAGAGCATACTGAAATTTACTAATTGTGATAACTGACAAATATTTTCCTGTGTGGAATGTAGATTTGAATGATCTGTATGTTGAAAAATGGTCGCTCTGAAAACATTTTTGCATTCCGATCTTGCGTAGAGCAATCCAACATTCGTTGTTTTAGTTCTTCAAGAACATGGCTTCATTTCCAACCCCTCCATTTATCCAAATCTGAAAAACACAAAAATATCAAAACACCTTTTAGTATGATATGACCAGTTATGATGATTGAAATGACCACGGGTAAATTCGGGAATCTTATTCAGAATCATCAAGTGGGCTTGCTTTGGAAATCTGTCAATTGTCATATTTTGGAGTTTAAACCAGTATTTAATGGATTTCAAAGTACTGTCAATACACAAGAGATATCGACCGATTTCACCATATATCATGGTATTCGGAGTTTTGGGACTCACACGTTTACAAGCGAACAAATGTACAGCTTCTATCGACTTACATTTCGTTAAGCCCCAAAGCTCAGCAGCATACAATAACATGGGTTTTGCTTGACAATCAAACAATTTAAAAATATTGACATATCCATGTTACCTAAAGCCCACATTGTTTTAAGAGAGAGAGAGAGAGAGAGAGAGAGAGAGAGGAGAGAGAGAGAGAGAGAGAGAGAGAGAGAGAGGAGGATATACGATTAATGGATTTCACAAGGAATCAGACGGTCTGTCTGGTGATCTGATATGATGGTATCACAGATTCTATGCAACAGCATGAGCTGGATTCATCACTGAACGAGGAGATGGCCTGCAAGTCTTCAGACGCTAATCACAGTGCCAGACTGTTAGTAGCGTTGCCGGATGGTCATCAGTACCCTGAGCTGTCGTTATGTTTGTCAGACTATCGTTATCTCTGTTAGACTCTCGGTGTCTCTGTCAGACTATCGGTATCTCTGTCAGTCTACTGTTAGCAATGTCAGACTATTGTTAGCTCTGTCAGACTATCGTTAACTCCGTCAGACGGTTGTTAGCAGTGTCAGACTGTAGTTAGCAGTGTCAGACTATTGTTAGCTCTGTCAGACTATCGTTAGCTCTGTCAGACGGTTGTTAGCAGTGTCAGACGGTTGTTAGCAGTGTCAGACTGTAGTTAGCAGTGTCAGACTATTGTTAGCTCTGTCAGACTATCGTTAACTCCGTCAGACGGTTGTTAGCAGTGTCATAGAAGAAAAAGAAACACCCGAAGGTGCTGGGGAGGACCCAGAGAAGCACTGTCTTCACCTGCCCTTAGAGCAGTCCTGTACCACCCCTGGAGGCCTGCGCTGTGTTGACGATGGGTACAGGCACGCGCAGGACACTCCATTAAGATATCAAGGGACATAACTGCTCCTGAACAGAGGTAAATTAGACTACAGGATGCAGCTCATAACAGCCTCAAAGTAGCATCCCCCATGGGTGTACCAGCCCGTATTTCATGACTGCAGAGCCCACCGGCGAAAAACACCACCCCCCCAGCTGCCGAGCACACCCCACAGACCCAACCACCCCTGCCCACGGACAGATGAAGACAGTGACACTCCAGACACAGCCAAGCTTTCGCCATACGGTCTTATGTGCCCTCAAGAGAGAATCCAAAGTTGTAGTCTTTCCCACTGTCAACAGGACTAGTTGTTAGCTCTGTCATACTGTAGTTAGCAGTGTCAGACTATTGTTAGCTCTATCAGACTATCGTTAACTCCGTCAGACGGTTATTAGCAGTGTCAGAATGTAGTTAGCAGTGTCAGACTGTCGTTAGCAGTGTCAGTCTATCCTTAGCAGTGTCAGACTGTCATTAGCAATGTCAGCACGTTGTCGGCAGTGAGAGTCTGTCATTAGAAGTGTCAGTCTCTTCTTGTTAGTGGATTCCGTCTGTCATTAGTTAGAGTCAGGCTGCCATTAGCCACGGCATACTGCCATTAGCCAATGTCTGGAGTGTTACATCCAGTGTTGCACTCAAGCTTTCTATCCACCGGATGCACTGCTTGAGCCCCGTGTAAAGACGTCATTACAGGGAACAGGCAAGCGTGTCTGTTTTCCTAATAAAGTGTCTTGCGTCTTGGCCCAGCCGCCTGTGTCATACCAGTCTCAATTATGTCTGAGTTCTGTCATAAACATGCC
>CM031599.1:72681006-72683506 GCA_018398815.1 Conus ventricosus | reverse complement strand
GAAAAATAGAAATATAAAATATAAAAAAATAAAAAATATAAAAAGATATCCTCTAAGACACAAGTGCTGAGGGCCAGTTCTTGGAATGAATCCGCAAGGGACTAAAATACAGCAAACTAATAAATTCCAAGGATAAGCACCGAGCACCGTTCCAGCAACTTACAGAGCAGCTTGGTGTTGCAATGACTGCAAGAAATATTGAATTATAAACAAAGCTTGCTCTTATGTCTTAGATTGAAGAAATAGGGGGAGATACGCATTCATACCTGCAGTGGCAGATGATTCTGCCTAACTAACAGTATGTGCTTGAGTGGGTGGATGGGGAAAAATAAAATAAATGTTTCTCAAAATGAGCCTTCAGCAAGCTTACATTCTCCAAAGGGGAGAGACATCCTCCAATAGGGAGGGAAACTCACTAACATCTAACTCCTGGTCATATACCGATATTTCGAAACTTGGTGGTTTCTCCTCAGTGACCGCGGAAAGTGGTAATTTGACTCCTCTGCCTTTTTGTTTTAAGAAAAATGCAATCCCAGAAAAAGCTGGTGTGCAATACCGTAGTATGTTTGTTGAGTTTTCAAAAAACCAACCAAAGGTGCCATCTAAGAAGCAAAAGAAAATCATGAAAGAGAAACACAAGCTACATGTTCTTGTGAAAAATAGAAAATATAAAAAGATATCCTCTAAGACACAAGTGCTTATATATATATATATATATAATATATATATATATATATAAATATTATATATATAATATATATATATATATATAATAATATAAACAAAGCTTGCTATTATGTCTTAGATTGAAGAAATAGGGGGAGATAAGCATATACAAACATATACAAACATACATATACAAACATACATATAAAGGGAATGAAAAACTGGGGAAATAGATGAGTATAAAAGCCTTCGCGAGGGGACCGTTCTAGTCCATCTTGAAAACAGAACCATTCATATCATCTCCTCCAAGGCCTTTCGTCGGCTGGTTCTGACTCGTGAGGGAGACGCGGCTGATTGTGTCTGGGCTCCCTTGGCATCAAATGAAGATATACTACAGTCTAGAATTTTATGGTGTTCTCACCACCAGGGCTTCAGAAATGAAACCCACTAGCACCTCAGAGTAGCCAGTGAAGAGCAGAAAAGTAAAACAAAAAGATCTGCAAGGAAATGAGTTGCTGAAAAAAAAAAACAACGAAAATCATTATGTGAAAGTATAAAATATAGGGGAATGTTTCAGCCTATGCCTGGAGATCCATTTAAGGATACAAGGAAGGGAAAAAGGTGTCAACAGTCAGAGTGGTCTGTTCGATAACCCAAACGTGGTCAGTCTCGTAAGTGCTGACAGCAGCAAGGAATTGTACGGAACAGCCTTTACATGGATCTCCTCAGAGATGCAATCTCCTACTGATTGACCAAATGATACCATAGCATTTTCATGAGCAAAGTCAGACTGTCATAAGTAAAGTCAGAATGTCATTAAAAGTGTCAGTGAGACTGCCATTAGCAGAGACAGACTCTCATTAGCAGAGAAAGACTGTCATCAGCGGTGCCAGACTGCCATTAGCAGAGTTAGACTGTCATCAGCAGAGCCAAACTGTCCTTAGCAGTATCTTTAGCAGAGTAAGCCTGCCACTAGCTGTGTCAGACTGTCATTAGCGATGCCAGACTGCCATTAGCTGAGGTAGACTGTCATTAGAGGAGCCAAACTGTCCTTAGCAGTACCATTAGCAGAGTAAGCGTCATTAGCAGAACCAGACTGCCATTACCAGAGACAGACTGCCATTAGCAGAATCAGACTGCCATCAGCAGAGTAAGCCATTAGCTGTGTCAGACTGTCATTAGCAGAGTCAGACTGTCATTACCAGAGACAGACTGCCATTACCAGAGACAGACTGCCCTTAGCAGAATCAGACTGCCATCAGCAGAGTAAGCCATTAGCTGTGTCAGACTGTCATTAGCAGAGTCAGACTGCCATTACCAAAGACAGACTGTCATTACCAGAGACAGGCTGCCATTAGCAGAATCAGACTGCCATTAGCAGAGATAAACTGCCATTAGCAGAATCACACTGTCATTCGCAGAGTCAGCCCGTCATTGGCAGAATTTGATTATCATTATCAGAGTCAGACTGCCTTGATCGAAATTAGAGTGTCACTAGTAGAATTAGATTGTCATTAGCAGTGTTAGCCCAATGTTTTGTAGAATCTACATTTCACGTTCTCCCTGCGCACATTACAATATATAGCTCAAGTTGTCTTAAGCATAGAGCTGTTTTATCAGTTGGTTTGTCTGGGTACCTGTTCGTCTGCTTCTCTGTGTGCCTTCTATCTGCCCAGAAATGCATATGTTCCGAGCAGAAGGAACAGCAGAGTAATCGCCTCGAGACGGATTCCAAGCCTGGCTGACAAGGAGCCTGACCTATCACGTTAGACAGCAGTGACATATCACACATCTTCTCACTAACAAGGCTCGGGAGAGAAACTCGATGGATTTT
>CM031599.1:72673506-72676006 GCA_018398815.1 Conus ventricosus | reverse complement strand
GAGACAGACTACCTGGCTATCTGTTATTCAATGCGCATGCTATGGTGAGGCAATCTCATATTTCATTCGTGTTCTATGGTGAAAATGTGCCTGCCCTTCTGATATTCCAAACGTATTCTATGACTATAGTTTGCCTGGCTACGGAGATAGTTTACCAGGCTATCTAATCTCCATACATGGTCTATGGTGATAGTCTGCTTGGCTGCCTGATATTCCAAACGTATTACATCGCCATAGTCTGCCTGGATTTTTGGTATTCCAGCAACATGTGTTCTATGCAGAATGTAGACAGACTTTCTGATGTTCCATCAGTGTACATTTATGTAAATAGTCAGCCTGGATGTCTGACGTTTCAGCAATATTTATTCTATTGTGATAGTCTGTCTTGGTTTTTAAAAAAATATTCCAGCCACATGTGTCATATGTCAATACACTGCCTAGATATCTGATGTTTCAGAAATATATGTTCTATGCAGATAAATTGATATTGTATAATTATGATGTTCCGCAATATGTCTTCTGCGTTCATGGTCTGTCTGTCTGTCTAACTGAGATTTCAGCAGTGTGTGTGTGTGATCTTTTCACTGACTCCAATCAAAACTCAGGAAGGAGAGGTGGAACTCGTCCTGTCAGGCTGTCTTCAGCAGAATGAGGCTGTCAGTAGCAGTGTCAGACAGTGTCTGGCAGCCTGTGACAAGGGCTTTCACTTTGCTGACCTCACCGCCGGCACTGCCGTAGGGATCCTGTTACCAGAAATGGCAATACTAATCAGCTGCCTGCCTACCTGTCTGTCTGCCTACCTGTCTGTCTGTCTGTCTGTCTGTCCATTTTTCTATGTGTTTATCAGTCTTGTCTACTTTCTTTTCTACTGACTCTGGGCTGAAATTCTGGACACGTACAACCAACGCAGACGACCAGAGCTGTCACCTTCGCCGGGCAGACGGAAGAAAGGAGCCGGTGGAACTGCCCACAGTCTGGTCCAGTGCCAGAGTGACAGGAAGCATGACCCCTTGTCCGAGAACGACAGCCGTGAAATGAAACCCATCTCTTCGCCGTGAGGGTGGAGAGTGGGTTTTGTACGGGTATCTAGGTGGCGGTGGGATAGGGGTGGGTGGGTGGGTGGGTGGGTGGGGGGCGGGGATGTGGGTGTGGAGAATGTACATATCCGGGCAATTGGGGTAGGAGTGATGAGAAGCGTGTGGGAAGGGGAGGATGGATGAGGTGGGAGGAATAAGTAGTGGTGGGGGTGAGATGGGAGTAGAGGTGGAGGGGCAGAGAAATGGGGGAAACGTGGGGAGGCGACAGAGTGGTGGAAAAGGAAAGGGGATGATGAGGGGAAAAGGGAGGGGAGGGGTTGGTGGGGACAGGGGGTGGAGGAGGAGGGGTCAAGGGGGGAAGGATAACAGTGTGGACGATGAATGTATAGTTGTGTGCTGAACAAATAAGTGATGGGGAGGGAGGATGAGGCAAATGTTAGGCTGACAATTCCTCTGTCTTTAAGTCTTGTCTTGTCTTGCAGATTATTTTTTTTAAAGAGGGTGGGATTGGGGTTGGGTAGATATTGGGAGAAGAGAGAAAATGGGAATGAAAAAAAGATGTTAGAATGCAAAACAACACAAAAAAATTAATAAAATACTTTACTAAGAGCACATGAGGGCCATCAAAGTCAATTCTCAAAACAGATCCATTCATACAGCCTGTCCACAGTTGACTCCAGTTCACTGATTCAGACTCAGCGTAGAACCTGGCTGGCTGTGTTGGCTCTCATTTGGCCCTAGCTTGACATACACCACGCAAAAGTCTTCGTATTCTCACCCTCAAGGCCTGAAAAAAAAGAAAAAACAAAACAAAACAACAACAACAAACAAACCCGAACAGCGCCCCAAAGCGTTCACTGAAGAGTAGAAAAGCAAAACGAGAAAAAAAGTATTGTAGGTAGATAAGTCGCAGTAGTTAAATAAGTATAGAGTTATGCGCATAGGAGGACATCTTTGAGCCTACGCTTGAGGGTTCTTTGAAGGATACATGGATGATCAAAAGGTGTCAACAGAATGTTCAGCTCTGTTCGTCAATAACCCAGACGGTCTGTGTGTGTATGTGTGTACGTGTGTGTGTGTGTGTGTGTGTGTGTGTGTGTGTGTGCGTGCGTGCGTGCGTGCGTGCGTGCGTGCGTGCGTGCGTGCGTGCGTGCATGCGTGCGTGTGTGCGTGCGTGTGTGTGTGTGTGTGTGTGTGTGTGTGTGCGCTCGCGTGCGTGCGTGTGTGCGTGCGTGTGTGTGTGTGTGTGTGTGTGTGTGTGTGTGTGTGTGTGTGTGTGTGTGTGTGTGTGTGTGTGTGTGTGTGTGTGCGTGCGTGTATGTGTGTGTGTGTAGTACCAGTATATTGCATGATAACACGGTCGTCTATAGAGACGGTAATATTATATCTTTATAATGGCTAAGGGACAGTAACTCTCCGGGCATGTTTAATGGAGAAAGTTTTGGAGGAGATTAAAAGAGTTC
>CM031599.1:72651006-72653506 GCA_018398815.1 Conus ventricosus | reverse complement strand
ACACACACACACTATATATATATATATATTATATATATATATTATATATATATATATATATATATTTTTATATATATATATTATATATATATATATATATATATATATATAGAATGCTGAACAATTAAGTAGTGGGGAAAACAAGTGCAGGTTAACAATTCTTCAGTCGTTGTAGTAATGACTTGGCAAAGATTTGAACTTTAAAAACTAAAAAAAATTAAAGATGAAGAAAATTATATATATATAAGAAGAAAAAGAAACACCCGAAGGTGCTGGGGAGGACCCAGAGAAGCACTGTCTTCACCTGCCTTTAGAGCAGTCCTGTACCACCCTTGGAGGCCTGCGCTGTGTTGACGATGGGTACAGGCACGCGCAGGACACTCCATTAAGATATCAAGGGACATAACTGCTCCTGAACAGAGGTAAATCGACTACAGGATGCAGCTCATAACAGCCTTAAAGTAGCATCCCCATGGGTGTACCAGCCCGTATTTCATGACTGCAGAGCCCACCGGCGAAAAACACCACCCTCCAGCTGCCGAGCACACCCCACAGACCCAACCACCCTGCCCACGGACAGATGAAGACAGTGTCACTCCAGACACAGCCAAGCTTTCGCCATACGGTCTTATGTGCCCTCAAGAGAGAATCCAAAGTTGTAGTCTTTCCCACTGTCAACAGGACTTTCCCTGTGGTCAGTGGGTCTTTCCTCACCGTCACTGGACCTTTCTCCAGGTCAGCCTAGTTATATATATATATATATATATATATATATATATATATATATATATATATATAGATGAATATAGCCAAAGAGCCTAAAATGATTTTAAAAGTGCTCGACCCCTTGGGGAGCAACATTTGTCAATGATGTTTAAAAAGGAAGGTTAAAACTCGGGGTTAAAACTCTACAAATTTGTTTCGAGCTTGCTGTGCTGTCATCGGATGTTTTTGGTTTGCCCACCGCTGATGTTATATAGCGTGTGGGTTCCCGTTTGCGGTTGTTTGCACGTGCGGGTTGGCTGCACGTGTTTTTGGGGGCTTTTAGGTTTTTGTTTTGGGTGTGTTCACTAACAACGATTTCCATTTATGCCTGCAGTTGTTTACTATTTCTGTTTTGGTGTTCAAAGTTGCCAAGTGTGGTTTGCATAGTATCAACCATTTTTCAGTCAAACACAGGTTGCACCTTTTGAAACATTGCTGTATGGTGATGCTCTTTTTATGATTTTCCAGGATATATTGTAGCTTGTTTTTGCATCTTTAAGTTTCCAGATGTATTTGCTCAGTTCTGTTTGGTTTTTTATTTTTCTTTATTGAATGACTGTTTGTGGTTTGCATATCTGGTTTTGAAGTGGTTTTCAGTGATCCCTATGTATGTTTCTTTTTCATTTTCTGATGTTACAGTAGCCTGGTATACAATGTTTTTGTGGAGACATTTATTGTTTAGTGGGCACTGCTCCTTTCTCGTGCAATTGCAAGATTTCCTTTCTTCACCCTTCTTTGCTGTGTTGATTTTCATTTTGTTGGATGCGTCAATCAGGTTTTTGAGGTTGGGCATACATGAGTACGATAGTTTGACAGTGTTTTTGTTAAATATTTTGGACAGTTTGTGCTCTTTTGGAAATGAAGTTGCTAGGATTTTGAAGAATTCTTTCCCTATGTTTGTTTTGAGTTTCCCGTCGTATGGGGGGTTATACCATATGATTTTTCTTTTCCTATTTTCTTGCTTTTATTTGTGTTGTTGTCCGGGTTGTATTGTAGTTTGTAATTGTATCCCCTTGTTTGTAGTCCCTCCTGGTATTCCACTGCTGCATTGTTGAACACTCTCTCATTGCATGACAGGTTTGATAGTCTCTTGTTTATGCCATGGGGTATGGTCTTTAATACAGATGGTGGATGGTTACTTTTGGTGTGTACATAAAGAGGTGTATCGTTGGGTTTCTTGTATGGTTTATATATATGGTTGTTGAGATCCAGTGTTATGTCTAAGTAGTTCACTACCTTTTTGTTTGCTTCGATGGTGATCTTTAAGTTGTGGTTTTGGAAGATTTTGCATAGTTCTTTCTTCTTGTTTTCGATGGTTCTTGGGTTGTTTGTTAGTGCAGCAAGGCCATCGTCTCTGTACAGTCCGACTTGTTTTCCGAGTTTTTTCTTGATGTTGGACAGCATGAATAGTCCGACCATACAAGAAACCCAACGATACACCTCTTTATGTACACACCAAAAGTAACCATCCACCATCTGTTTTAAAGACCATACCCATGGCATAAACAAGAGACTATCAAACCTGTCATGCAATGAGAGAGTGTTCAACAATGCAGCAGTGGAATACCAGGAGGCACTACAAACAAGGGGATACAATTACAAACTACAATACAACCCGGACAACAACACAAATAAAAGCAAGAAAAATAGGAAAAGAAAAATCATATGGTATAACCCCCCATACGACGGGAAACTCAAAACAAACATAGGGAAAGAATTCTTCAAAATCCTAGCA
>CM031599.1:72628506-72633506 GCA_018398815.1 Conus ventricosus | reverse complement strand
AATAAAGCGGGAGACTGGGTTTTGCCAGGTGAGGGGTGGGGGTGAGGGGGGTGTATTCATTTCAGGTTGACAGTGGCGCCGGGTGTCGTTAGCAAATTTTCTAGACTGTTACGTGCCCACTCCCACTTTGTGGCCGCCACGTTAGCAAGACGGGGTTTTAAATTGTCATGAAGGTGTGTGGGTGTAGTGAGAAGATTCAGTGACAGGTTACTACCTTGTAGTTCAGAAAACTTCTTCCACCTTGTGGTGTTTGTGAAACAACGGCAAAGCAGAACGACACGGAACACGACTTGGGCCGGAGATTCGGAAAGTAGTTGAAACCCCACACGCTGTTTAGGCTGTATACGGCAGCCATCTTGCTGCTTGACGTGGTTCTAAATATAGTAACAACAGGGCATGATCGGCAGCCATCTTGCTGCTCTGACGGGGTTCTAAATATAGTAACGAACATGCATGATCGGTAGCCATCTTGCTGCTCTGACGTGGTTCTAAATAAGTAACGAACATGCATGATCGGTAGCCATCTTGCTGCTCTGACGGGTTCTAAATATAGTAACGAACATGCATATGGGTTTAGCCATCTTGCCAACCTACAACTTGCGCTCTGCGGCTTTTTAAACCTTCACTTTCCCCACAAGCACTGTCTGTCTATTGTTTGTGTGTGGTGTGTTTTTTGTTTGTGTTTGTGTGTTTTTGGGCCCTGCCCCACGCATGCACACACCCCCACCCCAAGCACGCACGCTCTACCCCTACCCCCCCCAAAACTCCACCCCACCCACCCCCACCCCACCCACCCCCACCCCACCGCATGCACACATTTAAGTCACTTTTAAGTTTTTAAAATTAAGTCATCCTTAAGTCAATCCACAAGTTTTTACTCAAGTTATTCACAAGTCATCCTCAAGTCTTTCCCACAAGTTCTTACCCAAGTTATCCTCAAGTTATTCTCAAGTTACTTCTAAGTTTTTTTTAAAGTTGTCCTCAAGTCATCCTCAAGTTCTTCCCAAAGTTAACCTAAAGATCATAACTAAGTCATCCTTTAAGTACAACCAATTCTTATTAGTTATTTTTATAATTATCAAAAAAATACAATCTATGTTTTTTATCTTAAATAGTAGATGTCTAATATAGTACACACACGCCTCAAAAAACGCGTCATCGTTGAGGATGTCTTGCTCAGAGTTCTCTGCATAGATTTTTAAGGAAGGTCTTACATCCGAAGCAACCGCATTGATTACAATTCGGGTCTATGGAAATGTCTTTTATAGACTCCATGTCTTTTTTTATTGACTTATCATTTTATAATACGCCATGATTTATTTTTATTAAAAAAATTAAAATATTATTGCATTATAAATGGATCAAAATGATCTTTTGTTGTTGACGGTTTTGGCGTGCAGTTGTCTTTTCTGTATTTAACGGGTTTAGGGTTTTTTTAACTTCTTTTTTTTTTTGTTGCCATTGGTTATATATTTTATAACCATAATAACTGCCCCCCGCAGCAGCAAGGGCGCTAAAAAAAGGCAACAGTTTTAAGTTCAATATTCCTGAAGACTTTGGGGCCCTTGAATCACATGGGGTTTTTATAGCTGGCATTGAATCAACTTGTTCTGGCGTTGGCGGTGTTTATGTTTTCATGATGAGTCATATTCTGTAACATTAATTTTTTTGTCTGTTCCACTCTGCTAATTTTTTTCCTGCTTCAACACGCCCAGGATTTTTAATGGTCCCCACCTGGTTCAGTGTTTTCTGCTGATTTTCTGGCTTGGTTACTTTCTCCACCTGATTCATGTTTTCTGGTTCTGATGATTTTCCAGCTCTTCATTTTGAAGGGGAAACAAATCTATATGATTAAAAGTTATTAATCCCATGATTACTGGGGACAATAATGTTCCAAATCATAGTATAAATCACACCCTAGAGACTCTAATGACTTTGTTAAAACTGGATCTTTCGTTAAATCATACGTAAGATCTTGTTCAGAATCAATGGAGCAAATCTACTGACTAGTTTTAGTGTACAAACTAAGAACCGTTTGCCCCACACTTTTCACCATTTTAGACCCCAGCTGCGCTTCATACCTGTTATGATACTTTAAAATGTCTTGCGGCGACATCTGTTGAATCTGTTTTTAAAGCTGAATTCAGTTCCAAGGAAAATGTTTTGTTTTTCCCCATGCTGCCAAAGATTTCAGCCTTTCCTTTTTGGGCATAAAAAGCTTGATCATCACTTGGTCATTTATAAGTTCAGGCAGGTTTAGGCCGCCTTGTAGCTGTAGTAGATCATCACTGTTCATGTTTTTTAATAATTATAATTATTTTATTTTATAAAAATGAGCACCGAAAAAACCTGTTGCTAACCTTGTAACCATTCTGCTGTTATTGGGGGCCTAAGTGTAGGATACTCAATGCTTGGTAAAAGCCGTTAAGAATTAAACCAGCAATCTTGGCAAACTAGACTTTGAGGATTCCCGCAAAGCTGATTGCTATCATTGCAGCTTTGGTTTTTCCACGAAAGAAATTTTTTGTTAAGCAAGGAATAATTCCAGACAATATAAATAATGTAAGAAAAAATACAAATTTTTAAAAAATGGCTTCACTCGCAATAATGATAGGCGGGGCTGTGGTGAATGCGCTTGCTTTTAGCGGAAGTAATTTCGCATTTAGTAAACTGGGGAATGACGGCGAGAGAAAAAGACATAACAAAGCTATGGAGCAACTAGCAGCTGCACAAGACGCCTATGAAAGGGAGAGACTTGAGCAGTTTGATTTTATTAATGACACACTGAAAAGACAGGGCATGCAGCTTACACATTTAAAAATGTTGATCAAGCAATAAAACAATATTATCTAGTAACAGGCAAACCAATCGAGACATTGCCCCCCCCCAAATTCAGTGACTTTTATCAACCATCAGAAAAACAAAAGATGCAAGAAATCGGGGGTTTTTTTGTCGTTGGTATGACCGTTGTGTATTTTGTTGCACATAATATTGGCTGAATAAAAAATGAACAAAATCTATTATTTGCCCAAAGGATATTGGAAAGGGAAAAACAGCAATTAAAAAGCAAGCCAAGCAGCGGGAGTTAGTGAACAAACAGCAAAGGAATGGTTATCTAAACGCGATTTGGCAAATTTTTTTACCTGCACCTAGGCGAATACAGAGACCACACTTTGTTTAAAACAAAACCCAAACGACACCCATCAAATGGATCTTCTAATTTACCTCTGATAGGATTAGACGAAAAAGATTAAGTACGCACTCACAGTCATTGACAGGCTTCAAGATACAAAATGCAGAACCATTAACACAAAAGAGTGCTTCTGCTGTTGCTGTTGCCATACAGCGATAAACCACGAGGCCCCTTAACTTTCCCTCGCATGATTCAAGTCGATGATGGAAAAGAATTTAAAGGGCAAGTGAAACAAATTATTGTTAAAACATAGAGTTACCATTAAAAGAGGCCATTCCGGGAGTTCACAAAATCACAGGCTTTAGTTGAAAACTTTAACAAACAGTTTGCTGAAAGACTTTTCTCCTACCAGTATCACAGAGAGCTGATTGACAATTCTCGCAACACAGAAAGGGTTAGAAGATTGCCCTCAGTTTTGCCCGCAATGAATAATGAAGAATTAAAGGGCTAAAACCCAGTACAAGCAATCAAAAGAAAAACAATAACTGTTGCTGAAGACTCCAGTACACCCAGCAACTATTACCGTTTGGGTTGAAAGTAAGGTACCTTATTTACCGGGAGAAGCAGAAGGGGACACTCGCATCAGGCAACAAAATCCAGTTTGGAGTGTTGATCCATATGAAATAAAAAGATTGTAAAAATGAATCCGCCCGTGTATTATTTACGAGAAAATGACACAACAAAACAACCAGCTCCTCAAAGATCTTTGTGAAAGAAGAACTGCAGATAATTCCGCCAACACAGTTCCGCTTTAATTAATTTACGGTTTCTCCAGTGCCCGATTGCATATGAAAACTCTGGATTAACAAACACCCGTTTTTGTGTTTTTCTATCTAATGACTTCTTTGTTACAACAGTTGTGTTGATCTCATGTAGAATTTGATCGTATTTTACGTTTTTCATGATGAAAATTTATTGCCAAACAATGCTTCTTTGTTTGTTTCATGTGATATGTTTTACTGCACAACACTGCGAGATATTCCTTTGCTTTCTTAATGATTTTTCCTCCTGGCTCAAAATACTGTACATTTTTGACCTTAAACCAACAAACTCCTTGATCACCTTTCCAGATAATTCATCCTTCATCTTTCCTAAAACCTTCTTGTTAGTAATTGAATGAAAGGCAGTCTTTAGGGTAATCGGACGTGTCATACCATCCCGCATGCTCTTTAGCCACTTCGGTTTCCATTCTTATAGATGTCTTCAGTAGGGATATCTATAACAAAACTATCTGTATCTGTGTAAAGTACTCTGACTCAGGATACAGGGCTTAAAGTAGTCATAAAGAAATTCTAACATCAAAAGCTTTGATAATTCTAAAACAGTAAAACCCCAAAAAATACAGGTTTGTCTAATTTGACTTTTTTTTTTTTCATCATTATGCCAAAAAGCTGAAACATGAAATCTCTGAAGTCCTGATAATTAGGTTTTGAGTCAGCTTAATTGCTTCGTTCTCTCTGGTGACAATCTGACATCTTTGCGCTTGTGCGGATTCTCCATAGTCTTTCCAAAACAGCTGTTGTTCATCAACTTGAAAAAGTCTTTTTCTGAAGCATCTGTGGATTTAGTTCTGAGATCAGTGTTCTTCATGATGTATGGTTTCATGAACTGTTCTTGACGAAAGCAATTATGCGATGAACTGCTGTCAACTTCACCCATGTCTTAAATAAAATTGTAAAGTCTGTAATGACAGACATAATTTTTTTGCCTTGAAGATTAGGCCCCAAGTTTAGGCGCTCTCTTGGATCCATCTTTAGACTTTCTGGCCTGCTAATGGATAGTCCATTATGCAGTCCAGGGTTTTAAT
>CM031599.1:72606401-72626401 GCA_018398815.1 Conus ventricosus | reverse complement strand
TCATAAAGATAGAAGGAATATAAAAGTAGTGGACGCATTGTAACCACTCCTTGTCAAAAGACAGAATGTGGCACAATAACAAACATGTTACATTTTTTTGCTCGCTGCATTTAAAGAGCAACTTCAGAATGTCCAGTGAAATTTATTTTTGTAAAAAACAAATCTGCAGTTAAAAACCCACTTTCTTTCATCTTTTTCCTTTCATGAAAAAAATGCATGTACCCATAAACTGTATCCATGATCCCGGGACACTTTAGAATGATTCATTTTGACTGATGCGCACGCGCACCGCTCACACTTCTGGGCATAGGAAAATGAATACTCATTTCTGTATGGTTGTGACTGAGTAGACTCTCATACTTTTTTATGGGGTGACTTCTCAGAAAGTATGGGTGAGTTCACACCAATATCATACACGAAAGCTTACGTTCTATTTTATTTGATTGTTGTTTCGTTGTTGTTTTTGTTTTTTGTTTTTGTTTTTTTATTTATTTAAAGAAACAGGTCATTTTGGGACAGAAGATGGTGTGGGATGATAACGATAAAAATAAAAATAGTCAGCATCATCATGATTTTAATTCGTAGTTCTTGCAAGTTCTACCATTTAAATGCATGTGTGGGTGCAGTTACCTACGGTATTCATAGAGGGTAACAAACATGGGGGAGAGAGTCTTTCTGGGCCAATGTCGAAGCCACTGATATTTGGTGCGGATCTATGAGGCAGATCGTTGAATCGAGTCTCTCATCACATAATACTTAAGATTATATGACAAACTTTCCACTGAACATGAACAGTGTGGAGTTACTATGAAAGTGGATAAGTATCCACGAAGTAACTGCATTTCAAACAATGGGAAACCAAACAAACAATTAATCAAGCAACCAAGCAAACAGCTTACTATTGATAGAAACGTTACCATTTAGTATCTTTTTCATGCCCAATTAAAACGTTGAAAAGGAAAGTAACTCTATCAATCCATACCACCAATTATTTTCCCTGGCGGATGAATAGTTTCGTTTCGTCTCATTTAGTAACTGAGTAGGCGGATCAAATCTCTCGTTCGACCTAAGTAGAAGTCAGCACCCTGCCGGACGCCCCTCTGGTCGCTTTATTTCATCAGTCAAAGATGACACGCTTCGAAAATACGATGTTCGGTGATTTACAAGGGAGGTAAGCTGTGTTAGAGCTCGAGTTCAGCGAGAGTGACCCCGTCATTGTCATGGGACAGAGGCTGCCAGTAGGCAGACCTAAGCAAGTATGCCCAGTCAGCTGAATAGTTCGATCAGAGAGAGAGAGAGAGAGGAGAGAGAGAGAGGACAGAGAGAGAGAGAGAGAAGACCAAGACGTGGGAGTGAAACCGTTCGCCTGAGGCATCAGTGACGCAGAATGTCGATTTCCCGATTATTATTCTGGCGCGTAAGCTTCAGATATTTGACTCGCTATATCTAATTGTTCGACCCTATAAACTGAGAAAAGGTAACTCTTTTTGCAATGGCAAGACAGGCGTCATCTTACCGTGATTTATACTGACTTTCTTTTTACTCTTAAACTTTCGAAAAGAAAATCAGAAAGAGGTCTTTTAAGAAAGACGTTTCTCGAGGTGATACTATCAACAACAACAAAAAAGTCGGGGACAAAGTCATAAAATTGTGTCACTACCTTTTGGAAATACTTGAACGGTCTAGACTGACACTCTTTCAAACTATGCCACAAGTAAGATGGACAGACTTTAGAAGTAAGTTATTCCACATGATATCATTCAAGGAAACGACTGAGGCTTCTTGACTTGAGCTAAACGAATTATTTCCGCCAAGGGAGCTCTTTTCACCCCTATCTGTTTATCAGATCATCTGTCAGTCATTCAGGAAGACTATGTACAAAAATGAAACTGACGTTTTAAGCAACTCTGTGTAAAGATGCACTGCGGTCCAAGAACAAAGTGTGAAATTTCAGTGCATGTGTGGATCAAAAAAGACTTTTACGATCCTTTCTACCGTGACACAATACTTCACTCTCTCTCTCTCTCTCTCTCTCTCTTCTCTCTCTTCTCTCTCTCTCTCTCTCTAGTGTCCTTTTAAGTAGAAATACTTCATATTCACTCACTCTGGCTTCTCGCCTAAACAAGCATTATCGACAGTATGGTGGAGGTGCCCGGGCGTATGTTGGATCACAACAAGCAGCACTGAACACCAACTATACGTGACTCGGCAGCAGCGCTGTGTCTTCTCTGGCGAGGTGCCTCGTGACGACTTGATGCTGACTGCCTCCGGTGGACTGCTGGTGTCGGGGCTGTGTCGGGACGATCCAGGCTGCGCCAGTGAATGGCGAGCCAAAACCTATGAATCGGCGAGGGTGCAATGCCACTCAGGTGGCGTGGAAGATGGGTGAAACAAAAGAGCTGGGTAAGTGGATTTCTTATTCCTAGAATGAATGGAAATGACCTGAATGAAAGAATGTGAAAACTGCGTTGACACAGTAGATTTGTACCCCTCCTCTCTCTCTTCTCTCTCTCCTCTCTCTTCTCTCTCTCTCTCTCTCTCTCTCTTCTCTCTCTCTCTCTCTCTCTCTCTCTCTCTCTCTCTCTCTCTCTCTCTACGTTTGACTTGTGCAAAACAGAAGTACAGCTTAATTAGTAGAGGTTCTGGATTTGTTTCTATAATAACAATAATAATGATAATAAAGTGATAATGATAACAATGATGATAATAATAATAATAATAATAATAATAATAATAATAATAATAATTATTATTATTATTATACCAACAATAATTATAACAATAGTAATAACAATAAAGATGATGATGATGATGATGATGATGATGATGATGTTGATGATAACAACAACAACAAAAATAAAAAATAGTAATAACAACAACAACAATAACATCAACAATTATTCTACGACTACTACTACTACTGATGATGATAATAATAATAATAATAATAATATTAATAACAATAATAAAAAGATGATTGATAATAATGATAATGATGTTAAAATAATAACAATGATGATGATGATGTTGATAATAATGATAATGATATAATAATAATATGATTAATAGTAACAATGATGATCATAATATATCATCATTATTATTATTATTAATGATCATGCTGATCATGATGATGATGATGATTTTGATAAAATAATATTGACTTGGATGAATACATTATCCCCACATACAAAACTGCCAAGAAAATAAAGGAATTGCCTATGCTTCAAATCGTTTCATAACAACCGGAAATTAAAAAGGATAAATTGAATCTGATCTAACGAGATAGGGCTACTTTTATTTCAAAGTGAATTATGTTTACTTCTTCTTTGTATTTGTCACTGCATGGTGACATTATCAAACACACACACACACACACACACACACACACACACCACACACACACACACACACACACACAGACAGACAGACAGAAGACAGACAGATAGATAGATAAAAAACTAATAAATTCCAAGGATAAGTACTGAGCACCATTCCAGCAACTTACAGAGCAGCTTGGTGTGCAATGACTGCAAGAAATATTGAATTATAAACAAAGCTAGACATAAGACAAAGCTAGACATAAGACAAAGCTAAGACATAAGAGCAAGCTTTGTTATATATATATATATATATATATATATATATATATATATTTATATATATAAAATTAGAGTCAAAACGCCACTCAGAATGCAAAAAGCGCTCAACCAAGCAGGGAGCGACATTACCAGTTTAAAACAAGGTTTTAAAATGAAAACGATAAAACCTACAAATTTGTTTCGAGCGCGCTGCTCTCCTCAGGATGTACAATCAGGGCACGCCACCGTATTATATAGTGTGTTGTGAGGGTGCGTGAGCTCTGCACGTGTGGCACGTGGCCTGTAGATTTTTCTTTTTAGGGCGCGTTCAGGGTGGACGTGGCAAGGAATGGTGCATTGACAAAGATTTCCATTTATGCCTGCAATTGTTTACCATTTCTACTTTAGAGTTCAGGGATGCTAGATGGGGTTTACATAGTATCAGCCACTTTTCTGCAGTACATAAATTGCATTTTTTAGAAATGTTGTTGTATGGTGTTGCTCTTTTTATAATTTTCCATGATATGTTGTAGTCTATTTTCTTATCTTTAAGCTTCCAAATATGTTTACTTAATTCTGTTTGGTTTTTATATTTTTCATTTTTGAAGGACTGTTTATGGTTTGCATATCTGGTTTTAAAGTGGTTTGCCGTAATCCCTATGTATGTTTCTTTATCACTGTCTGTTGTTACCGTAGCTTGGTACACAATGTTGTTGTAGAGGCATTTGTTATTCAGAGGGCACTGGTCTTTTTTTGCGCAATTGCAAGATTTCTTTCGTCACCTCTTTGGTTGTATTATTTTTGGTTTTATTGGAAGAATCAATTATATTTTTAAGGTTGGGCATACATGAGTACGATAGCTTGACGGTGTTTTTATTGAATATTTTAGATAGTACATGTTCTTTTGGGAATGATGTTTTAAGGATTCTGAGGAATTCTTTTCCTACGTTTGTTTTTGTTCCTCCATCATATGGAGGGTTATACCATATAATTTTTCTTTTCCTGTTTTTTTTTTATTGCTGTTCATGTTATTATCTGGGTTATATTGTAATTTGTAGTTGTAGCCACTTTTTTCCAGCGCCTCTTGGTATTCGGCTGCTGCACTGTTTAAATTCTTTCTCATTGCATGATAGTTTAGATAATCTTTTGTTTATACCATTAGGTATGGTTTTCAAAATGGAGGGTGGATGGTTACTTTTGATGTCTACGTAGACAGGTATATCATTAGGTTTTTTGTATGGTTTGTATGTATGGTCCTTAAGGTCTAATGTTATGTCTAAATAATTTACTATTTTTTTGTTGGCTTCTACTGTGATTTTTAGGTTGTGGCTTTGAAAAGTTTACAAAGTTCTTTTTTCTTGTTTTCAATGATTTTTGGTTTATTGTTTAACATGGCAAGGCCATCATCTCTGTATAAACCAACCTGTTACCAAGTATTTGCTGTATATGGACAACATGAAAAGTCCAACTAATTCACAAGTTTCCGCTCCATCATAAGATCCCATCGTGACATCGAATGTGGAGTTTCTGCTGGGTTTTTTTATCCAAGTTTCATTGTTGCTGTGGAGAAGGGTTTTCTTAGTGTGGAAAATGATTTCCATCTCAGAATCTGTTATATTTGTATGTTTGTTGGCAAACCTTAGTGCTTTAGCAAGTAATTCCTCATCAATAGAGGGATAGAAATCCACTATGTCAAAAGTAATGAACACTGTGTTTTTCTGTTTGTTCAATTCTTTAAACCATTGGATAACTTCATAACTATTTTTCCAGAGATTGTATTCATGTGTTTGTTTCATAAAGGCTGACAAGACAAGCAATTTCTATAAAATGGAATCTAATGAGTACTCCCAACTCCTCAACAAAAATATTCAGAAAAAACATATAAAAAAAAGCTGATAAGACTACTTATGACAACATCTGCAAAAAAAGAAAAAGAACTTGTGCACCAGATGGATTTAGGTGATAGGATAGAAGCAACAGCAATAAAAGAAGCTTTTATAACCTTAAGACCACAAACCTAACTTCCACAACAACCCTACATGTAGACTAATAAACCCATCAAAATCCGAATTAGGCAAAATTAGCAAAAAAATCCTGGAAAAAGCAATGGAGGACATAAAAACAAACACGGAATACAATCTCTGGAAAAATAGTTATGAAGTTATCCAATGGTTTAAAGATTGAACAAACAGAAAAACACAGTGTTCATTACTTTTGACATAGTGGATTTCTATCCCTCTATTGATGAGGAATTACTTGCTAAAGCACTAAGGTTTGCCAACAAACATACAAATATAACAGATTCTGAGATGGAAATCATTTTCCACACTAAGAAAACCCTTCTCCACAGCAACAATGAAACTTGGATAAAAAAAACCCAGCAGAAACTCCACATTCGATTGTCACGATGGGATCTTATGATGGAGCGGAAACTTGTGAATTAGTTGGACTTTTCATGTTGTCCCATATACAGCAAATACTGGTAAACAGGTTGGTTTATACAGAGATGATGGCCTTGCCATGTTAAACAATAAACCAAAAATCATTGAAAACAAGAAAAAAGAACTTTGTAAACTTTTTCAAAGCCACAACCTAAAAATCACAGTAGAAGCCAACAAAAAAATAGTAAATTATTTAGACATAACATTAGACCTTAAGGACCATACATACAAACCATACAAAAAACCTAATGATATACCTGTCTACGTAGACATCAAAAGTAACCATCCACCCTCCATTTTGAAAACCATACCTAATGGTATAAACAAAAGATTATCTAAAACTATCATGCAATGAGAAAGAATTTAACAGTGCAGCAGCTGAATACCAAAGGCGCTGGAAAAAAGTGGCTACAACTACAAATTACAATATAACCCAGATAATAACATGAACAGCATAAAAAAAAACAGGAAAAGAAAAATTATATGGTATAACCCTCCATATGATGGAGGAACAAAAACTAACGTAGGAAAAGAATTCCTCAGAATCCTTAAAACATCATTCCCAAAAGAACATGTACTATCTAAAATATTCAATAAAAACACCGTCAAGCTATCGTACTCATGTATGCCCAACCTTAAAAATATAATTGATTCTTCCAATAAAACCAAAAATAATACAACCAAAGAGGGTGACGAAAGGAAATCTTGCAATTGCGCAAAAAAAGACCAGTGCCCTCTGAATAACAAATGCCTCTACAACAACATTGTGTACCAAGCTACGGTAACAACAGACAGTGATAAAGAAACATACATAGGATTACGGCAAACCACTTTAAAACCAGATATGCAAACCATAAACAGTCCTTCAAAAATGAAAAATATAAAAACCAAACAGAATTAAGTAAACATATTCGGAAGCTTAAAGATAAGAAAATAGACTACAACATATCATGGAAAATTTATAAAAAGAGCAACACCATACAACAACATTCTAAAAAATGCAATTTATGTACTACAGAAAAGTGGCTGATACTATGTAAACCCCATCTAGCATCCCTGAACTCTAAAGTAGAAATGGTAAACAATTGCAGGCATAAATGGAAATCTTTGTCAATGCACCATTCCTTGGCACGTCCACCCTGAACGCGCCCCAAAAAAGAAAAATCTACAGGCCACGTGCCACACGTGCAGAGCTCACGCACCCTCACAACACACTATATATACCGGTGGCGTGCCCTGATTGTACATCCTGAGGAGAGCAGCGCGCTCGAAACAAATTTGTAGGTTTTATCGTTTTCATTTTAAAACCTTGTTTTAAACTGGTATATATATATATATATATATATATATCTATATATATATATATATATATATATATATATTATATATATATTTAAGATGCCTAAAAACAATTCTATAAGTGCTCAACCTCTTGGGGAGCAACATTAGTTTAAAACAAGTAATAAGAGGAATCTTAAAACTATCTACAAATTTGTTTCTAGCGGCTTGGCTATCGTCAGGATGAAAGTTTGGGTTGCCCACCGCCGATGTTATATAGCGTGTGGGGCCCAGTTGCAGCTGTTTTTGCGTGCGTGTTGGTTGCACGTGTTTTTGGGGGGTTTCAGGTTGTTGTACGGGTGTGTTCACTAACAACGATTTCCATTTATGCCTGCAGAGAACAGGAAAACCTTCATTCTACGCCACTTTCGCCCTCAACCAGTTTTCGGGCGAAAGTGGCGTAGAATAAAGGTTTTCCTGTTCTCTGACAAGTGAGACTTCAATAACCCAAAAAATAACGATTATCTACAAACAAACATACTGTGTAGGGTTATCCGTTTTCAATACTAATTTACTAAACTTTTCAGATTTCAGTTTTTGTTTAATCCTGTGTTTTTCCTGGTCATTTTCATAACATCATTTTCGCGCAAAACATTCTTCAAATGAGTCTTTGTCTTTCATGTGAAATAAAACTACAGTCTTTAACTGTTCTCTAAAGTCTTTTAAAACTGAGTTATATTTTTGACATAAAATCCACACACTTATCCCAGCATGCCTTCCACTGAAAGCTAGTTTTGACAAAGTGTTTCTCTTTTTAACTATGTCTCTTTCTGCCGAACAGTCATCTATAATAAATAGTGTTTGCGTTCCTTCAAACAGTCTATAAAACTGTTCTAAACACTCACTCAGTTTATTGCTAGGATTAACTAAATATATGTCATCATCTGTCCATATAAACCTTCTATCATGATATGCTTTGTTCCATTTAAGTGTTGGACAGAAAACTACAATATGATTAAAATTATAGCGATAAACTGTTTGTGATAGGTCTAGGACAAATATTGTTTTTCCACAACCAGTCTGCCCACAAATCAATGAGCAATGAGGAGTTTTTGTCATAAAGTTTAACTGCTCCATGGTTTTTTAGCAGAATTTAATCTAATCCAGTTATTATATTTATCATACTTTCTGTCAAAACCTGTTCAGTATAAATAAAAACCTACAAGACCTAAATGTGTAAGATTAATCCAATTTAGTTCTGTAAGATTGTTTCTATTTAAGTCAACAGTGATTTTGTTGCTTGTTGTTATGGATCTTAATATCCTCACCATTGTGAAGAACGACGATGGTAAACGTTAAGGCGTTTTACGTCTAAGTTTTGCCAGCTAATATTAATTCCTTTTATAAGGACGTCACTAACGCCCACAACCCCATCCCTCTCCACATCTTTAAAGACAGAAATTTCAAATATCATTGTGAACGTGTCTCTAATTTTCTGCTTGGAAAGAACTGTAATTTTGTAGAAGCTTTTTTACAACTGTTTCTTTTCTGTGGAGGATGTACTGTTTTTTCCCATACGGCGTTATTTCAATTTCTTTTCGACTATTGTTGTCTGGCATAAGACTTACATGTAAAGGGCCAGAGTTGAATGCTTTTCTGAAACTTTTTTGACGGTCAAAAAATGTAAATGGGCTTATGAATTCAAATTTTATTTCCCATTCTAAATATGGTTCTAAGTGCCATTTGAGGTCAGGTTTTCGAACTATTTTATATTCATACTGGCCAACATTATTTGCTTCTAGATTGCGCAGCTGTTCTAGTTTAGGAAACTTTTTGGTGTCGCCAACCTCTTTGCGTTTATAATCACCATCTTTAGTGTACTCAAAACCATACAAAGCGCCTATCTCACCGTTTTGCTCAAAGTCCGCAACATCTGCAAGGTCTTTTAATTCTAAGGTTATACACCTCACAGGCGCTAATGTAACTCCTGGTTCTTCTGGCCCACGCGACATTATTTTTTAGTAGCGTATTATTTTATTTCTAAAACAATGTGTAGGTTATCACATTTTACAACTTTCCCCGCTTTGTCTTTGATTTTTATATTTAAATGATCCGACCCTCCCACAAACTAATCCTTTAAACTGTAAATTATGGAATTGTATAATTTCATAATCGCAATATGCAGCTTTCCCTGACGGAAGAGCTCTTAAAACAGTTGAGGGCCTTCCATCATGTAAGTTTTCATCAGTGCTCAGCTCATCAAATGAACATAGAGTAATGAATGTAATGCAAGATCGAGCGGATTTTCTCCCTCATAAGTAGTTTTGTTTGGCACACTCTAAATCTATGATTGTCATCTGCAAAGCCTAACATTTTAGCTAGCTCTACATCAAAAGGTAATTGTGCTACTTCTTCTTCAGGTTTGAATGTTAACATTGTTTTTAGATTTGCATTGTTAAGTTTGAGAGTAATGTCGAAATTACTCATTGCTTCTTTTAGCGAACAAAACCCGTAATAACATCAGGTATGGTTAACCGGCTAACTACCTTCCCTTCTTTATTAACTTTTAGAACTGCATTATTTTTCTTGGATTCAGTTATATTAAACCATACGACTTTGTAGAATATTTCATGGAGCGCGACCATTTTGGCCCCGCAATTGTTATCAATAGCATGTTCTAAAAACGAAGGGCGGTCTTGGGTTGTTATTGTTACAAACATTTTTTAAAACAAATTAAAAATGAGCGCATTCAAATATACTGGCGCAAAATATTCTGTTGGGCGCACTACAATCTTAAAAATATAACAACTGACACCTTGACATTGCTGTGACCCAGACTGCCTCTTTTCATAAAAAGGTGAGCACTCCATTAAGCAGATATCTTAACCCCCTATTGAAAACGACCACATCAAGAAAGCGTGGTTTAGTCATCCGATGCAGTTTTATCAGAACCAGTTAAACTTTGCTGTGTTTTGCGCATCAAACTGGGTGTGGAGTGGCGTATGCTGATCATTTAAATCACCATGATCCTTTGGTGAGGTCAGTGTACAGATTTCATTTCTATTACACCTTCAGACGTATTTTGACTGAACTGCAAGCGCCATTACCAATGACAAAACCGTTTAATCCACTCAGCAACATAATAGACATGAAGGCTTTTAAAAGGATCTGTAACGAATTCATATTAACATCAAGACAGGCTTTAGACAAAAGTTGGATCATAATCATGGCCTAGGCGACCTTTATTTTCGGGGCACGCACAGAAAGTATAACTATGACTGGCATCCTCCTTTCAAATCTTTCTTTTTTGGCAAAACTGTTGAGCCGGGTCCCTACAGCAAGAGCATAAAAACAGCATGGACAACATTTATCTTAGACACTTCTAAGGGCCTAACTAGGGCGGGAATAGAACGAATAAACGACTCTATTCGTACTTACGTTTGGTGTTTGCTAGGGGCGCAAGCACAGGCAAGATCAAGCATAACTGATCCTTCTACTGGCTTTGACGCACAAAAAACAATACTTAGCAAATTTAGAGGACGCCATTAATTCTACAGTTGATTTACCTTCAAGTATTCAAAGGTACCAACATGTTTTACAATACGCAAGATCAAAAGTAGACTTTGCTGTTGGCATGGTTTATACATGTTGCCTTCTGACCTCAGACTCCAGATAGGTACAATAATAAACTATAATAATGAAATTCTTATAGCAGGCAATGAACAGAAGGTTGGGAAAAACGACATAAATTCTGAGCCAGTAATATTACAAACAATAAAAAAACGCCCAAGATTAAGTCATCTAATTCCCGAAGTCCAAACCCCCAAAGTCATTAAAGACTCAGCAAAGCTCGCGGGCTCTGTTCGCGATGACCATGAATATGAAAAGACAGCGCTTGTTCTTGGATTAACTGGCATAGGATTACTTGGTCTTTATCTTACTAAATAGTAACCCAACTATTAAGAGAAACTAATGCCCATAAGTGCTCGGCCATAAAGCCAACTACTTTGCTTGCAGTAGACAAAAGCCAGCTGACAATACCCCTAATATACCCGGTAAAGAGTCTATAGCTTTACCAGCTAATTTTTTTTAATAACTCGCAAGATGATCAAGTTGTTTTTTTACCCATGATTTATCAGGCGGAGGCGATGGAGGTGGAGGTACTGAACTTTGGCTACTGCTGCCTGTATAGCCATTCCAGTGTACTTATTGCAAATCCTAAGGCAGTTATAACGCTTGCTAATGTGACACCTTGCTCTCTAAACAACGTTCGTATTCTTTCTGCTAGCGTTGTGTCTTCATATAAAATTTTTTCGATAGTTTCTCTTATTCTGTTCACTTGAGTTTGTAATTGGTCTCGGTTAGTAGTCAGCACTTCTAGTCTTGCTGATCTTTCTTGTTCAAGATCTTTTAGTCTTTGTCTTATTCTTTCTTTAATATTAGGCCCTAAGTTGGCGTCATCAGCCTCAACGAGTTTTTCTTTTTCTCTTTTTATATGCTCATCTAGTTCACCTAGTTTTGCTAAATTGTTTGTTAATTCGCCTCTGATCCTTCTTAAAGCATGATCAAGGGCCTCTATTTCTCGCATGGGCAGCGGGGAGTCGTGTATAGTCTTTAATGCTGTTTCTTCTGAAAAATGGTTTCTGCTTCTATTGCATTTATTATTTCATCTGCCGATTTGATTTATTCTTTAAGTTCCATGTTTTGTATTTGGTTAGCTGTTGGGAGTTCTTGTAGTGTGTTTTGAAGTTTAGAAACTGCCTCCCTATCTAATTTTGGTCTAGCAATGCCAAGGCGATTTTGATCTTTCACACTGAGTCTTTGTATAATTGTACTCTTGGCTAAAAACTTTGATGGGTCTGGTTTAGTTGTAAGCCGAACAGATTCTCCTTGATCGCCCTTTACAAACAAATGACCATCTTCTAATTCAAAATCATTTGGGTCTATAAATTCGGGAGGTTCTTGACCTAAACTTTTGTAAAATGCTCCGACCGTACTTTCTGTTAATTCACGCCGCATTGAGAGCGCTGAGCGATGCCGTGTCAAAGGATCATTTCACTCATGTCGTCTCCAGGATCAAAAACATCATAATCTTCTGCATCTTCAATGCTGCCATGGTTTTAAATAATTAATTAATTTTTTATTTTGTTTAAAAAAAATGTCACAAGCACATGGCTCGATTCTTGACCCGCATAGAAGACTGAAAGAACCCTTTGGCGTGAGGGAAATAAGCGGACTATTACTGTTCCAAATAATCCATCTACTATTGATGCAGATCAGATTCTTACTGTCAAATTTCCAGACCTAGGAGCAAATGACGTGATTGTGCCAGGCTCTGCGCGCTTACTTTCAAAATAGCGCTCGCTTCAACAAACAGACCCAAACAGGACGTTGTTACAGAATCTGGGACGGGCAATCGTTAAGAAAATTTCTATAAAACTTGAGGGGCAAGAAATATTTTCTTTACACAATGCAGACATATTTTAACCTATTCTGATCTATGGCTAACTGGGAATGAAAGGGCTGACTTTGCGTTTCAAGGAATCGAAAATGAAGAAGCACTAAAACATAGAATAGGTGCCGCAGATACTAAAGACGGCAAAAAAGTATGTGGCTGTAAATTTTGCGTTTGGAAATCGCTTTTCCATTCCCTAGATTTTGAGTTGTTAAAAGCGCATGCCCATACTTTCAAGGAGCATTAAAAGACAGATTGTCATATGAACTAACTTTTATGAATACAAACGGGTTATCAGATCATCAGACACCGAAGCAAAGTACAGCATTTCTGACATCTCGTTAGAGTTTGACGTTGTTAGCAACCCTAATTTAGCAAGGCTGATTGAGCAACAATATCAGTCAAAATTAGCAATATATTACGAAAGAGTGATTCATCATACAACATATCCCAAAAGCAGGGCAGACACTATATGGAATTTTAGTTTTAGTGCCGCAGCAAGATCGCTTAAAGGTATTTTTATTGCTGTGTGAAGATGAAGAACCATTCAAAAGAGGAAGTGAAAAGTTTTTTATCCAAAAATAACGAAAGTACAATGCTCGATTGAGGGCAGTCCTAACCAAATTTATGCTAGCGGGCTTAAACCTTATCAGCATTTTGATGAAATAAGAAAAAACTGTTTTTGGGGGTGGGAGGTGTAGAAATCCAACAGTTGACCTTGTGGCTAAAGATCTACACTTCACAGTGTAAGACTTGTGATTATTTAACAACAAAATACGGTTTATGGATTGACCTAAGGTCAACGGAGGATAATCAGTTACATGGAAGCGGGAGAACTGTGAGGACGTAATAAACATTCAAATTGATAAAGAAGAAGAAGCCGAATAAACGCTTAATGTACATTTGTTTTTAATATATGATGCGCAGCTGAATATTGAAAATAACAGATTAAAAGATATACAATACTAAATTATTTTTATTTTATAAAAAGCATGTCTGTTCAGGTTTATCCAAAACGTGCCTACAGCGCCGCCAAGAGAAGAGATAGCAGGCAATTCTGCTGTTATAGAAGCCCTGAAGTAAAAACCTTCAGATTAACCAACATTACGCAAATGCAACAAAAACTAGAGCAGGACCTTTCAAAATACAGCAAAACCAAACGAAGGTATTCTGCTGCTTTTAATGCTGTTACATTTGTTAATACTGGAGCATCGACTATAAGCCGCTCTATCAGCAGGAAACGAGTGTTGGTTCTTAGCAACAGGGCATAGGCTGCCCTGCAGCTTTACCTTAGGAGGTTGTCTTTAGCTCTTGCCTGTGCTCATTAGCTGTAGGTGCCGCCAGCAAAAAATTAAAAACTAAAACTCCAAAAGCACCAGCTATGGTTCAATATTAACAGCTAAACTTAGCTCGTTAAACTGACTATAAATAAAGCGTAGTTGACTCAAACATCACGGAGGAAGAATTTAATCGTTTAAAGGCTATTTTTGATGACTACTTATATGACAAAAGTTTGATCTTCAAAAGAAAGGCGGTGGTGACAAGTTTTTCTCAACGCCAGACCTCCGAGCAGATTTATATAATAAAGGGATGCTTAAAAAAGTAAAACGGGAGTCATTATACTCTGTTCTATACGCTCACATTAACTACTCCAAAAGGTGTTTATTCTTTAGTTTATGAGTCCAAGCGCCAAAAAGGACTGTTGATATTGGTTCTGATTAAGTATTTTTTTTAATTTAAATAAATATTTTGGCTTCTTAGAAAGAAAGACAGCTATGGCTAAGATATATGAAGCCAAGACGAATTTTTGAGGAAATGTCGAGAGAGAGGTTTATCAAGTGCACTGATGTTATTGATTGAGGTAATGTCTTGACCCAACATACGTTACAGGCAAGTGTTGTTCATGCTATTCTAAGTTCGGGTAAATAACAATAGACCCACCAGTTAAATGTAATGTTTGCTGTTTTATCGACTATGTAACAATAATGAAGAAAACTAGAAGTCTGGGTCTCGACATAAACATCAGACTATTCTTTCCTCTAATGACTTAACACCCCGATTGGCAGTCGAACCTGCTTTACACAGTTGACGCTGCCGCTGAAGAAGCCAATATGAGAGGCGCTGGTTGGTCAGTGGGCGATGTTTTAGAGATCAGATTAAAACAGGCTAAGTTTGCACCGATGGTAGGCAAGGCTTACATTCGCTTCCTCGGGAGGTGGTTTTTAAAGAGAGCGTTTGAATACATAAAAATTCAGACGACAATGTTTCATGTGGTGCGTTCTTGCAAGGCTGCATATGTCCGCGAAACTCGACAGAAAGAGAGTGACTAACTATCGGCAATTCGCCATAGGATTCTTTAACTTCAATGGATTATCCTTTCCTGTTAGTGTAGGTCCAAATTGATCTGGTTTGAAGAACAAAAAAACCCCAATAACTGTTATGTAATACTACATGGATGAGGAAACAAATTTGGTGCCAATTAAAGTGTCCAAGAACAGTCCAACAATTAAGTGCCGAACCAGCCAATAGTCATGTGGACTTACACATATGTTTTTCCACCAGCAGGGCTGCCCCATTACACATAGATACGAACATTGAGTAGACTAATGCTGCCTACTCAAAAAGAATCCCATGGCAAAACAAGGAATTCTGTTAGAAAAAGGTTTAACAAGAATGATCTGTTCAAGCTGGCGAGCGAAAACATAAGAAACTATTGTAAAAGTTCTGTTGACTGTAATTACAGATTCTACATTACGCCCCCACCTGGATCTAAAGTTAGTTTTAAGAACTGGAAACGGCTGCCACATTCTCCATTTGTTGTTTACGCAGACTTCGAGTCGCTTATTGTTCCTTATGAAGGGCCAGCACCACAATAAACTTCGAAAAAACAGTCTTAATGAGTAATCTTCAAATTTGTTATTTGCTTTCATCGTTGTAGGTCGGATGGCGTTTCATTCAAGAGCCGCAGAATTATATAGAGGGCCTAATGCTGCAAAATTCTTCTTAGAACGCCATGCAGAAAAGTGCGTAATGCGGTTCCTAATAATTAATACTTTCTGAAATCATAATGACCACTCTGGAAGACCAACAAACAGTATGGTCAGCCACACATTGGTTGGATTTGCGGTTTTGGTCTTCTTCAGACCGCCAGCCAATCGACGTAAGAGACAATTGATCACATTAGCGGAAAGTTCAGAGGAGCAGCGCACCAGCAAATGCAATCTTCAAACCTAAGTTTGAACCAAAGACATGGAAGCCGGCTGTATTCTTTCACAACTGCGAGGTTAGACTCTCAATCTTATAATGAAAGCAGTTGACGATGCCTTCATGGGTGTCATTCATTGCACAGTCATCAGAAAAGTACATGTGCTTTAATATGAATAACAATGTCTTTTTTGACTCTATGCAACACATTGTTGGGGCATTTGAGGCACTGGCTTTGTCCTCTTAAAGTCTGCCAATTACAGAAGAATATATTTTGACCCAGCTTCGTTTGGGAAAGGGGTGATCCTTATGAGTACATGAAAAGTTGGGAAAGGTTTGACGAGGATACACTTCTCCTAAAGGTGCATGCGTTCTTTTCTAGTCTTAGAGGAAAGACATCAGTGATTTAGATGACCAGCCTGCTCAAGAAGACATGGCAGAAGTTAGATTGTAAAACATTGGGAGACTATCATGACTCCTATTAATGGCAGATGTATTCGTTTGTTGGCGGACGTCTTTGAAAATTATATAGATAGACCTGCATGAAACATTACAGTTTGGATCCTGCGCATTATATTTCTGCGCCCGGGATGAGCTGGGCGCTTTCTTAAAGTTTACTGAGTACGATTGATTTATTGTCGGATTTAGCCAATGATTCCAGATCGATTGAAAAAAACGGATTGCGTGGAGGAATTAGTATGGCGTCGCATATTATTGTAAAGCAAACAACAAATACTGGGACAACTTATGATCAAGTAAAAGGTCTAACTATCTCATGTATTTAGACGCAAACAATCTGTATATGGTTGGGCACTGGCGCATTCCACTTCCCATTTACGTACCGTTAATAATGATACACAGTACGAATAATATTCAAAATGCTTAAGTGTGCTTGATGAACAGTTTAACGCCTGATCAACAGCGGGGATAATTCTAGAAGTTGGACTTTAGAATATCCTCTTGAACTCCAGGACCTGCATGATGACTTCCATAGCAGCAGAAAGTCTAAAGATGGATCCAAGGAGCGCCGCCTAAAACTTGTGCCTAATCTTCGAGGCAAAAAATATTTATGTCTGTCATTACAGACTTCTACAATTATATTTAGACATGGGATGAGTTGACAGTGTTCAGCTTCGCATAATTGCTTTTGCATCATGAACAGTTCATGAAACCATACATCATGAAGACAATGATCTCAGAACTACATCCACAGATGTTCAGAAAAAGACTTATTCTATGTGATGAACAACAGCTGTTTTGGAAAAGACTATGAGAATCCGGCACAAGCGCAGATGTGATTAGTCACCAGAGAGAAACGAAGCAATTAAGCTGACTTCAAAACCTAATTATCAGGACTTTAGAAGATTTCATGATACCTTTTTGGCATATGATGAAAAAAAAGAAAGTCAAATTAGACAAACTGTATTTATTGGGTTTACAGTTTTATGAATAATCAAAGCTTTTGATGTTTAGTGTTCTTTATTGATACTTTAAGCCCTTGTATCTGAGTCCAGAGTACTTTACACAGATACAGCTAGTTTTGTTATAGATTATTCTACTGAAGCATCTTAAAGACATGGAAAATGATAGTAGCTAATGGACATGCGGGATGGTATGACGCGTCAGATATCCTAAAGACTCGCCTTTAAATTCAATTACTAACAAGAAGGTTTTAGGAAAGATGAAGGATGAATTATCAGAAAGGTGATCAAGGGTATGTGGGGATTAGTGTTAAGATCCGAAAATGTACTGTATTCCGAGCCAGGAAGAAAATATTAAGAATCAAAGGGAATTTTCTCGCAGCGTTTGTGCAGTCTAAACATCTCACATGACAACTATCAAAGAAGGCATTGTTTGGCAATAAAGACTTTCATCATGACTACGTAAAAACTACGATCTAATCTACCATGTGATCAACACTTCGGTTGTACAAGAAATGTCATTGTTAGAACAAACACAAAACGTGTGTTTGTTAATCCAGAGAGTTTTCATATTGCAATTGGGCACTGGAGCGAGAACGTTAAATTAAATGAAAGGGAATGTGTTGGCGGGATTATCTGCAGTTCTTCTTCCAAAAAGATCTTTGAGGGGCGCTGGTTGTTTTGTGGTGACAGTTTCTCGTTAATATTACACGGGCGGATTCCATTTTATTTTTACAATTCATTTTTTTCATATGGATCAACACACTCCAAATGGATCGGTTGCCCTGATGCGAGTTGTCCCCTTCTGTTCCCCGGTAAAATAAAGGTACCTTACTTTCAATCCAAATGGTAATAGTTTGCTGGATGAAGACTCTTCCTTCAGCAACATTTATTGTTTTTCTTTTTGATTGCTTTTAATGGTTTTGACCTTTAAATCTTTCATTATTCATTGCGCGCAAACTGCGGCTGTCTTCTAACCATTCTGTGTTGCGTGATTGTCATCAGACCTCTGTGATATGGTAGGAAAAACGTCTTTTCAGATACTGTTTGTTTAAAGTTTTCAACAAAGCCTGTGGATCGGTGAACTCCGGGAAGGCCTCCGGTTAATAGTAACTCGTGGTTTTAAAACAATAATTGTTTCTCCTTGGCCTTTAAATTCTTTCCCTTCATCGACTTGATCATGCGTGAGGGTAAGTTAGCGGGCCTCGTGGTATATCAGCTGTATGGCAACCAGCAACAGCAGATGCACTATTTTGTGTTAATGGTTCTGCATCTTTGTATCTTTGAAGCCATGTCATGACTGTGAGTGCGTAACTTAAAATCTTTTCGTCTAATCCTCTCAGGAGGGTAATTATAAAAGGTCCAATTTGATGGGTGTCGTTCGGTATTGTGTTCACAAGTGTGGGTCTCTGTATTCGTTAGGGGCGGTAAAAAAGTGCCAAATTGCTTGTTTAGATAGACCATTCCTTTGCTGTTTGGTCACTGACTTCCTGCGCTTTGGCTTAGTTTTTAATTGCTGTGATGACTTCCATATCCTTTGGGCGAATAATAGATTTTGTTAGTTTTTATTCAACCAATATTATGCGCAACCAAAATACACAACAGTCATGCCAAAGACAATAAACGCGAGTTTCTTGCATCTTTTGTTTTTTGAGGTTTGATACAAGTCACTGATTTTGTTGGGGCAATGTCTCGGAGATTGGTTGGCCTGTTACTAGATAATATTGTTTTATGCTTGCATCAACATTTTTAAATGTGTAAGCTGCATGCCGGATCTTTCAGTGTGTCAGAATTAATATAATCTAATTGCTCTAGTCTCTGCCTTTCATAGGCGTCTTGTTGCAGCTGGCTAGTTGCTCCATAGCTTTGTTATGTCTTTGTTCTCGACGTCATTCCCCAGTTTACTAAATGCGAAATTACTTCGCTAAAAGCAAGGAATTCACCACAGCGCGCCTTTCATGATTGCGAGTGAAGCCATTTTTTATAAATGTATTTTTCTTAGATATTTATATTGTTCTGGGACATTATTCCTTGATTAACTAGGAAAAATCTTTCGTAGCAACGAAGTGCAATGATAGAAACAGCTGTGCTGAATCTCAAAGTCTAGTTGCCAAGATCGGCTGGTTTAATTATTAATCCAGGCTTTTACAAGCATTGAGTATACTACACTTGTCTCAAAAACAGCAGATGGTATACCAAGGTTTTGAACAGTTTTCGGTGTAGCTGTCATTTTTATATAAATAAAATATTTTAATTATTAAAAACATGAAAACAGTGCATGATCTACTACGCTACAGGTGGCCTACCTTCTGAACTTATGAATAACAAGTTGATGACAAGCTTTATGCCAAATAAGGAGAGGACTTGTATTCTTTGGCAGCATGTGAAAAACATAACAGTCCTCGGACTGAATTCAGCATTGAACAGATTCAACAGATGTAGCAGAACGAATTATAAAGTATCATAACAGGTATGAAGCGCCTCCAGCTGGGGGTCTAGATTGGTGAAATGTGTGGGGAAAACGGATCTTAGGTTTGTACACTAAACTAGTCAGTAGATTTGCTCCCATTGATTGTGAACAAGATCTTACGTATGATTTAACGCAAGATCCGGTTTTAAC
>CM031599.1:72591242-72593742 GCA_018398815.1 Conus ventricosus | reverse complement strand
CCCGCGCTTTTACCAATTTTAAAATTTTAAAAATTTTCGTTTCCCCTTTTTGTAGTTATTATATATTTTAAAAAAAAGGTTCTTGAAAAATTGGGCCTTACATCAAATATGTTTCCTGGGACAGAATTATCAAAAGGTTAAAGACCTCTGAAAATGATCGTTTCCCCTGTTCAATTTGTATTTGATTTTTAGGAAAACAGTTTTTTTGTTTTTTGTTCCTTTTTTTTGCCCCAAAAAAAATTTTTGGGGCTTTTAAAGAGCTTTCAGTTTTACCCCATCTGTTCCCCAAAAAAAATTTCTTCTTTTTAAATTTTTTTTAATTTATTATAATCTGTTTAGCCCTTTTCTTTAAATTTGGGCTTGTTTAATAAGGTTTTTTTTAGAACGTCTTAAATTCTGAGGAGGCCCGTATTTTTTTTTCCTTCTTTCAAATTCCAATCAAAACCCAAACGTTAATTTTTTTGTTACCTCCCAAAAACCCCGAACCATACAGCAGGGAGTCCATATAACGCATTCGAAAAAAGAAATTAAAAACATTCATTTACATCAAAACCCAAAAATTTTTTTGCTGTTCCATGCTCTTTTTAACGTATTAGTTCAGTTTTCCCCTTTTATAAATTTTTGGGATTTTCCCCACACCACACAAAAATTTTTCCTTTGCCAGCCCCTGTTGTCTTCTTTCCCCAAAACTCTCTCCTTTCCCCATCGATTTAAAAGGCAAGTGCCCCGGGAAAACAAATTTTTAATTTAATTTAAACCTGTCACAAAAACATGTAGTTCCCCCGCAAATAAAAAAATCAATGGTATGTTCCTTTTTGGGGAAATAATAAAAATCGCCCTTTTGAATCCCCTTTACAGAAATTTACCTTTTTTATTTAAACCCCGACATGAAAAAAAGTCCAAAAAGGGGATTTTCCAAATTCATTAACCGTTTTTCTTTTGAAAGCCCCCCCCCCCCCCCCCCCCCCCCCGGAAAAATTTTCTTCCCTTTATCTAATCCAAAGGGTTTTTTTAAAGGGGGTTTAAAAAATCAATCAAAATTTTCAAAAATTTTAGTTGTTTCTATCCTTTTCCCGAATTGAGATCGCCAAAAAAAAAAAAACATACATATTTCCTTTTTGAGCAAGTTGAAGGGTTTTTCAAAAAAAAGAAAAGCCTTTTTTTTTGTCACAGTTATTATAATAAGGGGGTGCTTCAGGGGGCCCCCAAACAGCAATGGGAAAAAAAACGTCTTTTTCCCTACAAATAACCCCAAAACCAAAACCCAAAAAATCCAAAATTTTCGCCCCCCTTTACTCTAACTTGCCCTAAAAAAAACTGGGAAAAGCAATCTTTTACCAGCACAAAAAATCCCAAACCCGAATTTTTTCCATTTCGAAAATTTTTTTCCCTTGCCGGAGCATTATTTTGTTAACTTTGAAACTTTGCAGAAATCATATGTACCCAAAAAAAGTCTCAGTCAAGCACCGAAATCAAAATTCCCCGAACATAATTAAAAAAAAGATAAAAATTTTTAATTTTTTTTCAAAAAAAGGGCCCCTTGTGTTTAACCCCCAAAAAAAGATAATCGCGTTGCCCGGGTTTATCATGCTTGTCCATTTGTCATGGGCGTGACCCAGATCGCAACCCCTCCCTATCGTCACGTCACTCCAGGGGCCGCGGGGAAAAGTTTTGAGTGTGAGGTTTAATGACAGGTAACCCTTTTAAAATCTGTCTTTCGTCTTTTTCCTTTTTAAAGGTTGGGACGGTTTCCCCCCCCTTTCCCCCCTATTTCCCCCTCCCCCCCCACCTGTGCTGTCCCTCACCAAAGCGAAGCCCAGGTCGATTTTAAACCCCCATCCCTTTTCTGTTCCCTTCCCCTTTTTCTGTGAGGAAAAATGGGTAGGTGGGTGTTGTCCCGGGGGAAATGACGCGAGGCTTCCCCCTGCTAATTATAGCGGGAGTTTGGGTTTACGGACTTGGCGTTTTTGGGGGTGTTGCCCCCCTCTGCCCCCTGTGTTTTTTCCATCGGTCTGTGTTTGGGGTTTTTGTGAGGTGGGGGGTTTTTCATCCGTTTCTGGTCCGCTGGGGGCCCTTGGAAAATGGTTGGGGGGGTGACATCGACATCACGTGGGCGGGGGGGAAACCCCTTAACCCCCCGCGGTGTGAAAATGTTTTTAGCTTGCTGGGTCCGGATTCTTGTCTTGGTTGTCGGTTTCTGCTACCTGGGGTTTTGACCCTTCTGCCCTTTTTCCGTGTTGAGTGGCGATTTGGTTGGGGCCCCGGGGAGGGGCTTTGGTCTTGTTTAGGCCCATGTCGGACGCGCGTACGAAGTAGGGGAAAATCCATCACGTTTTTCTTGCCCACCCCTTGTGCTTGCCCCTTTTGTCAAGTCGTTTGCAACACGTACGGGCCCTTTCGATTTTTTTTTGCGCCCTAAGTCTTTGTTTTTGTTACCCAGCTTGTTTCCAATTGCGAAATTTAGCAATCATTGGTTTTGGGGGCCCCGTTGCCCATTCGA
>CM031599.1:72573742-72576242 GCA_018398815.1 Conus ventricosus | reverse complement strand
CAAAAAAGAATCCAATAGCACCCCCAGAGCAGCCAGCGAAGAGTAGTAAATGCAACCAAACGAAAGTGTGGGGAGGAAAAAAGTTGCTGTAAAACTAAAGACATTATGCAAATAATATAAAATGTAGGGGACAGTCTTTGAGCCTACGCCTGAGGATCCACCCAAAGATGCAAGGGAGACCAAAAGACAAACACACAGACGGACAGAAACAAACACAAATAACCTCAATTTAATCAAAGCAAAATCGGAAATGAAATGGACTGTGGTGTGTCTCTATTTGACGCCGGGAGCGCAGACACAACCAGCCGTGTCTCCCTGATGAGTCCCGATCCAGCGGGCGAAAGGCCTCGGAGCAGGCAATACAAATATATCTGCCTTCAAAAGGGATTGCGATGGTTCCCTTATGCAGGTAGAGAAGAGTTTTCATATCTGTAGCATTTTTTTTTTTTAATTTCATTTTCCCAGTTTCTCCATCTTCAAACTCCCTCCCCTCCCCCCCCCCCCTCAAGTCCAAATCTTTGCCAGACAGTTCAGTTGTTGGCCTGCGCTTGTTTTTTCCCCCACTATTAGATTGTTCGTCTATGTATTTGTCTGACTTTATTCAAGTTTAAAAGGCTATGCCAGTCTTGAATGAAAGTTACTCTGTGTTAGGTTTCCTTATGGGAGCAAAACATATCCCACTTGTTTACTGTTTATCGTTTACTGTTCCCTACCTCATTTCATTTCCGATTTTAAAATTTAGAAAGAGAGTTTGTTAGTTACCGCCAATGACATTGACAAACAAAGCACATGACAAGACACGATTCATTTCAAAACTGTTGGGTCTTATTCAGGCGAAAAAATAAATCACATTTAACATTTAGGACAGTACAAACAAAGAACGAAAAATGACTCATCTGTTGTTGTACATGCGGTGGGGAGAATAGCCGGTAGGCGGAAATGACAAGGGGGATTATGGGAGAGGAAAAGGAGGGGGGGGGGGGGGGTGCGTGGGGGAGGGGGGAGGGGTGTGTATGTTTACTAAACTAGACACACAACCCTATCGTATCACACCCCCCCCCCTCCCCCTTCCCCCACGCAATCCCCCCCCCCTCCTTTTTCTCTCCCATAATCCCCCTTGTCATTTCCGCCTAGCGGCTATTCTCCCCACCACATGGACAACAGATGAGTCATTTTTCGTTCTTTGTTTGTACTGTCCTAAATGTTAAATGTGATTTATTTTTTCGCCTGAATAAGACCCAACAGTTTTGAAATGCATCGTGTCTTGTCATGTGCTTTGTTTGTCAATGTCATTGGCGGTAACTAACAAACTCTCTTTCTAAATTTTACTTTTTTTTAGTTGACTCCAATGCAGTGACAGTCCTGATATGGCCCTGTGCGGTCGGCTGGGCTGTACGCCACATTTCCTTGCCCTACTTATCTTTTAAAAAGGTGGAGAAGCTCTGTGGTGCATCCCATGTCATGTTCCACTCACAGTGAAACATATTCTTTTAGATTGTGGGGACTTGCGCATGATGTGAGACATAAACATTTTACAGCCAGCAGACTCCATGCAAACCCTGCTCAGAGATGTCCCACCTGACGTGATCTTTGAATTTCTGAAAGAGATTAACAGTTTTTCATCTCATGTAAGATTTTACGGAAGAAAGATTTTAACGATGTTTTTGGTACGTTTTTAGAAAGTGTATTTTAAAAGAGATGTGTGAAAGGTGTGTTTTTGTTTGTTTGTTTATTTTTTTTTGATGACTTGTGAGTTGATTTTAACGTGGTGACAGCCCTGATGTGGCCATTTGTGGTCGGCTGGGCTATAAGCAACATTACCTTACCTTACCTTATCCCAGGTGTGGGTATCTTCAGGTTTGTACATACTCTTTCTAGGTTTATGTTCATCGCAGTTCTGTATGTTCCCCCAAGTCTGTATTCACTCCCACCCTGCCCCTCCTCCCCAATCACCCCTAATAATTCTATGTTCCTCGTCTTCCATCGCCGTTGAAGGGAATTCTGGTTTAAGTGTGGCATCAGGACCCAGATTGAAGGCAAAGATGGAGAAATCTAGAATCTGTTGTGACCCCCCACAGCAAGAGAACATGCGACCCATGTGGGTCGAAGTGACCCAGGTCGAGATTATGGGTCACGTGAGTCACAGTGCGTCGTGGTGACCCAGAACAAGGTTGCATGCTGAGTGACCTAAAAATAGGTCAAAGTGACCCATAGCAAGGTTACATCTGATGTGAGCAGAATGGATTGAAGTGACCCAGAACGCATTCACAGATCAGTTAAATGAAAACGCATCATAATACCCTGATCAAGGTTTGAAATTAAGTGACCCAGAGGGAACAGAGTAAGGACGAAACACTGAACAAACCGAACAGGTTTTGTCGATTCAGAATGAGGATAAAAATGTCAGATAACCCGACAGAGAAATACCTACGTCATCCAAATGGATCACGGTGACCCAGGTTAAGGTCAAAGGTCAAGTGATCCAGAATAGGTCGGATTG
>CM031599.1:72551242-72568742 GCA_018398815.1 Conus ventricosus | reverse complement strand
AAGTTCAATGGAAGACCAAACATCTTGTAAAATAAAAGGCATTCAGCCTATTTGAGGCAATGAGAAGAATTTAAAACCACAACGATTTGAAAGAATGACAGAATGCAGTCATCATGAATATTGTATGCCATTTTTTCATGATTCCTTTCTGTTTCTTTGTTTGTCAGCAGATCGAACCAATCAGGAGCTCACGTGAAGTCACGGGGTTGCCATGACCTGGTTTAACGAGCACAGCATTGAACCGTGACCTGTGTTTGGCGACACAGCTGAGCGAGACGTGACGGGCGATGCAGGATTAGTCATTCATGTCAGCTGGTACAGTCTGCCCCATGTCTCACACCCAGTCATCACATCGCCGCCCTCTTCCACCTCGCCTCCCAAGCCTGTCGTTGACGTCAGTGACATATGGTGCCGTCAATCAGCACACTTGACACCAGACCAGCACCCTAAATATCTTCATCGAAATGTCTGAGACTGCCGCCGTGTCTGCTGTTGTCTGTCTGTCACCTGTCAGAGGAATGTGCAATGCTGGTTTTTTTGGAGGAAGCGTCTGATAGTCAAAGTCACAGGAGACAGCAGCCGATATCTATATTTATTAATGCCAGAATGCGTTCGAGTCGTTTTGGGAGAATCTTGACGAAGAATGCATGTTCAAGAGCATGTTGAGAGCATTGCTGGTTGTATGGCATTTTGTGAATTATAGGCACAGGTGTGGTACTTTGATAGATGCCAAAAATCCCCAAACAGATAAAGAAAACAAACAAACTAACAACTAACCAATCTAGCTATCAACGAAACTTCAGGCGCCTACCCCATTCGAGTAAACTTCAAGTAAAAAGCGCAGTGTCAGTACAATACATCAAAAGATGACTTAGCTGTAAAGAAAAAAAAATCCCACATCAGATCTGCCCATGCGTGTAGTCATAGACGTGTGTCTGTGTGTTGCAATGTAATCTATAGGGAGTGCATTTGTCCGGCGAACTCAACGTGAACATGGTACCAACCAAATCACATTCTTATCCCGGTGCTTGCCACAATATGAGGTGTCCGGAAACGCCATACTGATTCTGCCTGTGAAACGCCATCCTGATTTCGATTCCTTACGGACCTATCTCTCTCCCCCCCCCTCCCCCCATTCAGAGCTGCCGCATCCGCTGATGAGGAAATTGCGTGTGGCTGTTTGTTGTCAATGGCGTGTGCTTCCCGGTGGAAATGGTTCTTTGCTGGCTTCAATAGTCAAAAACGATCCCATAGGCCAGCCTAGGAAAGCCTCCTGTCTGTGTAATACCTTTTCTTTTTTTCTTCTCTCTCTCTCTCTCTCTCTCTCTCTCTCTCTCGCTTTCACTCTCTGGCTATTGTCAGGACATGGATTTGACCACGTTATTATTATCCGGCAGGAAATGGCAGGTTTGGACCACTGAAGTTGGCTGTTGTGAACTCTTCTGTCGTGCGCAGCGAATGGTGTAATTTCCTGGCGTCAAGCATCATAAACGAGATAAAGGGAAATCAGGCCTAAACGTTCATGAAGGTCAAGGACAATCAGGTCGATGCCTTGAAACCTGATGCTTGTTTGGCGGGCCTCCAGCCAGACTGTCGGCCAAGCCTAGAGGGCTTTTTTTGTTGTTGTTGTTGTTCTGTCGCATTTCTGGGTGGATCTTCGCAGACGTGCGGTAACCTTTCACAATTTCACAATTGCGCCTGACTGCCGGCGTCATCTGGTCTGATTTCAGAGCAGACTGTTTTTCCACCGGGCTATGACACGTGCTTCACGTTCCCAACGCAAACGACCTTGATTTTGCAGAGCGCGTGATCGCTGGTTTAGATGACAGTTTCGTCAACAACAACAACAACAACAACAACAACAAACTCGTGAATGTGTGACGAGTTTTTTTTTTCCCCTGACGCCTGTTGGGAATCAAAAGTAGTTATATAATCAGCTGGGAAAAACTAAAAACAACTGAAACTAAAGCGGTCCATCCAAATTGGGTACTGTGGGACCATTGGGTACTGTGGGACCATTGGGTACTGTGGGACCATTGGGTACTGTGGGACCATTGGCATCTGTTGTTCCCACCTTGCCCTCCTCCTCTGGCTTTTTGGTGCCGGCAGGTCCACACAGATTCCACCAGCCATGACAGAAGCGGACGAGGACGGGGTGCAGGAGCAGGACTACCAGCCCATCTTCCACCAGCACCACGACCACAACCACCATCACACCCCCAGACCCCTGGGCGGAGCGGAGGCCTACCACCGCTTCCTGTGGCACAACAAGCACGTGATCTTCGAGCTGAAACTGTCGGTGATGGTGGTGGTGGGCGCCATCATCATCGTGGTGTGTGTGGTGTACATTGCCCTGCAGTGTCGGGCCAGGGTGCGGCCCGTCAGCTCCGGCAAGAACCGGCGGGACGATGAGAAGGAGCTCTTCGGTTCCTCGGACACCTTGGAGAACTTGATACCCCCAGTGGAGAACAGCATTCGCCTCAAAGTGCGGAGGGAACAGGAGTTCTTCGTATAGCACTCCGTGGTGGAACTGGCTGTTTGTTTGTTTGTTGGTCTGTTTGTCTGTCTGTCTGTTTTGGTTTGTCACTGTGAGTCCTGCCTGTCCGTTTGTCCTTCTCCTCTCTGTCTCTATTGTCGTTTATTATCGATTTTGATTTGATTCCTTTCTATGCTCCTTTCTTATCTTCTTCTCCCACCTCTCAATCCTTCACCTCATCCTCATCCTTCTCCTCCTCCTCTTTCTTCTTCTTCTTCTTCTTCTTCTTCTTCTTCTTCTTCTTCTTCTTCTTCTTCTTCTCCTCTCTCTCTCTTTCTTATTTAATATTGACTCCAATTACCAGTTTCTTTTACTTCTTTTCTGACGAAAATTGATGAATGCAACCTTTTATCCCCGTGTGTTGTACTACGCAATCATCCTAGTGAACGCATGCTTTGCGGCGTTGAACGGAAGCGATTTTACGCACAATGACACCACATTGTCAGGCATCCATCACTCCCCCCACCCCCACCCCCACCCCCATCCCTACTTTCCCCCCTTTCCCTCTTGCTCCTTCGTCTTCTATTTTCATCTGTTCTCTGAGTCATCTTGATGGAGTGACATTTTCCCCACGCGTAATTGATTATTTATTTCAGAGAATGAGGTTTCAGTCCATGACAAGCGAATGACAGATGCTTTTTTTTCTATATAAGGAATAATTATATCCTCCACGTGATCAATATGGCGTTGCTGGGTTTTCTGTTGCTGTTGTTGTTGTTGTTGCTTCGTTAAAAACAATACCAACCAAGATAACGACAGCGCCACCAATACCTAATTAACACGAGCGACAGGGGCAACGAAGAGCGAAAGCACAAAACCAACAAGAAGAATGAAGATGTTTTATGGATTCTTAGTCACAAGAATCCGATGTAATCAAAGAAAGGTCGGGGTGTAATTGATCCGGTTTATTCAGTCAGTGAAAGAAGAAAAAAAAGACAGAAAGAAAAAAAAAGAAGAATAAAACGTATTGCGACAATGGCTTGGGATTCTGTCGTTCTCGTCAGCAAGATAGTTTACCGATAGCGTACATTGCGTTGTAATGTGTGGCAGTTCGCGGTCTTGTATGGCGTTGGCTATTGTTGTTTGATAACAGATTGTATTCGTTTTGTATTGTATTTGTACTACATTTCACTGGTTGTTGTTGTTGTTGTTGTTGTTGTTGTTGTTGTTGCTGTTGTTGTTGTTTTGTTGTGTTGTTGTTGTTGTCGTCGTCGTCGTCATCGTCGTTGTTGTCGTCGTCGTCGTCGTTGTGTTGTTATTATTTTTGTTGTTGTCGTTGTCGTTGTCATTGTCGTCGTCATCGTCGTTGTATTGTTGTTGTTGTTGTTCCATATTTCACACAACAATAGATTTTTTCTTCATCAATGTTTCTTATTACTACTAGACTTCTGTCGTCGATGTTTTTCACGTGATAAAGTGCATTTGCAGGCAGGATTTCAAGTGACCTCACTGAAACACTAGATCTTGGACTACATCTTAAGTTTGATAGAAAAAAAAACCGGTTTATTCAGGATTCGAACCGGGAATCTGAAGGCCACTGATGTAGCCGTGACATGGGCCACACTGAGCACAAACTTAGATGAAACGGGAAGGAGCTGGACTGAAACATATAAGCCCCAAAGTACTATAGCATCAGAATTATTACGCAGAAAATGAGCGTGGACTGAAAAATATAAGTCACAAAGTACTATTTCATCAGAGTTATCATACTATTTCATCAGAATTATTATACTATTTCATCAGAATTATTACACAGAAAAGAAGCCTGGACTGAAACATATAAGTCACATCGTACTACATCACTGGAATTATTATGTGGAAAAGAAAAGTAGCCTGAAATATAGAGGTCACAAAGTATTACATCATCAGAATTACCATACTATTTCATCAGAATTATTATACTATTTCATCAGAGTTATTACACGGAAAAGAAGCCTGGACTGAAATATATTAGTCACATCGTACTACATCACTGGAATTATTATGTGGAAAAGAAAATGTAAACTGAAATATAGAAGTCACAAAGTACTACATCGTCAGAATTATTATACTATTTCATCAGAATTATTATACCGAAAAGAAGCGTGGCTGAGATGTGTAAGTCACAAATACCACAGCATCAAAATTATTACACGGAAAAGAAGAGTGTGTACTGAAATATATCAGTCACAAAGCTATTTCACCACAATTATTGTACGGAAAAGAAGCGTAATTCATCTCTCAAGCACATCTCTGGGTGCCTCGTAGTACGTAAACATTTATATCTGATAATGGGTTAAGTTTGGCGGTGCGCAAACACTAATATTTAAAATTTGAAATATGTAAGTCACAAAGTACTACGCCATCAGATTTATTTTGCTGAAAAGAAGCGTAGACTGAAATATGTAAGTCACAAAGTACTACATTACCTGAATTATTGTACGGACAAGAAGCGTAATTCATCTCTCAAGCACAATTCTGGGTGCCTCGTATAATGTAAGCAGTTATATCTAATAATGGGTTAAGTTTGTCACGGTTCTGAAATTATTACCTACGCCGCGGAGATAACGTTGGTGTGTCTTTCGGGAAGATAACGCAAAATCTACAGAACTGATTTCACGACACCAGGTGAAAGGATCTAATGTGGCCCAGAGACGAATCCAGTAGATGCTGGTGTGGATAACTGTGGCGCAGATAAGGTTTAGGTGGCAGATCCTGGATTATAGTAACAGATGATCTTAACAGTTATGAGAAACATTTCGACTTCACGTATCATCATCATCATCATCATCATCATCATCATCATCATCATCATCATCATCATCATTATCAACGTCATCATCATCATCATCATCACCGTCATTATCAACATCACCGTCAACATCATCACCATTGTCATCGTGATCATCATCATCATCAGTATCATCGGTCGGTTCAGATCTTGGGTTTCGCTTTGTACGTGTGCAGGTCAATGTGACGTTTACGTATCAAGTAAGGCACGTTTCGCGAGACGGCGTCATGATTCCAGGGTGTCGCTAAAGACCAGCCTTTTAAAAACTGTTTTCAGAAAAGTTCCGTGAATTTTGATTGGCTGAGCTACGTCACAAGTCTCGAACATTCGAGAATATCACCTGATTAGTGACTGAATGTCTTGCCCCATGTTTTGTGAACTTTCGATTGGGTGACTTGTAAAAAAAAACCCTGAGAGGATGTGATCATGAGCAATGAGAGAGAAACAACTGAAACTGAGTGTATAACAAATGTGGAGAAGGACACGGTTTTGTATTGGGGCTGTAGCGATAGTCAGAGAGCAACAGATTTATGAATCATGAGCTGTAACTAGAGGCTCTGAATTTGTTTTAGCCGAGTCGGTCTGTGTTCTCTCAGGATCACTTCAACGACAGACAAGAACCAAGTCTTACCTACAACACGTTTCAGTCAGCGCCAAGTCCACTGAAGTGTGGAGGAACAAGGCTCTGATTCTTCTTAGTTGCAACAACAGAATTAAACAAAGTTTCATCATGTCTGAGGAAATAGGGAATGTCTATGGCATTTTTTATTTTCTTTTCTTTTTTTTTTTCTTTTTAGGATGGCCCTTGATGTGAAATGGCTGTGACGCTGATCATGGCAACAGACCACCACCACCCCCATCACCCCACGAAACCACAGAAACCAAATTCAACCTTTTTTCACTTGCAGTAAAGGCTGTTTTGTTGTTGTTGTTGTTGTTGTTGTTGTTCAAAATAGCTGGTTACGATCAACATTTGCAAACCGCAGATGTCAGGTAATGATAAACTAGTTCATTATGAAGGTGAGGAACTGAAAAATGGAATAATGTCAATAATATACGTCAACTATTGCTTGACACTGTTCTTCTATGTGCTTGTTGGCCTCAACAGACGCTCACTGCAGCGTCCCAGATAGAATCTTCTGTTCTCTCCAGGATGTTATACAGACGTACATCTGGTGTGACCATGCCTCTCAAAGCCTCATGCTGTGGACAGCTTTGGGGCGATGTGGTTTGCTGCCATTGGTCGCTGACCACAGGGACATTGGACTGACTATCCAGCACCACACTTCGTGTGCAGGGGACGGCGTCAGTGACTGCGTCCAGGCCTAGGGAAAATCTCTCGCCAGCGGATGCTTGTTGTTGTTAGCTGATCTGAACTGGAGACGGGGCAGCTGTCATGTGTTCAGTCTGCTGAGCTCTTCTTGCATGTTTTGATTTCTTTGCAAGACACCGGGTTGTCACTCTTCTCCTCTCCGGATCAGGATGTGGGCAATGTACGCGCGCAATCCTTGTCACCAGTCCCACAAAGTGCTGGAATCCTCTGAAGAACCGCTCCCTTCAGTGAGAGCGGTGGAGAGAGGTTGGATGGTTTCTGAGAGAAGGTAGGGCATCAGAGAAGACAACGACTCGACGTGTTGGTCTGGTTAAATCTTGGGGAGGGTTTTATGGAGGGCTGCGGTCTCTGTCTGAAAGTTGATGTGTTTGTACGGTTTCTAAGAGCAGGTGAGGCATCAGAGAAGGCAACAACTCAACCTGCAGCTCAGGCCAAATTTGCGGATTTTTTTTTTTATATAGAGGGTTTCAGTCTCTGTCGTAAAGTTGATGTTTTTGGATGGCTTCCGAGAAAAGAGGGGGCATCAGAAAAGCCAACGACTCAACCTGTAGCTCAGGCCAAATTTGAGGAGGTTTTTTTTTTTTATAGAGGGTTTCAGTCTCTGTCGTAAAGTTGATGTGTTTGGATGGCTTCTGAGAAAAGAAGGGGGCATCAGAAAAGACAACGACTCAACCCGTTCGTTTCTCAGGCCAAACGTTGGGAGAGCTTCACGAGTGGCTACTGCCTCTGTCTTAAAAGTTGGAATGCTCGTCTGTTGGAACAGCAAGTTCTTTATATACTGTGTGTACCAGATGAAGATTCTGGCACCATCATTCTGTTTGTGTTGGGATTAGCTGCTGAACCCTTTGTGACGTTTGTCCAGTTTTTGGGGGGTTACTGGCAGCAAGTGTGGCTCCATGGCCTACTCCTTTCGTCGTGTGTCTTACTGAGTCCCTCTGCTGTCGACTCCAGGAATATTGGTGATGATGTATGGGAACTGGTGCCATTGATGAGGGGGCAGTCATTGTCACGGGTTTTGTTTGGTCTTCCATCGTGACAGCTTGTGCACTGTCAAGACATCGTGACCGGTAAACAAAGCTGCCTCTTTTCAGCCTACTGTTGGTAGATCTGCTCATTCTGCTATTCAATTAAACCTTTTTTTTTAATTCGAACAATATGAGCTCACAGGTGCGCGGAAAAAGGACAGTGCACAAGCCAATACACCAACAGCATTTCTTTAGTTCACCTCGTCTTGGTCCTCAACCCGATGCTTGAGTGCTAGCCTCTTCGCAAGAAATTGATACAGCTCAACGCTGTGACACAGTACGTCACTGTAATATACATTTAACTTATTCAAAACCGACAGATCTGAGGTTTAGGCCTATGCTGCATTGTAGTCACAAAACAGTCATATATGCTGCAAGGTGTCATTAACACAGTGTTTTGATGATAGGCCTACTCTTACGAGAGAGAGAGGAGAGAGAGAGAGAGAGAGAGAGAGAGAGAGAGAGAGAGAGAGAGAGAGAGAGAGAGAGAGAGAGAGTTTCGCTGTTTCGCGCACAACCTTTCTTAAAGTCTTGCTCTAGATTGTTGCAAGATGGTTCATTTAATTGGGTCCGTCAGCTAATGATCGGCACTTCTGGTTGACAGGTGAGCTAATGTGCAGTGCTAATGGTAGATATATTAGCATGTTGGTTGACATATGAACAGAGTAGCTGATTGACATATTAACATGCCGATTGACACATGAACAGCGCTGCTGAGTGACATATGAGCATGCTGATTGACATATTAACAGCGCCGTTGATTGCTACGTACCCTCATCCCTCATCTGCTTCACCTGAAAACAGCAACAGTCGAAAACCGGAATGCATGGCTGGCTCAGCTGGCAACAGCGTTTAGTGGACAGTCAGGAGTTGGAGTTTCAGTCACGCTATCGCTCGTCATGAAAATGGCCATTTTGGCTGCCCCCCCCTTTGTCTGCCATGTCACGTCAGCTGGGCGCGCACTTTACATCAGAACTAACTAATGAAAATGGACAGTTCCAAGAGAACTAAATAACCAAAATGGACAGTTCCATTTCAAACTTTTGATGTAGTGCCAACTTCCATTCTGCTCAGGGATTGGCACCAAAGATTAAGATGCTAGAAGCAGAAGGTTGAAACAAACAGGACCGAAATTCCGGCCGTTAGAGTTCTTCACTAGGGATTGATTTGGGGCACCAGTCGCTGGATCTCACCGTCAACTGATTTTGCGACAACTCTCGTTGGATTTCAGCGTGGACTGATTTGGGACATCTTATGTTGAATCTCACCGATGAGAGGTTTTGGACATCGAAACCCAAAAAGTTCTAGATGAAAGCATAGTGTACCAACTTTCACAGTAAAGCAGTCAGCATAGAGAATGAACACACGAAAGATCACAGCAGAAAAGTCACGGCTGAGTGAGATGTTTGGGCGCCATGTTGAAGACATGATGAAATCGGAATAAAGCATCATCAAACAAAGCTATTCGAATGATACTCGTCCTATTCCCACACCACCTCACCCCCACTTCTTTTCCAACCCGAGATGTGACACGAGTAAGCTAGGGGATATGTGCAGAGCTGAGTCCAGAAATGAAACGAGTTAGACCGTCATTAAAAAAGCAAGTAGCTCCATGAAAATAGCGTGCCGGAGAGTCTCAGTAGTACAGTGTGGAGGATGTTTAGACCGTTGCATGTTCAGATCCCGCTAGCACACATAAAAGACTTTTTTTTTACTGGACATCTTAACGTTTTGCCATCTGGTTATGTTCCATAACGCTCACCCCCCCCATCTCCCACCCCCAGCCTATCCCCTATCCATCCTGTTTCACGTATCACCTCCGGTAGAGGTTTGAACTTAAACCTGAAGGTAACTAGCGAAATAACCTTAGGGAGAATGACACTGAGGTTTCACGCGGACACTCATCCAGATTCCAAACAAAACTTAATTGCAATCCTGTCTCCAGGGAGATGAGTACGTGAATTATGTGTGTGTGTGTGTGTGTGTGTGTGTGTGTGTGTGTGTGTGTGTGTGTGTGTGTGTCTGTGTGTCTGTGTGTGCTCTGGCCTGTGTTGGATAGCAAAGGCATTGACACATCGCTCCGCATTCTCGATTTTTCTTTTTTGCAGTTGAGTGAAGGGAAGGGGAGCCAGGAAGAAGGGGGGGGGGGGTAGCAGGGGTAGGGTGGGGAGTGGGCCAGGGGTGGGCTGGTAAGCTTGCCTTGCATCAGAGACGGTGCGCATGAAAACCACAACATAATGACTCTGTCTGTGCTAGGCTTTCGCGTGTCTGCAGTAGAGGAAACCGTATCGATTGACGGTAAATGTTTCAGATGAATCTTCCAGAGAGCCCCCCCCCCCCCCCCCCCCCCCCCCCATCTCTTTCTTCCCCTGTCCTCTCGCTGATTGATCCATTCTGATGTTTCTTTTGAACATGCTCAGATATGATTAGGAAGGAGAAGAATCTGGATTCCGCCATTGTCCTCCCTTGATTCCCCTCGTTCCGTCTGGAATCGTTCATGAACGAGTAATTTGATTTTAAGAAAAAGAAAAGAAGGTTGTTGTGAAAAAGTCGTTACTTCATTATGCTTGTGGCGTTTCCAATTACTTTTTATCAGGCAGCGGATAGGAAGAGTTTCCAAACTAGGGTGGACAACATGCAGGGGGCGCTGCTTTGATGCTTGTCATAACTTCTTAGCTGGGAGAGAGAGAGAGAGAGAGAGAGAGAGAGAGGGGGGGGGGGTATGATAATTCTATTTTTCAATCGGGTTTTCAATATGTAATAGAAGATCTGTTTATAAGAAGAAAAAAATGAAAAAAGAAAAACAAAGAAAGAAAAGGCATAAAAGGGCAACGACGAGTACGAGGAGGATGGAAACGATGGCAACAATGATGTTGAGGATGATGACGACAGTTCAAGGGAATGTCTCCCTTAACGAACCCTCTCCAAATAACTGTGTCAAGTTGAAAGCAGCTAAAGCCACCGGGAGAAATCTTTTATTGCGCCTCTTTTGGAGCTAGAATGGCAAACTGGACACATTCTCTTCCTTTCTCAGATGGAATTTAAATGGTTTTCTTGCTTACGAAAGCTTCTTCATGAACGTGTTTGCGCATATGAAGTCCCTTGAAATAAAGTAACCTGATCTTTTCAAGAGACCAATGCTACAGCTTACTTTAAAGCTTTAACAGTGTATGATGGGATCCTTGAATATTTGAGGAATCTGACTACGTGCAATTCTTATGCAAGAGAGAATGATGTATAACAACTCTCTCTCTCTCTCTCTCTCTCTCTCTCTCTCTCTCTCTCTCTCTGTCTCTGTCTCTCTCTCTCTCTCTCTCTCTCTCTCTCTGTCTCTCTCTCTCTCTGTCTCTCTCTGTCCTCTCTGTCTCTATTTCTCTCTCCCTCCACTCCATCCCCCTCCTCTCTGTCTGTCTGTCTGTCTGTCTGTCTCTCTGTCTCTCTCTCTCTCTCTTGCTCTCTATCTCTCCGCCTCCTTTTTGGTTATTTTGTTTGTTTACACCACTGAATCAGCATATGTACACAGGCACACACACAGACACAGACACAGACACAGACACACACAGACAGACACACACACACACACACACACACACACACACACACACACACACACAGACACACACACACACACACACACACACACACACACACACACACACACACACACACACACACACACACACACACACACACACTCACACACACATACATGCGCGCGCACACATAGACACAGACACACATATGAGTGCGCGTGCGCTCAAACACCTGCGGGGTTGAATTCACACACTCACATCTCACAGATGCGCACACCAAAGTGAAAATCATCCACAAATGTTGTCTGCGAGGACAGAGCGAGAGCGAGAGAGAGAGAGAGAGAGAGAGAGAGAGAGAGAGAGAGAGAGATAGAGAGAGAGAATGAATAAATGAATGAATGAATGAATGAATGACAGAGAGAGAGAGAGAGAGAGAGAGAGAGAGAGAGAGAGAGAGAGAGAGAGAGAGAGAGAGAGAGAGAGAGAGACAGACAGACAGGCAGACAGACAGACAGACAGACAGAGAAACAGAGAGAGAGAGAAGATAGAGCATGTCATTATGAAGAGGGGCATGATATCATGGCAATTTTTTTCGACAACGCAACAAACGCCCGTGGCTACTTCATCAAGGCCAATGTATGAGACTGGACAGGGCCAGACACAAGCCACAGAGCCCCAGCACAGAGGGTCGCTTTCCATTGGCCACAGAGCCCCAGCGCAGAGGGTCGCTTTCCATTGGCCACAGAGCCCCAGCACAGAGGGTCGCTTTCCATTGGCCACAGAGCCCCAGCACAGAGGGTCGCTTTCCATTGGCCACAGAGCCCCAGCACAGAGGGTCGCTTTCCCAGGGAGATGAGGCACACTTATCACTGGAAACTATCTTACAGTTATGTGTGTGTGTGTGTGTGTGTGTGTGTGTGTGTGTGTGTGTGTGTGTGTGTGTGTGTGTGTGTGGTTCCTTTACATGGCGCGTCTCCCAGTCCACACAACTCCGGAAGAAATATTTGTTCGTGTGGCTTTCGCTTCTTTCTGTGTGTCTTTCTTTCCTCCTTGTTTTTTTTTTTTTCTGTCCCATCTTGTGTGGTACATCAGTGGCAGTGTACCCACGCCGCTCATTCTGACAACCCATCCACAGCCACAGCCCGGTCAGTCCCACCGCAGCTCCGGCACCGGCAATCCACAGGGAGCAGTCAATGTCAAGTCGTCAAGAGACAACCCACCGGAGAAGACACTGCACTACTGCCGAGTCATTTTGGTGGTGTTCAGTGGCGCATGTTCTGATGCAACATACGCAGGACACCACCTACTAAGCCCCCTGCTGATAACAAAAATTGCTAAGTCGCGGAGCCGGCGTGATTGAGCTCTCTTTCTGGAGGGCGCCACCATGTCCGTCCAACGACAGCCCCCATGGATTCGCCAATACTGGTGACCCCGACGGAATCAAACCAAGACCACAGACGTGGAGACATCGAAACTGAGGTCACTGTGAGAGCAGGGCATGAAGGGTCACAGACTTTGAGACTTTTTTTTCTTACGCTGTTCTAAGAGAATGAGGATGATGAAGATGATGCTACGCATTTCCGTTCCGGTCTGAGACTGCATGACAGGGCTGTACTCTACACTTCCTTTCATAATATATCCCGGCATCAACCAGAACCGAGAGATACAGACACCTGCAGTGTTGGTCAGGAAATTTGAGCAACACTCTCAGAGACGCATCCATCAAGTGGATGAAACTCGTGTGGTTCCAGTCTTCCCAACTGAGCCCGTAGACAACTCAACTCTGGGTAGGAGCCGGTCCTTCTTTCTTTCCTTCTTCTTCTCCTTCCATCCTGCTTTCTTTCTTTCTTTTTTCGTTCCTTCCTTCATTCTTCCATTCTTTCCTTTTCTCTTTGCTTTTTCCTTTCTTTCTTTCTTTCTTTCTTTCGTTCTTTCTTTCGTTCTTTCTTTCGTTCTTTCTTTCCTTCTTTCTTTCGTTCTTTCTTTCGTTCTTTCTTTCTTTCTTTCGTTCTTTCTTTCTTTCTTTCGTTCTTTCTTTCGTTCTTTCTTTCTTTCTTTCGTTCTTTCTTTCTTTCTTTCGTTCTTTCTTTCGTTCTTTCTTTCTTTCTTTCGTTCTTTCTTTCGTTCTTTCTTTCGTTCTTTCTTTCTTTCTTTCGTTCTTTCTTTCGTTCTTTCTTTCTTTCTTTCGTTCTTTCTTTCGTTCTTTCTTTCGTTCTTTCTTTCTTTCTTTCGTTCTTTCTTTCTTTCTTTCGTTCTTTCTTTTGTTCTTTCTTTCTTTCTGACTCCTTTCTTTCTTAGTTTCTTTTTATCTTTCTTTCATTTTACTTTCTTTCTTTCTTTTTTCCAGTTCTCTCTTTCTTTCTTTCCCTTTTTTTTTCTTTCTCGTTCCTCAGTTAGAGCACCCAAGTTCGTCACCTATTATTTTTGAAATGCTTGTGACCGTTTTCTATCTCGCCATGAAGGTAGCCGCAATCATTTTCGTGTATACACGCGCCAGACATCACCTCTATTTGGGTTGCCCCGTAAATACCTGATATTGATTTTTTAAATCCGCTGTGGAATGTTGGTGTTGCAGCTTGGATAGGGCAACTCCAGGTGTGGGTGGGTGTAAGATATCCATACTCCGTGTCACAAAAAAAAGTAATTCACTGAGAGAGGTATGGGTGATGAAACAGCAAAAAAAACGACAGCAAGATGACGATGAAAGGACAGCAAACGACAGCAAGATGACGATGAAAGGACAGCAAAAGACAGCAAGATGGCGATGAAAGGACAGCAAAAGACAGCCAAAGGAAGCAATAAGTGAGCCAACACACAGAAAAAAAGAGAGAAAAAAGCAAAAAGAAAGCAGAGACAGCAAAATGACAGCGAAAGACAACAGAAAGACATAAAAAGATTGTTAAAAAGAATTGTTTTTAATGAGTTAAAGCAAAACACAACTCTTACACACACACACACACACACACACACACACACACACACACACACACACACACACACACACACACAACCATCACAAACATAGATGAAAGAAGTGCAGATGTTGGCACCGAAGAGAGACTCTCTAACTTATTGAAATATAAGTTTGTCTGTCACAGACGGGGATTGAACGCCTAGGCCTTGGATCAAACGAATGACGCGTCATTCATGAAATTCGACAGGCCATTTGTCTGTGTGCAATTGAAATCGAGTCCGTAGACTGCTATAATGATTGACTGGAGAGGAGCAGTGATGAGGACAATCCGTACAGACATTTGATACAGCTCTCGTGAAGTACCTTCATTGGTTGCTTCTGCACGTGCTCCCAAATTCACACAATAAAGCACTCGCTAGCAGGCACTGTTGAGGGAGAGAGAGAGAGAGAGAGAGAGAGAGAGAGAGAGAGAGAGAGAGAGAGAGAGAGAGAGAGAGAGAGAGAGAGTATGTTTGTGTATGGAATGATGTTAGTGAGTGTGTGCTATTCCCTCTAGACACTAGATAAATAGTTTCGTGGTCTCAGATATGTGTCTCTGAGCACAGCAAACGACCCTGACAACGTCAGCAGCCAACTCCTCCACTGAAGGCATCCGACAGAACCACCAGCGGAGAGACGATTCACAGCAGTCTGACATCAGATGTACAGACGCCTTCCCATCCATCATGGGGTCGCCCAGCCCGTCTCGGGGTTAGAGCCTCACTGATCACAGGAACTAGTGTACAGCTTTGTGCTGGGCACATCTCCCAGCTCCAGTGATCCGCTGTCTGATAATCGCTCTCGGAGGATCTGAGAAGGAGTCGCTGTTTGTCTGGATCCCAACCAACCCCCCTGGATAGTGGTGTCTGTGATCGATAGAACTGCCTTGATGGCCATAGTCTGGCTCCTGAGCCAACCCGTAGGTTGTAGCATGTGTGAAGGAAGGACTTGTGATATCTATCAAACATGAAGTTCTGGACAACTCGTGTGTTGTAGGAAAGTGGTCCTTTGTCTCTGTCCAGGACTATTCTGATTGCACTGTCCTGACAGAGAAACAGGATTTGAGGCGTAGTGTGAAATGGAAGGTATTGTTTTCCGACGGGGTTAAGGTGTAGTAGAAACAGTTAGTTCCCTCTTACTCGCACATCTCTGTGTTCTGTCTGTCTGTCTGTCTGGGTGGCTGGCTGGCTGGCTGGCTGTCTGTCTCTTCCTTTTATTTATTTTTACCTTGTTATTCTTATTGTTACCTTGTTTACCAGATTTTATGGAAACAAAGACAGCAGAAATGATCCAACGTGGCAGTCCCGGTTGCAAAGCATTATTTCTGCATTTTGAATTTTGCTTCTCTTTGTTTCTGTAACTTTGTGTGTGTGTGTGTGTGTGTGTGTGTGTGTGTGTGTGTGTGTGTGTGTGTGTGTGTGTGTGTGTGTGTGTGTGTGTGTGTGTGTGTGTTGTCGTTGTTGTTGTTCTTGATGTTGTTGCTGTTGTTCATTCTGAGAAGGAAGGAATATCAACGGCTGTCTCTTTAGACCATTTTATTTTGCGAATAACAAACGACCTTGACAACATTCGCTGCACTCTCATCCAACGTAAGCATCACACTGGACTAAGCCGAGACACAGTTCATAGAATTCCAACATTAGATGCAGATATGTCTCCCCATTAACCACAGTGTAAACCAGCGAGTATTGGAAGAGGAACCTCACTTATCACTGGCACTATCTTTGAGGTTTTTTTTTTTTTTTCTTGGCACTCCTCACAACTGTATTGATTTGCCATCCAACAATTGCTTTGAGAAGAAAATTGCTGTTTGTCTGGCTCCCAATCATACCCGTGGATAGTGATGTCTTTGATGGACAGATTATCTTCACGGCAATAGTGTGACTCCCAATCAGTCTCCTCGACTGTGGTGTATATATTGTAGAATTGTCTAAGGGGCCTGTCAGGTCTGGAAAACTTCTGTGTCTGGGGACAGTGGTCTTTTGTATCTTTGAATCTGTGTGAATGCTGGTTGTTTCGACGCGACTATCCCGACGGAGCGCCGTGACTGTTTAAGCATCGTGTGAAATGGAAGGAACTGACTTTTGAGGGGGTTGAGGTGAAGCACACACTGTTGGTTTCACCCACTCACCCCACCCTGAGAGAGAGAGAGAGAGAGAGAGAGAGAGAGAGAGAGAGAGAGAGAGAGAGAGAGAGAGAGAGAGAGAGAGAGAGAGAGAGAGAGTCAAACTGAAACTCAGACTCAAACACAAATACTTTAATTACAAAAGCCACCGACCTATCTGCAATGAGGTCAAGAACGAAAGTAGAACACACACGCGCTCGGCGCATATACTGAACATTATGAAAGAAAAATATTTGCATCGCAAAACGTTCTTCCTGAAATTACTCTGGCATTTGTGTGTTAACTGGTAGCAGTTCTTCTCTTCGTTTTAGTGCTTTAAGAATGAACATAGCTACATAGCGACCTACAATTCGCTTTTCATTTTGCAGTAGAAGAAGCAATGACACTTGAACATTTCTAGTATGAGGCGAACTGTATTTATCTCTTAAATCTTTATAGGATGGACAAATAGTGAAAAAATGTATTTCGTTCTCAATTTGATTACAGAATGGACAGTAATTGGAGTTTAGTGTATATATTTGATGGATATTCAAATCACTAATATCAAGTCGAAATCTCATAAATAATTTGCGAAATTTAGGAATTGTAATATCAGTTAAATGTTTCTCAGGCTGCCATAATGATTTGAAGGAACGGTATGTTGAATATCTGTCAGTATTAAGTAGTTAACTATTCCAATTTTGTCTATAACAGTCAGTCATGCGTTGTTTAAGTTCACGTTAAAACAGTTTCTTGTAATCCACTCCACCATTGAACCAAACAAAAGAAAAGCATCCAAACAATGTTTTATCGAAGATACCCAATTTGTTTGTACATAACGATTTCTTGTACATTGAGAGAAAGAGAGAGAGAGAGAGAGAGAGAGAGAGAGAGAGAGAGAGAGAGAGAGAGAGAGAGAGAGAGAGAGAAGCGTGCGTCCGTCCGTGCATTCGTGCGTGCGTACGTACGTGCGTGCGTGCGTGCATGTGTGCGTACGCGGGCATGTGTGTGTGTGTGTGTGTGTGTGTGTGTGTGTGTGTGTGTGTGTGTGTGTGTGTGTGTGTGTGTGTGTGTGTGTGTGTTAGTTGGCGTGAGTGTTTGCGCACATCAGCCGTGTTTGATCGACACTATAGATATCTCTGTTCTTCGTTCTAGGCTTGAATGTGTTTTAGGCATACGCTCAGACGCACAGCAGTGATTTTAGTCCTACTTGGGGGGGAGAGACAGAGAGAGAGAGAGAGAGAGA
>CM031599.1:72518742-72533742 GCA_018398815.1 Conus ventricosus | reverse complement strand
GTTTTCTGTTTCCTGTTACCTCGTCAGTTTTCTGTTTCCTGGTACCTCGTCTGTTTTCTGTTTCCTGTTACCTCGTCTGTTTTCTGTTTTCTGTTACCTCGTCTGCTTTCTGTTTCCTGGTACCTCGTCTGTTTTCTGTTTCCTGTTACCTCGCCTGCTTTCTGTTTCCTGGTACCTCGTCTGTTTTCTGTTTCCTGTTACCTCGTCAGTTTTCTGCTTCCTGGTACCTCGTCTGTTTTCTGTTTCCTGGTACCTCGTCAGTTTTCTGTTTCTTGGTACCTCGTCAGTTTTCTGTTTCCTGGTACCTCGTCTGTTTTCTGTTTCATGTAACTTGGTCAGTTTTCTGTTTCCTATTACTTAGTCAGTTTTCTGTTTCCTGGTACTTCGTCAGTTTTCTGTTTCCTGGTACCTCGTCAGTTTTCTGTTTCCTGGCACCTCGTCAGTTTTCTGTTTCCTGGTACCTCGTCTGTTTTCTGTTTCCTGGTGCCTCGTCTGTTTTCTGTTTCCTGTAACTTGGTCAGTTTTCTGTTTCCTGTTACTTAGTCAGTTTTCTGTTTCCTGGTACCTCGTCAGTTTTCTGTTTCCTGGTACCTCGTCAGTTTTCTGTTTCCTGGTACCTCGTCTGTTTTCTGTTTCCTGTTACCTCTTGTGTTTTCTGTTTCTTGTTACGTCGTCAGTTTTCTTTTTTTCTGTTACGTCGTCAGTTTTCTAATTCGTGTTACGTCTTTCGTTTTCTGTTTCGTGTTACCTTGTCTGTTTTATGCGCCCTGTTACATTGTCTGTTTTATGTGTCCTGTTACCTTGTCTGTTTTATGTGTCCTGTTACATTGCCTATTTTATGTGTCCTGTTACCTTGTCTGTTTTATGTGTCCTGTTACATTGCCTGTTTTATGTGTCCTGTTACCTTGTCTGTTTTATGTTTCGTGATACCTTGTCTGTTTTCTTCATCCTGCAAGAGCGTCACCATCATGTTAACACTGTAACACACTTGATAGACAGCTTTTTGACGCTCCACCCCCGTCAACCCACCACCTCCCATATTCGCCCCCCCCCCCCCCCCAATCCCTCTTTACTCTGCTCCTCTCTCTCTCTCCCTCCTCCCCGCTCTCCTTCTGGATCTCACTCACCTCCACCCCCACTCAACAAAAAAAAGTATTCGTGAGGGAGCACCCTAATTGCTGAAGACAAGCACGGTAGAATGCACACACATGAGGCTGCCTTCTCCTGCTGTTGCTATGACTTGTCCCAGACACCCTACGGACCAAAGAAAATCTTTTGTGTTGAGAAAAAAAACAAAACCAAAAACAGAACAAAAAAACTTGATGAGGTTCATTGCATAGTATAATGGTAAGCCTGGGTATTTTGGGGAAGCAAACAGAAGGAAAATCATGATGTTCATATATAATATGGTGATAAAGTCGTCGGCATTGGAGCACGCTTACTGGACGAAACTTCTGTGAAAAAGTGTTGTTCTTCGATGCACGTGCATAAAGAAATAATATACAGGTATTTCTTCCAAATAAAGTTCTGTCACTATGGCCGGTTCTTACTCTTCTTTTCATTGATATTACAGACAACTAAAGTAATCATAAGAAAAAGAAGTTCACGATTGTGTTGTTGTTGTTGTTGTTATTGATGATACTTCGGATACAAGATATCGGTTCCTATTATAACAAACTCGCCTTCTCGAGAAGAAAGAAGAAAAATCGTCTCCCTTTAGATTATGGTAATATTTGTTCCTAGCACTCCCAGAGATAATAATACATTTGCCTGTTTCCGGAGCATTATTATGTTATTGGACGCCAGACAACGGAAACGCCAATTGACCCAATCTCCGCGAAACGTCAATGACAAATATTCATTTTACTTACAGCCATTCTGAATTGAATGCTTACTAAGACGGTATTATTGACTGACCGACTGACTGATATAAACTGGGACAGAGAGAGAGAGAGAGAGAGAGAGAGAGAGAGAGAGAGAGAGAGAGAGAGAGAGAGAGAGAGCGCATCACAAAAACAAAGAGACAGACAGGATGGAAATAGCAACAGTTGAGCATCACTGTCACCATAGCTCCAGACAGTATTGACATTCTTCTTAATTCCCCATTGAATGATATAGCACATGCAATGCATACACTCATGCATGCATCCACATGCACGCGCGCGAGCACACACACACACACACACCACACACACACACACACACACACACACACACACACACACACACACACACACACACACACACACACACACACACACACACACACACACACACACCATACACACACACACACACACACACACACACACACACACACACACACACACACACACACACACACACACACCACACACACACACACATGCACGCAGGCACACATGGACGCACGCATTCACGCGCACACGCCAGCACACACACACGCACACGCACGCACGCACGCACGCACTCACACACACACACACACACACACACACACACACACACACACACACACACACACACACACACACACACACACACACACACACACACACACACACACACACGCACACACATCATTAACTGACAGACAGACACAGTGAGAGCAGATGTTGTCTCATTGTCATGAGAGTGGTATGCAATAGACCATCTTACAATGCCAAGGAAGATTAACCTATGAAACAATGCACATGTACACCAGCCTTAAACCCCCATGAAATACATAGCTGATTCAGTATTTATAGTTCTTGTATCTATGTTGATGAAATGAGAATCCTCCAATGAAATGTGCCATTACATCAAGGATGATTAGTAGAATTAACCAAGGCTAAGACAGAACGGAACACATGGAAAGGGAAGATTCGACGGGGCAGAAATAGCAGACGAGGTATGGCGGGGAATAGGGATTTGAGCGGAATTTAAGTGATGGGAAAAGATTAGAAAGGAAGAGAAAAGAAAAAGCCGATTAGACTATGTAACAGATGACCAGTCAGTTTTGAAATAAATCCTTCGGAACTTTTTTTTTTCAAACTGATCTACCATCCCAAACTGGCAACTTATCTTCAATGACATCTACGTGATGAGAATGTGTTATTTGCTCATTATGAAGTAAAAAGGTTCTAGTGTCAATTTATTATTACAAATAAAAAAATCAATTTCATCACAATGTTTCGCATTAGGAAAATTCAAATTTCACCTGAACAGGACCTATTAATTCGATAGAAGGGATTTATTTACATCAGGATAGAAAAGGCTGACAATGTGTCTTTTCCTACAATAACGCTAATTTCTTTCACGATAGCATACAAGGTAGTTTAACAACGTTTAGACATTTCTCTCTTCAGCACGTATAATTATCATAAAGAACCCCCACATATCAAAAGAATTGCTCTTTTGATTTAAATGCAATGGGTCAAATTAAAATTTCTGATCTCAACAACTGATGGTAGGTACATGAAGAACTAATGAACTATTTTATCATCAGAAAAGGGGGACATATTAACACAGAACAGCCGCAGCCACATCTCAGTGCGTTGCATTATCCGTGTAAAAACACATCACCCGGACCGTTTACTGTATGGGAAAGAAGGAAGGGAGGGAGCAGGACAGTCAGGTAGGCAAGGAAGGGGTGGGTGAGAGAAAGGAAGGAATGAAGAGGGACGTAGTTGGTAGAGAGGGGGAGGGTGGGGTATTGCTCTCCTGGGCAGGAGAGAGAGAGAGAGAGAGAGAGAAGAGAGAGAGAGAGAGAGAGAGAGAGAGAGAGAGAGAGAGAGAGAGAGAGAGGGGTCTGTGATTTCCTGGCGGGATGGGGTCTGCTGGCGCCAGACTATCATGCCATGTGTGGGCCTGTTTGTCCCTGCAGAGGGCAGGGTACATGAGGGATTCCCCATGTGGGCTGAACGTGCTGAACGTGCTGAAATGTATGGGTCGTATTGATCAACCCCACACACAGACACGCAGTTTGATCCCTGGATGGTTCACGCAGACGTCCCACGTCCTCCTTCAACCCACACACTGACAATGCGTTTTTTCCCCCCTAGGCACTTCTCAACACGTCTCTCCCAGTAATAATACTGATCACTTTTTTCATCTCTCTCTCTCTCTCTCTCTCTCTCTCTCTCTCTCTCTCTCTCTCTCTCTCTCTCTCTCTCTCTCTCTCTCTCTCTCTCCGGGGAGGTCAGATTTCCAAACAAGACAGTGTGATGAGAAGAAGAAAGAGACACGCGGCGCTTATAATAATGATAAAAATAAAAAAAAAGAAGGCGAGTAGGCGATATCAATTCCTGTTTGGCACTGTTTCTCAGTGAACTCCCAGTCTGGAAGCGGAATGCTCTGAGAAAAAGAATATCCTGCATGTCTGGGCCACTCCCGTCTCAGGTGTCGCCGCCATTGCCAGCAGCACCACCACCACTGCCATCACCATCAGCGAAATTGTCTGTCTGTCGTTAGGCACAAAAATAATCAGACCTTTAAGGGAGCAAGCCTCACTCATTTGGCGCCTGCTTTTGGAAGCCGCTCTTTGTTGAAAGAAGACAACGACGACGATCAAGACGTGGAATGAAGATGGCGAGGAGGAGGAGGAGGAGGAGGAGGAGGAGGAGGAGGAGGAGGAGGAGGAGGAGGAGGTGGAGCACGCTTGATTCCTCTTAAGCCCACGGTTGGTGACATGTTTTTTTTTAAATTTTTTTATGTTGTTTTTTTGTTAAATCGACAAGGAGACGGGGATTGTTTGACAGGACAACTTTCATTTGAAATCAGAAGCGAACGAAAAGTTGAAATTAGTCATTATCAATGCTGTCTTGTCTCTTAAATTAGACAATGTTGGCTCTATCATCAGCCAAAGTATGTATACCTTCTATCTATCTATCTATCTATCTATCTATCTATCTATCTATCTATCTATCTATTATTATCTTCTATCTATCTATCTATCTGTCTGTCTGTCTGTTTCTGTCTGTCTGTTATTTTATTTTCTATTATCTATCTACTATCTTCCCTTGGGGGGGGGGGGTGGGCCCCCGGGAGGTTGGGGTTTTGATGGGGGGGGGGGGGGGGGGGGGGGGATGTGGGGAAATGGGTTTAGAGGGGGGGAATGGGGCGGTATGATGGGGGGGGGGGGGGGGGGGGGTGTGGTTCAGAGGGGGAGGGTATGATTTGGGGGGGGGTGTGGGAAGTGGTCTCAGGGAAAGGGACGGGAAGATGGGGGGGGGGGGGGATGTGGGAGTGGTTCAAAAGGAGAAAGGTGTATGGGGGGGGGGGGGGGGGGGGGATGTGGGAAGTGGTTCGAGGAGGGGCAGTATATGGGTGGGGGGGGGGGGGGGGGGGGGGGGGGGGGGGGGGGAAGTGGTCCCCAGAGGGGACAGTTTTTATGAGAGGGGGGGGATGTGGGAAGTGGCTCAGAGGGGACGTGTATGTTTGGGGGGGGTGGGTGGAGGGGGGGGGGGGTGTGGGAAGGTTTGTCCAAAAGGAGGGGCGGGTTAAAAAAAGGGGGGGGGGGGGGGGGTTTGTGGGGAAATGGTTCAGAGGGGGGACTTTTTTTTGAGGGGGGGGGGTTGGGGGAAGTGGGGCTCAGGGGGGGGACGGTATGATGGGGGGGGGGGGGGGGTTGTGGGAAGTGGTTTTAAGGAAAGGGCAGTCTATGATGGGGGGGGGGGGGGGGGGAAGTGGTCTCAAGGAGGGGCGGGTTGAAAGGGGGGTGGGGGGGGGGGGGGGAAATGGGTTTAGAGGAGGACGTCTTTGATGGGGGGGGGGGGGGGGGGAAGGGGTCCCCAGAGGAAGGACGGTGTATTATGGGGGGGGGGGGGGGGGGTTGGCTCAGGGAGGGGCAGTTTTATGAGGGGGGGGGGATGTGGGAAAATGGTCTCAGAGGAGGCAGTTTTTTTATGGGGGGGGGGGGGGGGGGGGTTTTGGGGGAATGGTCTCAGAGGAGGCAGTTTATGATGGGGGGGGGGGATTGGGAAGTGGTTCCAAAAGGAGGACGTGTTGATGGGGGGGGGGGGGGGGGTTTTGGGGGAAATTGGGCTCAGAGGGGGACGTTTTGATGGGGGGTTTGGGGGGGGGGGTGGTCTCAGAGGAGGACGGTGTATGATGGGGGGGGGGGGGGGAGTGGTCTCAGGGAGGCGGTGTATGATGGGGGGGGGGGGGGGGGGGGAGGTGGGCTCAGAGGAGGCGGGTTGTGGGGGGGGGGGGGGGGGGAGTGGTCTCAGAGGGGAAGTGTAAGATGGGGGGGGGGAGTGGTTTTCAGAGGAGGCAGTGTTTGATGGGGGGGGGTGGTTCGGGGGACGGTGTATGTTGGGGGGGGGGAAAGGGGGGTCTCAGAGGAGGGGCGGTGGGATGATGGGGGGGGGGGGGGGGGGTTCAGAGGACGGGCAGTGTAAGAGGGGGGGGGGGAGTGTCTCAGAGGAGGACGGGGTATGGATGGGGGGGGGGGGGGGGGTGGTCTCAGAGGAGGAAGGTGTATGATGGGGGGGGGGAGTTGGGCCAGAGGAGGACGGTGTTTGATGGGGGGGGGGAAATGGTTCAGAGGGGACGGTGTTGTGGGGGGGGGGGGGGGGGAGGGGGGTCTCAGAGGAGGACAGGGTTTTTTGGGGGGGGGGGGGGGGGGAGTGGTTTAGAGGAGGACGGTGTATGATGGGGGGGGGGGAGTGGGTTTTAAGGGGGGACGGGGTTTGATGGGGGGGGGGGGGGTGGTCTAAGAGGAGGACGGTTTTATGATGGGGGGGGGGTGGTTCAGAGGGGACGGTGGGATGTTTTGGGGGGGGGGGGGATGGTCTCGAGGAGGACGGTGTTGATGGGGGGGGGGGGGGGAAGTGGTCTCAGAGAAGGACAGTGTTTGGGTGGGGGGGGGGGGGGGGGGTTGGTCTAAAAGGAGGCGGTGTATGATGGGGGGGGGGGGGGGGGTGGTCTCAGAGGAGGGCGGTTATGAGGGGGGGGGGGGGGAGTGGGTTTTGAGGGGGCGGTGTATGATGGGGGGGGGGGGGGGGGATTTGGGCTAGGGAGGGCGGTTTTATGAGGGGGGGGTGTGGGAAGTGGTTTCAGAGGAGGACGGTGTATGAAAGGGGGGGGTGTGGGAAGTGGGTTTAGAGGAGGACGGTTGGGGATGGGGGGGGGGGGGAGTGGGTTTTCAGAGGGGCAGTGTTTTTGGGGGGGGGGGGGGGGGGGAGGGGGGTCTCAGAGGAGGCCCGGTTTTTTATGATGGGGGGGGGGGGTGGTTCAGAGGGGCGGTGTATGATGGGGGGGGGGAGTGGTCTTTAAAAGGAGGGGGTTGTTGGGGGGGGGGGGGGGGGGGGAGTGGTTCAGAGGGGACGGGGGTATGATGGGGGGGGGAGTGGTTCAGAGGAGGGCGGGTATGTTGGGGGGGGGGGGTGGTTAGAGGAGGACAGTGTTTGATTTGGGGGGGGGGGGGGTGGGGTTTAGAGGAGGACGGTGTATGATGGGGGGGGGGGGAGTGGTTTCAGAGGAGGGGCGGTGTTGATGGGGGGGGGGAAATGGTTCCGAGGAGGACGGGGTATGTTGGGGGGGGGAAATGGTTCAGAGGGGAGGTGTATGATGGGGGGGGAAGTTTGGGTTTTGAGGAGGACGGTGTATGATGGGGGGGGGGGGAAATGGTCTCAGAGGTGGACAGTGTATGATGGGGGGGGGGAAGTGGTTTTCAGAGGGGGAAGGGTTTTATGGGGGGTGGGAGTGGTCTCAGAGGAGGCGGTGTATGATGGGGGGGGTGTGGGAAGTGGTCTTTTGGGAGGACGGGGTATGATGGGGGGGGGGTTGGGGGGAAAGTGGTCTCAGAGGGGACGGGTTTTTGGGGGGGGGGGGGGGGGGGGCCCGGGGGGTCTCAGAGGAGGACCAAGGGGGGTAAAGTGGGGGGGGGGGGGGGAGTGGTCTCAGAGGGGACGGGGTATGATGGGGGGGGGGGGGGGGGGTGGTCTAGAGGAGGGCGGTTTTATGATGGGGGGGGGGGGGGGGGGTGAGTGGTTCGGGAGGCGGTGTATGATGGGGGGGGGGGGGGGAGTGGGCTCAGAGGGGACAGTGTAGGGTTGGGGGGGGGGGGGGGTGGTTTTTCAGAGGAGGCCCTTTTAGGGTGGGGGGAAAGGGGGGGGGTGGTCTCCCGAGGAGGACAGGGTATGATGGGGGGGGGGGGTCTAAAAGGGGGACGGTGTAGGGGGGGGGGGGGGGAAAATTTGGGGCTCAGAGGAGGCGGTTTTTATGATGGGGGGGGGGGGGAATTTGGGAAGTTGGGCTAGGGAGGCGGTGTATGGGTGGGGGGGGGGGGGGGGGGGGAATGGGAAGTGGGGCTCAGAGGAGGACGGTGTTTGATGGGGGGGGGGGGGAATGTGGGGGAAATGGTCCTGAGGGGGACGGGGTAGGGTGGGGGGGGGGGGGGGGGTTTTTGGGGGAAACGGTTCAGAGGAGGGGCGGTGTTTGATGGGGGGGGGGGGGGTGTGGGAAGTGGTCTCGAGGAGGAGGTGGGGATGATTGGGGGGGGGGGGGGGGGGGGGTTGTGGGAAGTGGTCTCAGGGGGACGGTGTTTTGATGGGGGGGGGGGGGGGGGGGGGGGGGGAAAGTGGGAAGTGGGGACAGAGGAGGACGGTTTTTTGATGGGGGGGGGGGGGGATGTGGGAAGTGGTTTTTCAGAGGGGGCGGGTTTTATGATGGGGGGTGGTAGGGGTTGGGGGGAAGGGGGTTTCAGGGAGGGGAAAGGGGTATGTGGGGGGGGGGGATGTGGGAAGTGGTCTCAGGGAGGGGTGTATGATGGGGGGGGGGGGGGGGGGGCGTTTTGGGGGAAATTGGTCTCAGGGAGGGACGGGGTATGATGGGGGGGGGGGGGATGTTGGAAGTGGTCTGAGGAGGACGGTGTATGTGGGGGGGGGGGGGGGGGATGTGGGAAAAAATGGTTCAGAAGAGGGACGGGGTTTTTATGGGGGGGGGGGGGGGGGGGGGGGTTCAGAGGAGGACGGTGTATGATGGGGGGGGATGGGGGAAGGGGCTCAGAGGAGGGGCGGTGTATGTTGGGGGGGGGGGGGGGGTGGTCTCAGAGGAGGACGGGTATGTGGGGGGGGGGGGGGAGTGGTCTTTAGGGAGGAAGGTGTATGATGGGGGGGAGTGGGGAAATGGTCTCAGAGGAGGGGCGGTGTAATTTTTTTTGGGGGGGGGGGGGGGGGGTGGTCTAGGGGAGGACGGTTGTATGATGGGGGGGGTTTGGGGAAGGGGTCTCAGAGGAGGAAGGTGTTGATGGGGGGGGGGGGGGGGGGGTGGTTTCGAGGAGGGGGCGGTTTATGAAGGGGGGGGGGGGGGATGTGGGAAAATGGGTCTCAGAGGGGAACCCGTGTAGGGTGGGGGGGGTGTTGTGTTGTGTTTTGGGAATGGTTCTGAGGAGGGAAAAGTGTATGATGGTGGGGGGGGGGGGGGGTGTTGGGGAAGGGGTCTCAGAGGGAGGGCCCGTGTATGATGTGGTGGGGGGGGGGGTTTTGTGGGAAGTGGGGTTTTGAGGAGGGCGGGGTATGATGGGGGGGGGGGGGGGGTGGGAAATGGTTTCAGGTGAGGACGGGGGTTTTTTGTGGGGGGGGGGGGGGGGGGGTTGGGGGGAAGGGGGTTTTCAGAGGAGGATTTTGGGGGAAAGATGGAGGGGGGGGGTTTTGGGAAAATGGTTTTTTCAGGGGGACGGTGTTTGATGGCGGGGGGGGGGGGGGGGGGGGGATGGGGGAAATGGTCCAGAGGGAGGACAGTGTTTTGGGTGGGGGGGGGGTGGGATTTTGGGAAGTGGTCTCAGGGAGGGCGGTGTTTGTTTGGGGGGGGGGGGGGGGGGGGGTTGTGGGAAGTGGGTCTGAGGAAGGGGCGGTGGATGGGGGGGTGGGGGGGGGGGGGGGGGGGATGTGGGGGGGAAATGGTCTCCGAGGAGGCGGTTTTTTATGTTGGGGGGGGGGGGGGTTTTGGGAAGTTGGTTTAGAGGAGGAGGGTTTGATGGGGGGGGGGGGGGGGGATGTGGGAAGGGGGTTAAAAGGGGGGGAAAATTTTTTGGGGGGGGTGGGGGTTGGGATGTGGGAAGTGGCTCGAGGGGGAATGAGAGGGGGGGGGGGTGGGGGGGGTTCGGGAATTTGGGCCCGGGAGGGGCGGTTTTTTTGGGGGGGGGGGGGGAAAGTGGGGGGGGTTCAGAGGAGGACGGTGTATGATGGGGGGGGGGGAGGGGATGGGGGGGAAAACCGGTCCCCAGAGGGGACCGGTGTTTGTTTGGGGGGGGGGGGGGGGGGGTTTGGGTTTAAAAAGGGGGCTCAGGGAGGGAAAGGGGGTATGGGGGGTGGGGGAAAGGGGGGGGGGGGGTGGAAAAGGTTTGGTCCCCCCCCCCCCCCCCCGGGAAGGGGGTGTTTGTGGGGGGGGGGGGGGGGGTTTTGGGGAAATGGGTCTTGGGAGGGGCGGGGGTTTTGGGGGGGGGGGGGGAAAAATTTTGGGAAATGGGCCCTTTGTCCCCCCCTTAGGGCTTAATAAAATTATAAAATTGGCCTTGTCTCTTAGGGCTTTCTTCCTTTGGTCTCTGTCTCTCTCTGTGTGTCCCCTGTCTCTTTTTTTCTTTTCTCTCTCTTTTTTCTGTTTTCTCTCTCTTTTTTGTCCCCCTTTTCTCTTTTCTGTTTTCTTTTTGTCTCTGTCTCTCTCTTTTCTGTCTTTTTCTGTTTTCTTCTCCTCTGTCCTTTTTGTCTCTGTCTCTCTCTCTCTTCTTTGTCTCTGTCTCTTTTTCTCTTTTTCTGGGGCCCCTTTTCTGTCTCTGTCTCCCCCTTTTCTCTGTCTCTCTTTTTTCTGGCTTGTCTCTCTCCCCGGGCTCTCTTCTCTTCTCTGTCTCTGTCTTCGCTCTCTGGGTTTTTGTCTTTTCTCTGTCTCTGTCTCTTCTCTGTCTTTTCTTAACCCCTTTTTTTCTGGGCTCTGTCTCTCTCTCTCGGGGTTTTGTTTCCTCTGTCTCTGTCTTTGTCTCTGTCTTCCCTTTCTCTTTCTCTGTCTTCTCTGTCTTCTCTCTCTTCTTTGTTTTGGTTTGGGGTTTTGTTTGTTTTAGTTTTTTGTGTTTGTTTGTTCCTCCTTTTTTCTGGGTTTTGTTTCGGGGAGGGGTGGATGTGTGTGTGTGGTGTGTGTGTGTGTGTTTTGGGGGTTTTGGTTTTGGGGGTTTGTGTGTGGTGGGGGGGTGTGTGTGTGTGTGTGGTGTTGTGTGTGTTGTTTTGTGGGGGTGGGGGGGGGTTTTGGGGTGGTTTTGTGTTTTGTGTGTGTGTGTGTGTGTGGTTTTGGGGGTCTTTTTTGGGGCTGGTGGTGGGGCGGCCCCGGGGTTTCGTGCTTTTGGTTTTGTGTGGGGTGTGTGTTGTGTGTGTGGTGTGGTGGTGGGTGCGTGGGGGTTATGGTTTTGGGGGTGGTGGGTTGGTGCGTGTGTTTTTGGGGGTTGGGGTGGGGTTGGGTGGGTGGTGTGTGGGGGTGTGTGGGGTTTTGGTGTTTGGGTTTGTTGGCCCCGGGTTCCCGGGGGGGGGGGGGAAGGGTGCCGGGGGGTTTGTTCAGGGGGGGTTTTAAAAGGGAAAAATGAAAAAAAATAAAGGATTAAAAATTTTTAACCCGAAAATTTAATTTTTTGGAGGAATTGTGAAGGTTTAATTTTGGGTTTTTTCTTTTTTTAAACTTAAATCAAGATTAGATAATTAGTGGCCCAAATTAATGTTTTTATTCCCCTTTAATTTTTTTCCCCGAAAATTTGGGAAAATTTTTTTTGTTTTGTTATTTGTTTTGGGTTGTGTCCCCTTTTTTTCCTTTTTCTTTTTTTTTCCTTTTTTTTTTCTTCCCTTTCCTTTTTTTATCATTTTGTTCGAAAAATAACCCTTTTTTTATTTTTTCCCTTTTTTTTCCTTTTTTTCACGTTTTATGGCGGGGTCCAAAATTAAAATTTTTTAAAATTTTGTTTATTTGGGGTTTAAGTTTTCCCTTTTCTTTTTCCTCTTTTCTGCTCTCTCTACCCTCCACCCCTCTCTCTCTCTTTCTCTCTTTTTCTACCCCTTTTCTCTTCTCTCTTATTTGTCAAGGAAAAAACCGGCAAATTTTTTTTGGTGGCACGACCTTAATAGTATTAGGTTTCAAAAATTTTGGCCCCCCTTTTTTCTTTGGGGGTTTTTTTCCTCTCTCTTTTCTCTCTCTCTTCTCTCTGTTTCTTCTCAACCCCCCCCCACCCCCCCCCCTCCTTTTTTACCCCCTTTTTTGTTTTTCCCCTGAAGGGAATAAGGAAATTCCCCGGTGGCCGCCTTTGAGGGTTTTTTTCCAAACCCAAAGGGGGCCCCTCTTCTCCTCCTTTCCCCCCCTCTATCCCTTTTTCCCAAAACCTTCCCCCTTCTCGCCCTGTTTTTTTTTTTCCCTTCACCCCCCGGCCCTTTTTGGAAAAAAAAAATTTAAATGTGTTTTTTGGGGCCACTGGAAAAAAAAAAAGGGAACTTCCAGAAACTTAGGGCTTTTCGGAAAAACCCCCCTTCGAGGGTTTTTCCAGACTAAAAGGGGAAAGGGGGGAAAGGGGGTAGTTTTGGTTCCGGGGGTTTCCCCTTGGCAAAATTTAAAAAAATAAAACTTTTTTTGTTTTAAACACGAAAAAATTTAGGGCAAAAAGCCTGTGTTTTTTTTTTTCTAAATTTTTCCCAAGGAAAAATTAAACTGGAAAAAAAAATTTAACCAATGGAATTTTTCTTTTCCAACAAATATTTTTAAAAAAAAAAAGGTCCCGTGTTTTATTTTTCAGACCAAAAAATTTGGGGGGAAAATTTTTAGGGGTTTTTGGGAAAAAATTTTCAAGAAAAAATTTTGGTTTTTTTCAGTCGCAAAAAATTTAGGGGGGGGGGGGGGGGGGGGGGGGTAGTGTGTTCCCGGGGGTTTTTTCCTTTTTTGAGGGCAAATATTCGAAAAAAAAAGGGTTCATTTTTTGGGGGGTTAACGGGCAGAAAAGGAGGGACAAAAAGAAATGGGTCCCTTTTTTAAAGATAATTTTCCACAAAAAAACCAGGGTTTTTCAGAAAGAAACACTTTGAGCCAAAATGTTGGGGCGGGGGGAAGGGGAACAAAGGGGTTTTTAAAAAAAAATATTTCTCTGTTTTTTAAACCCAAAAATCGGGGAAAAGGAAGTTTTAGGGGGTTTTCCCCCAAACAAATTTTCATTGGCCAAAAATTTTTTAAAGTTTTTCCGACCCGAAAATTGGAAGGGCGGTTGGGGAAAGGGGGGGGGGGGGGTTTTGGGGGGGTGGGTCCCCCCCCCCCCCAAAAATTTTTTTGTTTCTTTTTTTGGCCCAATATTTCCCAAAAAAAAAGGGGGTTTCCAATTGTTTTTGCCAGGGCGGGAAAAACCCAAACCGGAGCCCTTGGCGTTTTGGGGTTTTGTTTGTTTTTCTCTTTCTTCCGGGGCTCGCGGGGGGTCGTCCGTTTGGGCTCGTTCGGGTGGGAACCCCGGGGAGGGGGGGCCCCCCCTTTAAGGAGAAGGGAAAAGGGGGGAGGGGGGGGAGGGGACCCAAAATAAAACAGGAAGGGGTTAAAGGAGGGAAAAAGGAGGAGTGAAAAAAAAAGAGAGGGTTAAAAGGAAAGGGGAAAAGACTTAGTAGAGAGAATTGGGGGGGAAAAGGGGAAAGGAGGGGAGAAAAAAGGGAAGGAAAGGGAAAGGGAGAGGGAAAAGGAAAGGAAGGGGGGGGGGGGGGGGGGGGGGGGGGGGGGGACTGAGGGGGGGAACCCCGGGGGGGGGCGGGGGGGAAAAACAAAAAACATTCCAAATGGGGGGGGGGGGGGGGCCGGGGGGGGGGGGGGAAAAAAAACCAAGGGGGTGGGGGTTCTTGAGCAAAGCGAAAGACACCCACAGGACAGAAATTTCGAAAAGAATGGTTTATTGTCGATAAGGATCAGCATGCGTGAGACGATTTAAGAAGGATCACCTCAATAGATCATGATTTCTAACATTTCAACTTACAGGGCTCTCGAGATACGAACACGTTTGAGCAAAATCGATTCGGTGACGGGGGAGGGAAGCGATGAAGGAAGATATGAAGAGGGGGGAGGGGGGAGGAGGGGCACTCAAATAACATCTAGCCTTTGAAGCCTCTACATGCGCAGGTATTATCAAGTGAGTCCGTAGTGCTTACTCCAATACAACATGTATGTCACTTGGTCATTTTGAAAGCTCTCTCCTGTCAACAGAGCAGACATTAGCAAGATTCGATACTGCAAACAGGAATATGTTTGACCGCGGAGCCAGCCTCCCACGCCCTCCGACACCCCCCCCCCCCCCCCCCCCCCCCCCCCCCCACGACCCCTCCTCTCTTTCTGCTTTCTTTTTTTTCCTTTCCCACTACCTTACCTCCCTTTAGGAATGATCATCTCCACCTCGTCCTTCAGCGACAGTCCAGGCCCGTGAAAATGCCTGAACCGGAGCCGTTGGTGTGTGTGTGTGTGTGTGTGTGTGTGTGTGTGTGTGCGTGCGTGCGTGCGTGCGTGCGTGCGTGCGTGCGTGCGTGCGCGTGTGTGTGTGTGGTGCGTGCGTGCGTGCGTGCGTGCGTGCGTGCGTGGGCGTGCGCGCGCGTGTGTGTGTGTGTGTGTGTGAGAGAGAGAGAGAGAGAGAAAGAGAGAGAGAGAGGCGGGGGAGGGAGACAGAGAGATGGAGGACAGAGAGAGGGGGAGAAGGAGGGAGAGAGAGGAGAGAGAGAAAAGAGAGGGAGAGAGAGAGAGAGAGAGAGAGTGGAGAGGAGAGGAGAGAGAGAGGAGGAGAGGAGAGAGAGAGAGAGAGGAGAGAGAGAACGTCGAAAAACACACCATTCAGTGTCGTGGAACCAGCAGGTTCTTGAGCAAAGCGAAAGACACCCACACGGACAGCAAAATAGAAAGACCAGGAGCAGCTTCAATTCCCAACCATACTTTTGTAACTTTAGATGTGGGGGTAGAAGGGAAAGGGGGGGGGTGTAAGGGGGTCGGGATGGTGGTGGTGGTGGTGGTGGTGGTGGTCATGGTGGTGGTGGTGGTGGTGGTGGTGGTAAGGGTCTTTTC
>CM031599.1:72498742-72506242 GCA_018398815.1 Conus ventricosus | reverse complement strand
AACGTGTTATATTGTTATTCTTTATTTTTAAAAAAAATCGAACTTTCAGAAAACGCAGAACGTGTAATACTCGTATTGTTGTTTTAAAATCCACTGCTGACAAAGAACGGAGATGTGATGTTGTTCTTGTGTGCACAAAATGGACTGTTGAGGTTGTTGACATTGTGTATGGACTGTTGAGGGAACAGTTGAGGTTGTTGACATTGTGTATGGACTGTTGAGGTTGTTGACATTGTGTATGGACTGTTGAGGGAACAGTTGAGGTTGTTGACATTGTGTATGGTCTGTTGAGGTTGTTGACATTGTGTATGGACTGTTGAGGTTGTTGACATTGTGTATGGATTGTTGAGGTTGTTGACATTGTGTATGGACTGTTGAGGTTGTTGACATTGTGTATGGACTGTTGAGGTTGTTGACATTGTGTATGGACTGTTGAGGGAACAGTTGAGGTTGTTGACATTGTGTATGGACAGTTGAGGGAACAGTTGAAGTTGTTGACATTGTGTATGGACTGTTGAAGGAACGGTTGAGGTTGTTAACATTGTGTATGAACTGTTGAGGGAACGGTTGAGGTTGTTGACATTGTGTATGGACTGTTGAGGGAACAGTTGTGGTTGTTGACATTGTGTATGGACTGTTGAGGAAACAGTTGTGGTTGTTGACATTGTGTATGGACAGTTGAGGGAACAGTTGATGTTGTTGACATTGTGTACGGACTGTTGATGGAACAGTTGAGTTTGTTGACATTGTGTATGGACAGTTGAGAGAACAGTTGAGGTTGTTGACATTGTGTATGGACAGTTGAGGGAACAGTTGAGGTTGTTGACATTGTGATCTACCATACCGTCTGCTGAGGGAACAGTTGAGTTCATTGAAATTGGGATCTACAGTGTGGTGTGTTTAGGGGTGAGTATAGACTGTCAAGGGAACAGCTGAGTTGTTGACATCGTGTCTACAGTATGGATTGTTGAGGGAACCGTTGAGTTTGTTGACATTGTGATCTACAGTATGGATTGTTGAGGGAACCGTTGAGTTTGTTGACATTGTGATCTACAGTATGGATTGTTGAGGGAACCGTTGAGTTTGTTGACATTGTGATCTACAGTATGGATTGTTGAGGGAACCGTTGAGTTTGTTGACATTGTGATCTACAGTATGGATTGTTGAGGGAACCGTTGAGTTTGTTGACATTGTGATCTACAGTATGGATTGTTGAGGGAACCGTTAAGTTATTGACATTGTGATCTACAGTATGGATTATTGAGGGAATAGTTGAGTTTGTTGACATTGTGATCTACAGTACGGATTGTTGAGGGAACCGTTGAGTTTGTTGACATTGTGATCTACAGTATGGATTGTTGAGGGAACCGTTGAGTTTGTTGACATTGTGATCTACAGTATGGATTATTGAGGGAACCGTTGAGTTTGTTGACATTGTGATCTACAGTATGGATTGTTGAGGGAACCGTTGAGTTATTGACATTGTGATCTACAGTATGGATTGTTGAGGGAACCGTTGAGTTTGTTGACATTGTGATCTACAGTACGGATTGTTGAGGGAACCGTTGAGTTTGTTGACATTGTGATCTACAGTATGGACTGTTGAAGGAACCGTTGAGTTTGTTAAAATTCTTCTTCTTCTTCTTCTGCGTACGCAGGCTGATACTCCTGCGGACACTCCCTGTATAGACAGGCAAGTACGAGTATTAATCCCATCTGCCCAACAAAGGCAGTGGAGTTTTGTGTGGGGACCATTTTTACCCGCCATTAAGGCAGCCATACTCCATCTTCGGGAAAGGTGCATGCTATGTGTAACGTGTCATCCATACCAACGGCCAAACTGGCCTTCTCTTCGGAAAGTTGGTGATGGGATTTTACGTGTGTGCAAGATGTTATGCGTGCGTTCACATACGGAACCTCGGATTATAGTCTCATTCGAAGGACTATATGGAAATGAAGTCAGAACTAATGTTACCTCGGATTATAGTCTCATTCGAAGGACTATATGGGAAATGAAGTCAGAACTAATGTTAACTCCGAGGGAAAAATACCCCTGTACCGAAACGGCCCGGCGGAGATTCGAACCCGCAACCCTTGGATTACGAGTCCGGCGCTCTGCCAACTGAGCTATTCCGCCCCCTGTTAAAATTGTGGTCTGCAGTACGGACTGTTGAGGGAGCCGTTGAGTTTGTGACTTTTTTTTTCTTCATCTTCACTTTCGGCTGTTCAGGGGAAGCGGGAGATTTTGTTTTTTCATCTTCGTTGAATGGATCATGAAGTCTGTCCCAAGGTTCCTGAGCCATTGAGTACAAAGCAGAGCGTGTGGTATTACTCATGTTTGTGAAATCAATGGGAGGTGGGACAGACCTCGACACGCTAGGCATCAATGCATGGATTCTGATGTGATGGACACTAGAACTATATGGGCATAGCTGGAGAAATCAGTTCATAGCCGTTCTTGATTGAACGAACCGTGGACTCGCGAATGGCGATCACGATCTACTTACCATAATTTCTCTCCTAAGTAAAGCGCACTGTCCATAATATACTTCGGCGAGTTACAACCAGCTGAGAACTGATTCTGACATGAACTTTAAATGAAACGATCTGTTTTCAAGGGAGATTAACACAACCTGCTGGCTGTTACTCGACTGAGATGCATTATGACGTCTGCTGAACTTGGAATTGTTTTGAATTGGCTGTGATGTCGAATGTAGTAATTTTTGTGCGAAATTTAATTTCATCTCTTTGTTCAAAACGTAATGTGTTTATTTCCAATCTAATGGGAACTTGAATATGTTCTGGCCGTTTTGAGGTGGCTGTGAAGTCGATTTTAATCATCTCTTTGTCCGAAATATAATTTCATCTCTTTGGTCAAAACGTAATTGGCTTATTTCTGTTGCAAGGTGAACTTGAATACTTTCTGGCTTACCGAATGAAAATCTTCACATAATTATGAATCGGTAAAAGGAATGTACGTCAACCAGCTACAAACTGTCTTAAGTCACTAATGAGTTGACACAGCCTGATTTCCATTACGGGAGAGGTTTCATATGGTTTCTTCCCTTTGCGCAACAATATCCCGGCATGGCTGTGAAGTCGATTTTCTTTGTCCGACATACAACTTGATCTTAAAAGAAAAACCCGTAACTGGCTTATTTTCACTGTAACGTGAACTTGAATATTTTCTGACTTACTGAATGAAAGTCATGACATATGAATCGATAAAAGAAATGTACGTCAACCAACTACAAACTGGCTGAAGTCACTAATGAGTGGACACAAGCTGATATATCCGTTACAGGATAAGTTTCATATGGTTTCTTCCCTTTGCGAAAAAAAAATTTTTTGACCGTTTTGAACTGGCTGTGAAGTCGATTTTAACAGTCTCTTTGTCCGACATACAATTTTAACTCTTTGTTAAATACACAAACAAACAACGTAAAATGGCTTATTTCCACTGTAATATGAACTTGAATGTTTTCTACGTTACCGAATGAAAGTCGTTCACATACGAATCGGAAGAGAAATGTACGTCAACCAACTACAAACTGATTTCAGTCACAATGAATTGACACAAACTGATGTCCGTTACAAGAGAGGTTTCATAAGGTCACTGTCCTTCGCGCAAACCCAGACAGTTTGCAGAACATGTTAAACGATGTTGTTGTTGTCGTCGTTGTTGTTGTTGTTGTTGTTGTTGTTGGTGGTGGTGGTGGTGGTGGTGGTGGGGTGTTGGTGGTGGTGGTGTTTTAAACGAATTTAGTTTCGGCAATGCTCGCAAACCAAAAGATCGGTCAGCATGTTAGACGATCTCTCTTCTCTCTCTCTCCTCTCTCTCTCTCTCCTCTCTCTCTCTCTCTCTCTCTCCCCCCCCCTCCTCTCCTCTCCTCTCTCTCTCTCTCTCTCTCTCTCTCCATTCCCTCACTCTCACTTCTCTCTCTCTCTCTCTCTCCTTCCTCTCTCTCTCTCTCTCTCAACAAAGCGAATTCAGTTTCGGCAATGTTCGCAAACCAAAGATCGGTCAGCATCTTAGACGATCAATTTTTTATTGTGTGTGTAAACACAGTGAATTTAGTTTGGGCCATGTTCGCAAACCAAAGGTTCGGTCCGCATGTTAGACGATCATTTTTCTTCTTTTGTTTTTGTTGTTGTAAACACAGCGAACTTAGTTTCGGTCATGTTCGCAAACCAAAGATTGGTCAATTTGAACAAAAGATAAGATCACCGCGATCGTGACCTAGCTGAACTAGCTTACCTGTCTGAATGTTCATTCATAGAGAGCGGCTGTCAGAACGCAGTCCACTCCAACAGTGGAGCCACAGCCCTGTGCCCACCCCAGGGAACTGAAAGGGGGTCAGCTAGGAGCCACAGCCCTGACTTCACCCCAGAGAACTGAAAGGGGGTCAGCTAGGAGCCACAGCCCTGACTTCACCCCAGGGAACTGAAAGGGGGTCAGCTAGGAGCCACAGTCCTGTGCCCACCCCAGGGAACTGAAAGGGGGTCAGCTAGGACCCACAGCCCTGACTTCACCCCAGGGAACTGAAAGGGGGTCAGCTAGGAGCCACAGCCCTGACTTCACCCCAGGGAACTGAAAGGGGGTCAGCTAGGAGCCACAGCCCTGACTTCACCCCAGGGAACTGAAAGGGGGTCAGCTAGGAGCCACAGCCCTGACTTCACCCCAGGGAACTGAAAGGGGGTCAGCTAGGACCCACAGCCCTGTGCCCACCCCAGGGAACTGGAAGGGGGTCAGCTAGGACCCACAGCCCTGAGTTCACCCCAGGGAACTGAAAGGGGGTCAGCTAGGAGCCACAGCCCTGACTTCACCCCAGGGAACTGAAAGGGGGTCAGCTAGGACCCACAGCCCTGACTTCACCCCAGGGAACTGAAAGGGGGTCAGCTAGGAGCCACAGCCCTGACTTCACCCCAGGGAACTGAAAGGGGGTCAGCTAGGACCCACAGCCCTGTGCCCACCCCAGGGAACTGAAAGGGGGTCAGCTAGGACCCACAGCCCTGTGCCCACCCCAGGGAACTGAAAGGGGGTCAGTTAGGACCCACAGCCCTGACTTCACCCCAGGGAACTGAAAGGCGGTCAGTTAGGACCCACAGCCCTGTGCCCACCCCAGGGAACTGAAAGGGGGTCAGTTAGGACCCACAGCCCTGACTTCCACCCAGGGAACTGAAAGGGGGTCAGCTAGGAGTCACAGCCCTGACTTCACCCCAGGGAACTGAAAGGGGGTCAGTTAGGACCCACAGCCCTGTGCCCACCCCAGGGAACTGAAAGGGGGTCAGTTAGGACCCACAGCCCTGACTTCACCCCAGGGAACTGAAAAGGGGTCAGCTAGGAGTCACAGCTCTGAGTTCACCCCAGGGAACTGAAAGGGGGTCAGCTAGGTGACACAGCCCTCAGTTCACCCCAGGGAACTGAAAGGGGGTCAGCTAGGACCCACAGCCCTGACTTCACCCCAGGGAACTGAAAGGGGTCAGCTAGGACCCACAGCCCTGTGCCCACCCCAGGGAACTGAAAGGGGGTCAGCTAAGACCCACAGCCCTGTGCCCACCCCAGGGAACTGAAAGGGGGTCAGCTACACAGCCCTCAGTTCACCCCAGGGAACTGAAAGGGGGTCAGCTAGGACCCACAATCCTGTGCCCACCCCAGGGAACTGAAAGGGGGTCAGCTAGGAGCCACAGCCTTGACTTCACCCCAGGGAACTGAAAGGGGGTCAGCTAGGACCCACAGCCCTGTGCCCACCCCAGGGAACTGAAAGGGGGTCAGCTAGGACCCACAGCCCTGTGCCCACCCCAGGGAACTGAAAGGGGGTCAGCTAGGAGAGGCAGTGACATCCATTGCTGAGAACATGACAGGGACAATGTGTGTGAAGGGTGTTGTTGGTGATGTTTTGTTGTTCGGGATACAAGAATGTCGAGGCACAGGTGAAGAATGCAATTTTTTTTTCTTTCCGTTTTTGTTTTGTTTTGTTTTTGATAGAGCGATAATTTGTTGTTTGTGATACTGACTGTTAAGGAATAGGTAGAGAATGTAATTTTGTTTTAATTCTTCTTTTTGATAGATGTATTTTGTTGTTTGTGATGCAGACTGTTGAAGGAATTGGTCGACAACATGCATTTGTCTTCTTCGTTTTCATAGATGTACTTTGTTGTCTGTGATATTGACTATTGAGGAATATGTAGAGAATGTAATGTTTTTTCACTGACTGTTGAGGAATAGGTAGATAATGTAATTTTTTTTCTTCTTCTTTTTGATAGATGTATTTTGTTTGTCTGTGATATTGACTATTGAGGAATAGGTAGAGAATGTAATTATCTGTTCTTCTTCTTTTTGATGGATGTATTTTGTTGTTTGTGATATTGACTGTTGAGGAATAGGTAGAGAATGTAATTTATCTGTTCTTCTTCTTTTTGATGTATTTTGTTGTTCGTGATACTGACTGTTGAGGAATAGGTGGAGGATGCAATGTTTGTTTGTTTGTTTGTTTACTTTGATAGAACGACACTTTGTTGTTTGTGATATTGACTGCTGAGGAATAGGTGGAGAATGCAATATCTTTTAAAAATAGAGTATACTGATGGCTAACAATAGACTCTGCGCTATTGATAAGAGAGAGAGAGAGAGAGAGAGAGAGAGAGAGAGAGAGAGAGAGAGAGAGAGAGGAGAGAGAGAGAGAGAGAGAGAGAGAGAGAGAGAGAGAGAGAGAGAGAGAGAGAGAGAGAGAGAGAGAGAGAGAGAGAGAGAGAGAGAACGTTGCTTACAGCCCAGCTGACAACGAAGGACCATAGGAGGGCTGTCACCACGTTGAAATCGGTCAACTCTCAAGTCCTGGGATAGTGATGTTGTTTGCACATTCATTACATGATTTAAAAAAAAGGCGAATGAGTAAGAGCGTTGTTTCACAAAACTTGGCAGACGAAATCCAGAGGAGCACTGTAGTAAAAACGATCAGCACCATGATAGTTTTGGAAAACAATTGCCGACAGAAAGTAGCGCGGGTATACTCTGACAGGTTGTCTCACTTGACCTTGCTCCATGCTTCTTCCCAGGTGCTACATTGACAGATCCGAATTGAACGGGAGTGGTTGATGTGTCTTTTGAAACCTGACAGGAATGTGGTGTGAAACATGGAGAGGACAAATGAGTAAATGAATGAATGAATCAAAACATGAATGAATGAATGAATGAACGAATGAATGAATGAATCAAAACATGAATGAATGAATGAATGAATGAATGAATGAATGAATGAATCAAAACATGAATGAATGAATGAATGAATGAATGAATGAATGAATGAATGAATGAATGAATGAATGAATGACTGAATGAGTGAACGTACGAACGAATGAATGAATGAATGAAAGGATGAATTAGAATGAATGAATGAATGAACATGAATGAATGAATGAATGAATGAATGAATGAATGAATGAATGAAAGGAATGAATTGAAAGAATGAATGAATGAATGAATGAATGAATGAATGA
>CM031599.1:72491242-72493742 GCA_018398815.1 Conus ventricosus | reverse complement strand
CACACACACACACACACACACACACACACACACACACACACACACACACCACACACACACACGCGCGCGTTTATAACTGTTTTATTCAGAACCTGCATTGTGAACATGTTCTTTCATTAGACCGCAACTCATACAGCTTCTTCCACAAACGTTTTATCTACACCATTTCATTCAGTCAACTGCCTTTTGTATGAATCACTTCGGTGGACTTCCTTTCAAACTGCATCTAGTGGAATTTTGTACTTATTTGCTTCTAAAAAGAATGTTTATACAGCAGTCTTATCGACTTATTGTTCTAAACAGCTCTCTGTTGTGATCAGGTTATGTGGCATTGTGAATAAGAATCCAGTTTGTATTTTCATGTTGCGTAGTAAAAAGAGGAGAAATAAAGTGGAAAAAAAAGAAAGAAAAACAACAGAAATAAGGCACAGAAGCGGCAAAAAAAAGTAGCAAAGAGAGTAAAGCTAGAGAGGAACAATTAAGAAAATGATTCATGACAGCTAACTAAAGAACAAGAGAGGAAAGGGACAGAGAAGAAGGTCAAACAGAAGGAAACAGAGAGAGGAATCGAAGGAAGAGGGAGGGAACCAGCGGCTGACGAAACAAAGAGCGGCAGAAGGGAGACGTGACAATGAGACAGAAGCAGCGACACAGAAGCCTGCTTGTTTAATTAACCTTTTCCTGACGGCGTGACAATGAAGCAGAAGCAGCGACACAGAAGCCCGTTTGTTTAACCTTTTCCTGACGGCGTGACAATGAGGCAGAAGCAGCGACACAGAAGTCTGCTTGTTTAACCTTTTCCTGACGCCAAGTGAAATGTTTGGACAGCGTACGAGACATCGTCTCCTGTGCCGGTCGACACTCCATTACAGTATTCTCATTCCAGTTCTGAGGTGTATTCAACCCAGCTGTGGAGTTTGTTCTACCCAACCCTACGAATTGTTCTGTCTAACCTTAGAATTTGTTCTACCCAACCCTAAGATTTGTTCTGTCTAACCTTAGAATTTGTTCTACCCAACCCTAAGATTTGTTCTGTCTAACCTTAGAATTTGTTCTACCCAACCCTAAGATTTGTTCTGTCTAACCTTAGAATTTGTTCTACCCAACCCTAGCATTTGATCTGTCTAACCCTGGAATTCGCTGTACGTTCGCTCTGCCCAAATCCATTGTTTCTTTTGTCCCAGTTTCAGGATTTCTTCTACAAGACCTTGTAGTTTGTTCGACTTTATTCTGAAGTTTACTTTACCCCAGCTTGGAGTTTGTTTTATCCCAGCCCTGGAGTCGCTCTACCCAAACCTGGCGTTTGGTCTGCTGTATAGCTAAGCTTGCAGTGTTTTCAGCCTTCTTTCGATTCCTTAGATTTGTTCTGCCCATCTCTCAAATTCTTCCTCCCAACCCTAGACTTTCTTACATCGAACCTCTGACCAGCTGTAGAGCTTGTTTAACCAATCCTGGAACTGTTCTGCGTTAACTATCCCTTAAACATGTTTTGCCGACCCTGGAGTTCTTTCTGCTCAGCCCTGGAAGGCTGTTTGTTTGTTTGTTTGTTTGTTTGTTTGTTTGTTTGTTTGTTTGTTTGTTTGTTTGTTTGTTTGTTTGTTTATTTGTTTGTTTGTTTTACCCAGTCTATTTCAGCCAATCATAAAGTTTGATTTTTCTCAACCGTAGAGGTTTATATATCCCCTAACCAACCTTGAAATTGATTCGATCCAATCCTGGAGCTTCTCCTACAGCCCAGCCCTTATGCCTCCTGTCAAAATAAGTCCGTAAGAAAAAGAGTGGATATTTTGAATGAAGCAATTCACGAATATTTCATCGCAGATCTCTCCCTTCCACATCAACCCCCTCCTCTTCTCCCTTCACTCTTTCTCCCCTCTCTCCCTCCTCCTCCTTTCTGCTCATCCATTGTAATAGTATGCTGGTGAAGTTGCCATGACAACACACACACACACACACACACACACACACACACACACACACACACACACACACACACACCACGCGCGCGCGCGCACGCACGCACGCACGCACGCACGCACGCACGCACGCACGCACGCACACACACACACACACACACACACACACACACACACACACACCAGGGGAGGACGGAAAGGACTGGCAATGCAGATTTGGCTCTTGCAGACAGGTTAGTTAAGGGGTCCACGCCACAAACACCGCAGGCCTGAAAATGTTAAAGAGAAAACGTGACTTGCCGGAATCAGCGGGGCGGGGAGGGGGGTGGGAAAGGGGGGGGGGGGGGGGAGGCGGTTTGAATAGTAAGTGAGATGCAGCATACCACGCCCAAGGCGTTTCATTTCATGAACTCAACCCCCCCCCCTTCACACTTCCTTCCCCTCCCTCCACTCCTTCCCTGTGGCTGGTGTTTCACTGTAGAGACACGTTTCTCTTAACTCCATCTTTCCAGGGGGGGAAAAAATGAAACTCGTATGAGAACAACAAGGGAAACTGAAGCGTGAACATGGACGTGTCTGAAAAT
>CM031599.1:72471242-72478742 GCA_018398815.1 Conus ventricosus | reverse complement strand
AAAAAAAGATGAATAAAAGAAATGATGACTGAAAGAAACAGGTAAAAAAAAAAAAAAAAAAAAAGAAAGAACAATAACAAAAGAAGAAAAAGACCCCCTCCCCCAAATAAAATCAAAAAAACAAAAAACAAAAAAAAGACAAGGAAGGAGAGATGCAAATGAACATGGAAAGGGGAAAAAAAAAACCCCAAAGAAACAACGAAAAAGAAAGAGAGAAAGAAAGAAAAAAAGAAAGAAAGAAAGACAGACAGAAAGACAGATAATGAGATTTTTTTTTAAAAGCCAAAGGCTTGCAATGCTGCGAAAGTAGACAGAAGGAAGGAGAGAAAGAAAGAAAGAACGAAAGAAAGAAGGAAAGAAAGAAATCAACAAGGAAGCCAAGACACACAGAAGAGAAAAAGAAGAGAGAGAAGAGAAAAAAGCGAAATAAGAAGACGACAAGCCAGCCACTGGCAGGCAATGTTTTCAGATGGCACCTGCTGCTGCCTCTAAGGGAAAATCCATTTCACTTTCAATGCCAGAGTTCCTCCAGCCCAGATGACCACTAAGGCCCTTTCAGGGGCTGAAGAAATCAATGATGCCAAGAACAATGCAATACAAGCCGATACAACGGAATGCTACGCTAGAAAATGCTATACAATGCGTAGCACTGAGGTTTGTTACAAGTGAACAGAACACACTGCACTACTGTATGATAATATGTATCCCAGCCGATGCAATCCAGTGCAGTACAGTTGTGCACGTATTGATATGTAGCAGTGTACTGAAGATAATGCTTACGATGCAATGTAATACTATTCAGCATAATGCTATGGGTAGTAAAATTATGCAATCAAATGCAAAACAACTTGGTATAATACAATACAATAAAATGCTATACAGTTGGCCATAATGAAGAAGAGAATAATTCAGTAATACATTATAAGACAGTAAAACGCAACAGTACATATAACGCAATTGGAAGACAACAACGCGTGAATGAAATGTATCACATCAAAATACAATTGAACACAGTGGATCACGTTAAAAACAATGCAGTGTAAAATAGTTATGAATATAATTCAGTACAAGACGTATCGATACACGTTAACATGACACGATACAATAGTATACAACAGGATACAATTGAACACAATTCAATGCGCGTCACTTCCATTACAACGTGTACACAGTACAAGACGAGGCAACACAACATAACAGAACACCACTCGAACAAGCCATCGATCACTTGTACGGGGTGCGTGCGAGCGTACGTGTGTGCGTGCGTGCGTGCGTGCGTGCATGCGTGCGTGCGTGTGTGTGTGTGTGTGTGTGTGTGTGTGTGTGTGTGTGTGTGTGTGTGTGTGTGTGTGTGTGTGTGTGTGTGTGTGTGTGTGTGTGTGTGTGTGTTGCGCACGTGCAGAAATCACACTTCTTGTTATTGTTACTGTTGTTGTTATGGCTGCTGCTGCTGTTGCTGTTGCTGCAGCTGTTGTAATTGACAATCTTGTTCCTGTCGTTGTTCTTATTGATTTTGTCGTGTCCATTGTTTTCGTTGTTGTTTATAGTTAGTGTCATTTTTGTCGCCCTTGCTGTTGTCGTTGCTGCTGGTGGTGCATTTATAGTTGTCGTCATCGTCGCTGTCGTCGCTGTCGTCGCCGTTGTTGTTGTTGTTGTTGTTGTTGTTGTTGTTGTTGTTGTTGATGTTTTTGTGTTGTTGTTGTTGTTGTTGTTGTTGACGGCAATCACCAGCTTTCTTCATTCACTTCTCTTGTTCTTCCCTTTCTTCCTCCTTCCCATACTTCTGTCTTTGTCATGTTGGGTTTTTCCTTCCACTCCTTCATGCTCCTTCCCTTCGTTGGCCTTCTTCGTCCACTGTGGTTGGGCGTATGCTACATCCATTACGCTAAACTGGAAGTTTGCTACATCCATTACGCTAAACTGAAAGTTTGCTACATCCATTACGCTAAACTGGAAGTTTGCTACATCCCTTTTGCTAAACTGGAAGTTTGCTACATCCATTACGCTAAACTGGAAGTTTGCTACATCCATTACGCTAAACTGGAAGTTTGCTACATCCATTACGCTAAACTGGAAGTTTGCTACATCCCTTTCGCTAAACTGGAAGGATGCTGTCTTTTCCATTCCAAATCTGTGACACAGTGTTTGATAATAACACAACGCAAACACGTAAAGCAAATGGCATCATCTGGACTAAATGTTTTCAGTAGTTCTGCATTAGAAACGTCTCTCTCTCTCTCTCTCTCTCTCTCTCTCTCTCTCTCTCTCTCCTCTCTCTCTCTCTCTCTCTCTCTCTCTCTCTCCGTATGTGTCTTGTCTCCATGCATAGTGCTCACTTCACACACACACACACACACACACACACACACACACACACATACACACACACACACACACACACACACCACACACACACACACACACACACACACACACACACACACACACACACACACACACACACACACACACACACACACTCGTCTGATATCCTCAATGTGGAAAGACGTTAACTTGAAGACAACAACAACGATAAATTGAAGACAACAACAACGACGACAACAACACAACAACAACAACAACAACACACACACACCACACACACACACACACACACACACACCACACACACACACACACACACACACACACACACACACACACACACACACTTTTTCCATCTTCTCTTTCATTCTTCTGTTCCTATTTCTTCACGATACCCTCCCTCAACTCCACCCACTCCCACCCCCCCCCCCCCCCCCCTTCTGCTCATTCTCTCAGAAGACAAGACCTGAGGTTCCCATTTTTGGCAATGGCGTAAGTGGGAGATTGAATGGCTGCTCAGCATGAAGCGGTTTGTTGTCCAATCGCCTATACCCAGCGTTTAACCTTCTCCGCTGCCTTTGTTGCGTGTCTTCCCTGTTTGTCTATGTCTGTTTCTTTTTGTCTCTCCTCTTCCCTGTCTGTCTGTTTCTCTCTCTCTCTCTCTCTCTCTCTCTCTCTCCTCTCTCTCTCTCTCTCTCTCTCTCTCTCTCTCTCTCTCTCTCTCTCTCTCTCTCTTTCTTTCTTTCTCTCTCCTCTCTCTCCTTACCTCCTCTCTCTCTCTCTCTGTTTCTCTGTCTGTCTGTCTCTCTCTTTCTTCTCCCTCCCTCCCTCCCTCCCTCCACTCTCTCTCTCTCTCTCTCTCTCTCTCTCCCTCTCTCTCTCTCTCTCTTTTCTCTCTCTCTCTCTCTCTCTCACTCTCCACCCCACCTCCTGTCTCTGAAGTCAATAGTTTTCTATTAACTTTCTGCCCTTAAATCTTCTCTTCCCTGCTCTCATATTACATTTGTTTGCCTGCCTGCTTCCTGGCCTCCCTGTCTGTCTGTCTGTCTGTCTGTCTGCCTGTCTGCCTGTCTGTATGTCTGTCTGTCTGTTTGTCTGTCTGCCTGTTTGTCTCTGCCTGTCTGTCTGTATCTCTGCCTGTCTGTCTTATTGTTCTTCCTCCTCCTCCTCCTCCTCCTCCTCCTCCTCCACCTTCACCTTCATCTTCTTCTTCTTCTTCTTCTTCTTCTTCTTCTTCTTCTTCTTCTTCTTCTTCTTCTTCTTCTTCTTCTTCTTCTTCTTCTTCTTCTTCTCATTCTTGTTGTTCATCTTGTTGTTCTCCTTGTTCTTGTTCTTGTTCTTGTTCTTCCTCCTCCTCCTCCTCCTCCTCCTCCTCCTCCTCCTCCTCCTCCTCCCTTCTTTTTTCTTCTTCTTCTTCTTCTTCTTCTTCTTCTTCTTCTAATTCCTCCTCCTCCTCTCCTCCTCCTCCTCCTCCTCCTCCTCCTCCTCCTCCTCCTCCTTCTCCTCCTCCTCTCTCTTGTCTTCTTCTTCTTCTTCTTCTTTCTTCTTCTTCTTCTTCTCTCTTCTTCTTTCTTCTTCTTCTTCTTCTTCTTCGAATTCCTCTCCTCCTCCTCCTCCTCCTCCTCCTCCTCCCTCCTCCTTCTCCTCCTCCTCCTCCTCCTCCTCCTCCTCCTCCTCCTCCTCCTCCTCCTCCTCCTCCTCCTCGTCTTTTTCTTCTTCTTCTTCTTCTTCTTCTTCTTCTTCTAATCTCCATCTTTGCAGTCTCTCAGCTGTTCAGCATTCTAACAAAGATGCTACTGTGCTTTAAAAAAAAACAACAAAAAAAAACCCCAATGTGATTCGCCTTTTAATATTGAAAGTGTTAACTTTCAAAACATCGATCAATCTATCATGCCCTTGTCCACCCTCATCCCTAACCACCACCTTTCCTTTCCCTTTAACTTGAAACATCCCCCAAACTCCACCCTTTCTAACCCCCCTCTCCCCCCTCTCCGCCCAACCTCCCACTTCCCACCCCCACCACAAGAAAAAACATGTCTTGCTCGGCTGGATCGCCGGATTCCTATTGTCTTGTACTCTTTTTCTTGACAGCTGATCTTCTTTCTTTTCCATTGTATGTATCGTAGGAAAGCGCTGGTATTTCCTATTCCTAGACCAGCTTGGTGGACTTTGCTTCAGTTTGACATGTGTTTGCATTGAACTGTAACTAGCATGATGGGACTGGTGTTAAGGAATCGGCCTAATGGTAGCGCTAGAGGTTAGACATTCTCAAAAGAGCCAGTACTTATGCATAGATGCGCTTGAAGGCAAACATTGAGGTTTTATATATATATATATATATATATATATATATTATATATATATATATATATATATATATATATATATATATATATATATATATATAATTATAAACAAAGCTTGCTCTTATGTCTTAGATTGAAGAAATAGGGGGAGATACGCATTCATATCTGCAGTGGTAGATGATTCTGCCTAACTAACAGTATGTGCTTGAGTGGGTGAATGGGGAAAAAAAAATAAATGCTTCTCAAAATGAGCCTTCAGCAAGCTTATATTCTCCAAGGGGGAGAGACATCCTCCAATAGGGAGGGAAACTCACTAACATATAACTCTTGGTCATATACCGATATTTCGAAACTTGGTGGTTTCTCCTCAGTGACCGCGGGAAAGTGGTAATTTGACTCCTCTGCCTTTTCAGTTTTAAGAAGAATGCAATCCCAGAAAAGGTTGGTGTGCAATACCGTAGTATGTTTGTTGAGTTTTCAAAAAACCAACCAAAGGTGCCATCTAAGAAGCAAAAGAAAATCATAAAAGAGCAAAACAAGCTACATTTTCTGGGATTGCATTCTTCTTAAAACTGAAAAGGCAGAGGAGTCAAATTACCACTTTCCGCGGTCACTGAGGAGAAACCACCAAGTTTCGAAATATCGGTATATGACCAGGAGTTATATGTTAGTGAGTTTCCCTCCCTATTGGAGGATGTCTCTCCCCCTTGGAGAATATAAGCTTGCTGAAGGCTCATTTTGAGAAGCATTTATTTTATTTTTCCCCATTCACCCACTCAAGCACATACTGTTAGTTAGGCAGAATCATCTACCACTGCAGATATGAATGCGTATCTTCCCCCTATTTCTTCAATCTAAGACATAAGAGCAAGCTTTGTTTATAATTCAATATTTCTTGCAGTCATTGCAACACCAAGCTGCTCTGTAAGTTGCTGGAACGGTGCGGTACTTTCCTTGGAATTTATTAGTTTGTTGTATTTTAGTCCCTTGCGGATTCATTCCAAGAACTGGCCCTCAGCACTTGTGTCTTAGAGGATATCTTTTTATATGTTCTACTTTTCACAAGAAAATGTAGCTTGTTTTGCTCTTTTATGATTTTCTTTGCTTCTTAGATGGCACCTTTGGTTGGTTTTTTGAAAACTCAACAAACATACTACGGTATTGCACACCAACCTTTTTTGGGATTGCATTCTTCTTAAAACTGAAAAGGCAGAGGAGTCAAATTACCACTTTCCGCGGTCACTGAGGAGAAACCACCAAGTTTCGAAATATCGGTATATGACCAGGAGTTATATGTTAGTGAGTTTCCCCACCTATTGGAGGATGTCTCTCCCCCTTGGAGAATATAAGCTTGCTGAAGGCTCATTTTGAGAAGCATTTATTTTATTTTATTTTTCCCCATTCACCCACTCAAGCACATACTGTTAGGTAGGCAGAATCATCTACCACTGCAGATATGAATGCGTATATCTCCCCTATTTCTTCAATCTAAGACATAAGAGCAAGCTTTGTTTATAATTCAATATTTCTTGCAGTCATTGCAACACCAAGCTGCTCTGTAAGTTGCTGGAACGGTGCGGTACTTATCCTTGGAATTTATTAGTTTGTTGTATTATATATATATATATATATATATATATATATATATATATATATATATATATATATATATATATATATATATATTTCTTTATTTATTTATTCATAGATAGATAGATATAGATATATCTTTATCTATATAATTATACATATATATGTATATATACACACACATACATACAAACACACACACACACACACACACACACATATATATATATATATATATATATATATATATATATATATATTCTTTATTTCTTTATTTATTCATAGATAGATAGATATAGATATATCTTTATCTATATACCTATACATATATATGTATGTATACACACACATACATACAAACACACACACACACACACACACACACACACACACACATATATATATATATATATATATATATATATATATATGAATATTTATATGTATACACACACACACACACACACACACACACACACACACACACACACACACACACACACACACACACCACATACAAACACACACACACACACACACACACTCACACAAACACACACCACCTACACACACACACACACACACACACACACACACACACACACACACACACACACACACACACACACACAACACACACACACACACACCACACACACACACACACACACAAATACACACACCAAACCTGTCACAGTGTACTTTAGCATCCTCTTTACTTTTTCTTCTTCTTCTTCTTCTTTTCGTCCAGGCGTTTGTACATTTAGGAAGAGAAGGAGGGGAGGAGGGGTTGAGGAGATTGAGGAGACATACATCCACAGAATCGATTTTGACTGGACATGGTAAGACGAGCCCTGGTGCGAGCCTTCTCCAGACAGTTTCCGATGGCCATCTGCACTTCCCTGCTTCATCAGATAGGCGCAAAAACCAGGCGTGCTCATTCCACAAGACCCTTCTGCCATACTGCCCCTAGTGTCCGTACTGTGTTCTCTCTCCTTTGGGCTTTATCGGCTCTGAGACTGGTGGATTGTTTTAAGAGTGGACAAGGGAATATAGGACACGAGTACAAGGGGTGAAGGGATGCAGGAGTTTCAATGTTTTTAATCAGGGGTTTCATCTCGCAAGCCATCGTCAAACATTGACAACCACCAGGCACTCATCATTTTATCGCAGGACCCCCCTAATGTTATCTGATAGGACCTGACCTCCTAATGTTATCTGATAGGACCTGACCTCCTAATGTTATCTGATAGGACCTGACCTCCTAATGTTATCTGAT
>CM031599.1:72456242-72458742 GCA_018398815.1 Conus ventricosus | reverse complement strand
GGGAAACCCCTTGCCCCCCCGACCTCCCCATTTCCCCATCCCCGCGCAAGAAGAATGCCCGGGTTAAAAACCTAAATCCCCCGGTTTCCCCTATTGGGGGTTTCTTTTCTGCAGTTGATTTTTTCTTTCTTTTAGGGTGGTATGGTTGCTGCGGGTTCCCTAAACTGACTCACCAAAATTACGGTTGCATCACGTTTTTCCCAAAAGAAACCCGGGACACCCACTCACCTAAACATTGACACCAGGCAACAGAACAACACTTCTTTTTTTTTATCTGCCCGAGCCTCAGAAAAACACAAATAATAAATCAAAATCATTAAAGGCCGGCACGCCAACCAAAGGCGACACACAACAAATCTGCCCCTCTATATTACTAGCTATTAGCGCTGCGGGGGCCCAACTTTCCCCGAGACAAAGACGACGACGAAAACGGGGAAGGCGACAGACAAATGAAGAGGAGAAAGATGATGACTAAAACGTCAAGTAAAGTCCAACACAGGACGTAAAAACTTAAAGAGTGGCTCAAAACCCTTACCACACTCACGTCACTCTGCCGGCGGCAAGGTGACAGTCTCACAAAAGGAGCTGTGGCTCACACACAAACACGGAACACAGCACGGCCTGGGCCAACGGGGTCGCTTTTTTAAAAAACTGGGGAGGGGGCGCTCTGGCTTGGCAGCAGGCGCCCTCCAGCCCAACGGGCTCCCCGGGTAGTCGCCCCCGGGGCGCAGTGGCAGGTAGGGGGGTTGTCGGCACTCAGGCCGCCTCTCGAAAACCCCGACAAAAGGGTGGAGAAAAGGGGGGTAGACGCAGCAAAGGGCCTTGCCCCCTCAGAAAATGGGCAGCCACCCCCCCCCTCATCCGGGGAACCCTTCTCCCGGGGGAAACGATTGACTCCCTTTTGTTTACAGGGCAAACTTTTCATTACAACCCACGACTACTTTCATTTTCTTTAAAGCCACATAAATTTTAAATAGAACTTGAGACAAACTTTAGCATATTTTTTCTTCAAAACTTAAAAACTTTCCCTTTTTCCGGGAAATTTATAACAAAAAACAACTTTCTTTTTCCAGAATCAAAACACTACAACAGCCCCCTTTTTCCGGGAATTAAAACACTACAACATTCCTTTCCAAATCAAAAACAAAAACAACACCCCCTTTTTCCCGGAATCACAACACTAAAACGGGAAAAGGGTTTTCCTTTAAAAAACCTTTTCCCAGAAATTTTTTTTCCCCAAAAGGGGGAAAGGAAATTTCCCCCTAGACCCTCTTCAAAAAAACCAGAATGCAATTCATTAAAAACCCAATTTAAATTGATGACTTTTTATCAAACTATAAACATCACGACAAAAAGTTCATTTTTTTTTCCTGTAAACAAAAGACAAGAGTGTTTTATTTTCATTTTAAAATCAAAAAAGATTTTTAAAAGGTTTTCCCCCTTTTTAAAAAATTCCCTCCCACTTCCCAAAATAACAGGGGAAAAAAATTTTCCCCAACCCCCCTTTTTTACCAACACAAAAAGCATTTTAATATTCATACAAGAGTGAGTTTAAAAACTCGCCACATCAAAAAAGAAAATCATTTATATAAAGTCCCCGTCGCTCACTCATCTGGAATTCCCCCTGCCCTCTCCTCCCCAAAAAGAAACAGGGGTCCCTTTAACCCCAAATGGGGAAAAACGTCCTTCTGTATGGTTCGAAACGTGGCGAACAACAAGACAAACACCCACAAAAAATCCCAAAAATTTAAACAAAAGATTTTCGCGAAACACTGGGAACATCCCAAAGGCCAAGTTTTTTGGGCCAACCCCGAACTTGGGAAAAAGACCAAGCCAAATTTCCCGTAAATCAAAATCCAAAAAAAGGAAGTGGGGGTGGTTGGCCACACCCTCAAATCTCCATCCCCCATCACAAGCAAAAACCCCCTTTAATGGGAAACCCCAAAGGGGAAAAGAAGAGTGGGAAGACCAAAAACAACATGGAAGGAGTCCGAGCGGAAAAAAGGGCCCCCGGGAAAACCCTGGGGCCCAAACTGAAATCTCCCAAATCCAGTCCGCTGGAAGATTTTGGGTTGGGGGCCCAGTTCCCCAGGGGGAAATTTAGAACCAATCAATAACAAGTGTCGCTCACTCTGGGGGGCGTAAAAATCCCTAGCATCAAAACTCCCCTCTTTTTCGCAAAACCCCATTGTAAAAAAAAACCTTTTTTTCAAACAAAGTTCATAACTGGTTAAGTCACAGTAAAAAAAAAAAACTTTTTTTTTTGAAGACCACTTTTTCCCTTTTTCACCACTCATTTTAAATTTTTTCCCAAAGCATTTTTTTTGCTACCCTATAAAATCAAAGGAAAACCCGAACACAACAAATACTTTTTTTTAAAACAAAAACCTTTACAAGTGCGCTGCCGGGGTTTCAGTCGCTTTTAACCGGGGAAAAAACGGTTTCGGTTTTCTAATAAATAAACAGGGGTGAGAAATTTCCCGACTGCCCACCAAAAAAA
>CM031599.1:72446242-72448742 GCA_018398815.1 Conus ventricosus | reverse complement strand
CAACACACAGAAGCAAACACATGCGCACGCACGTGTGTGCACATGCACGCACACAGGCGTACACATGCACACACACAGGCACGCTCACACACACATGCACATACACATGGACACACACGCATGCGCGCGCGCGCGCGCACAACACACACACACACAACACACACACACACACACACACACACACACACACACACACACACATGAACACACTATGAGTTCCCCCCTTCTCTCTCTCTCTCTCTCTCTCTCTCTCTCTCTCTCTCTTCTCTCTCTCTCTCTCTCTCTCTCTCTCTCCATAGTTGACAGTTGCAAAAGAAACGAATGGGTCGCCAATGTTTGCAGCATGCAGCACCATCAAACAACGTTATCGCGTATCTACACATAAGTGGTGTAACCGAAACAGCTATTTTCTAAACCTTTGTTATATAACACCCCAATCATAAACTCTATGCCTTTTGCAGAGCGCCTCAGGGAATGTTTTGCAAACCTGACTAACTGCTCGGAGCCGAAGACACAGAGTAAGCCACATCCTTTCTCCAGCCTGGCAGTCCTTTCCCCTTCGCCATCTTCCCACCCCCAATATCCTGGCTCTGCCTCCCGGCCATTTAGGCAGGCTGAACACAGGCACGGCCAGTTCTCTTTTCTCCACTGAACTGTCTGCCTGCATGTCGTCCATCACGGGCTTTGCTGAAGCATAAATGTTCACAGATCTCTCTGGGCACTGAGAGAGAGAGAGAGAGAGAGAGGATGAGAGGAGAGAGAGAGAGAGAGAGAGAGGAGAGGGGGAGAGGGGAGAGAGAGAGGAGAGAGAGAGAGAGAGGGAGAGAGAGGAGAGAGAGAGAGAGAGAGACAGACAGACAAACAGACAGACAGGCACACAGACAGACAGGCACACAGACACACAGACAGACATCCAACCACACAGACACATGAAGATAGAGAGACAGAAGAATACGAAGAGGAGAAGAAGAAGAAGAGAAGAAGAAGAAGAAAAGGGGAAAGAAGAAAGAAGAAGAAGAAGAAGAAGAAGAAGAAGAAGAAGAAGAAGAAGAAGAAGAGAAGAAGAAGAAGAAGAAAGAAGAAGAAGAAAGAAGAGGAGAAGAAGGAAGAAAGAAGAAGAAAGAAGACGAAAGAAGAAGAAGAAGAAGAGAAGAAGAAGAAGAAGAAAGAAGAAGAAGAAAGAAAGAAGAAGAAGAAGAAGAAGAAGAAGAAGAAGAAAGCATGAAACTAAAAGGTTATTGAAAATATTGTAATAAAATAAATGAGAGTTTGACATTTAATCGAATAAAATAAAACACACATACAAACAGCTACCAAATGTGTAATTATAAATACAGGTAATTTGTTTCTGTCTTTAAAAGTGCATAACAAAAAAGGAATGGCTGTCATTTCACCTCACAATCCTCGTGTTTTAACGATGATGTCAGTCCCGTTCTGAGGCTGTATTTATACTTCTTAAGCTGTAGACAGAAAGGATCTAATAAATATTCCAGACTAGGAAGACCAAGGACAAACATGTCCTGTATTGATCAAGGTTTTCAATCACACTCCAGAAAATCTCAATAGTCTCTGCGGTGGGGAGAAAACACGAACATCCACAATGCCACGTTATGGAGGAGCAGACATCTTTGATATCCAGAGATTGTCACGCTAAAAAATCGAACAGCTTGAAAGACACTGTCCACAAAGACTGTAACAGTTGAGCGTGAAGTAAGGACATGAAGATAAACATCAGCCATTTTAGCAACATGCTAATTTCTGATGTAGACATGATGGATTTATGTGAAGCAGAGAGATGAAAATAACCATCAACCATTTTGGCGACATGCCTGTGTCTGATGCAGACATGATGGAATTGTGTCAAGCAGGGACGTGAAGATAATCATTGGACATTGAAATGCCTGTTTCTGATGCAGACACAATGAGATGATCACCTATCCCAGAGTCTTGAAGACCGTTGGGATGCCACAGAAGACTTTGCAACCAGATTTCGCCACTCTTCCCAATTCTCAGACGCTCTTAAGCAGTTGCGGAGCGTGAGACCCGTCCACGAACTGATGTTGCCCTCCCATCTCTCTGTCTGTCTTCCTCTCCTTTTGCTCCCTCCCACTGTTCCTTGTAGAATGGTTTTGGCAAGTCCTCGGATCTTGCTAAATGACCATACCATCTCAGTTTCCTTCTTTATACAGTGGACAACACGTCTTTGCATGGTCCAGTGGCTTGCCTTAATCTGGTCTGGATCTCCAAGCTGGTAATGCAGTCTTTGTATGAGATGCCAAGGATCTTGTGGAAGCATTTTATCTCTAATATCTGAATCCTTCTTCCGACTTCAGCTGTCAGGGTCCAATTCTCATAGGCATAGAGAAATATGGCATTGGGATGATACACTGCAACAATTTTTGTTCACAAAAAAATGGAGTCCAAGAGACCCAAACAGAGGTGTTTTGAGACCTGGTAAACAATCAGCAATATAATCTTATGGGATTTGTTATAGCAATGT
>CM031599.1:72401242-72406242 GCA_018398815.1 Conus ventricosus | reverse complement strand
ATGAGCTCCCATTTGTTTGAAAATCAGGATGTTTTAGAACGTTGATCAGTCTGCTGACCAATAAATCACAAACCTTATTTCAGCATGCAGTGTGATGCAGTGTAATCGTTCTCAATATGTGTGTGTGCGTATGTGCGGGATGGGGGTGGGGTGGAGGGGGGGTACGTGCGCGTACATGTATGTGTGTGTGTTACATGAAATAAAAACATGTGAAAGAAGGAGATACCACATTACGAGAAGACAGTTTCATAAGTCAGGCTGTGTTCACTTCACACATTATAATTCAGTGTAAACTCTCAGTGAAGGCAACACAGTAGGCCGGTCAGCTGAAAGAACCAAAGTAAAACCATTCAGATTGAAGGCAATGCCTGCATGGCAAAAGTGGCACCCATAATGTTGGGGAATATACATACAAATATAGCGGAGGCCAGACAGTTTCAAAGGTCATCAATTTCCAAACGCCAGACAGTTCCAAGTCTGAAGGAACAGCTGAAGCACTAACAAGGCTTACGATGGAGGAAATCATCCGATTATCACGTTAAGCTGTCTCGCACTGGTTGTACCAGTCCTGGACACAGAACTCGTAACAGAAGAGGAGACCTATGGAGGATAGTTGTGAATGCAGGGAAGCCCGTCTATAAAAGGTGACAGCAGTGTGGGACGATGGCAGGGACAAGAGGGGTGGAGGGTGGTGGTAGTGGTGGTGGTGGTGTGGTTAGGGGGGCTGAATAGGGCGCGGGTAGTATTGTTAAAAACGAACGATTTTTTTTTGGGGGGGAGCAATGTCTGATCTGTTAAGTCACTCCGATTGAGACCTGGTAGTGACTGCTCCTCTTAGACTATGGTGATGAAGCTATGGCTAGACAGCCTGGGTGGGGCTGTGCTTTGGGGTGCCAGAATGTGTGGCACTGAGTCATGCCAATAGGGACTGCTGAGAAAAGAACATGATGTAAACTTGGGCGATGCGGATCATGACATTACCTCCAACCACCTGGCCTCCCACTCCTCCCTCCTCCCAACCTCTTTCAGCAGAAGGCAACATGACACATTGCAATGCTGCGCCATGCACAGTCAGATAGTCAGCCACAGAAGACAGAAGGCAACATGACACATTGCAATGCTGCGCCATGCACAGTCAGATAGTCAGCGACAGAAGACCGTGTTTCATTTATTGGTCCTCTCCAGTCCCTCCCCCCCCCCCCCCCCCTCACCGTCCCATCCATCTCAGACCTCCACTTTTTTGTGCAGTAGTATGGTCTACTAACACCTAAGCACGCACACACACACACACACACACACACACACACACACACACACACACACACACACACACACACACACACACACACACACACACACACACACACACACACACACACACACACACTCACACACACACACACACACACACACACACACACACACAAATACACACAAATACACATACACACACACTAACACACACACACACACACACACACACACACACTCTCTTCTCTCTCTCTCTCTCTCTCTCTCTCACACACACACACACACACACACACACACACACACACACACACACACACACACACTGTCACGACCGACCCCTGGAGGTCTGCCCTGACAGGATCGGTCTAGATGGGAGTGAAGGGAGTGACTGACCTCACACGCCTCGCAAGAGACCCAAGAAAGATTACAATACAACACACCATTTATTCACACCAACATACACATAGTCACCAATAAGCATTTCAACACACACACAACATGCACAATCACAATTAAGCATTCCAACACACACAACATACACATAGTCACAAACAAGCATTTCAACACACACGACAAGCACAATCACAATTAAGCATTTCAACACACACAACATACACATAGTCACAAACAAGCATTTCAACGCACACAACATAACCATAATCATGAATAAGCATTTCCAACACACATTCCTTTCCGTGCTTCATGTGGTTCCCCCACACCCCTGCCTCTCCAAAGTCCACTGGGAGCACCGTATCGCATCAGGTGCCCCAAACCGGGTCTGTTCTTGAACGGAGTCTTTCAATGCCGACACCATTGACACACACACACCCCAAATTGCACGACACAGAGCTAACCACACTGGTCACATGAGCTGTAGGAAGTCCGAGGACAGTGGAGAACGCATCCCGTGGGACGAGGCGTTGTCGCTGAAGGTCCCGGACAGGGGTTAGGACCATCCAGCAAAGTCCACGTGCTCCTCACACTGCGCGGCCCCAACAGCGCAAGCTTCGGGTGAAGCCCCCTGGAGGAGAGAGAACGGAAGGAACTGGAAGGAAAGAAGGGTACTAGAACCCCGCAGTCAGTACGGTCTGAAATATGCTGTTAAATCCTAACAGCCACTCGCATGATGGGCGAGGGGAGGTTTGCTGAATACATTAATAGCACCAGCTCAACACAGACCTGAGCATAACACAGTAAATAAACCAAATGAGGAATGTTCGCTAAAGGTCTTCTCACACGAAGCAGGTAAGAGATTACATTAACAGGCTAAACAAACGAATAGCAATTTATATCTTCATCCTTCCCTCACTCACGTTCAACATTTTCCTTTCTTAGGAACTGAACTAATACAGCAACCATTGCTTTATAACTGCCACCATATTTGCAAATAATAATAATTCAATGGCACAATTATCCCCACATTTTATAGCAACATTTCAAAATAACACAATTCTCCAACCACGCATCCAAACGACCAATCATGCGTGCGCACGCTCGCAAACATAAAACACTCGTTCCCCTTGCACACACAAACAGACGGTGGCCGAAGACTAAGAGACCGGTGATTGTGACAGGGGCGGACGAGCGAGACCAAGCAAGTACCAACCCTGAATCACCAGGTTCTCCCCCATCCCCACCGACTACCGCATCACAGATGCATTGAAAGGAGAAAGAATTTTGGATATAATTTTGATTGGCCAGGTTAAAGATTGAATTAACCAGAAAAGGTGGTCTCAAACAATATTTCTTTTATAATTTTGAAAACAAAAGGAAATTGCGCAAAAGAGAAGAATTAGCCGGCTAACAACAACAAAAAAAAAAAAACCCACGAAACTGATGCTTACCAGCTACCCGTGGGTGACCCAAAAGTGGCGGGTCAAGTGACTCTCTGCCCTCTGTCCAGTCGAGAGGACCAGCAGAGCAGATGCGGAAAAGAGATGACGTCCCTCCCCTACAGGCCGACTGTAGGAATGAAGGTACCGACCGTACCTTCGACGATGTGATAGAGAACCAAAACCGGAGCGGGCGCTCCCAGGGACATCTTCCGCTCGAGTGAAGAGAAAACCTCCTAACCGAAGGCAGCCAACATGCCACCCTACGTCACAGAGTGAGAATACCTCAAGCCTAAGAGGAATGCTGCACGTGCGGCAGGTAAAAAGACAGGTGAGAGGCCGATAGAGACAGACAGTACAAGAGAAAAGTGCCAGCCACCCGTGAACCTGCAGGATGAATTGCACGGACAGTGAAATTAGAGAGAGAGAGAGAGAGAAAGTAAACCTAACCTGAGCTGAACGACATTAAGGTGCAAACACACCACAAGCCACATTAAGGGACTGATACACGACAACCACAACGACAATAAATAAATGAATAATTCTACTACCCTAGATGGGCCTCGTCATAGGCCTCGTGACAAACTCGTGACACACACACACACACACACACACACACACACACACACACACACACACACACACACACACACACACACACACACGCACGCACGCACGCACGCACGCACGCACACACACCACACACACACACACACACACACACAACACACACACACACACACGCACACACATACACACGTACACAAAAAACAATACTTGTGCGGCCGGCGGTGAAATAAGAGATGCTTTGGAGTGGTAACTTTGGGCACGACAAACGGTTAATAAGTTAGAGGGGGAAAGGGGGGTGGATGGGTGGAGGGACTCATAAGCCATCCTGTAAGGCACACTGCCCTGCAGGTTAATTATAGGTGCTGGTTGTCATGGTGTTCAAGGGAGGGGGAAATAAAGTGCAACGTCACGTGTTTGATTTCTGTCAGCATGTACGTGGATGTGAGAGATGGTTTGTGGTTCTCTGTGAATGGTACTCCATGGTACTGCCATCAATACACTGGTTACGAGGTTGTTTTCTGTCTGCGTGTTACTGGATGTGAGTGATGGTTTGTGGTTCTTTACTGTCAAGGGAACTACCATAAATGCACTGGTTACGAGGTTGGAAAGTGTGTAGTGTGTGTGTGTGTGTGTGTGGGGGGGGGGGGAGTTGGTTGAAAGCATTGCATTCTGCATGTTGTGTCAGTGAACATGGTGAAAGCTTCCTACTGTCCCCCCCCCCCCACACACACACACACTTCCACAGATTCTCCTCTCTCTCTCTCCCTCTCTCCCCTCTCTCTCTCTCTCTCTCTCTCTCTCTCTCTCTCTCTCTCTCTCTCTCTCTCTCTCTCTCTCTCTCTCTGTGTCTCTCTCTGTCTTCGTCTCTCCCACCCATTCTGCTCCAACCTCTATGTGGTGCTGTCAACCTGGTCTGCAAAATTACACTGTATGTGGTCATAAATGAGGGAAAGGAAATATATGTCTTTCTACACACACACACACAACCTTTAAAACCACAAATTTCCGAGTCCCAAGGACTAGTTGCTACAAATAAGAGAGTCTGCCAAGGAGGCAATCATCTTACTATTTTGTGTTGCACCCGTGCAGAAGCAAAGCTGTCTGAATAAAGAGGACTGTGACAGAGGTCACACAACAGTGTTGGACGATGTCAAACACGAGAGGTGAGGCGGAAGAAGTTGGGGGATGGGGAGGGAGGGGGGGGGGGGCAGGACTTCAGGAAACGAAAGATTTTTAGGCTTTTAGTGTCTGCTCTGTTGAACTGCCTTCTGACGCCTGATATGGACTGCTCCTTGCTGATTGTGGTTATAGGGTGTAAACGTGGGGGGTGGCGGTGTTGTGGGGGTG
>CM031599.1:72393742-72396242 GCA_018398815.1 Conus ventricosus | reverse complement strand
AAAATCTTCCAAAACCACAACTTAAAAATTACCATTGAAGCAAACAAAAGGGTAGTCAACTACTTAGACATAACACTGGATCTCAACAATCATATATATAAACCATACAAGAAACCCAACGATACACCTCTTTATGTACACACCAAAAGTAACCATCCACCATCTGTATTAAAGACCATACCCCATGGCATAAACAAGAGACTATCAAACTGTCATGCAGTGAGAGAGTGTTCAACAATGCAGGAGTAGAATACCAGGAGGCACTAAAAACAAGTGGATACAATTACAAATTACAATACAACCCAGACAACAACACAAATAAAAGCAAGAAAAATAGGAAAAGAAAAATCATATGGTATAACCCCCCATACGACGGGAAACTCAAAAAAAAACATAGGGAAAGAATTCTTCAAAATCCTAACAACTTCATTCCAAAAGAACACAAACTGTCCAAAATATTTAACAAAAGCACTGTCAAACTATCGTACTCATGTATGCCCAACCTCAAAAACCTGATTGACGCATCCAACAAATGAAAATCAACACAGCAAAGAAGGGTGAAGAAAAGAATCTTGCAATTGCACCAGAAAGGAGCAGTGCCCACTAAACAACAAATGCCTTCACAGCAACATTGTATACCAGGCTACTGTGACATCAGAAAATGAAAAAGAAACATACATAGGGATCACTGAAAACCACTTCAAAACCAGATATGCAAACCACAAACAGTCATTTAATAAAGAAAAATATAAAAACCAAACAGAACTGAGCAAATATATCTGGAAACTTAAAGACGCAAAAACAAGCTACAATATATCCTGGAAAATCATAAAAAGAGCATCACCATACAGCAATGTTTCAAAAAGGTGCAACCTATGTTTAACTGAAAAATGGTTAATACTATGCAAACCACACTTAGCAACTTTAAACACCAAAACAGAAATAGTAAACAACTGCAGGCATAAATGGAAATCGTTGTTAGTAAACACACCCAAAAACAAAACCTGAAAGCCCCCCCCCAAAAAAAAAAAAAAAAACACGTGCAGCCAACCCGCACGTGCAAACAACCCCAAACGGGAGCCCACACGCTATATAACATCGGCGGTGGGCAAACCAAAAACCATCCTGATGACAGCGCAACACGCTCGAAACAAATTTGTAGAGTTTTAACATTCCTTTTTAATATCATTAAACATATATATATATATATATATATATATCATACACATTTGACATATACATTTTCCACAATACAGCAAGAGCATACGGATAATATATCAATGCATAAAAAAGTATGTTGCTTCAGATGCACATTCAAAGAGACGTCAATTCAAATATTATGAGAATTTTAAAATAAAAAATAAAAAAAAAATTGAGAAATGGAGACTGGATTACGGAGATGCGTATTAGATTGAGGTTTTGTTGTTGTTGTCGATTTTTTTAAAAGTATTTGTGTAAAAAAAAATCATCGGCATGTAATTGTACCATACAGCATCAAAGCTGTTTTGATCATTGTTGACTTTAGCATTATAGAGTTCGATTTTGAATCTGCTGCTTAGCTGGCTCTGAAAAACTGAAGCATTTGGCCTACGTCTTTCAATCTTACACTTGTAAATATGAGATTTAGCAGACAAAAAACTATCTTACCAGACAAACCGCAGTAGAGGCCAGACAGTTTCAAAGGTCATTAAGCCAAAATGTCCAAGTCTGAAGGAATGGCTGCAGCAATAACTGGAAATGCCAACGAGACCATCATCAGATTATCACGTCTGGCACTGGTTGTAGCAGCCCTGGGTACAAAAGTCTTAGCGTGAGAGGACGGCTATGTTGGATGGACATGGTTGTGAAGAAGCCTTTCTTTTAAAGGGACAGTAGTGAAGGAAGAGGCTGAATTAAGAGGAGGGGACGGAGAAGAAAGTCCGGGGGTGGGGGGGATGCATCGTTGGAAATGAAAGTTGTGTTGTGTGTGTGTGTGTGTGTGGTGTGTGTGTGTGTGTGTGTGTGTGTGTGTGTGTGTGTGTGTGTGTGTGTGTGTGTGTGTGTGTGTGTGTGTGTGTGTGTGTGTGTGTGTGTGTGTGTGTGTGTGTGTGTGTGTGTGTGTGCGTGCTTGCGTGCGTGCGTGCGTGCGTGCGTGCGTGCGTGCTTGCGTGCGTGCGTGCGTGCGTGCGTGCGTGCGTGCGTGCGTGCGTGCGTGCGTGTGTGTGTGTGTGTGTGTGTGTGTGTGTGTGTGTGTGTGTGTGTGTGTGTGTGGTGTGTGTGTGTGTGCGTGCGTGCGTGTACGATGCAGCGTCTGATGATGACTCGGCATGGATGTAGAATGATTGTGGATTGTGGTTATGGTGCTGGAGCGGAATGAGTGGGATGTGAGTAATACCACATGGTGCTCAGGAGAAGAAAAAGAAAATGACACATATGCAAACATAGGCAGTGTAGATCACTAGGATGTCCCCCTGACCTCGCTAAGCTCTCCATTCCACCTAGCCTCCTTCAGCACAATGCA
>CM031599.1:72383742-72388742 GCA_018398815.1 Conus ventricosus | reverse complement strand
TGAGGATCAGGGAGTAAGATTCATAGGGAAGGAACGGGAGTGTTGGTCTAGCAGGAAACGTAAGCAAATAATCGAACAAGGAAGCCAGGATATTCCAGAGAGGCGTTCTCTCCGGGTTTTTTTTTTTATACGTACTGCAGATTATTACTATGTTATGTCTTTACCTTGACGGTGGTTTCCAAAGCAACTGAGACGACAGTGGGTGGGGGTTGGAGTGGGGCTATGCTCACTCACTCGTAAAGGCGATTTTATTTAAAACATCGTCGTCTATACAGGAGACATACACGCATGTTGGAATGCTGAGTCAGAACAGGCCTCACTGAACACCACCAAGGTCAGTGCACTGTCTCCGTTGATGGGTGACCTCATGACGATATTGATCGTGCCATGCGGGTTGCTGAACTGGAAAGGCGGTGAGGGAGTGGGGTGTGGGTGGGTGGGGAGGGAGGTAACGGCGGTATGGGGTGGTGGAAGAGGCCAGGAGGAGAGGAGGGGGGGGGGGGGGTAGAGGGTTGAGAAACGTGCATGTTGCCATGTAAAGGGGAGACCAAAAAGGGGCAGCATGGCCTTTATGTTGTTGAGGGGACACAAACGAACTGACATTATATAGGTAAGTAAATAAATAAACAAACAAACAAAGAAACACATACATAAATGCATAAATAAATAAACGTATAAATAAATAAACATAAATAAATAGACAAATAAATCATAGTCATCATGATAATCAAACAAAATTCAGGCTGTAAGGTATCTTCTTTTTGTTTTATTTTTCACCTCGAAATAAGGTGGGGGGAAAAAGAATTGGAGATCTTTCTGAAAGATTTGAACCCAAAGGGGACTCTGCACAGAACTCGGCTAGTAGTTAATGACATCACCTGCCTGCCTTCTTTGACAGCTAAACCGAGACAGGTTTGGTCTGTGTGTAAACGGACTTATAATGAGACTTGTCGTCTACTCGTGAATTTCGTTTCCCTCTCAAACAGTTTCTTGATCGTAGTTTTACGCAATATACAGACCTAAAGTTTGTTTTCTTAACATAGTCAATAACTTTGAGCCTAGAACCTACACCTGGTGGAGCAAGAAGAAAACGATCAAGAATTGAAAGAAGAAGAAGAAGAAGAAGAAGAAGAAGAAGAAGAAGAAGAAGAAGAAGAAGAAGAAGAAGAAGAAGAAGAAGAAGAAGAAGAAAGAAGAGGAGGAGGAGGGAAGAAGATTAAGAAGAAGAAGAAGGAGAAGAAGAAGAAGGAGAAGAAGAAGAAGAAGAAGAAGAAGAAGAAGAAGAAGAAGAAGAAGAAGAAGAAGAAGAAGAAGAGGAGGAGGAGGAGGAGGAGGAGGAGGAGGAGGAGGAGGAGGAGGAGGAGGAGGGTTGAGGAGGAGGAGGAGGAGGAGGAGGAGGAGGGAAGAAGATTAAAAAGAAGACGAAGAAAACGAAGAAACAAGAAGGACCAGGAGCAACACACACACACACACACACACACACACACACACACACACACCACACACACACACACACACACACACACACACACACACACACACACACACACACACACACACACACACACACACACACACACACACACACACACACAATATCATTTCACGGGGCATCAGCACAATTGGAAACCAATCAGTCATGTCAGAAAAGGCCGTGATGTTTTGCGGGTTATGACCATGTTCTTTTACTCCTGGTTACACAGCCGTGAATTACATGACGAAAACGGAGCCTGGTCATTCTGACTTTGCCCTGAACTCCTTCGTCTTTGGGCCTCCCTGCCTGATCCACCGGACACTGTTATACATCATTCAAAGCTAATTCACTGCCGTTCCTTCCTGATTTGATTAGAATGAACTTTAAACATCACTGTATTTGCTTGTGTTTTTCCCCAAAAGATGATGATGACAAGCACAAAGGCGATCACGATAAAATACCATGATGATGACAACGATGACGATGATGATGCGAGATGCTGCTGTTTATGATCATGATGAAGATGGTGTTCTTGGTGTTCTCTTAATATTAATCTGTGAATAGACAGTTCTTGTCCAGAACTATTAATTAGTACGAGGAGAATACGAGCAGGCAAACATATTCTCTGTGGTGGTAGTCTTAATCATTAGTGCTGTGTATTCATGATTTGCAAAAGACAAAAATAAGGAGGGGGGAGACAAAGAATTGGAGGAAGAAATGTAAATGAAATTGGTGATGAAGCATGAGGGATAGGAGTGGGAGTGGTAGGAGTGGTGTGTGTGTGTGTGTGTGTGGGGGGGGGGGGGGGGGTTATTTCGGAATAGAGAGAAAGATTGGAAAACAACAGAGCCTTAAACTTTTAATATGAAACCTTCACTAACGGCGTGAGGGAAACCATCGACTTCTACATTGTGAGCGGACGAATTATTTGTCTCTTATAGTCAAGGAGCATGATGGGGCGTGGTAGAGTAGCACTGCTTTTTCCGTATGTATTGAATCAAAAACCGACATAGCTGAGCATACTTAAGGAGTAAGTTAAAAGAACAACGTCTGGAGGAGGAGATCAATACATTAAAATAAAAGTCGAGGGACCGTGCCACCAATTGAATGCAACAAAATCCGAAGAAAGGAGCATGGATTTGTCTCCTTCTTCAGACAGGACAACAACAAACAAACAGACGAAACAAACAAAGAAGCAAACAAACAACAGAAATAAACAGTAAAATGGAGGGAACACAGGCACAGAAGAACGGTTTCTCAGTCACCATGAAGTTAACTAGACTGGAATGAGGTAAGGAGGAGACTGCAGCAGGAGAGTTGGATGGACAAGATGGCGTTGTACAGGGACACGTCTATCAAGTGGCTGGAACTCAACCGTGTGATTCCAAATGTTTCTACTTGAGCATCCTGCACACTGAGCCCCGTGGAACAGCCAGTCTGAAAAAAAAAATAACATCCACGACTTCACTACCCGCTATCTGCAGGTCATGAAGTTAACCACAGCAGCACTCATTCTATGCATGAAGTTAACCACAGCAGCACTCATTCTATGCATGAAGTTAACCACAGCAGCACTCATTCTATGCAGGAAGTTAACCACAGCAGCACTCATTCTACGCAGGAAGTTAACCACAGCAGCACTCATTCTATGCAGGAAGTTAACCACAGCAGCACTCATTCTATGCAGGAAGTTAACCAAAGCAGCACTCATTCTACGCAGGAAGTTTACCACAGCAGCACTCATTCTATGCATGAAGTTAACCACAGCAGCACTCATTCTATGCATGAAGTTAACCACAGCAGCACTCATTCTATGCAGGAAGTTAACCACAGCAGCACTCATTCTACGCAGGAAGTTAACCACAGCAGCACTCATTCTATGCAGGAAGTTAACCACAGCAGCACTCATTCTATGCAGGAAGTTAACCAAAGCAGCACTCATTCTACGCAGGAAGTTAACCACAGCAGCACTCATTCTATGCATGAAGTTAACCACACCAGCACTCACTCTATGCATGAAGTTAACCACACCAGCACTCATTCTATGCAGGAAGTTAACCACAGCAGCACTCATTCTACGCAGGAAGTTAACCACAGCAGCACTCATTCTATGCAGGAAGTTAACCACAGCAGCACTCATTCTATGCAGGAAGTTAACCAAAGCAGCACTCATTCTACGCAGGAAGTTAACCACAGCAGCACTCATTCGATGCAGGAAGTTAACCACAGCAGCACTCATTCTACGCAGGAAGTTAACCACAGCAGCACTCATTCTATGCAGGAAGTTAACCACACCAGCACTCATTCTATGCATGAAGTTAACCACAGCAGCACTCATTCTATGCAGGAAGTTAACCACACCAGCACTCATTCTATGCAGGAAGTTAACCACAGCAGCACTCATTCTATGCAGGAAGTTAACCACACCAGCACTCATTCTATGCAGGAAGTTAACCACAGCAGCACTTATTCTATGCAGGAAGTTAACCACAGCAGCACTCATTCTATGCAGGAAGTTAACCACAGCAGCACTCATTCTATGCAGGAAATTAACCACACCAGCACTCATTCTACGCAGGAAGTTAACAACAGCAGCACTCATTCTATACATGAAGTTAACCAAACCAGCACTCATTCTATGCATGAAGTTAGCCACACCAGCACTCATTCTATGCATGAAGTTAACTACACCAGCACTCATTCTATGCAGGAAGTTAACCACAGCAGCACTCATTCTACGCAGGAAATTAACCACACCAGCACTCATTCTATGCATGAAGTTAACCACACCAGCACTCATTCTATGCATGAAGGTAACCACACCAGCACTCATTCTATGGTGTTGAAAGATTACCCCGAAAAGTTGATAGATCCAAGGATATTCAGCTCAAAGGCCGACAGGTGGATCTATAACACTTCCAGCCACATTACGACCTGCCTTAGCAGACCGTGTTTCCCAGAACTGTCCAAGTCATGCTGCTGTCTGGACTAAACTTTGACCGACTGACCAGGATGACCCTGGAGGTCATGTTCCACGTCACTATGGGTGAACTGGATTGGACAGCTTTCCATTATCAGAGACATTGGGGTTCAGCATCTCAGTAGTGTCTGTTAGGAAGACAAAAAAACTGCTTCAGGCTTTGCTCTTGGTTGCTTAAATGATTCTTCAGATTTCTTATCACATCAGATCGGCCAAGCTGTAATCCAGTTCTTATCGTTGCCTTGCCAGCCAGTGTGTCTGCTCTCTCGTTTCCTTTAACTCCAGCATGTCCAGGGCAGTACATCCATATGAGTCTCTCCAATGGAAGGCTGCGCATGACTTCATTCCAATCAGGGCTTCCCATTCCACTTTTCACTTTCTGAAGTAGGTTCATGGACTCAGTCAGCATCATGGCTTGCTGAGTTTGAAACTGGCTCGTGCATGTAAGCCAGTGGAGTGCTTGTGTCACTGCTTCTACCTCCATTGTCAGACTTGAAGTTTTAAATAAATGTTAGCGAACCGCCCAGAGAACGTGGACAAACGAGT
>CM031599.1:72371242-72373742 GCA_018398815.1 Conus ventricosus | reverse complement strand
CGCGTGATAGACACTCACATGTGCATGGACGTATCTGGCTAATGTGTGGTTGTTTTCTCTAATACTTTAATCGCCACATGCACACATTTACTACGGACACATGACCCTCGCATCATGCGCTAACGGACTCCCTCAGTGACAGGGCACAGTGCCCTCAAGGTCCAAACGTTCAGATCCTTCGTTGCATTCCACATTCTCAAAATCGTTAACTTTTTTTTTTTAACTTTTCAGATTTGTCCATGCATTAAAAGAATCCACTTATGTCAACAACAACAGCAACAACAATAACGATGACGACGACAGCAACAACAACTACAACGACAACAACATTTACAATGACAAGAACAACAACAACAACAGCAAAACAACAGCAGCAGCAACTAAAACAATAATAACAAAAACCCGAAGATAATCGTCGGATAATTATGTCATAGGGCAGTGGCTGATGGATGATGGATGGAGCTGGAGTGTTCCTGTCTCTCAGAGTCAATATATGTGTTGCAGACCCGTAAGTGCCTGAACATCCCCAACAACCACCTCTAACCCCCCCCCCCACCCCACCCCCACCCCCACCCCCAACCCCCGGCCTCCCTCCCTCACCCTCACCGCCCCCCCCCCCCAACACATACATCCTCCACCTAACATCAATCACCTCGCTCCCCTCTTCATCCCCCACGTCTTCTCTGATGTGTCTATGGATGGATATCACATATTATGCACTTCAACCACCCACCCACTTTCACCCAGGCTCTCTCTTCGTCATGATCGTTAATATTCAGATGATTATGCAAATACGATATTCTCTAGCATGTGGCATGCAGACCTGGAGAGGAGATGGGCTCGCCACCATCTCCTCATTGCTCTCACTGATATGCTGTGAGGGGCACTGGTGCAGACTTGCCCAAACCAACTCGCCTGCACAGGCGTAAGTGCGGGGTCCGTTTTGAGACCCCTCCTGCGAATGCTTTCGGGGGTGCCAGCAATCATTTTATGGAGAGAATCATTCTGTTTCAGTTGACTGGCGTGGCTCAAGTGTCGACTACTCAGGAATCTCCCAGCAATCATCGTGATTGGTCGTCCATGGTCCTTTGCACAGACTGCTGCTCTGAGTATAATGGTGGCACTAGAACATTCCAAGCGTAATGAGAGATTTGGTTATACAGACACAGAGACACAGAGACACATGCCCCCTACCCCTACTCCCCGCACTCACACACATACACGCACGCACACACGTACGCACGCAAGCAAGTACGCACACACACACATGAACACACACACACACACACACACACACACACACACACACACACACACACACACACACACACACACACACACACACACACAGTGACACACACACACACTCACTCACACACACACACACACACACACACACACACACACACACACACACACACACACACACACACACACACACACACACATACACACACACACACACACACACACACACACACGCAAACACACACACACACACATACACACACACGCGCGCGCGCGCGAACACACACACACACACACACACACACACACACACACACACACACACACACACACACACACACACACACACACACACACACACACACACACACACTCACACACACATACACAAATACAGAGAGAGAGAGAGAGAGAGAGAGAGAGAGAGAGAGAGAGAGAGAGAGAGAGAGAGAGAGAGAGAGAGGAGAGAGAGAGAGAGAGAGAGAGAGAAATGCATCCACGTACATGTTTACAAAGAGGAAAATATGGATAGACGCACACAGACACAGATACACACAGGCGCTTACACACACACACACACACACACACACACACACACACACACACACACACACACATACACACACACACACACACACACACACACACACACACACACACACACACACACACACACACCACACACACACACACACACTATCAAGCGACCAAGTCAGCACATTTTCAACCAAGAAGCCACCAATCGATCATCGTAACATTATACCGGTGTAACAGCCCATTCTTACCCCCCCCCCCCCCTCTGGAACTTACCCCGGGGTAAGTCTGGGCTAGCATGCGTTTACCCCCGGGTCATTCCAGGACTATCTGGAACTGACCCCCCCCCCCCCCCGCCCCCTAGTTGGAACTGACCCCCCCCCCCCCCCCCAAGTCATCTACATTGTACAAGGTACACAGGCACCTAGGAGACACTGATTAGCTGTAAAATAGTTAAATTCTCTGATATACATTAAAGTGACCAATGGTCAGTGACGCTGACCACTGGTTGTCTGCATTGCACAAGGTATACAAACACTCATGAGACACTGATTAACTGCAAATTAGTCGAACTATCTGATTTACGTCATAGTGACCAGTGGTCAGTGGCACTGACCACCAGTCGTCTGCATTGTACAAGGTACACAGGTACTCGGGAGACTATAATTAGCTGTGAAAAAGAATCTCCGATTTACGTCATAATGACCAGTAGTCAGTG
>CM031599.1:72343742-72346242 GCA_018398815.1 Conus ventricosus | reverse complement strand
CATACGAACAGGTACGGACAGAAGGGAAAAGGCAATTAGAACATAATGATGTGCAGTTCGGGCATCTCAAACCATTACTGTCTGCCCTCATTAGCCTGTTGTCCTGTTTGTGTTTCTTTTCACTTGAAGTCGTTCTGGTGGACTGACCCACTTTGACCTGTAGAAGGGTTCCTGGAACCCCCCCCCCCCCCCCCCCCCCCCCCCCCCCCCCCCCCCTTATCCCACCCCAGCCTTGGCGATTCTCAGCCCTGGCACAGTTGTGTGTGTGTGCTGCTCAAAGGCTCAGCACCTAGACTTCCCAGTTCTCACCAACTCTCAGGCCGATGCAGATGAGTCTTTGGTGTGTTTCATGGCCTTTTGCATCCGTGGAAAAAATACTGTTAACTAAAAGAAAGAAAGGAAGAAAGAAAAAAAAGAAAGAAAGAAAAGAGAAGAAAAAAGAAAGAAAGAAAGAAAGAAAGAAAAAAAAGAATGAAAGAAAGAACTAGGTGAATAAGATAAAAAATGGGAAATGAATGAAATAAATGAAAAAAAATGAAAAGTAAAAAAAAAATAAATAGATACAAAAACAGATAATAAATGAATATATAACTAAATCAATAACTGAATAAATAAATAAATAAACAAACAAATGAAGTTAATTTCCGTTATTTTACATTTTGCATCCTTTTTTTTCCAAACGGTGAAAATCGTTTATCGCCAGATAAGATGTTGTATTATAACATCTGTAGTCAACTGATCTTCATCCTCTTCTCTGCCAATCTTTGAAAGGTTAAAGAAGGGGGCAAATGCTAATCATCACTTGAGAGAACAGAAAACCTTCATTCTGGCCCACTTTCGCCCTCAACCAGTTTTCGGGCGAAAGTGGCCCAGAATAAAGGTTTTCCTGTTCTCTGCCAAGTAAGACTTCAATACCCAAAAAATAACGATTATCTACAAACAAACATACTGTGCAGGGTTATTCGTTTTCAATACTAATTTACTAAACTTTTCAGATTTCAGTTTTTTGTTTAATCCTATGTTTTTCCTGGTCATTTTTCAATAACATCATTTTCGCGCAAACATTCTTCAAATGAGTCTCTGTCTTTCATGTGAAATAAAACTACAGTTTTTTAACTGTTCTCTAAAGTCTTTTAAAAACCGAGTTATATTTCTGACATAAAATCCACACACTTATCCCAGCATGCCTTCCACTGAAAGCTAGTTTTGACAAAGTGTTTCTCTTTTTAACTATGTCTCTTCTGCCGAACAGTCATCTATAATAAATAGTGTCTGCGTTCCTTCAAACAGTCTATAAAACTGTTCTAAACACTCACTCAGTTTATTGCTAGGATTAACTAAATATATGTCATCATCTGTCCATATAAACCTTCTATTATGATATGCTTTGTTCCATTTAAGTGTTGGACAGAAAACCACAATATGATTAAAATTATAACGATAAACTGTTTGTAATAGGTCGAGGACAAATATTGTTTTTCCACAACCAGTTTGTCCACAAATCAATGAACAATGAGGGGTTTTTGTCATAAAGTTTAACTGCTCCATAGTTTTATAACAGAACTTAATCTAATCCGGTTATTGTTTTTATCATGCCCTCTGTTAAAAACTTGTTCAGTATAATAAAATCCTATAAGGCCTAAGTGTGTAAGATTAATCCAATTCAGTGCTGTAAGATTGTTTCTATTTAGACTAATATTGATTTTGTTGCTTGTTGTTATGACCTTAATATCCTCGCCATTGTGAAGAATGACAACAGTAACTTTAAGACTGTCAACGTCTAAGTTTTGCCAGCTAATTAGAATTCCTTTAAAAAGGACGTCACTAACGCCCACAACCCCATCCTTCTCCTTATCTTTTAAGACAGAAATTTCAAATATTATTGTGAACGTGTCCCTCAATTTTATTTGCGCATGAACTGTAATTTTGTAGAAGCATTTTTAAAACCGCTTCTCTTCTGTGGAGGATGTACTGTTTTTTCCCCATACGGCTTTATTCAATCTCTTTCCGACTATTGTCATCTGCATAAGACTTACATGTAAAGGGCCAGAGTTGAATGCTTTTCTGAAACTTTTTTGACGGCTAAAATAGTAAATGGCTTATGAATTCAAATTTTATGTCCCATTCTAATATGGTTCTAAGTGCCATTTGAGGTCAGGTTTTCGAACTATTTTATATTCATACTGGCCAACATTATTGCCTCTAGATTGCGCAGTTGCTCTAGTTTAGAAACTTTTTGTTGTCGCCAACCTCTTTGCGTTTATAATCACCATCTTTAGTGTACTCAAAACCATACAAAGCGCCTATCTCACCATTCTGTTCAAAGTCCGCAACGTCTGCAAGGTCTTTTAATTCTAAGGTATACACCTTACAGGCGCTAATGTAACTCCTGGTTCTTTCTGGCCCACGCGACATTATTTTTAGTAACGTATTATTTTATTCCAAAACAATGTGCAGTTATACATTCACAACTTTCCCCGCTTTCGATTAATCACAAACT
>CM031599.1:72341662-72342742 GCA_018398815.1 Conus ventricosus | reverse complement strand
CACACACACACACACACACACACCACACACACACACACACACACACACACACACACACACACACACACACACACACACACACACACACACACACACACACACACACACACACCACGCACGCACACACACACAAACAACGCCTCAAAAGTGTGTATTTGTGAGAAGATGAAGTGGAATATACTTTTATGTGGACTGAAAGAAAAAAACAACAACATCGTTATTGAATCCTCAGGCCATGGTTGTGTCATGATTGATGTCCGGGCGTGAGGCCCCTTTGGTTTTCTATTGCGAAACTCGTTTTGACCAGCTGGCAGCTGGACGTGAACCCTGGGGGTTGGTCTCTGCACTAGGAATTCAGAAGATTCCTCTCTCGATAGCTTTTTTGTTTTTGTTTTTTGTAGCTCCTCATAAAAGGGGGAGTTATGGGAATCATAGGCATTTTTTGAGTCATAAATTGGCTTCTTCACTTTCGGATAGCATTTTTCACAGAGATTGAGAGAGAGAGACGCTTCAGACGCTTCGTTTTTATTGATAATGGCCTAAACATAGCCTTTATGTCAAGTGGGTGTACATTAATACTTACAGCGCCGAAAAAAAGTAATGCAAATAACCAAAAATGTATAACTGATAACGTTAACACTAATGTTAGGACTCAAAACCGTTACCGAACATTTCTTTCTCCTGACATTAGATGCCTCTGCGAGGTACCTAGCCAGGAAGATATTATCCTGTTATCATCAGAGGATAACAACTGTAAAGGTTCTAATTTTTTGTAGCATGAGAGAGAGAGAGAGAGAGAGAGAGAGAGAGAGAGAGAGAGAGAGAGAGAGAGAGACAGACAGACAGACAGACAGACAGACAGACAGACAGACAGACAGAAGAGAGTATCTTTTTTTTCCTGAAAAGAACGATAAAATAAGTAGAAAAAATAAACGAATACATCTTGTCTGCAGCACTTAGTACATCATCTGCGAAAATCAATGGGGAATCCCTGTGGTGTTTATCTTCTCACGAACTAGCGATAACTTACTAAACACGTGCTCGCGATTAAAAATGGTGTAGTTTGATTGGAAGGGGAAC
>CM031599.1:72324162-72326662 GCA_018398815.1 Conus ventricosus | reverse complement strand
CATTATTCTTGACCCATAATGAACATACCTACAATTTTTCTGAAAGATCGGCCTAGTACTTTTGAGATATTCTATAAAGAAGAAAAACCGTTACAGGCTGTTACAGCCGTTAGTAACGGCTATAACGGGTAAACTAAAACAGCGGGCATCATCCGAGACCCATAATGAACATACCTGCTAAATTTCACAAAGATCGGCCAAGTACTTTCTGAGATATTCCATAAAGAAGAAAAAGCGTTACAGGCCGTTACAGCCGTTAGTAACGGCTGTAACGGTAAACTAAAACATCGGGCATCATCTGTGACTCATAATGAACATACCTGCAAATTTCCAGGAAGATCGGTCAAGTACTTTTTAATATATTCTAATAAGAAGAAAAACCGTTACAGACTGTCACAGCCGTTAGTAACGGCTGTGACGGGGTAAACTAAAACATCGGGCATTATCCGTGACCCATAATGAACATACCTGCTAATTTTCACAAAGATCAGCCAGGTACTTTCAGAGATATTCCATAAAGAAGAAAAAGCGTTACAGGCCGTTACAGCCGAAAGTAACGGCTGTAACGGTAAACTAAAGCATCGCGCATCATCCGTGACCTATGATGAACATACCTACAAATGTTCAGAAAGATCGGCCAAGTGCTTTCTGAGATATTCTATAAAGAAGAAAAAGCGTTACAGGCCGTTACAGCCGTTAGTAACGGCTATAACGGTAAACTAAAACATCAGGCATTATTCTTGACCCATAATGAACATACCTACAATTTTTCTGAAAGATCGCCCTAGTACTTTTTGAGATATTCTATAAAGAAGAAAAACCGTTACAGGCTGTTACAGCCTTTAGTAACAGCTATAACGGGGTAAACTAAAACATCGGCATCATCCGAAACCCATAATGAACATACCTGCTAATTTTCACAAAGATCAGCCAAGTACTTTCTGAGATATTCCATAAAGAAGAAAAAGCGTTACAGGCCGTTACAGCCGTTAGTTACTTACGTCTGTAACGGCCTGTAACGCTTTTCTTCTTTATGGAATATCTCAGAAAGTACTTGGCTGATCTTTGTGAAAATTAGCAGGTATGTTCATTATGGGTCACGAATGATGCCCGATGTTTTAGTTTACCGCTTTATAGCCGTTACTAACGGTTGTAACGGCCTGTAACGGTTTTTCTTCTTTATAGAATATCTCAGAAAGCACTTGGCCGATCTTTCTGAAAATTTGTAGGTATGTTTATTATGGGTCACAAATAATGTCTGATGTTTTAGTTTGCCGCTATTCTGTTACTAACGGCTGTAACGGCCTGTAACGCCTTTTCTTTTTCATGGAATATATCAGAAAGTACTTGGCCGATCTTTGTGAAAATTAGCAGGTATGTTCATTATGGATCAAGGATGATGCCTGATGTTTTAGTTTACCGTTATAGCATTACTAACGGCTGTAACGGCCTGTAACGGTTTTTTTTTTCTTTTCTTTATGGAATATCTCAGAACGTAATTGGCCAATCTTTGTGAACATTAGCAGGTATGTTCACTATGGGTTTACGGATGATGCCCGATGTTTTAGTTTACCGTTATAGCCGTTGCTAACGGCTGTAACGGTCCGTAACGCTTTTCTTCTTTATGGAATATCTCAAAACGTACTTGGCCGATCTTTGTGAAAATTAGCAGGTATCTTCATTATGGGTTACGAATGATGCCCGATGTTTTAGTTTACCGTTGTAGCCGTTACTAACGTCTGTAACGGGCTGTAACGGTTTTTTTCTTTATAGAATATCTCAGAAAGCACGTGGCCGATATTTCTGAAAATTTGTAGATATGTTTATTATGGGTCACGGATGATGCCCGATGTTTAAGTTTACCGTTAGAGGCGTTACCAACGGCCAATAATGGTTTTCGTCTTTATGGAAAATCTCAGAGAGTTCTTGGCCGATCTTTCTGAAAATTTGTAAGTATGTTCATTTTAGGTCACAGACGATAGCCGATGTTTACCAGAATAGCCATTACTAACGGTTACACGAGCTCAAGACGATTTTTTCCTTTTTGGAATATCTCACGCGTATTCAGGATAAACTGGGAGTACGTTTATATGCTTTGCATCTTGTTGTTGTTGTTGTTGTTGTTTTTGTTGTTGTTGTTTTACTTTCTCTCTATATTGTCCCGGTCAATGACTGAACCATGTTTACAGTATTGTATTGATATTTTCTTTTGATCTACTACAGTAACAATGAATGGCTTTCAGCTGTATCCCTGTTACAAAGGCTAGCTCTGCATCACCAAATTGGGATTTTCACTCACCTCTATCCCCGCGCCTCTTTTTACCCTTGCTCTATGTCTTTTTTCCACCAATGAAAAAAAAAGGTTGTGCAACGTCAATTATTGTTAGTGTTTTATATATGTAACATGACGTGCAACGTATACTCTAGACCTTATATTTTTCGACAACTTCACTCTTACAATTTGATGCGCTTTTCATGATAATTATGTGCATATTTCTTT
>CM031599.1:72306662-72314162 GCA_018398815.1 Conus ventricosus | reverse complement strand
TTGGAATGGCCTGGTTGGCAACACTGAAGACCACAGATTCGGCCACTTTTCCTTTCCTCAGTGAGAGACTCCGTGATTTCTTTGGCTTGAACTTCATTCTGGATGAGGCAACTATGTCGTCCAGTCTCTCCAGCACATGACGTGTCTCGTCTTTTTGGATGAAATCACTGTAGTGTCATCCATGAAGGCCTTGAGAGGAGGCATCTTGTATCCATCGCCAAGGTCTGTTTGTCTCGTGTTGTTTGTTGCTGCTTTCAAGATGAGTTCCATTGCCAGCACGAACAGTATCGGGGAAATTGCACAGCCCATTGCAATGCCCACTTCCAAGTTGATCCAATCAGTTGTGTACTCCTTGGTAGAGAACCGCATTGAGAAGCCATTGAAGTACTTCTTGAGCATGTCGCGGATGTTCTTTGGCACATGGTACATCTCAAGAGCCAACTGTATCATCTCATGGGGCACAGAGCCATATGCGTTTGCCAGATCAAGCCACACTACGTCCAGGTCTCTTTTTTCTGTTTTTGCTTTTTGGATTGCGTCCCAGATCATTGTGGCGTGTCCTACACAGCCAGCCACGCCTAGGATGCCACCTTTCTGGACTGACACATCCAAGTACTTGTTTTCCATCAGGTACTTGGTCAGCCTTGCTGCCATGACAGAGAAGAAGATTTTCCCTTCGACGTTCAGTAGTGATATTGGCCTGAACTGGCTGATGTCACTTGAGTTTTGCTCTTTGGGGATGTACACACCATCTGCCGTCATCCACTGGCCGCTGATCTTCTGGTTTCTCCAAGCCGATCGCAGCAGCCTGTGGAGCCACTCCAGCACCTTGGGACATTTCTTGTAAAGCTGGTAAGGTATTCCGTTTGGCCCTGGTGATGATTTGGCTCTGGCTTTGTCGACCACCTTCTTGATTTCCGCCAACGTTGGAGGCTTGCCATTGAACTGTTCCTCAGGGTTGGTTGGCCACACCAGACCTTGAATGTCGAGTGGTGCTTTGCTCTGTGAGTCAGAGTATGTTTTCCTCAGATGCTGCTCAAGAACTCCTTTGTCCACACTTAGGGTCCCAGATTTTGGCTGCTCAAACAGTGTTCTGGCAAACGGGAAGGGGTCTCTGAGAAGCGCTCTTGTGTCTTCTTCTTTTTGCTCTTCCTCTTCCTCGCAGATTCCGCTTTGCTGAGGGCGCTGTGTTTTTCTTTCAGGTCTTCCACAGTTTTTCCAAGCCTTGTTTTTCAGCTGGCAGTGCGGTCTTCATTTGCTTCTTGAGGTTGTTCTTTTGGACTCTGATCTTGTCCATCTTTTCTTGGCGTCTGGATTTCTTTGGAGGTGTTTTCTCTTTGGGTAGTTTTGCTCCATAGGCGTCTCTACATGTGGCATACACAATGTCCCATATGTGGCTAGTTTGTGTTCCCGGGTGCTTTTCCTATCAGTGCATCGAGTCTTTGGACGATTTTTGCATCCAGTTTCTCCCAATCTTCAGTTTCGTTTGCTCGTGGCAGGTTGAGTTTCAGGCGCCTGGCATCGAGGGCCTGTGCAAATTCTTCATCCGAACCAACAGCGTGGATGTCCTTGGCACTGTGGTTTAAATCCTGGCCTTGGTCTTCCGACGTCTTATCTGCTGATGCAGTGCGCTGCTGCTCATTCAGGTGAGTCTTCACACATCCCATCTTTGTTCTATGGATCTTCATGCCACGGGTGGTAGCGAAACGCTTTCCACAGACACATGGATATTCCATTTAGTCCATGTTCATAGTCCGTTTGGGATTTGCAGTCGTGATTGGTTGAGCACCGATGGATTCATCATTCTCTCCCCCTTTCGGTGAATCCTGGGAGCATCTTTTCCTTTTATTTTTAGTAGCCACATGTTTAAGGCAAAGTGGGGAGCCAGCCCACAGAGCCCTTGGTTCTGGTCTTTCCCAGTGTCCTCCCGGGCTTTCCCGGACGTCCTCCGGCCTTTCCCGGACGTCCTCCGGCCTATTCCCGGAAGTCAATGGTTTACCCATGCATCAGTAGAAAGAAACTCGTGGAGAGCGTGGCAGCAGAGAGTCCTCAGAAGAGAAGCCCCCTTCAAGCAAGTGTTTCGGCCCTTATCTCTGACACTCTAGGGGGGTTGGGCCACACCCGGTTCATGACTCCGGATGTCCCTCTGCTGCCCTTTTTTTTCCCCCATCTTGGGACGAGCCATTATTATATATTTATATATTATATATATATATAATATATATATATATTAAATATATAAATATAAAATTATTTATATTTCAATTAAAACAAAGCTTGCTCTTATGTCTTAGATTGAAGAAATAGGCGGAGATAAGCATTAATATCTGCAGTGGTAGATAATTCTGCCTAAACTAACAGTAGTGCTTGAGTGGTGAATGGGGAATAATAAATGCTTCTCAAAACCAGCCTTCAGCAAGCTTATAGTCTTCAAGGGGGAGACAATCTTCAATGGGGAGGAGACTCATTAACATATAACTCCTGGTCAGATACCGGTATTTCAAAACCTGATTGTTTCTCCTCAGTGACCGCAGAAAGTGGTAACTTGACTCCTCTTCCTTTATATATATATATATATATATATATATATATATATATATATATATATATATATATATATAATATATATATATATATATATATATATATATATATATATATATATATATATATATATACATATATATATATGGAGGAAATCAATTTTAGGCAGTCAACAAAAAACATACCGTTTTCTAACCCACAATTCTACTTAAAAAGATTAATAGAACAAACCGAAAAGTTCCTACGCAATATGAGATGGAAAGCATTCTTTTTCCTGAACCCGAATGCAAAAAAAGAGGACAAAAACACCTACGATTTCAAATCATGGCGATCACCACCAGTCATAGACGATATGAAACCCTTTGAAGATCAAATGAAAAGAATGATAACCAATATTGAATTCAAAAAATCTAACAACGATTTCCAAACAACATTAAAAAACCAAATAAAACAAGTACAAAATGACAAAAAAATATTTGTGAAGGCTGATAAAACTAGCAATTACTACAAAATGGAACCAAAGGAATATTCTCAACTCCTTGACAAAAACATCCAGAAAAACTACAAAAAAGCCGACAAAAATATACATGACAGTATCCGCACTAAAGAAAAAGAACTTGCAGAGCGCATAGACCTAAGTGACAGGATAGAAGCGACAGCAACAAAAGAAGCTTTCATAACACTCAAAGACCACAAGCCCAACTTTCATAACAATCCAACATGTAGACTAATAAACCCATCCAAATCTGAATTAGGCAAAATAAGCAAGAAAATTCTGGAAAAAATAATAAAGGACATAAAATCAAACTCTGATTACAACCTCTGGAAGAACACATACGAAGTTATCCAATGGTTCAAAAAACTCGATAAACAAAGTAATACAGTATTCATCACATTTGACATAGTAGACTTTTACCCATCCATAGATGAGGAACTACTCACCAAAGCCCTGAAGTTTGCCAGTAACCACACAGACATAACAGGGTCAGAAATGGAAATCATTCTCCACACCAAGAAAACATTACTACACAGCAGAAATGAAACCTGGATCAGGAAAACCAACAGAAACTCAACATTCGACGTAACCATGGGTTCATATGATGGTGCAGAAACATGTGAACTGGTCGGACTATTCATGCTGTCCAACATCAAGAAAAAACTCGGAAAACAAGTCGGACTATACAGAGACGATGGCCTTGCTGCACTGACCAACAATCCAAGAACCATCGAAAACAAGAAGAAAGAACTATGCAAAATCTTCCAAAACCACAACTTAAAGATTACCATTGAAGCAAACAAAAAGGTAGTGAACTCCTTAGACATAACACTGGATCTCAACAATCATATATATAAACCATACAAGAAACCCAACGATACACCTCTTTATGTACACACCAAAAGTAACCATCCACCATCTGTATTAAAGACCATACCTCATGGCATAAACAAGAGACTATCAAACCTGTCATGCAGTGAGAGAGTGTTCAACAATGCAGCAGTAGAATACCAGGAGGCACTACAAACAAGTGGCTACAATTACAAATTACAATACAACCCAGACAACAACACAAATAAAAGCAAGAAAAATAGGAAAAGAAAAATCATATGGTATAACCCCCCATACGACGGGAAAATCAAAACAAACGTAGGGAAAGAATTCTTCAAAATCCTAACAACTTCATTTCCAAAAGAACACAAACTGTCCAAAATATTTAACAAAAACACTGTCAAACAGAGAACTAATAAATGCCGCTTCTAACTCACTTTCGCCCTCAACTAGTTTTCGGGCGAAAGTGACCTAGAAGCGGCATTTATTAGTTCTCTAACAAGTAAGACTTTAATAACCAATAAAATAACGATTATCTACAAACAAACATACTGTGTAGGGTTATCCGTTTTTAATACTAATTTACTAAACTTTTTAAATTTTTAGTTTTTGCTTAATCCTATGTTTTTCCTGATCATTTTCAATAACATCATTTTCGCGCAAACATTCATCAAATGAGTCTCTGTCTTTCATGTGAAATAAAACTACAGTCTTTAACTGTTCTCTAAAGTCTTTTAAAACCGAGTTATATTTTTGGCATAAAATCCACACACTTATTCCAGCATGTCTTCCACTGAAAGCTAGTTTTGATAAAGTGTTTCTTTTTTTTAACTATGTCTCTTTCTGCTGAACAGTCATCTATAATAAATAGTGTCTGCGTTCCTTCAAACAGTCTATAAAACTGTTTTAAACACTCACTTAGTTTATTGCTAGGATCAACTAAAAATATGTCATCATCTGTCCATATAAACCTTCTATCATGATATGCTTTGTTCCATTTAAGTGTTGGACAGAAAATCACAATATAATCAAAATTATAGCGATAAACTGTTTGTAATAGGTCTAGGATAAATATTGTTTTCCCACAACCAGTCTGTCCACAAATTAATGAACAATGAGGAGTTTTTGTCATAAAGTTTAACTGCTCCATAGTTTTATAACAGAATTTAATCTAATCCAGTTATTGTTTTTTATCATGCTCTCTGTCAAAACTTGTTCAGTATAATAAAACCCTATAAGATCTAAATGTGTAATATTAATCCAATTCAGTGCTGTAAGATTGTTTCTATTTAGACTAATATTGATTTTTTTGCTTGTTGTTATGACCGTAATATCCTCGCTATTGTGAGAAACGACGATGGTAACTTTAAGTTTTTCAACGTCTAAGTTTTGCCAGCTAATTAGAATTCCTTTTAAAAGGACGTCACTGACGCCCACAGCCCCATTCCTCGCCTCATCTTTTAGACAGAAATTTCAAATATCATTGTGAACGTGTCTCCTAATTTCATTTGTGGAAAGAACTGTAATTTTGTAGAAGCGTCCTTTAAAACCGTTTCTTTTCTGTGGAGGATGTACTGTTTATTCCCATACGGCGTTATTTCAATTTCTTTCCGACTATTGTCGTCCGGCATAAGACTTACATGTAAAGGGCCAGAGTTGAATGCTTTTCTGAAACTTTTTTGACGGCTAAAAAATGTAAATGGGCTTATGAATTCAAATTTTATGTCCCATTCTAAATATGGTTCCAAGTGCCATTTGAGGTCAGGTTTTCGAACTATTTTATATTCATACTGGCCAACATTATTTGCTTCTAGATTGCGCAGTTGTTCTAGTTTAGGAAACTTTTTGCTGTCGCCAACCTCTTTGCGTTTATAATCACCATCTTTAGTGTACTCAAAACCATACAAAGCGCCTATCTCACCGTTCTGTTCAAAGTCCACAACGTCTGCAAGGTCTTTTAATTCTAAAGTTATACACCTCACAGGCGCTAATGTAACTCCTGATTCTTCTGGCCCACGCGACATTATTTTTTAGTAACGTATTATTTTATTTCTAAAAACAATGTGTAGGTTATCACATTTCACAACTTTTCCTGCTTTGTCTTTGATTTTTATATTAAATGATCCGACCCTCCCACAAACTAATCTTTTAAACTGTAAATTAGGGAATTGTATAATTTCATAATCGCAATATGCAGCTTTCCCTGACGGAAGAGCTCTTAAAACAGTTGAGGGCCTTCCATCATATAAGTTTTCATCAGTGCTCAGCTCATCCAAATGAACATAGAGTAATGAATGTAATGCAAGATCGAGCGGATTTTCTCCCTCATAAGTAGTTTTGTTTGATGTAACTCTAAATCTATGATTGTCAGCTTCAAAGCCTAACATTTTAGCTAGCTCTACATCAAAAAGGTAATGTACTACTTCTTCTTCAGGTTTGAATGATAACATTGTTTTTAGATTTGCATTGTTAAGTTTGAGAGTAATGTCGAAGTTACTCATTTCTTCTTTTAGTGAGCAAAACCCGTAATAACCATCAGGTATGGTTAACTGGCTAACTTTGTTCCCTGATTTGCCAACTTTTAGAACCTTATTATTCTTCCTGGATTCAGTTATATTAAACCATACGACTTTGTAGAATATTTCATGGAGTGCGACCATTTTGGTTCCGCAATCGTTCTTAACAGCATGTTCTAAAAACGAAGGGCGGTCTTGAGTTGTTATTGTTACAAACATTTTTTTAAACGAAATAAAAATGAGTGCGTTTAAATATACTAATGCAAAATATTCTGTTGGGCCGCACTACAATCTTAAAAATATAACAACTGACACCCTCGACATTTCTGTGACTCAGTCTGACGCCTTTCAAGTAAAGGTTAGTACTCCATTGGGCAAATATCTTAACCCCCCTATTAAAAACGACCGCATCCCAAAATTTTGGTTTAGTCATCCGATGCAGTTTTATCAGAACCAGTTAAACTTTGCTGTGTTTTGTGCATCAACTGGGTGTGGAGTGTCGTATGCTGATCATCTAAATCATCCTGATCCTTTGGTGAGGTCAGTGTATAGATTTCATTTCTATTACACCTTTAGACGTATTTTGACTGAACTGCAAGCGCCATCGCCAAATGATAAAACGTTTAATCCATTCAGCAACAGAATAGACATGAAGGCTTTTGAAAGGATCTGTAACGAATTCAATATTAATGTTAAGGAAGACTTTAGACAAAAGTCGGATCTTAATCATGGCTTAGGCACCCCTTATTTTTGGGGCGTGCACAGAAGGTATAACTATGACTAGCATCCTCCTTACACATCTTTCTCTTCAGGCACAGGTGTTCACCTCGGGTCCATAGAGCAAGAGCATAAAACAGCATGGACAACATTTATTTTAGACACTTCTAAGGGCCTAACTAGAGCGGGAATAGAACGAATAAACGACTCTATTCGTACTTACGTTTGGTGTTTGCTAGGTTCGCAAGCACAAACAAGATCGAGCATAACTGATCCTTCTACTGGTTTTGATGCACAAAAACAATACTTAGCAAATTTAGAGGACGCTATTAATTCTACAGTTGATTTACCTTCGAGTATAAAAAGGTACCAAGATGTTTTACAATACGCAAGATC
>CM031599.1:72295043-72302543 GCA_018398815.1 Conus ventricosus | reverse complement strand
TGTGCATTGAACCCAGTACCTTGGGGCCAGTCATATGCCTGATATCGTGAATGTGCATTGGACCCAGTACCTTGGAGCCAGTCATATGCCTGATATCGTTAATGTGCATTGAACCCAGTACCTTGGGGCCAGTCATATGCCTGATATCGTGAATGTGCATTCAACTCAGTACCTTGGGGCCAGTCATATGCCTGATATCGTGAATGTGCATTGGACCCAGTACCTTGGGGCCAGTCATATGCCTGATATCGTGAATGTGCATTGGACCCAGTACCTTGGGGCCAGTCATATGCCTGATATCGTGAATGTGCATTGGACCCAGTACCTTGGGGCCAGTCATATGCCTGATATCGTGAATATGCATTGGACACAGTACCTTGGGGCCAGTCATATGCCTGATATCGTGAATGTGCATTAAACCCAGTACCTTGGGGCCAGTCATATGCCTGATATTGTGAATGTGCATTGGACCCAGTACCTTGGGGCCAGTCATATGCCTGATATCGTGAATGTGCATTAAACCCAGTACCTTGGGGCCAGTCATATGCCTGATATTGTGAATGTGCATTGGACCCAGTACCTTGGGGCCAGTCATATGCCTGATATCGTGAATGTGCATTGAACCCAGTACCTTGGAGCCAGTCATATGCCTGATCTGCTCAGTCATCCAGGTCCCGTCATTGGACCCAGTACCTTGGGGCCAGTCATATGCCTGATCTGCTCAGCCATCCAGATCCCGTCATTGGACCCAGTACCTTGGGGCCAGTCATATGCCTGATCTGCTCAGCCATCCAGGTCCCGTCATTGGACCCAGTACCTTGGGGCCAGTCATATGCCTGATCTGCTCAGCCATCCAGGTCCCGTCATTGGACCCAGTACCTTGGGGCCAGTCATATGCCTGATCTGCTCAGCCATCCAGGTCCCGTGCTGCTGTCCATGGTGTAGAGCAGTTGTTGATGCCAGAGAAAGGGTGTTAGAGACGTTCTGATAGTTGTTGCATAAATGTGATGAGCGTAAAAGGTAATGTAGTAATGGTAGCCACCTCTCATTTCTGTTCATCTTTATCATGAGTGATTCACAAACACGTGTGCCAAATGTCAACAGTGCAGCAAAGATAGACACCAAGATTTTTTTTCAGGTACAGTCATTTTATTTGGACACATAGAGAGAAGAAAAGGCACACACATTAACTCGCAATTCTGGTGAGCTGATCAACTAGCATCGCTACCATCATCAAGTATTCATTCAGTCTGTCAGCTAAAGAAGGTGTGAGTTTTGTCTAATACAGGAACGGATATAAGGCCATCAGCAGACCGTCGCTGGGGACGACCTGGCTGAAAGAAGCCTTGATGATGCCAGAGGGTGAAGGAACCGCCTTTTGCCTTTCCTGCTGCCGCTTTTATCAGTGGCTTTGTGAAAAGAATCATGCAAGTGTCTCTCTGAACTTTTGGCACTTTCCTTTACTAGCTTTGAAGTCTGCTGTTACAACGTTTGACCACGAAAAGAAAGGACGAAATCAGAGTGTTGTTGATACTGCCGCCTGTGCTGGCCATTGGATTCTGAAGCGTATCCTTACTTCTGTCCATGTCCACTGTTCTGGAGTGGGGCCATTAAAACACGAATAGCTGTTGTGAGAGAAGTGGGGAGGGGCAAGAGGGTAAGAGTTTGAAGGCTGTGCAGGGTGCACTGTTGACGGCTGCTATTGTTACCATTGCAGTGTTTCCTCCAGTGATGATGCTGCTGCTGCTGCTGCTGCTAGTGATGATGTTCGTGCTTCTGCCTTATTCAAGGTTTTTGTCCATGGGGTAGACACAAACAGGTAGAATTGAGATAAATGAACTACGCTACTGTCATGCTGGACCCAGTGTTTATGACTGCCTCAGAAAAGTCCATCATTGTCACAGTAACACGTTTAAGTCTGATATGTGCACTCTCACTAGCCAAAGATGGAGATATTTGCACGAAGTACTGGTCGTACACGCACAGACACGCCTGTTTAGAAGTTGCAATTGAAAACAAAACTGTGATAGACAGGCAGACAGACAGACAGACAGACAGACAGAGAGTGAGAGTGAGACATAGAGAGAGAATGGCAGAGAGAGATGGGAGGAGGAGGAAGAGGAGGAGGAGGTGGTGGTGGTGGTGGAGGAGGAGGAGGAGGAGGAGGAGGAGGAGGAGGAGGAGGAGGAGGAAGAGGAAAAGGAGGGTAGGTTCCCCAGACAGGCACATAGACAGATAGACAAGGAAAAACAGAAGCAGATTCATTCATTATTTACCAGGCCTGACATTTTGCCGCCTATCAGAAAACGTGAGGCAGTAGCAATGGGTCAATACATTATTCACCACGTAAACACTGGATGGTGGTGGCGGTACGTACTCACTCCCCTCCCCCCCCCCCCCCCCTCCCCTGATGGAAAACCAGCGGGTTCGTGTGCTCGAGCACACTTATGTGTGCGCGGGCACGTGTGTGTGTGGGCGGGGGGGGGGGGGAAGGGGGAGAGGGAGAGGGGGAGGTTTTTACGTGAGAGTCGATTGGAGTAGAGGGATTTTCATGTGTCCGTGCTTTCCTTCTTCTTCTTGCTTCTCTGTCTGTGCCTCCTTCCTGCTTTGTTTCTTCTACTAAGACCCCCCCCCCCCTCTCTCTCTCTCTCCTCTCTCTCTTCTCTCCCCTCTCTCTCTCTCTCTCTCTCTCTCTCTCCTCTCTTCTCTCTCCATCTATCTATCTCTCGCACAGTGTATAATGATGTGTGTGCATGCGCATGTGTGTGTGTGTGTGTGTGTGTGGTGTGTGTGTGGTGTGTGTGTGTGTGTGTGTGTGTGTGTGTGTGTGTGTGTGTGTGTGTGTGTGTGTGTGTGTGTAGTTGTTGTTATTGTTATTGTTGTTGTTGTTGTTGTTGTTGTTGTTGTTAGCCTGTTTAACGTATGTTCACTAAAAGTGATATTGGACGGTGGGAAAGGATGGGGGAGAAGGGAAGGATAGGGAGAGTGGGAAGGAGTTGGTTGCATGTAAAAGTTTGATATGAAAGTACATGTATGTGTTTGTCGGTGTTTTCATGAGTGTGTGCAAGGTTTAAAATATAATCATTGCATAGGGAATGTGTGTGTGTGTGTGTGTGTGTGTGTGTGTGTGTGTGTGTGTGTGTGTGTGTGTGTGTGTGTGTGTGTGTGTGTGTGCGTGTGTGCTCGTGTGTGTGTGTGTGTGTGTGTGTGTGTGTGTGTGTGTGTGTGTGTGTGTGTGTGTGTGTGTGTGTGTGTGTGTGTGCTCTGTGTGTGTGTGTGTGCGTGTGTGCTCTGTGTGTGTGTGTGTGTGTGTGTGTGTGTGTGTGTGTGTGTGTGTGTGTGTGTGTGTGTGTGTGTGTGTGTGTGTGTGTGTGAATACGTGCGTGCGTGCGTGCATGCATGTGCATGCGTGTGTGCGTGCCTGTGTGCGTGCCTGCGTGCTTGCATCCGTGTCTGTATATGTGCAGGATCCAGACAGTTCTTGAATTCAGAGACAGAGAGAGAGACAGGCCGACAGACAGAGACAGACTATTATCACACGTAAGTGGCTGGTACATGGCTGTTCCGGTCCTGGGACACAGAACTCCGAATTTATGAGGAGAGTCATGGTGGGGGGATGTGGTTCCGAGGAAGCTCTCTTTTAACTGTAGCAGTACAGTTGGAAGATGGCGAAGTCAGAGATGGGGCTGTTGTCCTGGACGGTTAGAAACTAAAAGAAGTGTTATGCGGAAAGTAAACAGACAGGTTCTTGTACCACCAACTGCCGTGGTAAATTGGTTAACGCTGACGACTATCGGCTGGGAGGTCGTGGGTTTGATTCCCATCAAGCCATTCCTTTGTGGGATCTTTCTGCGCTGATTAACCATGCCCAGAATGGAGTTTGTTTGGGGCTCGCGTGGAGAAACTGGAGCTCATAGTCGGATTTTGTTCACTGAATGGATGCGTCTCTGAGAGTATTGCTCAAATTATATTACCAACACCGCAAGTGTGTGTATCTCTTAGACCAGACCTGACTGGCGATGGGATATTTTTTCCAACAATAAATTTAGAGTAAATACCTGGCAAGCCATCTCAGAGCAAACTTAAGATCTGTAGCATCTTTTTCGTTATCCTTCTCCTCATCAAACGGCATATAAAATGTTTCAGACTTTGTGCTCTTTTTGGCCAAGCACTTATGGTGGCCTCAGTTTTCATCTCCTCTCCACGTCTATACCCTTGGCGAAATTAATGTGAAAGCCACTGACAAGAGCAAGTTCATGTTTCTGTCACCAGTAGGGCTTAGTAAGGTGGTATCCTGCGTATATTGGATCGGAACAAGCACCACCAAAGAGCACTCAAAAATCTCTGCAGCAGTGCAGTATCTCCTCTGGTGGGTTGCTTCATAAGGACTTGACAGGTGACTGCTCCATGTGGATTGCCTGTGATCGGCTGTAGCGGGACAAGCTAGGCTGTGGATGTGGATGGGGTGCAAGAATGAGTGAGGGAGCAATGTACTGAGATGGCAGAGAGAGAGAGAGAGAGAGAGAGAGAGAGAGAGAGAGAGAGAGAGAGAGAGAGAGAGAGAGAGAGAGAGAGAGATTTCCATGTTTTTGATAAGCTGGACTGCTCCATAAATCAACTCAGCTGAACGTCCCTGTATGATTACACACGAACTCCAACGTAAAAAAAATCGATACAGACTGGCTTGTCACCCGTGGTGCGCTTTGTTTGCTTGACAACGGTACTCCAAACGTTTCTTACTCAAGACCATGGAGTGATCAGTTGTGGTGTGCACCCTCCTTTGCACCGTCCCATCTATGACAGACTTTGTATCCTTACTGTCCTGCTGTTTGACTGGAGATCTCCCGTGATCCCTGGACATGAGCACTCTTATTGTCCATTGAAAATCCCAGGGGCCTGGTCGGCCTAGTGGACATGGTATATAGTTCTTGATCCAAGGATATTCCGTTTAATCCCTCCTTGGAACAGTCAGATCTAAAGTGATATTTCTGTCGGAGTCAACATTTGTGCTCGACTGCAGTCCCTCCTCCCTCCCTCCCCCCCCCCCCCCACACACACACACACCTCAATCCTTTGTTAGAGGCTTTATGCTGAAATGCTGTGTGAGAACGCATGCATTGAAAATAAATAAACAACAAGAATACTGTCTTGCACGAAACGTTTCCTTCCTTCAATGAACAGTAGACCACTGATATGATTGATGAAAAACACAAACAAACATACACGCTAATATTTCCGACACCAAAATGTGACAACCTTAATGCTGCCATTAAAAACTGTACACATACACACACACACACACGCGCGTGCGCGCGCGCGCCGCGCGCACGCACGCACACACACACATCCTCTGTGTGTGTGTGTGTGTGTGTGTGTGTGTGTGTGTGTGTGTGTGTGTGTGTGTGTGTGTGTGTGTGTGTGTGTGATATTTTTTAGATAATTGTAGTAGAATACTTTATGACTTCAGAACAAAACTAAATACACAAGTAGAACAGATGCAAGATCTAACAGATGACCCAGGAAAAAGGATATTGTGTGCCAACGACTTCAAACCAAGTACTCTAGTAAATTCCAGGGAACACCAAGATATATTAGCCAGCTTTGTTTTTGAGGCATTCAAAGCCAGGAAAAATTGATAATAGAAGCACTTTTGTTGTTGTTCTTGTTGTTGTTGTTGATGATGTTTTGTGCCAAATATCTTTCAAAGGTGACGGCAATAAAGAATTGTTCTTGTTCTTGTTCTTGTTCTCTCTCTCTCACACACACACACACACACACACACACACACACACACACACACACACACACACACACACACACACACACACACACACACACACACACACACTACACACACACACACACACACACACACACACACACACAATTAACGATAGATGAACTGGGAGCTCTAACTAATAAGTGCAGAAAACTCTCCGCACTAAGATCAACTTTCACAAACAGATGTCTTTGATGTTGACAATTTTGTACTCATATTAAGCTCTGTCTGTAGGTCTGTTTGGGTTCTCTTGAATGTATTTCTATTGACTTGAGACTATTTTGCGCAAAACATTGTCTGCCTTAAAAGGGGGTCCCATGGTTAAAATGTTCAGAGCGTGCCGCTGATGACCTGACAGTCATGAGTTAGAATATCCGGTGCAGTCGACTTTAAAACATCTGTACCCACCAAGTAGCACTTGGGTTCATGATTGTGTTCATGAAAGATTAAACCAGCAGAAGAAAGGGGCATGGACTCGGTCTATTAACGTATATTGCCTTAGAAACGGTCAGTTTCTAACAGCTCACAACTCCTGTCGTCAGTAGGCTGTGGAACTGTAAACATGAATGGGATTGAAATAGAATGCATTTTTTCGTAATCGTCAAAAAGGGACCAAAAGGGACTAAATGGCGCGCTCTCTCTCTCCCTCTCTCTCTCTCTCTCTCTCTCTCTCTCTCTCTCTCTCTCTCTCTGCCTCTCTCTCTCTCTCTCTCTCTCTCTCTCCCTCTCTCCCTCTCTCTCTCTCTCTCTCTCTCTCTCTCTCTCTCTCTCTCTCTCTCTCTCTCTCTCTCTCTCTCTCTCTCTCTCTCTCTCTCTCTCCGTTATTCAGAAATTCCAGAGCCAGAGGACAATTTGTATGCCTGAATTCTCCCTCCTGTTACATGGAGGTTTCATGGTCCAGTCTGTTCCCCCCCCCCCCCCCCCCCCCCCCCCTAACTCCTAAACTTGTGGCAGATTTAAAGAAATACGAGAGACGCAAACTACATTCTGCTTTGGAGGGGAAGGTAAAGAAATGGCATTTCCAAAACAAACAACAGCAAAAAGAGCGAAGGGAAATAACCCAAACAAGACCACATTTACATAAGCACAAGGAAGAGAAAGAGAATCCAGCTTGTATGAAAAGAGCAGTAAACCTGGAGCCAGTTCTAATGTGGAGGAAGAGAAACACGGCCAACGTTCTCTCAACAACAACAACAACAACAACAACAACAACACAAAATTAGAAACAAGACCAAACTTACATCAACATGCCGAAGGACGCAGACCCAAAGAAAATTCTGCTAAGAAGGAAGTGAAACTAGAGCATATCAGCATGACAGAAAGAAAGAATCGAAGAAGAAGGAAAAGACAAAAAGTGAAAGAGAAAGAAAGAGAGAGAAAGAACGGAAGAAAACAAAACTGCGGAACGTAACAACACGGTGTGCAGTGATGAAAATAAAAAGCACAATACAAAGACGATTTGACTTCAGGAAAAAGAGAAAAAATCTGTTCTCTCTCTCTCTCTCTCTCTCTCTCTCTCCTCTCTCTCTCTCTCCTCTCTCTCTCTCTCTCTCTCTCTCTCTCTCTCTCTCTCTGTGTTAACATCACTGGGACAATACCAATGCCATCTCTATCCATATCTTACTGACTCCACTGTTGTTTTAAACAGAGTTCAGTCAATAAGAACACTGATCCGATTTGTGCTTCAAACTCCTACTGGTGTAGTACACCTTCAGTGAGCA
>CM031599.1:72277543-72290043 GCA_018398815.1 Conus ventricosus | reverse complement strand
GTGGAAGTTGTATTAGCTGTTCCCTGACAGAAGTCTGTGGGTCAGTCTGTCTGGAGGTGGTGGTTGTTGAAGCAGGCAGGAGGCAGCAACCAGGTTACCCACCTCCCCGAGGGTATGCTCCTGTCTGCAGCCGAATGGCTCTATGAGCTGTCTTAAGTTACACCAGGGGACTCGCTTCAGAGCTCCACTGATGGTGGACTCGTCGTTCCGATTTGATGGCGGACCTAATAATGAAGGACAACAAAGCTATTGAGGAACCTTACCTTCTGACAAGCATTAGAGTGTATTTCTTTGAACTTTTCCTCTAAACAGAGGACTCAGCCACGGTGGCACTAGAATTAAAGAAACATTTTGGGGAAAAAATGAAGAGGCACAGCGACCTGCAACTGGATTATCCTGCATTAGTAGGACTTCTGGACCTCTGCGATTAAACCAGTTACTACTCACATTGTGGAGAAGGAAATCGTTAACAGGCATTGGGAGCAATCAGGAGCCTTGCTCCGGGCACTTTACCATTCAGCATACATTCAGCAATCCATAGTCCGTACACTTTCCGTAACGCAACTTTACTATGCCTTCTCTTTTCTCCTCACGCCAACGCCCACTGAGAAAGCATGTCACACAACCGTTCAAGTACTATAACCTCAAGCGCTTCTTTCTCTCATGTGAATATGTCGAGGAAGTTGCTGACTGCTATGGATGCTTCATCTCTGATGACTATCATGGCTTTGGGTCCATTACTATTTCCATTTTAACTAACTTGCATCGTTGTATCACAACCGTAAAGGCTCACTGCATGAGGTAACTTATTATTCCTGAATCGTGTCTGTAAGTTTTTGAATGCCACACTGCTGTCCAGGTATATACCAAACACATTCCACACTGCTGTCCAGGTATACACCAAACACATTCCACACTGCTGTCCAGGTATACACCAAACACATTCCACACTGCTGTCCAGGTATACACCAAACACATTCCACACTGCTGTCCAGGTATACACCAAACACATTCCACACTGCTGTCCAGGTATACACCAAACACATTCCACACTGCTGTCCAGGTATACACCAAACACATTCCACACTGCTGTCCAGGTATACACCAAACACATTCCACACTGCTGTCCAGGTATACACCAAACACATTCCACACTGCTGTCCAGGTATACACCAAACACATTCCACACTGCTGTCCAGGTATACACCAAACACATTCCACACTGCTGTCCAGGTATACACCAACACATTCCACACTGCTGTCCAGGTATACACCAAACACATGCCACACTGCTGTCCAGGTATACACCAAACACATTCCACACTGCTGTCCAGGTATACACCAAACACATTCCACACTGCTGTCCAGGTATACACCAAACACATTCCACACTGCTGTCCAGGTATACACCAAACACATTCCACACTGCTGTCCAGGTATACACCAAACACATTCCACACTGCTGTCCAGGTATACACCAAACACATTCCACACTGTTGTCCAGGTATACACCAAACACATTCCACACTGCTGTCCAGGTAGACACCAAACACATTCCACACTGCTGTCCAGGTATACACCAAACACATTCCACACTGCTGTCCAGGTATACACCAAACACATTCCACACTGCTGTCCAGGTATACACCAAACACATTCCACACTGCTGTCCAGGTATACACCAACACATTCCACACTGCTGTCCAGGTATACACCAAACACATTCCACACTGCTGTCCAGGTATACACCAAACACATTCCACACTGCTGTCCAGGTATACACCAAACACATTCCACACTGCTGTCCAGGTATACACCAAACACATTCCACACTGCTGTCCAGGTATACACCAAACACATTCCGGATCAATTCTCACAAAGGGGAGGAAAGAGGGGTCTGAGGGAAGGGAGAAGGGTGCTGCAAGTCCTCTGTGAAGGACGCATTCAGGGCAATGAGACGGAGGGTGCTGCCAATGACAGGCTGAGAAGTGGTGCTGGTGATTCTTTGTGTGCAGGAAAAGGGGCCTCTCGCTGTGCACAATGCTGCCTTTGTAAGCCGTGTTCAGCAGTCCTGCTGCGTTTCCTTGTGTGTTATTTTTTCCCTTTGCTTTCCCTCTGAGAAATGCTTCTCACAGGTTTAGTTACAAAATGATGGCAATGTGGATTGCAAGTGGTGCATTGTATCGGTGGTGGCGTTGTTGTTAAGATTGTGTTGTTGTAGTTAGCTTAAGGAAGTTCTTGCTGTTGTCCTTGTTCTTATTCTTGTTGTCTGTCTGTCTGTTTTCTTGTTGTTGTTCTTTTTTTGTCATTGCCATTGCTCTTGTTATAACTGTAATTGTTGTTGTTCCTGTTATTGTTGTGTTTTTTTAGTTCATGGTGGTATCTTGTTGCTCTTGCTGTTCTTGTCGATCTCCATTGTGTTGCTGTTTCTCTGCTACTGATGGTCATGATATCAGTATTAATTTGCTAGTGGCGGTGCTGATGGCGGTGGTGGTGGTGGTGGTGGTGGTGTGGTGGTGGTGGTGATGTTGGTACAGGCGGTGGTGATGTCGGTGGTAGTAGTGGTGGTGTCAATGGTGGTGGTGGTGGTGGTGGTGGTGGTGGTGGTGGTGGTGGTTGCAGCGGTGTGTGTGTGTGTGTGTGTGTGTGTGTGTGTGTGTGTGTGTGTGTGTGTGTGTGTGTGTGTGCATGCGTGTGGTGTGTGTGTGTGTGTGTGTGTGTGTGTGTGTGTGTGTGTGTGTGTGTGTGTGTGTGTGTGTGTGTGCGTGCGCGTGCGTGTGTGTGTGGGGGGGGGGGGGGGGGGGGGGGGGGGGGCATGGCAAACATATCACGTTCATATTAGACAGGGACAGCCCTGCATGTATGGCTGGTAACACTATCCCGAGTGATGGCCAACAGAGAAGAGCTGTTGGCCTACATTTCTCCCAAGATGAAGGACGTGTTATTGATTTCATAACGAACGTCTCACATTTCTCCTGAGCGGTCAAACTGAATGGAGCGGGTGGGGGCGGGGGGAGTGGGGGGGGGGGGGGGGGTTGTCACTGTAATCCTCGCCCTTCGTAAAGACAGGCTAAAGCAATCTTCTGGGCAGGTGCTGAGAGCGACAGGAAGATAAGTGGCGCTGGTAATTTCCCTTCTGTGCATGTAACAAGGTTGTTGCTGGGCCTAATGCCCTCTTTGTTGGCGTCATAAACACCTGGTGCACTCCCTGGCACGTGGTTGCTTTGACCTGCTATGTAGCTGTGGTCAACGTATCGAGCTACAGTGGTTAACGCTGAAGAAACAGAGAGCGGACATGAAAACCATGGCTGAATAGTCCAGAGTCAGAGGGAAAAAGGGTCAACTGACCAGAACGTGGTAGATGGTCCTTTGGGTGAGATTTTTATCCAAAGGACCAGCTATCAGCCAAAAGGACCACTATCACATTCTGATCGGTTTGACCCTTTTACCTCCTGTTTCAAGTCCTGCAGTCAAGATTCCTGTCCAGAGTCACTTTTGATCCTGAACCAAGACTGTTATACAAATAAAATTGATGTCTTTTCTCAGGCTGTGTCACTCTCTCCATCAATTTTAAAAAGTATTTATTTTACCTCCGCCGAACAACGTGAACAACGAATCACAAGACAAACACGACGCGTTTTGACCTTAAGGTCTTCTTCAGCAGATAAACAACGCGACGCGTTTTGACCTCGAAGGTCTTCTTCAGGCAAGATAAACGACGCGACGCGTTTTGACCTCTAAGGTCTTCTTCAGGCAAGATAAACAACGCGACGCGTTTTGACCTCTAAGGTCTTCTTCAGGCCAAGATAAACAACGCGACGCGTTTTGACCTCTAAGGTCTTCTTCAGGCAAGATAAACAACGCGACGCGTTTTGAACCTCTAAGGTCTTCTTCAGGCAAGATAAACAACGCGACGCGTTTTGACCTCTAAGGTCTTCTTCAGGCAAGATAAACAACGCTCAGGACAACGAAAATGAAGAACTAGCAATCCTTTTCGTTTGTCAAATTCGACGCAAGACGGGCGTTGAACCATTTGTTTACATTGTCCTGAGTGTTGTTTTCTTGCCTGATGAAGACCTAAGAGGTCGAAACGCTTCGTGTTTGGTCTTGTGGTTCATTTGTTCCAACGCCCATCTTGATTCGAATTTGACAAAGTGATTGCTCGTTTTTCAATTTCGTTGACCTGAGCTTTGCTTATCTTGCCTGAAAAAAAAAAGACCTAAGAGGTGAAACGCGTCGTGTTTTGTCTTATGATTCGATTCGTTTGTTCACTGTATCATAAATACGTTTTCAAATATTTGTTTATATTTCCGCTTATTAAAGCTTCACTTTGCAACTCACTCTCCATCAAATTTGGTTTATAATGAATCAGTAGGGTTTTTTTTGTGCAGTCTTACTGAAAGACAAAGAGCACATAGATGCAGAGGATAACAAAACCTCTTTGGTGGAGGAAGAGGAGCACAAAGATGTGAGCTTTTTGTTGCCGTTGTGTTTGGTTATTTTGGGGTTAACTCACCTAGGATGTTATGCCCATCTACTTGGTGACATTTTTTTTTTCTACATCCAAAATCGTAATATTTGAAAGGACGTACAAAACTAAATGCACACATCGCCTCGCTACACCGACAGAAAGATCCACAAGCATCAGTACATTCATCACGCGCTTACTCTGTCAGTGACATCAATGAAGCAGGTGCGAGTTTTGTGGACAGTCAGCCGACCATCGGTGGGAGCAAGAAGACTGAAAGTAGAACTGATGATTCCAGAGGGTGCAGGAACTGTGCAGGCTCTTGCCTTTCCTGCTGCTACTTTCATCACAGGCTTTGTGAAAAGAATCATGCAAGTGTCTCCCTGAACTTTTGGCACTTTCCTTTACTAGGTATTTTTTTATGTCTGCTGTTCCAACTATTGACCACGAGAAGAAGGGAAGACATCAAAGTTTTGTTGTCGGTACTGCTTGTGCTGCCTGCTGGTTTCTAAAGCTTATCCTCACTTCTATCCATGTCCCTCCCTCCTCTTTATCTCCTGCTAAGATCTCTTTCTCTCTCTCTCTCTCTCTCTCTCTCTCTCTCTCTCTCTCTCTTCTCTCTCTCTCTCTCTCTCTCTCTCTCTCTCTCTCTCTCTCTCTTTACAGAGTATAATAGTTTGTGTATACGATCACATGTGTACCTAAATGGGTGTGCGCGTGCATGCGCTCGCACGCTTGTGTGTGTGTGTGTGTGTGTGTGTGTGTGTGTGTGTGTGTGTGTGTGTGTGTGTGTGTGTGGTGTGTTGTGTGTGTGTGTGTGTGTGTTGTATATGTGTGTGTCTTTGTCTCTATGTAGGTAACTGTGCAACTGTGTGTGTGTTTGTGTGTGCGTATGTGTGCGTGTGTGTGTGTGTGTGTGTTTGTGTGCGTGTGTGTATGTGTGTGCGTGCGTGCGTGCGTGCGTGCGTGCATGCGTTCGTGCGTGTGTGTGTGTGTGTGTGTGTGTGTGTGTGTGTGTGTGTGTGTGTGTGTGTGTGTGTGTGTGTGTGTGTGAGTGTGTGTGTGTGTGTGTGTGTGTGTGTGTGTGTGTGTGTGTGTGTGTGTGTGTGTGTGTGTGTGTGTGTGTGTGTGTGTGTGTGTGCGTGTGTGTTTTGTAGGTAAAGTTGCAAAGCGAGACGACTGCAGGCGGAAATCTAAACAAATCTTAAATAAATGTTAGCGAACCGCCCAGAGAACGTGGACAAACGAGTCACAATACAAAACACAACGCGTTTCGACCTCTTAGGTCTTCCTCGGGTGATACATAAACGAATAAAACAACGAAAATTCACTTAGCTTTGATCGCTTCAGATCGCTTAGGGTTCAGCGCAAGGAAGAAGGCGTTGAATGAGAACGAGGCTGTTGGAAGGGAAATAGTGAGTGAGTCAAAGTCGTAATGATGATAATTATATTACTGATAGCTAGGAATACTAATAATGGTCACAATATTGAAGAAAAAAAAGGACAAGATTACTACCAATTTTGGTGTCAATAAGTATGGGTATGGGAGAAAGGAGAGTGGATTAGAGGATTCTTAAACAGCAGGGTTGCCGTGGCAACAGTCCCAGAGGCGAAGGCGATGGTGATGTCAATGCTAGTGGTAGTATCAATACTAGCAATAGTATTACTGAATGATGCTGCTAACAACGATAGTGAAGGTTAAGGTAACGAAAGCATGATACAGAAATATATTTAGAAAATACATTTTTATAATAATCAAATAAATAAATAAAAGAAACATTAAAAAAATACTAATAAACAAATAAAAAAAATAATAAATAAATAATGATAATAAATGCATAAATAAGATAGCTATAAGTTATGTGTGATGTGAATAGTGGGAGATAAGGTAGTATGTGTGTGTGTTGTGGGAGGATATTGTGGGCTGAGATTGAAGTGGTGGGTTGGTACATGTTACTTTAAGGTGTTGATGCTATGAGGGTGGAGGGAAGAAGGGATGGGTTTACGTACTATCTGGGGGAGGGGGAGGGGAGGGGCAATATATTCACACCTATACACAATCTCTCTCTCTCTCTCTCTCTCTCTCTCTCTCTCTCTCTCTCTCTCTCTCTCTCTCTCTCTCTCTCTCTCTCTCTCTCTCTCCCCCCCCCCCTTCACGACCAACGATAAAGGAGATAGCATTCTATTCATTATGTGTGTGTGTGTGTGTGTGTGTGTGTGTGTGTGTGTGTGTGTGTGTGTGTGTGTGTGTGTGTGTGTGTGTGTGTGTGTGTGTGTTCCATGTGTAATATCAGCCTTATTCATTGGTTACCCCCACCTCCACCCCCAGCAACCGCCATACCCACCAACATCCCTACACACATCATTACTAGGGCAGGGGAGGGGGGGGGGGTAAGTCGATTGATGTAGCAAATGGAGAGACTCAGAGAGTGTAGGAAAAGGGAAGAGGATGATAGCTGCAACCTATGTCTGAGGTAAACAGAGGTAGGGTGTGCGTAGGTGGAGGATATTTCAGGCTGGAGCTGCAGAGATGGAATGGCACATACTACTTTTGGACGTTGATGCCATGAGGGTGGACGGTGCCCAGTTTGGCAATGAGATGAGATTCCTGCATAAGGCGTTCCAAGTTGTCACTCTTAGATTGCCAAAGTGCCAAGACTTTGACATGGTTGATGTTGTGTTGGGCATGGTTGAAGTGTAGAGCGACTGGTTTGGGCCGATGGTGGCGGATGTCGGCCAGTGTTCAGAGATGCGCGTCTCAAGTGTGCGAGATGTCTCACCTACATAGATCTTACCGCACAGCTGACAGTGGATGGCATACACAATGTTGTGGCTCTGGCAGGAGAAAGTGCGTTTAATAGTGAAAGAGCCTGTGGGGCCATGTAGGATGGTGTCTGGTTTGGTGAGAGAGCAGATTTTGCAGTTGGGTTTTGAGCAGGGGAAAGTACCTGGTGGTTTAGGTGTGAAGATTTTGTTCAGCTTAGAGCGTACCAGTAGGTCGTTGAGGTTTTTGTCACGTTTGAAAGTGATCATTGGTTTCGTCTCAAAGGCAGGTTTATGATTTTCTACCATGTGCCAGTTAGACTTCAGGATCCTGCAGATGGGCAGATTGTGAGGATGGAAGAGAAGGCAGGCAGTGGGTCTGTCTGTCTCTTTGGGAGGTTTAGTTTCCAGAGTAGATGTTCTGGATTTAGCTGCAGTGCGGCTGAGAGCATCATTGATGACGGCACTAGGTTATCCACGGTTGGTGAAAAAATCAGACATTTTGGCTGCTTGTATATTGAAATCTTCTTCGCTAGAGCAGAGTCTGCGTAGGCGAAGGAATTCAGAATATGGAATGCTATTTTAGTGGACTGGTGGTGGGGGGATGTGTAGTCCAGGTATGAGTGTGCATCAGTAGGTTTGTAGAAGACTGAGGTTTGAAGCAGTCCATCTTTGAGGGAGATAGTGATGTCCAGGAAATTAACTGACTGTGAAATGGTGTAGGTCAGCTAGATGGATGGATGGAAGGTCTGTGCAAAGTTGAGGAAATTCTGGAGGTCATGTTCGGGCATGGATGTGGCTCCCAATCCATCATCTATGTATCTTTTGTAGAGCTCTGGTGTAGGGCCTGTGTAAGAGGTTAGTAGGCGGTGTTCTAGGTGTCCCATGAAGAGGCAGGCATAGGATGGTCCCATCTTGGTTCCCATAGCAACACCACTGATTTGTGAGAATGTGTGGTTGTTAAATTCAAAAGTATTGAGGGTGAGGACTAATTCTGCAAGTCTGACCAGTGTAGCTGTGGGAGGGTGTTGTTGGTTAGGGGGCCGTTTGTTAAGAAAGAATGCGAGGGCCTTCAGTCCATCAGCATCAGGGATGGAAGTGTAGAGAGAGACGACGTCAAGTGTAAAGAGGCTGGGTTGGAAAGTGGGATCTGTGTTGTATGAATTAATCATGTTGAGAGTGTGTGTGTGTGTGTGTGGTGTGTGTGTGTGTGTGTGTGTGTGTGTGTGTGGTGTGTGTGTGTGTGTGTGTGTGTGTGGTGTGTGTGTGTGTGTGTGTGTGTGTGTGTAGTGTCTTTGAGGTATGTGGGGAGGCCTTGTACTATGGGTTGGAGGAGAGAGTCTAAGTACTGTGAAATGTGTTCTGTAGGGCAGCTGCATGCAGATGCAATGGGTCTGCCGGGTGTATTGGTTTTGTGTAGTTTAGGGAGCAGGTAGAAGGTGGGTTGTTTGGTGTCTGTCATTATGAGGAGTTTGGCTGTCTTCGGCAAGTTGTTATGTTTGATTTCTTGTTTAACTGTGGTTGAGATGAGTTTCTGGTGTTGGGGGAGGGTTGATGCTGTGAGTGGTGTATAGAAATTTGTGTCTGACAGTTGTCTGTGTGCTTCTTTTATGTACAGCTGTTTGTCCCAGACCACCACTGCACCACCCTTGTCTGCTGGTTTGTATGTGTTAGTATATGTGTATCGCATGCTTATGTACGCGTGAGTGTATATTAGTGTGCGCGTTTCTCTCTGTGTGTTTGTCACCAATATAAAGAGAGAAACACAGAAAAAGACACGTATATAGAATCACATACACAGGAGAGAACATCATCCTGAAAGCCCGTCTTGTCCTCCTATCAATGTAAAACGTCGTTCTATGCATGTGAAGGCACAGTCATAGCAAACAGTGTAATCTGCCAGAGCGACCAGACTCGACACATTATGATTGAACTATCTGTCTGGACGTTCAAATTACGCTTAGTTTATATCAGTGAATGAGAAAAAAAGGAAAAACAGTTTTCGGATGGACTCCCTTTAACACCAAAAAGTTCCAAATCCCAAGGACTAGTTGCACCAATGGCGGGGCCTACCAACGAGGAAATCATCCTATTATTTTGCCTGTCTGTCTGCTTCTTATTGTACCTGTCCTGCAGAAAAGACTTCTACATGTAAGATGAAAGTTGTTATGGTTGACTGCTCTAGATCTACAGATTCCTTTCTTTTCAAAGCAACTAAGCTTTGAGAAATCGTGTTCCCTGTCACTGTTGCTTTTGATGTCCAAAACACACCACTGGGAGGACCCTTTTGATCGTGTGAATATCCAGGATCCAGGCAGTTCTGGAGTCCAGAGACAGACAGACGGACAGACAGGCAGACAGACAGACATGTATGAAATCAGTGAGAAAGTCGCTGGTATTGGCAAGCTCGTGTTTCTGTCGCCAGTAGGAGTTTGTATGTTCGTATGCTGGATCAGACCAGGCAGCACCAAACAGCACCAAAGAAACTGCTGCAGTACAGTGTTTCCTCTGCTGCAGTACAGTGTTTCCTCTGGTGGGTTGACTGCTCCCTGTGAACTGCCTGCGACCAGCTGTAGCAGAACAAGCCAGGCTATAGGTGTGGATGGGAAGCAAGAATGAGGAGCATAGGAGCAATGTACTGAAATGACATGAAAGATGAGAGAGAGAGAGAGAGAGAGAGAGAGAGAGAGAGAGAGAGAGAGAGAGAGAGAGAGAGAGAAGAAGAAGAAGAAGAAGAAGAAAGAAGAAGAAGAAGAAGAAAGAAGAAGAAGAAGAAGAAGAAGAAATTTTTTAATGTCTGATAAAGCTGAACTGCTCCATAAATCAAATCAGCTGAACGTCTAGCCTTACACGTGGACTCCAAAGTAAAAGAATCAACAAAACTGGCTTGTCACCTGCGATGTGCTTTGTTTACCTGACAACGGTACTCCAAACGTTTATTACTGAAGACCATGGAGTGCTCATTTGTAGTTGCAGCCTCCTGTGCATCGTCCCATCTATGGCAGACTTTAGATGTTTACTGCCCTGTTGTTTGACTGCAGATTTCCCGTGATCCCCTGGACATGAGGACTCCCACAGTCCATTGAAAACACCAAGGGCCTGGTCGGCCAAGTAGATCCTGAGTTTAATCCTTGCTTGGAACAGTCAGATTTTAAGTGATTTTCCTGTCGGGGTCAACATTTTTGTTTGACTGCAACCCCCTAAAAATCCTTTGCATCCCAAAATCTCGTGTTAGAACCTGCTTACATTAAAAAGAAATGAACACAGCAATACCGGCTTGAACGATGTTTCATTCCTGCCACCAACCGCCGTGCCAAAGTGGCCAGCGTCTCAGACTCCCGGCTGGGAGGTCGTGGGTTCGATTCCCATCCAAACCATGTGGGATTTTTCTGCCCCGACCGGCTCCTACCCAGAGTTGACTTTGCTGCGGGGTCAGTTGGGAAGACTGGGACCACACAGTCGAGTTTCATCCACTTAATGGATGCGTTTCTGACCGTGCTGCTTACCTTTCCTGACCAACACTGCAGGTGTCTGTATCTATCGGGACTGGTTGATGCTGGGATATATTATTAACGTAAACGTAGAGTACAGTCCTGCCAAGCAGTCTCAGACCAGAACAGAAATCCATAACATCATCTTCATCATCCTCATTTTCATCGATCAGCATAACAAAAAGTCTTAAATTCTGTGGCCCTTCATGCCCTGCCTTTATGGTGACTTCAGTTATGATGTCCTCTCCACGTTTGTGCTCAGTCGTGGAGCCGGCGTGAGTGAGATCTCCCTCTGGAGGGCGCCACCACGTCCATCCAGCAACAGCCCCCATGGACCCACCGATACCGGTGACCCGGCGGAATCAAACCAAGGCCACAGACGTGGAGAGGACATCAAAACTGAGGTCACCATGAGAGCAGGGCCTGAAAGGCCACATAATTTGCTGCCGATTCACTTCGGTGGTGTTCAGTGGCGCCTGTTCTGATTTTACATACGCAGGACACCGCATACTAAGCCCCCTACTGACGACAATTGCTAAGTCGCGGATCCGGCGTAAATGAGGTCTCCCTCCGGAGGGCGTCACCACGTCCGTCCAACGACAGCCCCTATGAACTCACCAACCCTGGCGACCCTGGCGGAATCAAACTAAGGCTACAGACGTAGAGAGGACATCGTAACTGAGGTCACCACAAAGGCAGGACATGAGGGGCCACATAATTTGAGACTTTTTTTTAATGCTGATCTAAGAGAATGAGAATAATGATGATGCTACGGATTTTCATTCCGGTCTGAGACTGCATGACAAGGTTGTACTCTACGCTTACTTTAATGATATATCCCGGTGTCAACCAGGCCCGAGAGATACATACATCTGCAGTGTTCGTCAGGACATTTGTACAACACTCACAGAATTGCATCCATTTAGTAGATGAAACTCGGCTGTGTGGTCCCAGTCTTCCCAGCTGATCCCGTAGCAAACTCAACTCTGGGTAAGAGCCAGTCTGGGCAGAAAAATCCCACATGGTTGTGATGGGAATCGAACTCACGACCTCCCAGCCGGGAGTCCGAGACGCTAGGGACTTCGCCACGGCGGCTTGTTGGGTTCATGATTTCGTTCATGGAAGGTAAAACCAGCGGAAAAAGAGGGATTGACTCTGCGTTCCAACATACCTTGCCTTACAAACAGTAGATTTCCAACAGCTCACTACTCCTGTGGCCAGTAAGCTGCGCGGCTTCAAACATGAGCGTTATTTTAAAAAAAATGCTTCGTTTTGTCGTAATCGTCAAAAAGAGAACAAAACTGATTACGTTGCGTTTCTCTCTCTCTCTCTCTCCTCTCTCTCTCTCTCTCTCTCTCTCTCTCTCTCTCTCTCCTCTCTCTCTCTCTCTCTCTCTCTCTCTCTCCGCTGTTCAGAAATTCCAGGGCCAGAGCACAATTTGCATGCCTGAATTTCCCTCCTGTCATATGGAGGTTTTCATAGTCTAGCCTGTTCCCTCTAACTCCTAAACCTGTGGCAGATTTGAAGAAATACGAGAGACGCAAACGACTTTTTGCCTCGGAAGGGAAGGTGAAAACAAATTGCTTTTCCAAAAGGGAGGGAAGGAAAATAACCCCAGCAAATCCATATTTACATAAGCACAAGGAAGGGAAAGAGAATCCAGCTTGTATGAAAAGAGCAGCGAATCTGGATCCAGTTCTGACATGGAGGAGGAGAAAGACAGCCAACGATCTTTCTTACAGGACTAGAAATAAGACCAAACCTGTATCAACATGAGG
>CM031599.1:72262558-72270058 GCA_018398815.1 Conus ventricosus | reverse complement strand
CATCTCCCAGAAACCTGCACTATTCCTCCATTTATTGCCCCATAACTTCAAAAGTAAAGCATTTATGCGGGTTATAGCAAAGGCTGCCTTATTTCTAACTCTAAGACTGCAAAGTCAATGAAAGATGATTGAATTCTTGCTGTGAAAAGTTTAAAGGAGGGAAGGGGTAAATGGGTGAAAAAGTATGAATATTTTCTTTTCTTCTCTGTTACTTCTAGCTATGTTAAAGGCCCCTCTAGCCAGATGATATATACATTCATCTAAGTCGCTCTTCAGGTTGAATATTTGATTGACGGTAACCTGGAAGACTGAAACAGACTGTAACATGACTGAGAACAAGTCAAGAGACAAAAATAACAGAGAAAACAAAGTGCAGAGTAGCGCCGCTTTATATTTACTGTGCAACACAACAAGGACACTTTAGACACTGTGTCATCTTCAGAACTCTGAACTATCAGAGAAAAAACATGGTCAGAACAATACCCCATCGATGACTATCGATTGGCAGGTGAACGGCATTGCATTGTTAGGCCTGTTGTTCGTGACATCTGAAGATGTTGTCAAAGATTTGCTTTGTTATGTTGTTCTGTGTAGTATGTATGCGTTCCTTTAGACTTTGGTTTCTGCATCTGCTTGTAGGTTGGCTTACCACTAATATAATTAAACTCATGTGATGTTTTTGGTAGTTCAGTGTTCATTCGCTGATTGTTGGTTCCGTCACCCAAAGGGAACTTTAAGTGTCGGCGTTCACTGGCATGCTGGCTGGAAGTAGTTTTGCCTTTTCCCTGTCAAAAGTCTGCAGGTCGGTCAATCTGGAGAGGGTTGTTGTTGAAAGCTGGCCCATGCTGGAAGTAGTTTTGGCTTTTCCCTGTCAAAAGTCTGCAGGTCGGTCAATCTGGAGAGGGTTGTTTTGAAAGCTGGCCCATGCTGGAAGTAGTTTTGGCTTTTTCCCTGTCAAAAGTCTGCAGGTCGGTCAATCTGGAGAGGGTTGTTGTTGAATAGCTGGCCCATGCTGGAAGTAGTTTTGCCTTTTCCCTGTCAAAAGTCTGCAGGTCGGTCAATCTGGAGAGGGTTGTTGTTGAAAGCTGGCCCATGCTGGAAGTAGTTTTGCCTTTTCCCTGTCAAAAGTCTGCAGGTCGGTCAATCTGGAGAGGGTTGTTGTTGAAAGCTGGCCCATGCTGGAAGTAGTTTTGGCTTTTCCCTGTCAAAAGTCGCAGGTCGGTCAATCTGGAGAGGGTTGTTGTTGAAAGCTGGCCCATGCTGGAAGTAGTTTTGGCTTTTCCCTGTCAAAAGTCTGCAGGTCGGTCAATCTGGAGAGGGTTGTTGTTGAAAGCTGGCCCATGCTGGAAGTAGTTTTGGCTTTTCCCTGTCAAAAGTCTGCAGGTCGGTCAATCTGGAGAGGGTTTGTTGTGAAAGCTGGCAGGAGAGCAGCAACGAGGTTACCCACCTCCCGAGAGTATGCTCCTGCCTGCGGCCGGATTTCTCTTATAAGCTGTCCTAAGTGACATCGGGTGGCTAGTTTCAGAGCACGACTGCGGGTTGACCCGTTATTCCGATTTGATTGCGGACTTTTTTTTTTAACAAAGATTTTAATGCAACATTACAAGAGTTGACAGGCGCGCAAAAAGAGGACAGTGCACAGAGACAAATTACAACTATTCCGTTGCTACAGAGAATGTCAACTAAACGATAACAAAAAAACAAGTCAATATTTATCCACTTATACATACTTTCACTTATAAAACACATAAACATAAACACCCCACACACAACCCACACACACACCACACACACACAACACACACACACACACACACACACACACATATATATACCTTTGGTTGGTTTTTTGAAACTCAACAAACATACTACGGTATTGCACCCCCAACCTTTCTGGGATTGCATTCTTCTTAAAACTGAAAAGGCAGAGGAGTCAAATTACCCTTTCCGGGGTCACTGAGGAGAAACCACCAAGTTTCGAAATAGGGTATAATGACCAGGAGTTATATGTTAGTGAGTTTCCCCTCCTATTGGAGGATGTCCTCTCCCCCCTTGGAGAACATAAGCTTGCTGAAGGCTCATTTTGAAAGCATTTATTTTATTTTTCCCCATTCACCCACTCAAGCACATACTGTTAGTTTAGCAAATCATCTACCATGCAGATATGAATGCGTATCTCCCCCTATTTCTTCAATCAAAGACATAAGAGCAACTTTGTTTAATAATTCAAATATATATATATATATATATATATATTATATATATATATATTATATTATAAAATATATATATATATATATATATATATAAATAGAGAGGAGAGAGGGGAGGAGAGAGAGTGAGAGAGAGAGAGAAAGAGAGAGAGAGAGATGCAAACATATATACCAATATACGTCTAGCATACATACAACAGGTATACATATGGCCCCGCCGTGTATCAATAAACATCACTATAGGTTATAAAAAGAGAAAGCTGTAATAACTTGTGCATAATATTAATTTGGGGGAGGGTGGAAAGAACAATACAGTTTTTTTTTTCTCTCTTTATCCTTCCCCTTATCCTTAAATTTTTTTTAGATCGAGGCAATCGTCCATTCAACAGAAAATTCTACAGAGGCAATTTTGAATTAATTTTAAGATCACAACAATCATTGTTTGTGTTTGAAGTAGACTTTTTTGGTTTCCCTTTTTTTCCTCTTTTTTTCTCTCCCTTTCTTGTTTAAACTGCTGTTTATAGAAAGAGAATTGGTTTATATGCGTTCCAGGTGCTATTGAAATCTGTTAAAATTATATTTAAAATTTTAGCGTTATATTCTTCAATCTTATATCTGGCATTTAATTGTCTTTGGAAAACAAATATATCTAGAAGAATATTTTCCATTTTGCATCTATAAACGAACATCTGGCAAACATTATACAATAAACTCTAAGACAGAATCCATTTTTAGGTATTCATCCACTCCGAAATTACAAGTTCACATGAAATCCCAACATTATACGTGTGTTCACATTTTTCCCATTCAATAGTTTTTTTGAGAGATTTTTCCAAAATACTTGTGCATATTGAAATTTTCCATAATAAAATCTTCAATGGAATCTCTTTCCTCATTACAAAATGTACACTGAAGGTATGGGTAAACCCATTGCATTCAAAACGATATTAGTCGCAATAATTCGGTGGTAATTCTCATTGGCAACCATTTCAGTTTTACATCCTTGATTTTACTGATCTTATAAATACTTCTTCCAGGAAATGACTGGGTTCATTTTTCTGACCACTCTGAGCAATAGTTAGGTTTATTATTGTCTGATGTAAGTATTCATAAATCGTTTTGCTCCTTTATTGGTGTTTTGTTATAATTTTCAATGCATTAGGCACATCCTGAATGTAATTAGTACTGTTATTATATTAATTTGTATTCCGTTTTTTCTGAGGTATTGTTTTATTGACGAAATCCAACCTTGTATGTGATAAAGTAAACAGACAAGTGTGTACTTAAAATAAATTCCCTCTATGTTTGAAAAATTCCCCGTTTTCTTTCAGAAAATGCCTGATGGAATAATATTCCTTTTTTTTTAATTATATTGTTTTGTTTGATGACAGCTTTACCTATTTTGATTTTTTCGTTGTAGAAAACAGGTTCATCTAGCCCCTCACAAAACATTTTTGGCGAAATATTGGGGCAAAGTTTCTATATCTTTGAAAGTATAGTCCAAAAAGGGTTAATTTTTTGAAAAATTAAAAAAACCGTCCCATTGGTCCTAACATTCAAAGTTTTTAAGAAAAGGATACATTTCAACTGCAATATTTATCCATTTATGATTCGCTGTTTTATATTTTCTCAGCAGAAAGTTTGAGAGCATATATATACTTTCGAATATCTATATGTTTCAAACCACCTTGTTGTACCCCTTTTTACTGCCGTTTTTCTACTAATCCTGTCCCCTTTTCCATTCCAAACAAATTGAAAACATAATTTTTGGAGTTTTTGTACAAAATGGTCAGGTGGATCAGGTAGTAAAATCCAAAATGTATTAGTTTAGGACAGAATTAAGATTTTAACACAGCAAACTCTCCCAATTGGAGTAATGGTCTTTGTGACCAAATTTAAATAACATTTTAACCTCTGCAAATTTTTCATTGTAGTTTATGGTTTTCACAATTAATTTCAAATCTTGAGTAAAACCAGATTCCCAGTATTTTGAATTTAGGGGATTCCATTATCATTTTCAGATGGGGGCAATATACTTTTTTATCTTTTTTATTTCCTACCAAATAATTATTGTTTTTTTTATTCACAGTTCATACATAGGCCAAAAATCTCGCTGAATCTGTCTAGGATAATATGGATCGGTTAAATGATTCTTCGTCACCCTCATTGAAATAACTGTGATCATCTGCAAACTGCGAAATTTTATGTTCAATATTATTTATCTTTATCCTTTTAGACTTGTTTTCCCTGATCATGATAGCTAAAATTTCCACGCACAGGACACACAAATGTGGAGAAATGGGGCCCTCCCTGTCTACAACCTCTTTCAACTTAAACCATTGTGCATTGTGGCCATTTATACTAACAGTTGATCTGATGTCTTTTAAAAAAGTTTCAATCCAAGGGCAAAAAACCATCTCCAAAACCATATGCTTTTAAAACCTAAACATAAAACCTCCAATCCAATGAGTCAAAGGCCTTTTCAAAATCAAACTAAGTAGAAAGCCAGGAAGATTTTTCATCTGTAAAAACAGTTAATCAAAATCTTTATATTAATCTAATATTGTCTCCTTTTATTTATTAGTTATGAATCCCGTCTGATCCTCATTTATAAGTGTTGGTAGAACGTTCTTAATTCTATTGGAAATACACGAAGATCCTTTTTTGTATATTACATTAAGAAGAGATACAGGCCCGCCAATTTTTTTATAAATTCCTTAGGTTTATTGCCTTTAGGGATACAGATGATTAGACCTTCTTTTTTTTTTGATGAAAGTTCTCCATTTTTTAAAATGCTTCATTTAGTGACCTCACTACATACGTCCCAGTTGTTTTCCAAAAAAATTTAAAAAATTCTACCGGGTAAAATCCATCTGTGCCAGGCTTTTACCATTTTTCATATTTTTCAGAACTTGGCTAGCTTCCTCTATAGTTATTAGACCATCTAGCATTGTTCCTTGTTCTTGTGATAATTTGGGGATTTCATTAAAACCCAAGCTTTCTTACTACACAATTTTCTCATCCTTCCCCTATACAATTCTCATAGAATATTTTCCACTTCATTTAAGATCTCTTTTGGTCGTCTATTATCTCATTTATCCTTAGTTTACAAGTTTGTCATTTGTTTGCTAATGTAGTTTCTTTTCTCAAGACACAGAAATACTTAGAAATTTTTTCACCATCAGCAACCCATCTGGCTTTTGATCTTAAGAGTACACCTTCCATTCTCGTATCTCTAATTGTTCTCAACTGATTTTTCTCGTACAGTTTTTTCATTACGTCTTCTGTTTTATGGTCCATCTTTTCAAAAGTTTGAATATCTTTCATGAGTTCCTTTTCAGTTTTCTGTATTTTCTTTTTTTTTTCATTGTGGCAATATGCGATAGTTTTCCCCCTTATTTTCATTAGAGAAAATCTAAAAATAGTTTGTCTGAGATTTAAGTTCAATTTTACCTTTATCTTTTTTCCCTCAATTGTTTCATTGTTGCATTTATCTGCGGCGTATTTTTGTTTACATTTTGATTTCCCATTAAAATTTCATCCACATATTGCCTATCCTTAAGCAAGGAACAATTAAAATTTTCCAAAAAGTTTTGTTTTTTTTTTCATTTTTTTACCAAATTTTAGTTGCAATGTAATTATAGAGTGATCAGAACGGTACCCGGGATGAGTCAGCATCTTCAAAATACCAGTATAAATAATCAGATAACAAGAAAAAGTCTAATCAGCTTGCTTTAGTGGTGTTGGGTTTCTCCAAGTGTAGCGCCACATTCTGAATTGCTCTCTCTCCAGATATCTGTCAATCCAAGTTCTTCTATCCCTATTTTCAAGTGCTCTTTTTAGCTCTCGGGGTTTTTATCGTGTACATAATTGCAACTATCAATGGTTGGGTTTTAAAACAATATTCCAGTCACCAAAGCAATTGCATTTTTATTTTTACAACCTTTTATAGTTTCCCTAAGTGAATTTTTAAAATGTCGGGTTTTCCTTGTTTGGGCCATAGACATTTACCAAAAAGGAAATCCTTCTCAAAAGCAGTAAATGATACCAGTAAAAAAAATTTTCCGTTTATATCACGATGAACTTTAGTTATTTTAAAATTCAAAGTTGTTTGAAAAGAGAACAGCCACTCCTCTAGAGTTTGATTTTATAAGACGCAAACACACATTTATAGCCCCATTTAGATTTAACATATGTTTCTAGCTTGTCACTAAAATGAGTACTTGCAGACAATATAATTGAAAACTTTTTCTGTTTCAGATAATGGAAGACAAACCCTTCTTTTTCTCATATCCCCCAATCCCTGACAGTTTAGAGACGCAATTTTTTAAAGTCTCCATTGTTTAGGTCTTCATCATTCCTGTTTGTATATGTGCATAACAGTAAAAAAAAAATGCATCTATATCTGTGAAACCAGTCATAAGTATTGCATGAATTAATGTAGAAAACAACAAAAATAATTCAAATTGCCTCGTAACAATGCACTTTTGACATAACGTACAATATCCAGAAAATAATGATCCTTCATGCATCCGTAAACTCACTCTCATACAAAGAAAATCAAAAAAGATAAACAAGAATTTAAAATAACAATCAAAAGAAAAAGAAAAAAAAAAGACTAAATTCCCTCTGACGGTCAATGGCGAGCGAGAGGAAACAGTGAGCATCACCTTCAAAGAACAACCATAAGGAGGTAAAGGGAAAAAGTGCATCAACGATAACAATTAGCGTTCTGAATTCGATATCAGGTGTGCGCGTGTGGTGTGTGTGTGGCGCGCGGGCGGCGCCGCCCGCGCACACGGAGCGCGGGCCCCCCACCAGTGCGCGCACACGCAAGGGGCCCCGCCCCCCCCCCCCCCCCCCCCCCCCCCCCCCCCCCCCCCCCCCCCCCCCCAAACCCCCCCCCCCCCCCCCCCCCCCCCCCTCCGCACGGCCGTTTTCTAGTGAAATGAAAAGGACGAGGCCGTTTAATAAAAGGGGGTTCCCCTTTACCACAATTCAGCCCATTCCGGCCACCGGAATAAGTGTTTCCCACTAAAAAAAAAAAATAATTAAAAAAAAAAATAATAATAATAATAATTAAAAAAAAAAAACTCACCATGTTTTCCTTCTTTTTTTTTTCTCTCTCTTTGCGCCCGTTGCTCCCCCACCCCTAATGCCCCCCCACGCCCCCCCCCCCCCCCCCCCGCTCCCCACCCAAGCGGGCCCCCACCCCCACCCCCCACCCCCAACCATCCAGGTCATGTCAAGTCATGATGCCACACAAGCCCACCCCCGCGAAGAGCTA
>CM031599.1:72250058-72252558 GCA_018398815.1 Conus ventricosus | reverse complement strand
AGGGCAATTCCATTATCGCGTGAAGGGACATACTGCAAATTACAGGGCAGTCAATTTACACGTGAAGGACATGACTGCTAACTACAGGGCATTCCATTTACAGGTGAAGGACATGATTGCTAACTACAGGAATTCCATTTATACGTGAAGGGACATGACTGCTAACTACAGGGCATTCATTTACACGTGAAGGAACATGACTGCTAACTACAGGGCATTCCATTTACAAAGTGAAGGGACATGACTGCTAACTACAGGGCATTCCATTTACACGTGAAGGGACATGACTGTTAACTACAGGGCATTCCATTTACACGTGAGGGGACATGACTGCTAACTACAGGGCATTCCATTTACACGTGAAGTGGCATGATTGCTAACTACAGGGCATTCCATTTACACGTGAGGGGACATGATTGCTAACTACAGGGCATTCTGTTTGCACGTGAGGGGACATGATTGCTAACTACAGGGCATTCCATTTACACGTGAGGGGACATGACTGCTAACTACAGTGCATTCCATTTACACGTGAAGGGGCATGGTTGCTAACTACAGGGCATTCCATTTCCACGTGAAGGGACATGACTGCTAACTACAGGGCATTCCATTTACACGTGAAGGGACATGACTGCTAACTACAGGGCATTCCATTTACACGTGAAGGGACATGACTGCTAACTACAGGGCATTCCATTTACACGTGAGGGGACATGACTGCTAACTACAGGGCATTCCATTTACACGTGAAGGGACATGACTGCTAACTACAGAGCATTCCATTTACACGTGAAGTGGCATGATTGCTAACTGGAAGATGCTATTGTGTAATGGCCACCGGGAGCGTGCCCATGGGTGTACCAGGCCATGTTTCATGATTGCAGAGCCCACCGGCAAAAAACGCCAACATCAAGAAACTGGCGTGGGGATCCCGCAAGGCGGCAGTTGTTTGACGGTGGCGTTTTTTGCCGGTGGGCTCTGCAGTGATGAGCATCTGCACACTGGCCATTTCTTTTTAACTCATTCGTACCTTTTAAAGAGTGAAGAAGCTCTGTGGTGCATTCCATATCATGTACTATTCACAATGAAGCATATTCTTTTAGAGTGTTGGGAATTGCGCTGTGGTGAATCCATATCATGTACTACTCACAATGAAACATATTCTTTTAGAGTGCTGGGAATTGCACGATGTGAGACATAAACAGTGTACAGCAGACTCCACGAAAACCTTGTTCAAAGATGTTCCACCTGATGCGATCTTTGAATTTTTGAAAGAGATTATAACATTTTTCATCTGATCTGAGACTTGACAGAAGAAATGTTTTGGCAAAATTTCAGATGTGTTTCTAGGTGTGTTTTAAGGGGTAATGCAAATGACTGACTAGTGAGTTAATTTCAACGTGGTGACAGCCCCAATATGGCCCTTTTCGGTTGGCATGGCTCTTAGCAACGTTACCTTACCTTATGCAAGATAGCGATCATTCACGTTGAGCACTCCTTGTTATGACATGGTGCACCTGTTCAGGTTGGAAATCACACACACACACACACACACACACACACACACACACACACACACACACACACACACACACACACACACACACACATTGACACGTTACATATCCATACATTCTCTCTCTCTCTCTCTCTCTCTCTCTCTCTCTCTCTCTCTCTCTCTCTCTCTCTCTCTCTCTCTCTCTCTCTCTCTACCTCGCTCGCTCGCTCTCTCTCACGGATGATCTGAAAGGGAAAATAGGAAAGGGACAAAAAAGTAATAGAAATTCTAAGAGCTATAATACAATTGATCCCCCTTTATTTTGGAAGTTATTTGATGCGCAAACAGAACTTATGTTAATATATGCAGCAGAAATATAGGGGCTCGAAGAAAATCTGCCGATGGAAAATACGGTTGCTGTTGAACGGTTCCAATATATCCCATTGCATTCATCAAATACAATGGCATACGGTGATTCTGGAAAATATCCTCTGTACATTCGATCTTTTGGGAAATGCGTTAAATATTGGCTAAGGCTTACCCAACTACCTACAAGCAGGTTATGTAAACAAGCATATATGTTATTGCATCCGTTTGAGTCCAGAAAGCACAACAGGGTTGCTACTGTAAAGCGGGTCTTAACAGTAAATGGGTTTAGTGTAGTGTGACTCAGTCATGGGTTGGCGATGGAAGAACATTCATGTTCAAATTTAAAGACCGTCTAATCTCATGTTATAAACAGAACTGGCATTCCAAGACGGAGGACAATATGGAATATTCCTGGTTCTATTCTTTTAAAGGTATCTTACAGCCAGAACAAAACAATTCTGAGTGTAGTTACTAATAAATGGCATATGGATATGCTCAGCAGATTCAGAAGTAGGACACTTGGACTGAATGCAAACAAAAGATGGTTTAATCCTGAAGGCACTGTAGATGACTTGTGCGTAAAGTGTACAGATGGTGTGAGAGAAAATGAACATCACTTTATATTCCATTATA
>CM031599.1:72235058-72240058 GCA_018398815.1 Conus ventricosus | reverse complement strand
TCGTCGTCGTCGTCGTCGTCTCGTCGTCGTCGTCGTCGTCGTCGCGTCGTCGTCCGTCGTCTCTCTCGTCGTCGTCGTCGTCGTCGCGTCGTCGTCGTCGTCGTCGTCGTCGTCGTCGTCCGTCGGTCGTCGTCGTCGCGCCGCCGCCCGTCGCCGCCGCCGCCGTGATCATCATCATCACTATTATCATCATTGTCATCATCATCATCATCATCATCATCATCATCATCATCATCATCATCATCATCATCGTGATAACCCTCATAAACGTAGTGCACAACACCACACTACACTACACTACACTACACTACACTACATTGTGCTACACTGCACTATTCTGCACCACACCACACCACACCACACCACACAACACTTCAGTACAACGCACTACACTACACTACACTTTACTACATTGCACTACACTACACTACACTACACTTTACTACACTGCACCACACTACACCACACTACACTACACTACACTACACTACACTACATTACACTACACTACACTACACTACACTACTTTACACTATACCACACTACACTACTTACTGCACTACACTACCCTAAACCAACCACACCACACCACTTACACTACACAACACTACACTATACTACAGTAAACTACACTACCCTACACCAACCGGACCACACCACACTACACTACATTACATTACATTACATTACACTACGCTACCTCACAACTCCCTACACCAAACTACATGACACCATACTACACTTCATCACACCACATTATACTCCACTCCACTCCACTCCACTCCACTCCACTCCACTCCACTACACAACCACACTCCACTCCACTCCACTCCACTCCACTCCACTAACACAACACCACACCACACCACACTCCACTCCACTACACTCCACTCCACTACACTCCACTCCACTACACTCCACTCCACTCCAATCCACTCCACTCCACTACACCCACATCTCCCACTCCACTCCACTCCACTCCACTCCACTACACAACACCACACCACACCACACTCCACTCCACTACACTCCACTCCACTACACTCCACTCCACTCACTCCACTCCACTCCAATCCCACTCCACTCCACTCCACCACACCCACTCCACTCCACTCCACTCCACTCCACTCCACTCCACTCCACTCCACTCCACTCCACTCCACTACACCACACCACAACTCCACTCCACTACACTCACCACTCCACTACACTCCACTCCACTACACTCCACTCCACTCCACTCCACTACACCACACCACACTCCACTCCACTCCACTCCACTACACCACACCACACCAACACTCCACTCCACTCCACTCCACTCCCACTACACCACACTCCACTCCACTCACACTCCACACTCCACTCCACTACACCACAGTCTACTCCACTCACTCACTCCACTCCACTCCACTCCTACTACACACTACACACACTCACACCCACTTCACTACACAACCACACCCCACTCCACACACACACCCCACCACTACCTACCACTACACACTCCACTCCACTCCACTCCACCCCACTCACTCCACCCACCTACCACACTCCACTACACTCCCACTACCACTCCACTCCACCCACCACTACCACTCCACTCCACTACACTACACACACTCTACACTCCACTCACTACACGCACTGCACTCCACTCCACTCCACTCCACTCCACTCCACTCCACTCCACTACACTCCACACTACACTACACGACGTACACACACTACACTACACTACACTACACAACGACACTACACACACTACACTACATCCTACTCCTACATACACTACACACACGACACTACACGACACTACACACACTACACTCCACTACACTACACGACACTACACTAACTACACTACCTACACTTACACGTACACTACACGACCACACACGACAACAAGACTACACTAACACTACACTACCACAACACACGCACACTGACACGGACACTACAACGACAACACACTACCACACACATACACTACACTACACTACACATACACTACACTACACTGACAAACACACGACACACACGACAACATGACACTAACGACGACTACACCACACACACAACATACACACACTACACACTACACAAGCGACACATACACTACACACACTACACACACTACACTACACTACTACTACACACAATACAACTAACACACAACGACACACTACACACACTACACTACACGACACTACAGACACACACGACAACACTACACAACACACACTACATTACACTACACTACACGACACTACACGACACGACACGACACTACACGACACTACACTACACTACACTACACTACCCTACACTACACTACACTACACTACACTACACTACGCTACGGAGCTCGTCACGACAGTACATCATGCCACACTGCACCAGCACAAGATGACACAAGACGGCACAAGATGACACAAGACGGCACAAGATGACACAAGACGGCACAAGATGACACAAGACGGCACAACATGACACAAGACGGCACAAGATGACACAAGACGGCACAAGATGACACAAGACGGCACAACATGACACAAGACGGCACAAGATGACACAAGACGGCACAAGATGACACAAGACGGCACAACATGACACAAGACGGCACAAGATGACACAAGACGGCACAAGATGACACAAGACGGCACAACATGACACAAGACGGCACAAGATGACACAAGACGGCACAAGATGACACAAGACGGCACAAGATGACACAAGACGGCACAAGATGACACAAGACGGCACAAGATGACACAAGACGGCACAACATGACACAAGACGGCACAAGATGACACAAGACGGCACAAGATGACACAAGACGGCACAACATGACACAAGACGGCACAACATGACACAAGACGGCACAAGATGACTCGGACCACAACACAACTCGCGAGACACATCATCACATGGAGAAAACTTGACACAACAGCACAAAACATGACAGAACTCGACACGGCATGTTACAACACAGTGCCATCTACCGACATTGCTTTCATCTGCTTTATGTACATTTCTTTTCTTCTTCTTTTTTCAATCCCAGGCTGCTGACACGGCAGCACATCATAAGAGTTACAATCCACAGACGGGTGAACGTGAGAAGACTGCAGAAGAAAAGAGAGGGAAAGGAGGGAGGGAGGGAGGGAGGGAGGGAGGAAGGTGATGTCTCTGTCCCCGCTGACCTCTGTCTCTCTGGCACTGGTGCCATTCTCTCCCTGACAGTCCCCGTAGTCCACACTACCAACCTACGCGAGCGGCATGATGTTGTTTCAAAACACAGACATCTAGTTCAGAGGTAGCAAGCTGACAGACTGGAGAGGCGAGAGAGAGAGAGAGAGAGAGAGAGAGAGAGAGAGAGAGAGAGAGAGAGAGAGAGAGAGAGAGAGAGAGGGTGGGGGGTGGGGGGGTGAGGGACGATTTGGTGTTGTTGAACAGTGGGAAGAAAATGGAGAGAGAGAGAGAGAGAGAGAGAGAGAGAGAGAGAGAGAGAGAGAGAGAGAGAGAGAGCATTAAACATTGAACACTGAACATTTTTATTGTCATATAGCTATTCAGCCTTGATGACATGGGGCAGTTGGGGAGGGGGGGTGAGGGTGGTGCAAAGCAAAAAGCAAATAATGTAAACAGTAAATCAATTTAAACAATGGTACTATTCCAAGCACCAAGAGAGAGAGAGAGAGAAAGAGAGAGAGAGAGAGAGAGAGAGAGAGAGAGAGAGAGAGAGAGAGAGAGAGAGAGAGAGAGCATTAAACATTGAACACTGAACATTTTTATTGTCATATAGCTATTCAGCCTTGATGACATGGGGCAGTTGCGGAGGGGGGGGGGGGGGTGAGGGTGGTGCAAAGCAAAAAGCAAATAATGTAAACAGTAAATCAATTTAAGCAATGGTACTATTCCAAGCACCAAGAGAGAGAGAGAGAGAGAGAAAGAGAGAGAGAAGAGAGAGAGAGAGAGAGAGAGGAGAGAGAGAGAGAGAGAGAGAGAGAGAGCCAGCCAACCAAACAGACAGACAGACAGACAGACGGACGGACGGACAACGATTAAAAAGAGACGCAAACACATACAACCGCTTAACATGTATCATTTTCATTACAACCTAAAAGAAAGGGAGAAAAAAAAAAGAATAAAACCAGAGATATAAGCGAAGTTAAAAACGGAAAACACATTCTTCACCAAGGGAAAGGGCGGAGAAGCGACCTTTTACAGGAATCAGAAAAAAAATGTTTCAGCAGGAATCTGAACAATGGCGAAATAAGAAGAATTGTGGAATACGAGGAATGAACATAATGGTGAAACGAGAACAATTGTGGAATGGAATGCGAGGAATGAACACAATGGTGAAATGGGAAGAATTGTGGAATGGAATGTGAGGAATGAACACAATGGTGAAATGAGAAGAACTGTGGAATGGAATGTGAGGAATGAAGACAATGGTGAAATGAGAAGAATTGTGGAATGGAATGTGAGGAATGAACACAATGGGGAAATGAGAAGAACTGTGGAATGGAATGTGAGGAATGAACACAATGGTGAAATGGGAAGAATTGTGGAATGGAATGTGAGTAATGAACACAATGGGGAAATGAGAAGAATTGTGGAATGGAATGTGAGGAATGAACACAATGGTGAAATGGGAAGAATTGTGGAATGGAATGTGAGGAATGAACACAATGGTGAAATGGGAAAAATTGTGGAATGGAATGTGAGGAATAAACACAATGGTGAAATGAGAAGAACTGTGGAATGGAATGTGAGGAATGAACACAATGGTGAAATGAGAAGAACTGTGGAATGGAATGTGAGGAATGAACACAATGGTGAAATGAGAAGAACTGTGGAATGGAATGTGAGGAATGAACACAATGGTGAAATGGGAAGAATTGTGGAATGGAATGTGAGGAATGAACACAATGGTGAAATGAGAAGAACTGTGGAATGGAATGTGAGTAATGAACACAATGGTGAAATGAGAAGAA
>CM031599.1:72222558-72225058 GCA_018398815.1 Conus ventricosus | reverse complement strand
AATAAATTTTAAAAAATAAAAAAAGGTTTAGGTGAATAAAATAAATGATTTCGCTGGGTGATGAAAGAGGTGGTGGTAGTTATGCGTGGGTAGTTGTGAAAGGTGTGTGGGTAATGTTAATAAGGGAGGGAAGGGGATGGAAGATAAATGGGTGATAAGGTATGATTGGGGGGGGGTTGAGGTGAAGAAAAAGGGCGGGGGGGGGGATGGGTGGGTAGGAGTGTTTGTGTGTGTGAGGGGGTGGGAGGGGGCAAGAGAAGGTGAGCTAATATCTCTTCATCCACTATGGGGTGGGGGGTGGGGGTGTGGAGGTTCATATAAATGGTGTTGTTTAAAAAAGTAAACAATGCTGTGGGATGATGTTCATTGTAACAGGTGAAGTAATGTGTTGGCATCAATATGCTGATGTTTGTTGAGAGATGGTAGCAGTGATCAATGAAAAAACAGGGTATCATGTGTTGCACACACACACACACACACACACACACCCCACACACACACCACACACACACACACACACACACACACACACACACACACACACACACACACACACACACACAACACACACTACACACACACACACACAAACAAAAAAAGTGTGGGGTGGGGGGGACCACATATAAACATTGTTCTGGGTGAGTTACGATCATGTGATCATAATGAGACTAAGTGTGGAAAGGTTTCACACACATATTCACACACACATACACTCATTCACACACACACACACACACACACACACACACACACACACACACACACACACACACACACACACACACACACCACACACACACACACACACACACACACTACCACACACACACACACACACACACACACACACACACACACACACACACACACACACACACATTTTAAAAAAAATTATTATCATCAATCAGTCACTGATAGGTGATGATCATATGAGATCAACGGTAGTGTAGGAAGAGATTCTTCTCCGTTCCCTTAGGCAGGAATGGTGGAGGTACTGGCAAGGGCTTCTGTATGGTGAAGGCTCTCCAGTGGTCAATAAAGTTTTGCACTCATCGGTGTGGTTGGCAGGCCAGGATTGTTCTTTGGGTGTTGTTGGGGGACTGTTCCACCGTCATTGGGGCTGCATGGATAAATTAAAGACCCACCAGGGTGGAGTATTGCAGAGATGTGATGTCACAGTCTGGAGTGCCCAGTTCTCAGTATCACAATGGTGGTCTTCTTCTTCGTTTACTTCGGTATGAATCCTGGAGGTACTGACGGAGGTTGCTGTATGGTGAAGACCCTCCAGTGGTCAGTATGGTTTTTGCACTCATTGGTGAGTTGGCAGGCCAGGTTTCCACTTTGGGCCTAGCTGGAAATGCTCCGCTGTCTCTTGGGCTGCACTGCATTGATAATTTGAAAGACTCACAGATGTGGAGTATAGTGGACCTGTGATGTTGAGGTCAGGGGAGCCTTATCTTCAGTCCAACAATCTTCACTTGGTCTGATCTGGGCATCCGGTGAGTATGCATCCCTCTTGTTGAAGTCTGGGTGCTGCTCAAGTCATCTTCCTATTTGTCTCCTTGGAAATATTTTAGATTTATTCCAAGGAGACTACCTTTTACAGTTGGGGCTGCTGTCCTCCTTCCTTTGTCAGTTAGTTAGCTTCTTCATTTCCATATAGTGCAGTATGAAGGTGCTCACTGGATGGGAGTATTTTCAGTGACTGATAAATGGTAATAATTTTAAATAAGTAGTACCACAGGGTGGTGACCATTGTTATACAAGTGGAAAAATGCAGTGGTGATGGTGCAATGGTGCAAGGTGGGGGACATAGGAAAATATCAATGACCTGTGGGTGATGCTCACTGGCATGGGTGAGATCAATGGTACTGTAGGATGATAGTCACTGAGGTAAGTGGAATAATAAGGTGGCATTGGTTAATTAATGTTGCAGGTTAAGAAAGTGGGTGGAGGGAGGTTGGGGTAAATGACTGGTGGGTGATGGTCATGTTTCATTGGAGGTACTGTAGGATGCTGATAATTGTTGTATAAGTGGGATGATGTTGTGGCATGGTGTAAAGTGCTGGTGGGTGATGGTCATGTTTCATTGGAGGTACTGTAGGATGATGATAATTGTTGTATAAGTGGGATGATGTTGTGGCATGGTGTAAAGTGCCGGTGGGGGAATGGGGCAGGCGTTTTAAAGATGGGTGGATGATGATGATGGTAAAGGTGTAGGTATGGTCACAGTGGTGTTGGATGATGGTCATTTTTGTAAAAGGAGTAGGTAGGAGAGTGCATTAGTAAGTGTGATATTATGCCAGTGGGGGAGTAAAGGAAATGATCAGTGACTGATGGATGTTGATAGCTGTGATGAGATCTACAGTACTATAGGGGGTGGCGGTTGTCAAAAGTGAAATAATGTCGTGGCATAGATGTAGTAATGCCAGTTGGAAAAAAAGAAAAGGAAAAAGGGGGATGATGAATAATGGATAATTGGTCAATGTCTTAAGTGGGA
>CM031599.1:72210058-72215058 GCA_018398815.1 Conus ventricosus | reverse complement strand
CAGTAAAAGCGCTTGGTTATAGAGCTTTGAGTTAGAATCGGTTTTTAATATAAGGGATTGGTATAAATTTTGGTCTTGGAAGTTTCGTTTTCATATGATTTTGATCGTACCATTTTTGTCGAGAGAAAATGTTGATTTGCACAATAGTACACACCAAAAGAGGTGAAAAGCATAGTAAATCAATTATAATTGTAGAAAAAAAAATAAGGTTTACAGTTGATGGTGGAAAAAATCGAAATTGCACATGAGAGAGAGAGAGAGAGAGAGAGAGAGAGAGAGAGAGAGAGAGAGAGAGAGAGAGAGACTGAGACAGAGACAGAGAGAGAGAGAGAGAGAGAGAGAGAGAGAGAGAGAGAGAGAGAGAGATCAACAGACAGACAGACAGACAGACAAACATACAGACTGAAAGACAAACAGAAAGACAGACAGACAGACAGAGAGACAGACAGACAGACAGACAGACAGACAGAGACAGAATAGAGAAAGACAAACAGAACAGTAAAGGCAAACCAAAAGTATTTTGAAGCTTGATATGGGATGATTTGCATCACACGTTCTGGTTCATACAGGTTTTGTACAATGTCCATGAGGCGTTTATAGGGTTTCATGATTGATGGAGATGGATGGCTAAAATCAAAATGATAACAAGGTGCTAGATTTTAAATTGTACTAATAACAATACATAATGATACAATCTATAACATCAGCAGACGTTCATGATTCAATCTTTGTCTCCATACTAATTCTGATCTAGGAGCCAACTTACCTTGCCTACAGCTCTGATGTGGACCCTCCCACCCCCCAACCCCCACCCCCACCCCCAGTCGGTTGGGTTTTAAAACAGCATGGGCCTGACTTGAGCAGTATCAGCATTGATGACAACAACATGGGGGCAGAGGGGGGAGGGGGAGGGTGTGGGAGTGTAGGGCAGAAACAGGAAAGGGGGGGGGGGGGCGTAAAGCATTGTTCTTTCTTCACAGGGTTTTGAACATGAAACTTTTGAACAGAATTCTTCAGGAAAACGACAACAACAACAACAACAACAACAACAACAACAACAACAACAACAACAACAACATTAACATCGACGACTACATGAAGACGACGACTACAAAAAAATGTAGTCACACTCTCACCGGTCTCTCGCTTGCCACTGACTCTGTGATAGACAGTGGAACGTGACACAACCACACGTGATGTCCGCCGGCTGAGCTCTGTAGTTATATTGATCTGATACCAACTCGCCGTATTTCCCATCGCTGTGAAGGTGAGAAGTCACCGTATGGGCTGTTATTCGTCAAGATGCGAACTCTTGTCAGGAAGTTTTATTTTCTCTTGCACTTCGCCGTTAGGCACTGCAAACAGAAAGACCTGTGGCGATTACAGCCACAGGCTCTGAGAGTGTCTGTGAGTATAATGCTGTGTTGTTACTTTTCAGTGAAGAAAATGGTTAAGTAAAAATCACATTTATGTGTTTATCTCATTTTTCCCAGTTGTTTTAGTTTTATCTTCAGCCGCGCCACTCTTTCACCATTCTTTCTTTCACTGCCCTGTGATCAAGACTTGTCGGGTAAGCCACCCCTCATAAAGTCTGGCTGTGTACGTGTATGGTGTTGGAAAACTGCTTCCATCAGTTGGTGAGTGATGTTCTCACAGGTTGGTGAGTGATGTTCTCACCAGTCGTGTATGGCCCCCCACTCCTCTCTTGTGTTGAGTCTCAACTAATTATGTGATTAGATTTCTGTTTATCCTTAGAACATATAGCATGCACTTTCCCGCAGTTTTTGTTTGTTTGTTGTTGTTTTTTTAATGCATTCCCTATCTATTTTTAATGGTAAGAAGACACGGGATGTGCAGTGAGTAAACATGAATGGCGAAACGAGTCACTGCTGATTGAGAAATGACGATTTCGTCAACGGGGATTCGGGTACAGTGGACGTGCTGGAACACATCACTCGTGCCTCTCAATTCTTTCTCCGCCCTCTACTGACATGAAACCAACCAGAGACATGAAAGGATTTAGTAGCAGTCAACACTAATGCACCTTCTGCGAAGAGTTCTAAGGAAGATAGTGGGGGTAACGAAACGAAATGAGATAGGTATGGAATGAAAGGCAAATATGTTGGGAATGGGTCTTTCTGTCTTTCTTTCTTTTTTTTTTTCTTTCTTTCTTTTCTTTCTTTCTTTCTTCTTTACTTGTTATGCAAAAGAGGATTTCATTCATTTCATTTCTGTATATTTACTTATTTATTCATCCATTCAGTTATTTATTTGTTGATTATTTATTGATTGATTGAGTGATTAACTGATTATTTTTATTAATTGATTTATCTGTTTATTTACACAATGCCTTTTTTTAGGTTACACCTTCTCCTAGAAGACATTCGTTTCCATACTGGATTAAACATTCTTTTCCCATTAACCACACTTATCAGAGACAAAATCAAGAATCTTTCATTCATGAGATTTACGCTTGCACAAGTAAGCACACGTATACACACCCACTCACACACACACACACACACACACACACACACACACACACACACACACACACACACACACACACACACACCCCACAACACACACACACACACACACACACACACACACACACACACTTAACACTTATATCTCCTGCCATAGCTCCAAGCTGTGAGTGTTCTACCTTCAAAGATCCTCTTGGTAGTGATCATTTGCCAATAATTATTAACCATTAAGGGTAAACAATCCGTTCAAAACCGCGCTAAAGATAAGATCCCAAAATATAATTATAATAAAGCTGTTTGGGATAAATTTGAAAACATACTCTCTACTTACAATTGTGAAGAGATAATGTCTGATAACATTGACACAAGCTACGCGAAATTTGTTGATATTGTTTACATGCAGCTGATCTCTCAATACCAAGGTGCCATTCTGACGCATCAAACAAATATGCAGGCAATGTATGGTGGAATGCTACTTGTGAAGAAGCAAGAGAAAAAAAGATGCAGGCCTATAAAATATATTTAAAAGAAAAGAAAGATCCTGACAAAATTGCTGAAAGAACAGAGCAAAAAACCACAGTAACAGAGTAATCGAAAAAGTCAAGGAGCAATATTGGTCAAATTTCTGTGAAAGTGAAGTACATGACCACAAAGATCTTCAGAAAACATGGAAAAAATTGAAAGACATAAAAAAGGGAATCAGTCTTCCTGAATACCCCATAACATTAAAAATAATGAGTTTCCTTCAAAATTTGAAAAGGCTGAAGCATTTGCAAAAAATTTTGCAAAAAGTACAACAGGGAGGGCCTGACAGAAAAACAAAAGATATACAGAGAGAAAATGGAGGATAAGGAAATGCATGAAAAAGTCCCATTAACAGTCACTACACAAATGCTCCCCTTACATTTCAAGAAGTAAAGGATGCAATTTTCTCCATTGGTTCGAAAAGAAAATCAGTGGGACCAGATGCGATTTCCAATGAAATGATAAAGCATTTGCCAGTTAATTTCACAATGTTTCTGAACTTATTTTCAGAAATGTTGGTCTGAAGGGCTTCAACCATCTTTGTGGAAAAAATCAATTGTAACCCCTATCCCTAAAGAGGGCAAGTCAAAATCAACAAAAACAACTACAGGCCAGTTGCTCTCACTTCACATGTGGGAAAACTTATGGAAAGGATTATTCTAAAGAGACTTGAACATCATTGTGAAAAAAATGGTATAATACCAATACAACGGGCTGGCTTTAGAAAGGGTAGATCTACAGTTGACCATCTTGTAAAAATTACAACACAGGTTAAATATCATTCGCACGTAGAAAAATGTACTTGCCACGTTTTTTGACATTAAAAGGCATATGACCAAGTCTGGCATTCAAAACTTCTGAACAAATTGAAGTTAATAGGTCTCTCGGGGTGTATTTACAATTACTTAAAAACCTTTTAAGTGGTAGAACAATACAGACGAAGGTAGGAAATGTATATTCTCATGAAAGACATATCCAGATGGGAATCCCACAAGGAGCTGTGATAGCTCCTATCCTGTTTAATATTTTGATCCATGACCCTTCCTAAATCATTATCAAAAAATGTTGAACCAGTACAATATGCGGATGATATCTGTATATGAATGAAAGTTACTTTAAAACGTCACACACCAGTTAGATCAATCAACTATATTAAAAAGATATATCAAAATGAACTAGATAAAATTAGTGGGTACATGACTGAAAATGGATTGGCCCTTTCAGCTGAAAAATCGCATATGGTTCTGTCAATACGGGTTATGATCCTAATCCTCTGCCTTCATTTCAAATTGATGGATTATGCCTTGAATATAAAAAGTCGTAAAATTTTTAGGAGTAAATTTAACTTCTAAATTGAGCTGGAATTATCACATACAAACTATACTAACAAAAGCTAAGAAAACTTTAAATTTTTGAAAATGGTGAGTCAACAATCAGGGGGTAAAGACAGTAAAGTATTAACACATTTAGCTACTGCGCTTGTACGATCAAAATTATCCTATGCCCAGGAGACATTTTTCTCATCCCCAAAATGTTTAATTAAAAAGTTGCAGAGTATCGATAGTAAAGCTTACAAATAGCTCTTGGTGTCCCGGTTCATACATCAACTTTAGAACTTATATGGAGATCGGAATATTGCCTTTTGAAGAAAATATGAAACTGCATGTGCAAAATATATTTTAAGAAGTCATACAGTACAAAATCTTAATACCACTGAAACTGAATTAAAATCAGAAATAAGTTTTCCTAAACGGCACAAAATATCGATTCTCTAAAAATCGATAGCCTCATACACATCTGACTTATTTACAAAAGCAGGCACTGCCCCTCAAAACGTAGCTCCTCGGTGTCTTTTAGCACTATCCCGGAATGGGAACTTAGTAGAGCAAATTATGACATAGACTACACAAGTTTTAAAAAAAAGTGATGGACCCTTGCTGCCAACGTATGCTAAATCACATATAAATGAAACTTATATAAATCACC
>CM031599.1:72177558-72185058 GCA_018398815.1 Conus ventricosus | reverse complement strand
ACAACACACACACACACACACGCACACACACACACACACACACACACACACACAACACACACACACACCATATCTGAATCATTTTCATTACTTTCAGAGTTGTGTGCAATTAAGCTCTGAGGTCATGCTTAGTCCAAATCAAACAAGTTCAGTAGAAATTTCAACTGGGGCTGGCGACTTGTCCATGGCATTAGCATGCAGAGCCACGTCTCCTTTCCCCTTTATGATGTACTTCTACCACTGGTCTGACAATCTGCATTCCATGAAGACACCATCGACCCCGTCCCCATGGAAGGCACACATCATTGACTGCAGACTGGAGGAGTAGGGGGATAGTGAGGGAGGGGAAGGTTTGTGTGGAACTTGGTGTAAGGGAAGGGCACGGAGGGAGAAGAGGGGAACTGGAATTGAAAGGGTTGGTTGTTGTTTCTTTGTTTGCTTTTTGCTTGGTTGCTGGTTTTTTTTTTCTAGGTTTGTCTGTTTGTTTTTAAATTGTACACTGTACAAGGTGAGTTCATGTACACTGGTTTGACCAGTATTAGCTAAAAGCTTTTAACACAAAGCTAGATGGGTGTTTTTTTTTTTCTTAAGAATAATTACTGCTATTTTTTTCGAAATAAGCTTTTAACACAAAGCTAGATGGTTTGTTGTTTTTTTCTTAAGAATAATCACTGCTATTTTTTTCGAAATAATTTGTCTTTAACTCTATCTAGGGCAAAAGTAATTTCAGCAAATATTGTGTGTTAATGGCGTCTCACCTACAAATGATGTACTCTCAAAGACTCATGGACGAAAGCGTGTGCACACGCACGCACCCACACATGCTCGTGGACGTGCACACACAAACACACACACACACACCGCGCGCCTGCTTACCTATCTTCTAGAAACACACCTTAATGTGCACCATTTGCGAATATGTTCCATACATTTTTTCCCATCAACATCTGACACCAACTCAGTCAGACCATACCCACATCTGACGTCATTTGTTCACTACCAAAGACAGTCTCCAAACAAAAATTTCTTCCAGTTAGTATATCCTGTCCTAGATGGGTATCCTGTGATGGAGGAAAATTTCACTACCCGGTGAAAATTTCCAAACAAAGAAACTGGCGGATGAAAAGTGGATGAAAGTGAAAGACTACACTCCACTCATTGCAGATTGTCACCACTGTGACTATGCCTTTAAACAGTCATGCATGTGGCGTTAATGTAGAACATGGGTAATTCTTAATATAAAAAGAAGAAGAAAGAAGAAGAAGAAGAAGAAGAAGAAGAAGAAGAAGAAGAAGAAGAAGAAGAAGAAAATCCACTGTGTTGCATGGCCTCGGGTTCCTTTTAAAAAAAATTTTTGTCCTCTTTCCTTTTTTTTTCTTTTTTTTTCCCTCTTTAATGAATGGGAGAGGGGGGGGGGAGTGTCTTCTTACAATGACATACTAACTCAAAGTTTGACCGGAATGCTCTTCATTTGAGCATAAACAATACGAAAAAAAGAGAAAAATAAGACAAGGAGATGAGCATAATGCTACTGCTACTGATCATGATGACGTTGATGATGGTGTTGAAGAAGAGGAGGAGGAGGAGAAGGAGAAGGAGGAGGTGGAGAAGAAAGAGGAGGAGGAGGAAGAAGATGAAGGAACAGGTAAAGAGCAGAAGAGGAGTATAACCAGCTTGGCGATCCAAAATGGTTGCAAAAGATGAAATTGAAATGTATGTAAACTAAACTGTAAATGTCGATAAACAAAACGGGCATGGAGGAGAATGAGTTCCATACCCACACCTGCCACTCTATTGGGCATCGGTCTGCCACCATCAAAAATCCTCAGCATAATTTCAAATGGACGGGGTCCGGATGTAAAAAAATCGTCTTCAAGGAAAGCCACCCAGGACGTAATCGTTGACTTTTTCGTGACGGCCTCAGTTCGCTGTGCTGTCATTGCCGCAGGGGGTATTCTGGAACTACCAGAGAGGGACGATCGATGCCGGATTATTCAAAAATCCACAGTTCCAGGCTCATTTTATGATGGCACTAAAAGAGATCCCCCCCCCCCCCCCCCCCCCCCTCAATTTTACACATCTAAACCAGAATAAATGCGTGGCACATGCAAGCGTGCGCGCACGCACACACACACACACACACACACACACACACACACACACACACACACACACACACACACACACACACACACACACACGCATGCACGCACGCACGCACGCACGCACGCACGCACGCACGCACGCACGCACGCACACACACACACACACACACACACACACACACACACACACACACACACACACGCGCGCATGCACACACATGCACACGCACATGCGCTCATGCACGCGTGTGCCCACGCACGCATAGACACACACATGCATGGCTGCACACACCTGCATTCATACACGCACACACGCATATACTTATCACACACACACACACACACACACACACACACACACACACACACACACACACACACACACACACACACACACACGCACGCACGCACGCACGCACGCACGCACGCACGCACGCACGCGCACACACACACACACACACACACACACACACACACACACTCGATAACAATGCACTATCCATTAGACCGTTATTTTCTCCTATACCACCACGGGAGCTTAATAAGGCATATTTTGATATTGATCATACCAATATTAAAAAAGATCAAAACATAAAATATTTGTTAGCAAGCTATATCAAATGTCATGTTGAAAAGAACTATTCAAATTATCTGAAAATATACACAGACAGTTCGTGCATTGATAAACAAACAGGTTGTGCATTCTTAATTCCAGACTTAAGAGTAGAGAAATCATTTTATATCGGAATTAACAAATCGATATTTACAGCAGAATTAACAGCGATACTCCTGGCTTTACCTTTTGAACTTTCCAAGAACAGTATTTCAAATTCTGTTCTGTGTTGATTCTAAATCAGTTCTTCAGGCATTAAAAGTTTTTCAGTTGCACACAAGACCTGAAATGATCATAGAGATAAGTTGCATGATACACATGTTAATTGCAAGAGGAACCCATGTAGCTTTTTGTTGGATTCCTTCACATTGTTCTTTTCATTACAATGAAAAAGTAGACAGGGCAGCTAAACGTGGAGCCAAAAATAGTTTTGATTCAGAATTGTTTGATTTCCCCTTATCAGTACATGAACAGTGTAACTTAGTTAAGTCGCATATCTGGAAAGCTTTCGAATATAGTATGGTAGATCACATCAATAAAGAACAGTTTGATATTAAAAGAATCATAGAGAATTTTAACTTTAATAGAAAATTACGCTCATTGATGTACAGGTGGAAACTTAATGCATTTAAAACAAAATATGTAAAAAGCAAATGAAACAAACTGCGGCGTTACTGAAACACGACAAAAAAGCAGAAGAGCACACAAAACAAAGTGTGAAGTAACGACGATTTAATGCACGACACAAAACAGGACAAGAAATTTTCGGCAAAATGCCTTCCTCAGCGACAAACAAAAAAAGTACAGACATAAACATGCACAATACTCCCCTTGTGAAGCCAAAGTGGTGAGTGGTGTATTTTTGGAGTGGATAATATATGGTGGGGATGGGGAGGGCGGGGGTGGGGGAAGCAAAGGATTTCTTTTAACTGCTTTCATGCGTTTTGACTTTAACTGATTAACAGTAAACAAGTGGGGTATGTTTTGCTCCCATAAGGAAACCTAACACAGAGTAACTTTTATTCAAGACTGGCACAGCCTTTTAAACTTGAATAAAGTCAGACAAATACATAGACGAACAATCTAATAGTGGGGGAAAAACAAGCGCAGGCAAACAACTGAACTGTCTTCATAGTAATGACTTGACGTGTCTCCCTGATGAGTCCGACCCAGCGGACGAAAGGCCTGGGAGCAGGCAATACAAATATATCTGCCTTCAAAAGGGATTACGATGGTTCCCTTATGCAGCTAGTGAAGAGTTTTCATATCTGTAACATTTTTTTTTTAATTTCATGTTCCCAGTTTCTCCATCTCAAATCTTCCCCCCCCCCCCCCCCCCCCCCCCCTCCCCTCCTTAAGTCCAAATCTTTGCCAAGTCATTACTATGAAGACAGTTCAGTTGTTTGCCTGCGCTTGTTTTTTCCCCCACTATTAGATTGTTCGTCTATGTATTTGTCTGACTTTATTCAAGTTTAAAAGGCTGAGCCAGTCTTGAATAAAAGTTACTCTGTGTTAGGTTTCCTTATGGGAGCAAAACATGCCCCACTTGTTTACTGTTTATCGTTTACTGTTCCCTACCTCATTTCATTTCCGATTTTGCTTTGATTAAATTGAGGTTATTTGTATTTGTTTCTGTCCGTCTGTGTGTTTGTCTTTTCATCTCCCTTGCATCTTTGGGTGGATCCTCAAGCGTAGGCTCAAAGACTGTCCCCTACATTTTATATTATTTGCATAATGTCTTTAGTTTTACAGCAACTTTTTCCCTCCCCACACTTTCGTTTGGTTGCATTTACTACTCTTCGCTGGCTGCTTTGGGGGTGCTATTGGATTCTTTTTTGCACCCTTGGTGGTGAGAACACCACAGTATTATGGACTGTGGTGTGTCTCTATTTGACGCCGGGAGCGCAGACACAACCAGCCGTGTCTCCCTGATGAGTCCGACCCAGCGGACGAAAGGCCTCGGAGCGGGCAATACAAATATATCTGCCTTCAAAAGGGATTGCGATGGTTCCCTTATGCAGCTAGTGAAGAGTTTTCATATCTGTAACATTTTTTTTTAATTTCATGTTCCCAGTTTCTCCATCTTCAAACTCCCCCCCCCCCCCCTCCCTCCTTAAGTCCAAATCTTTGCCAAGTCATTACTATGAAGACAGTTCAGTTGTTTGCCTGCGCTTGTTTTTTCCCCCACTATTAGATTGTTCGTCTATGTATTTGTCTGACTTTATTCAAGTTTAAAAGGCTGTGCCAGTCTTGAATAAAAGTTACTCTGTGTTAGGTTTCCTTATGGGAGCAAAACATACCCCACTTGTTTACTGTTTATCGTTTACTGTTCCCTACCTCATTTCATTTCCGATTTAACTGATTAGTTAGTTGTTGGTTTTAAGTATTTTGTTTTATGTTAATCTTCACTTATGACTTATGTAAAGATATTCGCACACTTACACATCCACAACTATCTCACTCTCACACACACACACACACACACACACACACACACACACGCCACAGGTTATCTTTCCAAAATAATCATAATCAATCTTGTTGTTTCAATTTTACCTCAGATGCTTCTGTCCCTTTATGTTAGAAAGAAAATGCCGAAACTGCCAGATCCGTTTCTTTAAAGCTGGTTGGAACGAGGAATTGTGGCCCCCAAAGACCAAGGCATTTGAATTCTGGTGTGGATCCGTTGTACGGATCCGGATCGGAATGGGGATCCAGGATCCGTTCAACTTCAACAGAGGTGCGCGCTCTCCCCCACAGTTCCCTTTCAGTGACGTTTTTTTCCCCCTTCCATTGTGTTTGATTGTTTCTCCTTATCTTGCTACTTATCCATTTTTTCCCCATTTGCTTTATGAAAATATCGGTCAGTTAGTTAGTTGGTCATTACCTATTAACTCACACAAATACTTCGTATGCCGGACTATTGAGCTCAGTTTCAGACAAATACGTTCTCCAAACAGACACACATACGTGAACGCTGTGAGAAGAGATTGGGTTAGTGCAGCTCTGACCAGCGCTCAGGGTGAATGTGCCGGTTGTGCATTATTAGCTGAATCTAGTTCATAACTCATCATTTCAGCTTCTTTCTTTTCTTCTTTTTCTTTTCTTTTTTTAATGTTTTTTTAAAATCTATTTTATTTCATTGTATCTTATTTAATTTACTTTTTTTTTTAAGTTCAGTTCAGTTTATGTTTTGTTATTTATTTATCTATACATTTGTTTGTTTATCCATTTATTCATTTCTTTATTTAGCTAGCTATTCATCTATTCATTATTTTCTTTTTATTTGTACTCTCTCTCTCTCTCTCTCTCTCTCTCTCTCTCTCTCTCTCTCTCTCTCTCTCTCTCTCTTAATAAAATTGATCTGGACTGGTTCGTTATTCATGCCTTTAATTTTCGCTCCCTTTCCTCGCTTGAATGATTCTAGAATGTTGGCCATCATCTCACGCTAATCTTCATTCAAATTCTTTTCCCGGAGGATAATAATAATAATAATAATAATAATAATGAATACTTATATAGCGCCTATTCTCGGCTAGAGGCCAAGCTCTAAGCGCTTTACAATCAACACTCGTTTACACAACGGGATGCCTACCTGGGTAGTGCCGACTGAAGAGCTGCCAGCTGGCGCTTCATTCAGTCGTTTCCCGTGTCATCCAGTCAGTATCGTTCAATATCGATCACTCATTTTCCTTACTTCCTTCATTCTTTCCATTTCTCACGCAGGGTGCATGCTATGTGTAACGTGTCATCCATACCAACGGCCAAACTGGCCTACTCTTCCGAAAGTTGGTGATGGGATTTTACGTGTGTGCAAGATGTTATGCATGCGTTCACACACGGAACCTCGGTTTATAGTCTCATTCGAAGGACTGTATGGAAAATGGAGTCAGAACCAATGTTAACTCCGAGGGAAAAATCCCCCTGTACCGAAACGCCCGGCGGCGGTTCGAACCCGCAACCCCAGGATCACCAAGATTACGAGTCAGGCGCTCTACCAACTGAGCTATTCCGGGGGGGGGGGGGGGGGGGGGGGGGGGGGGGGGGGGGGGCTGAGATATGGATGAAATCTGGAAGTTCCTTCTCTTTACTCATCCACTTCAGGATTTTTCCCTCCTCATCCCTCACCTGCACCCTGCCTCCCCCCCCCCCCCCCCCCCCTTCTTCTTTCTCTTCTTCCTTGTGCTTCTTCTCTGATTTTGCTTATCAGGCAACATGAATGCGAATTGCTGGTTAATCTTCTTAGAAAGAAAAGGAAAAAAAAAAATGAATTCATCAACGAGCCAGGAAGTCCTGTTTATTGATCTCATTCTTCATATCAAAGATTAAAAACGGTCCATCAGGAAATGCTATCGATAAACAACTCAGAGGGATTCACTGCCACTCTCTCTGCAGCACTGATTTAAGGCCTTCCCCTCTGAAATGTAAACACTATGAGCTGCTTTGTCTTTCTTCTTCTTCTTCTTCTTCTTCTTCTTCTTCTTCTTCTTCTTCTTCTTCTTCTTTTTTTTTCTTTTTTTTCTTTTTTTTTTCTTTTTTTGCTGCTCCTGCTGCTGTTTACGTCTGTGAAGGTCGATCAATGCTTAACAACAACAACAACAACAACAGCAACAACAACAACAACAACAACAACAACAACAAAAGACTAATCTTGTTTGGGATCGCACATACTGAACACATGCAACAAAGAGAGAGAGAGAGAGAGAGAGAGAGAGAGAGAGAGAGAGAGATGAGAGAGGAGAGAGAGAGAGAGAGAGAGAGAGAGGGGGGGGGTGGTAGTGA
>CM031599.1:72155058-72157558 GCA_018398815.1 Conus ventricosus | reverse complement strand
TGCCTGTCAGAGTTATAAACTAGATATCTCTTGAAACAGAACATGTGTACTGTGAACGTAGTTGCAGTTACTGCAAATGTGATTTCTCTCAGAATAGTTTTTAAACACACACACACACACACACACACACACACACACACACACACCACACACACACACACACACACACACACACAACACATACACACACACACTAACACGCACGCACACATGCGCGCATGCACACACGCACGCACACACACAAACGCACACACGCACGCACACTGTCACACTGTCACTTTTGCACACGCGCATTCATGACAGCATTTACTCCATACGCACACGCAATCTTTCCAATCAACCAAAAGGCGCACTACCGAATGTTTTTTCTTCTCCCCCTCTCCTTCGGGAAAACACTTTACTAAATCACATCAAACAATTTATAAACAGATTTTATACATGTAGCTCTCTTTCCACTGAGAGGCGAACTAACTCACTCAAGACTTCATAAAGTCACGGCCTTCACACAACATTGGCCCACAAAATCCAGACCAGGAAAATAAATGATTCTTTCACTCCTTGATGCTATGCCTGCATCCGAATTAAGCCTCGCTCCATCCATTCAGGATTCCCTGTCTCTCTCAGACATCATCTCGCCCCCTCGATTTCTCCCGTCCTGGAGATATGACTTCCGACTCCTCTCCCTCGACTTTTCTGTCACTGGAGAGATGAGTTCCAACTCCTCTCCCTCGTCTTCTCCTGTCCCTGGAGAGATGACGAGTTCCCGACTCCTCTCCATGGAGTCCTTAATTCCTGGGGCTGCCTACCGGTGTGTTCCCCACACCATGGCCATCTTCAACCACCTCACGGGGTGAAAGGTGAAGGGTGAAGGGCGAAGGGTAAAAGGGTGAAGGGCTGGTAATGACTGGTCAGCAGCGAGGACCAACGTCCTGACAGGTTCGAGTCTCTAGGCCATCTCCTGGGCTAAAACTGATTCTTTCCTCCCTCCTCCTAGTGAGTGCATACTCAGTGTTCAAAACACATGACCAGCACCTTACTAGCCCTTGTTAAACTATCACTCAGTGGTCACTTTCACCCAATGACCACGTTTGTTTCTTTACTGAGTCATTCTCACCATTATTTGGGGACGCCCGCTACACTAGTCAAGCCACATGAATATTCTTCCTTTTCAGTAATGGCATGAGGAAATGATTCATATCACTAACTACATGTGATGGAGCGTCACATGCCTTGATGTGAGGCTACGTCACATGACACCCCCATCCTGGGATGAAAACATTTTCTCCAGAAAATTTTTTTTTAACGGATATACAACTTCACTTAAAACACATCTTCAGCCATGAATCTCAAAATGTGTATCCATCACACATGATTCACCAAATTAATAATCAACGTATAGAATCAATCATCATGATCCACCATAAATAGCATATTTCAAACTTTCAGTCTTTCTAAAAAAAAAAAAATTCATAATTGATCACCATACTTCACAAAATACATTTCACAAATTACATGGATAAAACAATTAGGGATATTAACAATTCAAAGCACAAATTGTGTTCATACATTAAGATGTGAAGCACATATTTTCCCTTGATCTTTGTCTCACATCATATGTTTCAAAACCCTCATGAAAATGAGAACATTTCCAAGTGTAAATGTGTCTCAATAGACATGTAAACAAAACAAACATAGTTTAAACATAGTTTTTTCCCACATGTAATGTTATAGTCCATTGAAAAGTCACATGCTTTCCATTGTTGACAGTGACAAATGAAAACAATTGGTTTGTCTCATTGCACAATCAAAACATGTGTATATACATTTCTAAAGGGTTATTTGCTCATCACACATACATATATATTCATCTTCACAAGCAAGTTAGACATAAATAGTACATGATGATTTTTCATTGTTTACGAAAGAATAAAGCAAAGAATAGATATGTAATACATCAACATCAAGTAGTTTTTGCTTGTAAAACATATAGTCACTTCAACAAGCAAATTATGCATAAATACCACTTGATTTAAATCGTCAGTAGCATACAATGCACTGTCAAATGTCATCACATCGTAATCATTAAGAAAGACAAAAACAGGAATAGTCTTTCCCTTGAAGATAGTTACATTTGTCCATGAATATTCATACACGTGACAATAAATCTGCCATGACATTTTGTGTTCCAGGCACTGGTTCAATGGTAAATTGGAATTCCTGCAATGCCAAAGACCATCTTAATAATCTGCTGTTCTTAGTCTTTGACGATTTCAAGAACGTCAGTGGCCTGTGGTCAGTCTGTAACCGAAACTTTCTTCCAGTCAAGGACCTGGCGAACTTCTCACATGCCCATACAATAGCCAAGCACTCTCTCTCAATAGTGGAGTATTTCTCCTGTGTCTTTGAGAACTTCTTACTGGCGTATTGCACTGGATGTAACAAAGCACTTTTTTCCTGCAACAGTACCGCTCCCATTCCTTTGGAACTGGCATCAGTTCTC
>CM031599.1:72130058-72145058 GCA_018398815.1 Conus ventricosus | reverse complement strand
AACACGTGGCAGGCATGGCTTGGAATGGACATCAGAACCACGAGCAGCATGAGAGAACAACTGAGAGGCTGTGTGAATCATGAGGATCCGAAGGTTAACAGTGGTGCTGCGGAGTCCCTTAGTGGTCTAAGCATAACTGACAGTCATCCTGACAGTGAGCTGATGTCTGTAGTGTTGGGATATCTTAGTGACAGTCTCAAAGACGCATAAGTAAGCTACTTCGCGCTATCTTTCTATAACAAACCGTGTCGCCAGCTACGCCTGGGAAAATCGAAAACTGCCGTGTTAGGACTTTGAAGTAGAGGTAGACGTACGTGTACGCTCGTACATTACTCTGATCTAGCTTTTCATAATACACCCTGGTGTCAACCGGGCCTATGAAAGTCTGACAAGTGCTGTATTAGAAAATGTGAGCGACCGTTTTAAAAAGACGTTCGTTCATAGAGCAAAGCACCTTAGAATTGATGTCAGTTGTTCTTTTTACAACTGTACAGTTAGTTGCGGCTAAAAAGCGGTCGATTTGTGGATTTTGCGATGGTTGAATTGTAACCCCATATTAATGTTATCTCCTCCATGAGTTAACAGTACACAACTGTAGCAATGGAAGAGGTTTCTGAGGAGGAATGATACATTGCGTTGATCCTGGTGGGTAACACTTTGCAGATTTTTAATTCTGAATTTCTCTGTGCCTATTTGCTCTCAGTAGTTCAGAAAGAGGAAAGGCAGGGCGGGTAGGCATACAGCTTGGTTAATATACGTACTTGCATGTTAAGTAATGGGAGGAGTGGGTTAACCTCGCATCATCTAATAACGGTAGATGCCATGAACTCATATAAATTCACCGTGTCTAGGGTACAACAGTGTGGAAAGTTCAACGAAACCCTCTCCTTCTACCACTTCAACCTTCCCTGAAATTTTCAGATATTCATTTACTGCTGGGTGAGATAAGGAGGTTGTAAAACATTCGCACCCGTCATTGTTTGAACTCGTGACTGTCAGTTCCAAAGCCAAATAGCACCAACCAGAAGACAGCGCGGCCCAGCACTACCACCCTCACCCCAAGCCTCTCTAATTGAAGGAGGGAGGGGAAGGTGGTGAAGGAACACAGGCTGATCAGAATGTAAGGATGCGTGAACAGAAAGATGGCGCTGTTTAAAGCCTGGCGCTACCAAGCCTGTCTACCCTCTCATTTTCATCAACATTCTACATATTACATAGCCGCTGATTTTGTTTTGTTGTTGTTGTTGTTGTTTTGTTTTGTTTTTTTTCAATTGGCCTTCTTAGTGCCTAAACAGCCAGCCATCCTTCGATAAGCACGGCGGCTAATGAGATGGTGAGCCCTGATCAGAGAGATGTGTGGAACAAAGCAGTGAAGCGTGCTCTATTTGTCTCCGTCTGGAAGTCCGTTGCCAAGCTATGTGCACTAACCTCCACCCCGCTCACTTTTGCCTCTCCAGCCGTCGCGCGTGCTAATAGGAAATGAGTGATGGTATTTGGGTGGATTCGCTGGTTTTTCGCTCAGGAATGGAGTTGGAATCTGTTTTTTTTCAGGGGCTTGATGTATGTTTTTGTAATAGGCCAGGAATTTACCGGTTGTATTCATAATTGTGTGTGTGTACGGGGAAGGAGGGTGGGGGTGTCGCGCGTATAGGCAAGCGGTCTCTGTGACTGGGGATGTTTTACAGCAGCAGCTAGCAGTAGCAGCAGCAGCAGCAGCAGCAGCAGTAGTAGTAGTAGTAGTAGTAGTAGTAGTAGTAGTAGTAGTAGTAGTAGTAGTAGTATAAGCATTATCACCATCATTATCATCATCAACAGCAACAAGCAGCAGCGTCACATGTATGCGCGCGCGCAGCGCGCGCGTGTGTATGTGTGTGTGTGTGTGTGTGTGTGTGTGTGTGTGTGTGTGTGGTGTGTGTGTGTGTTGTGTGTGTGTGTGTGTGTGTGTGTGTATGTTACTCTGTAATTATATATTATATATAATATATATATATATATATATATAATATATGTGTGTGTGTGTGTGTGTGTGTGTGTGTGTGTGTGTGGTTGTTGGTGCGTGCGTGCGTGCGTGCGTGCGTGCGTGCGTGCGTGCGTGCGTGCGTGATGCCTATATGGGTTTGTTGTGAGTGTACATGTGATCAAGCACAAAGCCTGTCTGCGTATGTGCATGAGCACGCCTCCCCCTTCCTCCTCCACACACACTCACGTAGCCACCCCTCCCCCCCCCCCCACACACACACACACTCCTCTCTCTCTCTCTCCTCTCTCTCTCTCTCTCTCTCTCTCTCCTCTCATCTCTCTCTCTCTCTCTCTCATCATTATTTTGGTTGGTTCCAATCTTTCATCTATCCTCAATGGGATTACTCCTATGCACATCTTCCTTATACAGAGCCACACACTCGTTTGTCATGTCCCAACATAACAGTCCATTGGGAGCAATCAGCATCAAGTCGTCTTGAGGTAACGCACGAAAAAAGACACTGCACTGCAGTCGCTCACAATTGATTTCATTTCCTCCTGTACGCTGCAGAGGTCTCCTGGCTCAGAAGATTGTGTCATGTACATGGACGAAGTGACGTCTCTTCAACTGAAACTCATCTGTACTGATTTGTTATTGATTTTTTTAATGCTGGCTTCCTCTTTTTTTTTTTTTTTAGCTGGAATATGATCAAATGTTGCCTGTCAGCTTTTGCTCATCTTTCGCTCAAATTCTTTAGCAGGTGGCTGAAATCTTAATGAAAATGATGGAAACTTATCCTTCCCAACTGTTACTCTTTCTCCTCCTCCCCAACCTTGCTCTCCTTTCCCTCCATCTAACTTTTTTTTTCTTTCTTATGGGAGAACATTGACATATCACCACATTCATTAGTTCTTACTTAGACTTAGATGTTTCCGCGTCTTGCGACGCATGAGGCAGTCAAGGCGTTCCATTGTGCACGGTCCTCAGCCAGTCTGGTAAGTGTCACTCCATCCTCTGTCAACGAGTCGGATGTCTCTCTCCACTTCTCTGTCGCCAGCTCATTAGTGCGTAAACCTACCTAACTCAATGCACGTGGTTTACATTATTATCATCCTCACTGTCGATCACCCATGTGACCACATTAGTTTGATTACACACATACAGCTGTCCTCCAGGGATCTTCCCGATTGCTACAGACGTTTCTCTTCAGGCAACATGATCTGGCCTATTGACTCTTCAAACGATATCCCTAGAGCGGGAGAGGGGTGAGAGTGGGGATGGGAGAGGACCGTTCCTACAGAGGGTGTTGACTTGTCCCAAAGGCATCGTTAGATAAACTTTCGTTTTGTCAGCGACTGGAGTGCATCTTCTGTTGTGTTCCTGTCCTGATTTGGACTGTTATAACCTGCGCAGCTTGGGTTAAATGGTTGGGGTTATCACTATAGCAAAAGTCTAAGTGTTGCTGCGTCTTTTTTACTTGGACTTACTTAGTACTTGAATTCCCTGGGGAAGGAACATAGGAGCCGCACACACCTCTTCCAGCGGGACACGGTTTTGGGAGATCTTTCTTCAGCTTGGCCCACGTCATTCTGGCGGCATTCACTTCCGCGTCGGTACTCCTTCGCCCCATGTCTGTCTGGTCTTCCCTCTCTTTCTTTTGCCCTGAGGGTTCCATTCTAGGGTCTTGTCTTGTGATGTTGGATGGAGACTTTCTGAGGGTGAGGCCACATCCTCCCCACTTCCGTTTTTGAATCTATTTCTATTGGAACTTTGCTGGGTCTTGTTTCCACAGTTCTGCGTTGGCTAACATCTGGCCATCCGATTTTCACCATTGTTTCGCAGACATCTGTACACACAACACACAATGTTTGGAGTTAGTGGGTGTTTGTCTTTGGTTGTTCGCAAGTTTCAGAATCATACAGAAGGACAGGTTTCACATTTGAGTTGAGATTATGATCTTGTTATGAAGGGAGCGGGCAGAGGAATTTCCTGATAGGGCCGTATAGCGTTATGTAAAGGTGTGCCTGGCTTGTATTGATGCGACTCTGTTATAATCATTGTAACGCTCATCTTTGCTGTCCACATGCCGAGGTGTAGACAAACTTGTCAACTTCAATGATTCGTCTTCTGTTGTAGTCGTAGTGGGTCTCGTTTGCTGGTTGTTGGACTCTCATGGTATCTGTTTTCTTTATGTTGATTTGGAGGCTGTCTTTCCTGCTTCTTATGTACCCGGCACTGCGTCTCTTGTGATTCTTGCTGTTTGTGGGAAAGAAGGCGGATGTCGTCGCGAATAGTCCAGGTCTTCAAGTTGGCTTGGGATGAAAGTCCATGGTTTCCTGTCTACTGCTCGTCTGTAGTACTCCGCATTTATCCAGTCAACGACCTTTCAGGAAAATTGTTGGCGATAGTAGACCTCCCTGACGGACGCGGTTTGTACAGTGAAGGCTTCGTTAGTTTCCCATCCGTGGCACGACTGGCATGTGGAATCTCGTAGAGTTGCATGGATGATGGAGGCAACAAACTTGGGTGGGAAGCCATAGTGGTGATGGAGTTGCCAGATGGTATCTCTGTGCGATGCTGTTTTTCAAACGCCTTGGAAATCCACAAATACTGCGTACAAGGGGGTCTGCACTCCAGAGACTGATCGTGATAAATTCTCATGGTGGCTATTTTGAGTCTGTGCAGATTTGTCTTGGCGAAATCCAGCTTGTCTTGGCGGAGGGTAGAGTCTTGTCATAGGGCGGTCTTTAATCTTCTAGCATGATTTTGGTCAGCACCTTCCCCGGGATGGACGCATCTTATCTCTCCAGTTTTTACAGGCATGACAGGTCCCCTTTCTTCGGCCAACCTTCACCAGGTGGCCTCTTTTCAGTCTTCTGGCCTCGTTCGCTGCTCCCAGATTGCTTTGGTGTGGATCTGCACGCATATATGTTGAGTCTGGATGTCGCTTTCAGGTGCGTCAGGTGGAATTCCGTCTGGTTCCCGTTGTCTTACATGACTTCTGTGACTTGATGGCTATGTTATTTCCGTCTTTGTTGGTGGGCCCTGTGTGATGTCAGAAGCTGGGTTGGTGGTGGAGAATGTTGGGGGGACAGGTTGGTGCAGGTTATTCCGTGTCTCTTTAATGTGCTCTGCCCACTTGCTCTTGCTCGGTCTCTCTGCGATGGTGTTTCCGTCCTTGTCTTGACCGGAACGATTGGGGTTGCTGGTCTTTCCAGAAAGTGTTCGGGTAATATATAATGCCTTTTATGTTTTCCTGTCCTGCCGTGTTTTATTGTCTTCTGTGAGCTCATGGAACTGAATTGTTTCTTGTTCTTGTCTAGAATTTCTTTACTTGGCGGTTCTGACGTCCCATTGTGTGCCTGTAACTTCTTGTACTTGTGGTATTGGTCTTGGTCTTGGGTTCTGGTGTTGTATTGGTCTTTTGGTTGCTTCGCTCTGTGATGAGGTCAAGTTCCAGATGTCAGCCATTCTTTGTGTTTTCTTAGCTTTCTTTCCAAGCACTTGTGTGCAGTCGTTCTGCAGACCTCCCTAGGTCCACCAGAGGGTCTGTCGTTTGTTTCTTCAGCAAGTTGGTCAAGTACGCTTGATTCTGTTTCTCAGTTCAGTTTGACCCATCTGTTTGTTGCTCTCTCCTTCAGACTGTGTACATTGTAATTATGTGATAGTCGGCCACCTTGCATTCGTCTTTGTAGGCTTTCAATTTGAGTCTTTATGAAATGCTATCAAAGGTTGTGGTCTGATGCTGCGTCTTGCTCCTCGTTTCACTCTACGTAATGTAAACTTTCTGGCCATTTCTGCGATGTAATGTGATTCGATTTGGTTCTGGGTCTTCCCATCTGGTGAATTCCAGTCATCTTGTGATGTTTTTGTGTAGGAAAAACAGTGACTCAGATGACATGTCCGTTGAAAGCACCAGAAATTCACAAACAGTTCTCTTTTTTCATTTTGTATTCTGTTCCGTGTATATCTATGCCATAATCTGTCTCTCTGACCCTTGTTGTCGTTCCCACTTTGGCATTGAGATCTCCCTTAGGATCTTAAGGGTCTCTCTTGGCACTCTATCCACGACTGTTTGAGGAGTTGATTGTGAATTCTCTTTTCCTCTGGGTTGTACGTTCATGTTGGGGCGCTATAGCACTGTAAAGTGGTGGTTTTTCCTGCCCTTTGAATTGAATCTTGCAGTGAGGATCCTTGGTGACACTGGTTACCAGGACAGCCACGGGTCGCATTCGCCTCGGAAGTGTCATCAGCACGTACTCCGTGCGTGTGTGGCTTGTTGCTTTTCTCGTCCACGAGAGATGATGGTGTCTCCACTTGCAGGCCTTGTTCTTCATGTTCATGTCCATTAGTTCGACAGGCCAAGGATCTTTAGGTTGTTACATGTGCTCTTCACTACTCACTTGTGCTGCTTTTTCAGTCTCCGCTATTGGGTTCTGATGTTCCATGTCCCATACTGGTCTTGGCTTGGTCGTGTCTGAAGAGTTGTCGGCGCAACTGGCTTCTGTAGGCTTTCACCCCAACTCGCCGTTATGGGCTTCTGTAGAGAGAACTCTTCCCCAACACATGCTTATTTCTGATATGTAATTGCGGTTTCTGAACAACGTTTGGTTTCTAGGACAGGGGTTGTATAGCCCAATTTCAAACCCCCAACCTGGAGGCCAGTTGCAGTGCTTTTGTTGAGTCTCTACCTTTGGACCTGTCTGGCTTGGGTGGCTCTACAGGAGACGAATCTCCCGCCTGCATAGCTCTCCGGGTCAAAGAGACATGAAAAGCTCCCCAACCAACGCAAGGTTGCACTCACTGGGAAGGCCCTTTTCTAAGGACCCCAACACACCACGATTTGATTTATGCACCCCTTCTTCCCTAACCCTCGAGGCCCTCCCCCCCCCCCCCCCCCCCCCCCCCCCCCCCCCCCCCCCCCCCCCCCCCCCCCCCACCCCCCCCCCCCCACCCCCCACCCCTCTCATGTGATGGTTTCGTATCGTTCTTTTCACCAGCCCTCTCTCCAATGTCAGTCTGTCCACACGTCATTTCCATAGATCCATTTTGTGCAGGAAGCCACTGGAGTAATGCGTTGACATGCGTGACCCCAGATTACTGCTATCATTGTACGCTAATCCTTTCAATACACAAGTCAGCATGAATACGAAATGACTAAAAATGAATGCAGAGAGAGAGAGAGAGAGAGAGAGAGAGAGAGAGAGAGAGAGAGAGAGAGAGAGAGACAGAGAGAGAGAGACAGAGAGAGACAGAGACAGAGACAGACAGACAGATAAACAGACAGACAGACAGAGAGCTGTACACCACACCATAAAAAACCACCAATAAGCTGAAAATCAAGAGGTGAGGCGTTTTGCGCCTGCGAGTCTTGTTCCCATCCAGTCTCTTTTTGCTCCAGGCTGCTTCTGTGATTAAGGCTTTAGACTTGTTTAACAGAAACGTAACATGATTCAGACACACACACACACACACACACACACACACACACACACACACACACACACACACACACACACACATCACAGCAATACCTCTTGTGATATTGCTGTGATGTAGTGTGTGTGTGTGTGTGTGTGTGTGTGTGTGTGTGTGTGTGTGTGTGTGTGTGTTGTGTGTGTGTGTGTGTGTGTGTGTGTGTGTGTGTGTGTGTGTGTGTGCGTGTGTGTGCGTGTGTGTGTGTGTGAGCGCGCGCGCATGTGTGGTGTGTGTGTGTGTGTGTGTGTGGTGTGTGTGTGTGTGTGTGTGTGTGTGTGTGTGTGTGTGTGTGTGTGTATGTGTGTGTGCGTGTGGTGTGTGTGAGTGTGTGTGTGTGAGCGCACATGTATGTGTGTATGTGTGTGTGAGCGCGCATGTATGTGTGTGTGTCTGTGTGTGTAAGTTGTGTGTGCGTGCGTGCGTGCGTGCGTGTGTGTGTGCATGCAAAAGACATCAGATCACACACATGCTGACAATTACCTCAAACCTAACACCCCTTCACACAATCAACGACCTTCAATTTGTTTTGCTTTGTCAAACGTCATTCTTGTCGTTTGTATTCAGTTGTCAGTGTCGGGGATTCACAAATCCAGACCACCTTCACTTCTGTTACTTCATTCTGCTAGCATTCAAAAGCGTCTGTTTTTATCATAGCACGAGCAGGTTTTATCTGCAAAAGATTGTTATGTAAACAACTGTTGCTTCTGTCTTGGAGCCAGACAGGCAGAGCGTTTTCTCGGAAGTGACGATGGTATTATGGAGCCCCTTCTTGGTCTGAGACTAAATGACATGGTCGTCATGGTGTCAGTCCGATGTTTGATTTGTTGGAAGATTTGGGCGACTGTCTCAAAGATGTAAACATTAGTTGTTTGTGTTGCTATTTTATGATAAACCAGGGCGTCAACCTGGCCCAGGAAATTCTGACAACTGCAGTGTTATGATATATAATCAACAGTCTCAAAGACACGTGTGTCAATTGCTCTGCACTACCTTTCCATAATATACCTGCTGTCAACCATGCCCGAGAAAGTCTGACAACTGCAGTATCAAAAATGTGAGTGACGATACTTTAAATGCATTCATAGAATGACGGACATCCTACTGGTTGTTCTTTTCATTCTCCGTTGTTAGCTGTGGTTAAATAAAAACGATCGCAATGATGTTTGTGGTTTGAGAGGGTTAAAATACCAAGCTTCCATTTGATGCATCTATTCCATTAGTTCATATTCCATAACAGCAGCTTTCAAAGGGGTTTTCTATGCCATGATGAAACACCATGACTTTTCAGCCTATGTATCGGAACTTTTCTAGATGCATTCTTGCATGCAGAAAGAATGGTGAATAAGGGAGGGGCTGATGGGGGCAGCTTCCTGCAGAAAGAATGGTGAATAAGGAGGGGCTGATGGGGGCAGCTTGCATGCAGAAAGAATGGTGAATAAGGGAGGGGCTGATGGGGGCAGCTTGCATGCAGAAAGAATGGTGAATAAGGGAGGGGCTGATGGGAGCAGCTTGGAGACGTGGTAGGGGGGAAGGAGGGAAGCAACAATGGACAAAGCCATCCAGCTTTGTTAACTTTGTTAACTTTGTTCATCTGCGTGCATGCAGGTTAAGCAATAAGAGGAGATGAGGTTAAACTCGCATGGACCTAGATGAGGTTAAACTCGCATGGACCTAGATGAGGTTAAACTCGCATGGACCTAGACGAGGTTAAACTCGCATGGACCTAGATGAGGTTAAACTCGCATGGACCTAGACGAGGTTAAACTCGCATGGACCTAGACGAGGTTAAACTCGCATGGACCTAGATGAGGTTAAACTCGCATGGACCTAGATGAGGTTAAACTCGCATGGACCTAGACGAGGTTAAACTCGCATGGACCTAGATGAGGTTAAACTCGCATGGACCTAGATGAGGTTAAACTCGCATGGACCTAGATGAGGTTAAACTCGCATGGACCTAGACGAGGTTAAACTCGCATGGACCTAGACGAGGTTAAACTTGCATGGACCTAACGGTCATATGGCGGTAAAACTGTAAGAGTCTCACCATGTCTTGAAAGTGGCATGATCGCGAGCAAAGTGTAACCCTCTTCGTCCACCACCTCAGCCTTCCCTGAACTGAGTTGGTTGTACACTTACAGCTATGAAGAGAAGTCCTCAAACTGTTGAAAGTCTAACACCACCAGCTGCTTGAACTTGTGATTGGCAGCTCCAACGCTGCACAGCACTGACCGGTTGACTGCGCCCCAACGCTACCTCCTACTGCCTGCCCCCACCCTGTCTAACGTGTAAGGAGGGTGTGGAGGATGAAGGAACAAGGATGATGAAAGTAAACGGATGAGTGAACCGAAAGATTGCGCTCTTTCATGCCCGATACTATCAAACCTGTCTACCTTCTCATTTACATCATCATACTACATACCATGGTAGGCGGTAGCTTGGTTTCATTTGTCCCCCTTTCGTGCCAAAACATGCAGACATCCTTCGTGAAGAATGGCGGTTGAGGAGGCGGCGAGCCATGAGGAGAGAGGTCAGTGAGACAAAGCAGTGAAGCGTGCTCTGGTTGTCTCCCTTTGGAATCCCGTTGCCTGGCTGCATGCACTAAGCCCGCTTCCCGGTGTCTTATCAGCCCTCGCCCATGCCAGAAGAAGAGGGGGGGGGGGGGTGTTATTCTTGTTGCTTTTGTTGACTTTTATTTATGTTCGTGATCGCATCGTTCAATTCCAAGATTTATGACTGGTTTTTATTGGGAGTTCAATTCTTGTCGTTTCTATTCAGTTGCCAGTGTCAGGGACTCACGAATCCGGACCAGCTGCACTTCCGGTACTTCATTTTACTGACATTCAACAGCATATGTTTTTATCATAATCACGAGCAGGTTTCATCTGCAAAAAAAAATATTATGTAAACAACAGTTGCTTCTGTCTTGGAGCCAGACTGGTGGAGCGTATTATCGGAAGTGCAGATCATCGCTGCGTATTCGCAAAAGCAGTCTCCTCGGGTCTGTCTATATTCAACACTAACACGAGCTCCTGCAGTCTCCTCGGGTCTGTCTATATTCAACACTAACACGAGCTCCTGCAGTCTCCTCGGGTCTGTCTATATTCAACACTAACACGAGCTCCTGGCCAACTTTTCTTGGGAGTGACATCAAAACCAAGGGCAGCGTGGGAGAACAAAGACTATAGAAAGGTTGCGAACCATGAGCATTCGCCTGTTGACGATGGTATTATGAAGCCCCTTCTTGGTCTGAGACTAAATGAAAGAGTCATTGTGGCATCAGTCCGATGTTTGAATGTGCTGAAACATTTGGGCGCCTGTCTCAAAGATATAAAAAATATTGATTTGCTCTGTCATTTTATAATAAACCATGGCGCAACCAGGCCAAGGAAATTTAACAACTTCAATGTTAGGATACATTAGCAACAGTCTCATGATGCATGTGTAGATTGCTCTGTATTAGCTTTTCAAAAAATACGCTGGTGTCGACCAGGCCTGAGAAAGTCTGGCAATTGCAATATAATGAAATGTGAGTGATGGTATTTAATATGCATTTATGGAATGTAGGGTATCCTATGCTTGTCCTTTTATTCCCCATTGTTGTCTGTGGTAAAAGCAATAAAAAAATTACAATGATGTCTGTGGATTTAGAGGGTTTTGAAACTCAATCCTCCAACTGATGTATCTATTCTATTTGTTCATACATCACAGCAGCAGCTATGAGAGGGTTTTCATTGTGGAGTAATAAAACACACTGAATTGATCTTGGTATGTGCTCACGATGGATGATATTGTAGGCACTTTATTGTAGATGTCTGTATATAACTTGCGTGCTGGAAGAGCGTTGGATAATGGAGAGGATGAGGGGGCAGCGAGAAGACCTGGTAGGGAACAGGGAAGCAAGGATGGACAAGACATTCAGCTTTGTTAACCTGTGTGCATGTATTTAAGTGATAAGAAGAGATGAGGTTAAATTTGCATGACCAAACGGTCCTAAGGCGGTAAACTGTAAGAGTCTCACCATGTCTTGAAAGTGGCATATCACGAGCAAAGTGTAACCCTCTTCTTCCACCACTTCAGCCTTCCCCAAACTGAATCCATTTTCCATTTACAGCTATGTAGGAAGCTGTTAAGCTGTTACAAGTCCGACACCTTAGGTCGTCTGAGCTTGTAACCATCAGTTCCAAAATGACTAGCACTGACAAGTTGACTATGCCCTCAACACCACCTCCTACCCCACATCCCTGCTCTCTCTAATGGAAGGAAGGAGGGTGCAGTGGTGGAGGAAGAAACGCTGATGAAAGGATAGAGATGTACGATTATGCTCTTTAACATCTGATACCATCAAACCTACCTTCTCATTTTACATCATCGTCCAACATACTATGGCAGTGGGTAGCTTGATTTTTATTTGTCCCCCAATTGGTACCTAAACAGGCAGCCATCCTTTGTTAAGCACGGCAGCTGAGAAGGTGGTGAGCCTTGAGAAAGAGCTCTGTGAGACAGAGCAGTGAAGCGTGCTCTATTTGTCTCCGTTTGGAATCCCATTGCCTGGTTGCATGCACTAAGCCCCCATCCCATTGCCTTATCAGCCCTCGCCCGTGCCTGGAGGAAAAGGGCATGGTATTCTTGTTGTATGCTTTCATCAATATTTCTCAAAACAGATTGTGTAAAAAAAAAATTCTACGAAACATCAAACATTAGAACTGCATCTGGCATGCTTTAAATCCATAACTGTCGTAAAAAATTCGAGAAATCAAACTGGGAGGTTTCAGTTTCATTGTCGTTTTATTGTAAAAGCTTTGAAGAAAAAACCATCAATAAAACGCGTTTGCTGAAGCAATCTTAAATGCAGATTAGAACCGAATTCCTCGCAACAATATACTACTAATGTATACCTCCTCCTTCTAATGAAAACAGTTGTGTCTGTGCTTGGCTGCACAATCGATCTCTTGGCAAGTCTGGGTTGAGATTAATACAAAATGTGTGTGTGTGTGTGTGTGTGTGTGTGTGTGTGTGTGTGTGTGTGTGTGTGTGTGTGTGTGTGTGTGTGTGTGTGTGTGTGTGTAACGCACACACACACACACACACACACACACACCACACACACACACACACACACACACACACACACACACACACACACACACACAAACGAGGTAACCCATGAAACAAGAAACTGCACTGTATTTTTTTTTTTTTTTTGCATTTATTTCATTCCGTACACATCGGAGGTCTGATGGCCTGGAAGATTGTGTCTTGTATATTCACTTATCCCTTCGCAGTGATGCTTCCTCAACTGAAACTCATCTGTACTGATTTGTTATTGATGTTATGAATGTTAGCCCCCTTTCTTTGCTTGAATATGATGAAATGTTGCCCGTCAACTTATGCTAAGCTTCATTCACATTCTGTTACTGGTGGCTGATGAACTTCTGACCTTTAATTTCCCTCACTAACCCCCCACCGCCCACCCCACACCCCCACCCTGTCCTCAGCTTCTGTCCCTTCGCCTCCAAAATCCCTCTCCACCGCCTTCTCCCCCCCCCCCCCCCCCCCCCCAATTTCCTTCTAACCTCCTTCTTATTCTGTTTAGTAAGTACAGTATGTACACACGCACGAACGTATGTATAGACATATAGAAAGGAATGAGGAGAGATGGTGTTGTATATTTGGGAGTGAACGGCGAGAGAGGAGAATGAAGGAAGTGGGAAAGGATACAATTGATGTTCCAGTTAAATGTAACGTGAATGTATGCAGCAGTACCATTTGGATGTCAAAATCATGAAAAGTATTTTGCCATCACTTTACTGAAACAAAAAGATGCATTTGCAAAAGATGAATGAAGGGAAGGGGTATTATCGGGTATCTTTATTCGCACCAGCGTGAGCATGAGCTCATTTCCGGTGGGTTTTTTTTAAAGGTTTTGACTGACTACCCTAGGTTCGTATTTGATATGACGCTCGTTGTTACCATTTGTGTTTAAACTCTGGTAGCTTATGTATAGGGATTAAACATACATAGGTTTTAAAGTAGTGACTGAGAATTCATGTGAAGTAAGAGTGAGAAATAATCATCTTCAGGACAACAATGCTGTGTTTCAGGCCGACTCTTAGTGAGCCCATGGCTGTCTTTGTTTTGTTCTTATGCTTGATGAAGGTTTTATAAATGAACTGAAATTGTGCCATGTGCTTAATGAGTGTTAGTTTTGTCTGTCTGTGTGTCTGTTGTTCACTTGTCCTGAAGACATCCACAGGTCCATTTAATCAGGTTTGTTTTGGTCGTGAAGCAGAGTACGTACATTTCAAAAAGTAATTATAACGACTCCACCTCACAACGTGGACACACGAATCACAAGACAAAACACGACGCGTTTCGACCTCGTAGGTCAATTTCAGGCGAGACAAACAACACTCAGGACAACGAAAGTGAAGAACGAGCAATGGCGCCAGATGGGCGTGGAATCTTGCGTGGGAGTACACAATCTGTTCAGTCCATTCTGAACTGGCATGAATTAACCTTAGCAGCTTGGTTCAGATGGTAGAAGCGATCCGCCTGGCCAGAGTTTTGGTGTTGCGTTGCCGTGTCTTTTTCGGAATGAAAAAAAAAAAATCTTGATGGTATCCCTCGACTCCCCCCGCATCTCATCGTATGAAAGCTAAGTATTGATCTTTCTAATTGCCCTCCCTCCTCTGTCAGTCTGTCCGCCCATCTCATTTCCATAGACTCCTTGGTGTGCAGGGAGCCGCAGGACCTCATGTTACTGCTTGTAGTTTGTTTCCCCCCAATCCTTCCCATATGCAAACGATCAGCCATGAACTAAAAATGAATGCGCAGAGAGAGAGATGAGAGAGAGAGAGAGACGTAGAGAGAGAGGAGAGAGAGAGAAAAGAGAGACGGAGAAGGAGACCGAGAGAGAGAGAGAGAGAGAGAGAGAGAGAGAGAGAGAGAGAGAGAGAGAGAGAGAGAGAGAGAGAGAGAGAGAGCTGTTCACCAGACCATGAGATTCACCAATGAAGCCGAAAATCGAGATGCTTGGGCGTTTTGCATCTGCAGAGTATATTCCCATCCTCTTTCTTTTCGCCCCAGCCTGCTTCAGTCATTGAAGCACTGGGCTTCTGCAACAGAAATGTAACATGATTCAGATCGACATCTTCCTGCACCAGAGATATTTTGTGTGGAAAAACATGTCAGCGTGTGTGTGTGTGGGGTGTGTGTGTGCTGTGTGTGTGTGTGTGTGTTGTGTGTGTGTGTGTGTGTGTGTGTGTGTGTGTGTGTGTGTGTGTGTGTGTGGGGCATGAGCGTGCGTGCGTGCGTGCGTGCATGCGTGCGTGCGTGCGTGCGTGCGTGCGTGCGTGTGTGTGTGTGGTGTGTGTGTGTGTGTGTGTGTGTGTGTGTGTGTGTGTGTGTGTTGTGTGTCTGTGCGTGACACTTCGAATCAATTCATACGCCAGCAATTACCTCATCCCTGCACATCCCAACTTTCAACTCGTGTTTCTATTCAGTTACCAGTGTCAGGGCGTCACTAATCCAGACCACCCTCAGAAATCTTTCACTACTGC
>CM031599.1:72105058-72120058 GCA_018398815.1 Conus ventricosus | reverse complement strand
TGATGTCACTCTTCTCCAAGTAGTGTTTCAGCGCCTGCAATCCATCACTATGGGGATACTGGTGTAAAGTGACACAATATCCATCGTGAAGATGTGTCTCTCCCTGCTGTCACCTGGAAAGAGAAACCCTCTAACAGTCTCAGAGTGTCGCTGGTGTCTTTTATGTACGTGGGTAGAGTGGTCACTAGGGGTTGGAGAATCTTGTCCAGGACATCAGAAATGATGACTGTGGGGCAAGCGCATGCAGAAACAATGGGACGTCCAGGAGTGTCAACTTTGTGAATCTTGGGTAACAGGTAGAAGTTTAGTTCTTTAGGTTCACTGTTGATGGCATTAAAAGCTTCTGTTGGAAGATGTCCTTGGTCTATGGCCGATTTTATTGTTTTTCGGATCAGTGTGTTGTCAGACTTGACTGTAGATTTCGTAATCTGTCTTCTTTTTTTTTTCTCACCAGGGTGCAGAACTAGATTGGTTTGGATCTGTACAAAGCCTGTTTTAATGCATCTGCTCTGTGTGTGTGTGTGTGTGTGTGTGTGTGTGTGTGTGTGTGTGTGTGTGTGTGTGTGGGGTGTTGTGTGTGTGGTGGCATGTGTGTGTGTGCATGTGTGTGTGTGTGTGTGTGTGTGTGTGTGTGTGTGTGTGTGTGTGTGTGTGTGTGTGTGTGTGTGCGTGCGCGCGTGTGTGTGTGTGTGTGATGTTTTGTCAATACCTCTCCCCTGCAAACTCTCATGGTAACGTTGTTAATTAGATGTGTTTCTCTGTCTCTCCATTAGTCTGTCTGCACCTGTTTTTCATGCTGTCTTTTTTTCCTTCAGTCATTGCAACCTCGTCTTGCTTACCCCGACGGTGTTGTACCATCAGATACTTTGATAGTCGTTTTCAGGAGGAGAATATCAGAATGCATACATAGCGCCAATTTTCAATGACAGTAATAATCAAATCTAACAGGTAAACCAGGCGTTTGGCGTTATGCGGTGAGAGCTTGGACTGGTCAGCCCAGTGTCAGAAGTAGCTTCAGCTGTGCTTGTGTCAGATGGGAGCTAATGCCAGCACTTTATCCCGAGCGTGGAAGCAGTGCCACCCTCACATGATTCTAAGTGCTTTGCTGGGTCTTGAATGGCATTAAAGCAACCAGCCTCTGCCGATGTACGACACCAAATGCGTCCACCAAGCCCTTGTTGTTTTGTGTGAAGTTGCCTTAGTGGGGTCCTACATGAACAGTTTCGCTTCAGTATTTTCATGGTTTATTGTTTGCTTGAATGTTTGCTTGAATGTTTGCTTGTTTCTTTAATGTTCTTTTACTTGACACTTGGAACATGTGTTTTGTCTTCAAAACGAGGCAGAGTCGTACTCTTACAATATGCTGTTTGGACCACACAGAATGAGCAATAAAAAATAAAAAAGACACTGATGTGAAGCGATTCCTTCATGACAGCGGTAAACTGAAACTAAGACAACAAATACATACTCGATTGCCTTGAAAACTTTACAAACTTTGTGCGGACAAGAAGATTGTTTTTATTGCATAACGCACCCTTAACGTGCGCAACAGCAAAAAAAAAATAGTTGCAGCAACAAAATTAATTGGCCTGTCAAATGGCGGTACAAACTCTTCCAACTAATGCATGTGGTTTAATGGTGAATGGCAATGCACAGTGGTAACACAGAGACAAGCCACTGTAAAACGAATGTAACTTAATGCCACCCAATGTTACTGTTATATCTCAGAAAGGGCCAACACTGCCGTGCAGCAAACTGTGTAGAGTCACTAAACTGAATGAGAGGGACAGAAAAAAAAACAACTAGTGAATAAGACATTAAGGCAGCAAAAATATCACTTCACTCCCTTTTTCCCAATGGATGATGGTATTCGTGCACGGATCAAAGAGAAAAAAAAACTTCGGCCACTGTGCAAATAAAGCACATTAAAAAAACACACAAAATAAGTTAGAAAATAGTACTACATAATCCAGTAGATTGCAAAAGAATGCAAAACAGTATTACGCAACACAGAATTTACAACCAAGAAAAAAAAAGTCTGTGTCTGAGGAAATCGATCCATCTCACCAACAAAGCCAAATAAGAAAACAAGGTGAAGCAAATAGTGTCATATCACTTGAGGAATTATGGACACATTTCCCGTGCAATTCTTCAATCAGCACAATTCCCCTTTAAAAAAATAATAAAATAACCCCCCCCCCCCCAGCCCCACCCTGCTCTCCACCCCCCCCACCCCCCCTCTTCCTTGTCCATATTACCCCGGGCTCTTTGACAGTATTACGTTGAACAAGAAAAAGGGGGGTAAATCACACCATGGAGGGAATAACAGAAACCAGTTGAAAGGGATCATGAACAACATGGCAGCGTCCAGGATGTCTTTTTCTTTTTTTGCCTGATATTATTACACTGCTTCCTGTGCATGTTCACACATCATCCTCCTCCATTGCATGCTCCTTCTGCCAGCCTGGTACAAGCCTGGGGCAACCCCAAACAAACAAATAATTCACAACAGACGTTCGATCACACGCACTTCTGTTGCCGTTGTTGTTATTGCAAGGGAGCAACAACGTATACAGATGAATGTTACTTCAGGTCGCGTCCATATACAGACAGATCTGACATAAATGAGCACACACACACACACACACACACACACACACACACACACACACACACACACACACACACACACACACACACACACACACGTGCGCGCGCGCGCGCGCGCAGAGAGAGAGAGAGAGAGAGAGAGAGAGAGAGAGAGAGAGAGAGAGAGCATATTTTGGATGTGCCGTTTACAGTGTGTGTGTGTGTGTGTGTGTGTGTGTGTGTGTGTGTGTGTGTGTGTGTGTGTGTGGGGTGTGTGTGTGTGTGTGTGTGTGTGTGTGTGTGTGTGTGTATTGCCGCCTGGGACTACACAATGCACTCCACCAGTGTGTACACTCGGTGCACGTTTTGTTGCAAAGTTTATGTTTGATCTTATGTGATCCATTCGCGCCAAGGGATTTGAGTTTGAACTAGATTGGGTTGGTTGTGTACAAAGCCTGTTTTTCATTCATCTGGAGTGCGCGCGTGTGTGTGTGTGTGTGTGTGTGTGTGTGTGTGTGTGTGTGTGTGTGTGTGTGTGTGTGTGTGTGTGTGTGTGTGTGTGTGTGTGTGTGTGTGTGTGTATGTGTGTGTGTGTGTGTGTGTGTGTGTGTGTGTGTGTGTGTGTGTGTGTGTGTGTGTGTGTGTGTGTGTGGCGCGCGTGCAGTCACTTGCACATGCATGCGTGTGTGTGTGCGTGCGTGCATGCGTGTGAGCGTGCGTGCGTGAGTGTAAAGAAAGGAGACAAAGGATGTTTATGCCCGTATCTTTTCCCTGCAAGATCTCATGGGGACATTGTTCATAAGACTGGTGCCCCTGTTTGTCTGTCAGCACCTGTTTTTCATGCTGTCTGTTTCTGAAGTCATTGTAACCACGTCCTGCTTACTCTGACGCAGTTGTGACATCAGATACTGTAGCAGTCATTTTCAGGAGAGAAAAAAAAATCACGATGCAATCATAGCACCAGTTTTCAATTATACTAATATTTAACTCTAACTGGGAGACCTGGTGTCTGGCGTTGTCTGGTGAGAGGCTTGGACTGGTTGGCCCGGTGTCAGCAGTAGCCTCTGCTTTGGCAATGTCAGATCGAAGGCAGTGCCAGCACTTTCTCTGCAGCGTGAAAAGTAGCACCACCCCTGACAGGATTCCGAGTGCCTTGCGGCGTGTGGCATAGCAGTGAATCAACCAGCCTGTGCAATTAACGACACTCACTGCATCCACACAGATGCTGCTTTTGTGGATCCTCTGCACGAATAGATTCGTTTCAGCATCTTTATGGCTTGTTAACGTGCCCAATTGTTTGTTTCTTTTATGTTCTTTCACTTGACACCAACAACACTCTTAGCTCCTTAAAAGGTAGAGTTGTACTCTTACGATATACCGTTTGGACCACAAGTAATGAACGATTTAAAAAAAAATCAAACACATGATGTGATGCGATTCCTTTATACCTTGAATAAACTGAAACTAATATGATAAAAACCTACTAAATTGCCTTGCAAACTTTGCAGACTTTGTATGGACAAGAAGTTGAAAGAGATCGTATCTATTGCATAACTTGCCCTTAGCGCAAAATGGCTGTAGCAACGAAATTAATTGGCCTGTCAAATGCCTGTACAAACCCTTTCAGCTAGTGCACACGGTTTGGGGGTGAATAGAAATGCACAGTGGTAACACAGAGACAGCCACTGTAAAACGAATGTAGCTTAATGCCACCCAATGTACCTTTTATATCTCAAAAAGGGCCAATAATGTTGTGCAGCAAACTGTGTAGGGTTATTAAATTGAATAAGAGGGACAGAAAAAAAACTAGTGAAGAAGACACAAAGGCAGCAAAAATGTCACTTCACGTCCTTTTTCTCAGTAGATAATGGTATTCTTGCATGAATTTAGAAGGAAAAAAAACTTGGCAAATATGCAAATGAAGTACATTTTAACAAAAAAACACGCAAAATAAGTTAAAGAACAGTACAACAGAATCCAACATATTGCAAAATAATGCAAAAACAACACTATGCAGCACAAAATTTACAGAAAAAAAGACTATAAAGTCTGCGCCTGAGGAAATCGATCCATCTCACCAACAAATCCAAACAAGAACGAAAGTCAAGCAAGTAGCATCATATAACATGATGAATTATGAAAACATTTCCAGTGCAATTCTTTGAACAGCACAATTCCTCTCGTAAAGCGCTGCCCACCCCCACCCCTACTCTGCCCTCCATCCTGGTCTGTATTTCCCCGGGCTCTATTACGTTGGACAAGGGGGATAAAACACGCCATGATGGGAAATTAAGAAACCAGTTGAAAGGAATAATGAACAACATGGCAGCGTCCAGGATGTCTTTTTTTAGTCTGGTATTATTATGCTGCTTCTTGTGTATTTCCACAACATCAACACAGCCTCCATTGTACGCTCCTTCTGCAAGCCTGGTACAAGCCTGAGGCAATCCCAAACTAACAAACAAACAAACAAACAAACAACTCGAAATAGTCGTTAGAACAAATGTCCTTCTGTTGCTGTTGTTCTCATTGTAAAGGGAGTAACGACGCATACAAATGAACGTTATTTCAGGTGTGTCGACATACAGACGGATAATCTTACATGAATGCGCGCGCGCACGCACGCACACACACCAACACACACACACACACACACACACACACACACACACACACACACACACACACACACACAGCATATTTTGGATGTTCTGTTTTCAGAGAGAGAGAGAGAGAGAGAGAGAGAGAGAGAGAGAGAGAGAGAGAGAGAGAGAGAGAGAGAGAGAGAGAGAGAGAGAACATTTTGGATGTGCTGTTTACAGAGAGAGAGAGGGGAGAGAGAGAGAGGGGGGGGGGGGGGGGGGAGGAGAGAGAGAGAGAGAGAGAGAGAGAGAGAGAGAGAGAGAGAGAGAGAGAGAGAACTCAGAACTCAGAAAGCTTTAATGTACATCGGCCTTGGGCCACAATACAAGGTACAAAGGGAAAGGAGGGGGGGGGGGGGAGGAGGGAAGTGGGTAGGAACGGGGAGGAGTTAGCATATATGTGTTGCAAACAGCACAAAAAAGCATTGCAATAATAATTCCCCAAAACTTCGTGTAAAAAGATGATACATTATTCAGATACGTTTAGAGTACACGAAATTACAATACAAATGAAGTCAGTCATTTCAAGGAAAACCAAGGTAGTGGTAATTGTCCGCAGTAATTTATCCACTAAAGAATTGACTTGATCCTTCTGTTTATGGCATGAAAAATGTACCTTGATAGGCTATGTCTGTGCGAAGCACTGGATACCTTAAGAAGCAAATTAAGGGGACAACTAGCGAATTCTTTGAGAAATTTACTCCTTAGGTCTTGATAGAGGCCTATTTCCCCGGGCTCTATTACGTTGGACAAGGGGGATAAAACACGCCATGATGGGAAATTAAATTTCACTGAAATAAAAAATGTTGCTCATTCTCTACTTGATCATGGCAAAATGGGCACGCTTTGTCCTTTTCTGTTTTACTATAGCGATGCAAATTGTTATTCAGTGGAAGCAAATTAAACCTGGTTCGTGTAATGGCAACGCGGAAACAGTACGTATTCGTATCCAAAGATATCTTTCCTTTTGAAAAACAGACTTGAAATTACTATAACATTCGTATCTGAGAGAGAGAGAGAGAGGAGGAGAGAGGAGAGAGAGAGAGAGAGAGAGAGAGAGAGAGAGAGAGAGAGCACATTTGGATGTGCTATTTACAGAGAGAGAGAGAGAGAGAGAGAGGAGAGAGAGAGAGAGAGAGAGAGAGAGTAGAGAGAGAGAGAGAGAGAGATGTCATATTTTGTCATTTTGATCGGTAAAACATCATTGTCATCCTGAAGTAACGAAGATTTCGGATATAACAACTACCCCGTGCAGGCATGGTTTATCATGCTGACAAGTGTTGTCTTCTTACCTGTATTTCAAATGTATTGTCGCCCTAACCACGTTCAGCCTCTTGGGACAACACAACGCAGTCCATTGGTATGTACACTCAGTGCACGTTTTATTGGAAAGTTTATATTCAGTGTTATTTGATTCACTGGCGACAAGGGGGTTGACTTTGAGCAGACTGGATTGGATATACGAACATCCCCTTTTTCAATGCATATTGCGTGCATGTGTGTGTGTGTGTGTGTGTGTGTGTGTGGTGTGTGTGTGTGTGTGTGTGTGTGGTGTGTGTGTGTGTGTGTGTGTGTGTGTGTGTGTATGTGTGTGTGTGGTGTGTGTGCGTGCGTGCGTGCGTGCGCGCGTGCGTACGCGCGCGCGTGTGTGTGTGTGTGTGTGTGTGTGTGTGTGTGTGTGTGTGTGTGTGTGTGGTGTGTGTGTGTGTGTGTGTGTGTGTGTGTGTGTTGTCTTCTTACCTGTATTTCAAGATGTATTGTCGCCCTAACCATAATACTGGTATTTTATAACACACACACACACACACACACACACACACACACACACACACACACACACACACACACACACACACACACACAATCTTGGAGCAAGCAATGGTGTGTGTGTGTGTGTGTGTGTGGTGTGTGTGTGTGTGTGTGGTGTGTGTGTGTGTGTGTGTGTGTGTGTGGGATGTGTGTGTGTGTGTGTGTGTGACGTCAGTACAACCTTGAGTTATCTGACAATAAATTGGTTTCAGTCAGTCAGTCAGTCAGTGTGTGTGTATGCGTGCGTACGTGTGTGTGTGTGTGTGTGTGTGTGTGTGTGTGTGTGTGTGTGTGTGTGTGTGTGTGTGTGTGTGTGTGTGTGTGTGTGTGTGTGTGTGGTGTGTGTGTGTGTGTGTGTGTGTGTGCGTGCGCGTGCGTGCGTGCGTTGTCGTGTGTGCGCGCGCCCAAAGAGATGAAGCAAGCATATTTCACCCATGCCTTCTCCTGAAAAAAAAACAATCGTAGAACTTTGTTCATTAAGTTTGTTCACACTAGCTGACCAAGCAAACCATGATGTAAATGGACCTAAAATATAACCAACGTCCAAAAAGACACTGCGCATGTATTGAGAAAAAGACATCATGAAAACTACTACAGACAGACTGATGATAGACGGGGAAGCCAATCTAATATACAAAATTCCCACAGCAATTTGCAGGAAAATGTATGAACATTAATATGTTTTGACCGATTTCATCCACACACACACACACACACACACACACACACACACACACACACACACACACACACACACACACACACACACACACAGAGAGAGAGATGCATTAAAACCAGGTATTTTACATATCCAACCCAGTCTAGTTCAAACTCAACCCTCTTGGCCCACATGAATCAACTGACACCAAATACAAACTTTCCAACAAAACATACACCCAAGTGTGCGTACTGGTAGACTGTAGTGTGTCGTCCCAGGCGGCAACACGTGTGTCACGTAAGTCAGGTTGTGCTAGTCTAGGGTCAGACTGACATATACGTGCATTGGCCATGAGGTGCCTCTTACTGGCACAGAGTGGGGAACATTTGCTTCACAAATTATGCTCTGATTGTGCATTGTGCACTTTTACACGCGCTAACACGCCACCTCTTTCAACAAGAGGGCGCGCAAGACAAATTAAAGGATGCACCCATTTATTGAACTGATAATTTCTTAACAACAACTACAACAAAACGACATAATGCTACTTTGGATCTCAACTATTAATCCCTACATTAAACAAACACATTCACGAAAAAATGTGTCAGCACACACACACACACACACACCACTCTCTCCCTCTCTCTCTCTCTCTCTCTCTCTCTCTCTCCTCTCTCTCTATTTCTCTCTCTCTTTCCCTCTCTCTCTCCCCCTAACAGTCTTTTTTTAATTGGTTCCTCTTTTCCTCCTTTGTACGAAACAGTTATTCCCAAGCAATGCTCGAGTTTGTTGAGCTCTCTGGTTCAGCTGCGGGAACAGGACAAGTTTGTTGTTCCACCGTTTCCTTGTCCTAAACGGAAGTGACCCAAACAAAGGCATTTAGCTTTCTGTACAGCTAGGTCCTCGGTAGATAACTACGTAGAGAGGAAATCCCGCTAAAATATCTCCCTCTACTTGTAAGGCCAGATCTACAGCATAAAACGTAGACAGACCACCAGCTGCCGGTCCATGTCTGACCTCCGAACGTTGGATAGCAGAGCTGTGGTGGTGGCAGTGGTGGTGGCAGGTCTGCTGATTACTACACTATCGTAAATACCAATATTATGCTTCCGCCACTTAGTCGCACGTCCTTTCTCATGCCAGTCACACTCTCACAGCTACATTTCACATGATCTCACCCACACTCCATATTTCACAACTATTCACTCCTATTTCCCTCGAACTCCTACACTGTCTCACAGCACCATTTTTCCTTCTCAATTCATTCCCAAATCACTTCCAAACCCATCCTTCCCTTTCTCCAAATAATCATCCATTCCTGATCTACATTACAAACCCATGTTTTTACCCCCACTCACAACTCAGAGTCACCAGATTTTACATACAACAGAACAAGTATTATAATATAACTTCCAATGCACTTACCAAGCTATCCGCGTTTCAATTTCACTATGATGAGCAATCACCAGTTTCTATTGTCTAAGGTGATCATCCATTCTCTTCTTTTTCTTTTTTTGTTTGTTTGTTTGTTTGTTTGTTTGTTTGTTTGTTTTTCAATCAAACATAATCCAAACAGGCAATTTTGCAAGAAACATGAAGCAATCTCTTAGCCTCTAAGATACAAACTACCCTTGTGTGCCGACTTCCTGTTTAGATGGAATTGATTTGGGAGAGTCTATTCTTAAAACCCGAGGGTGAGCAGGTTTGAGTCCACAGAACTAAATTGGACATCACCAGACCTCTTCCTACCTATGTAAATTTTTAACATAAGACTGACCATTTGCACGTTTTGCTTTTCAGATCTGCTCTGCATGGCAGGCTAGAGGAGGAAAAAGGTCACTCAGACTTAACTTTGTTTTTAAAGATATGTTAGGATCTGCTCCTTTTCTTTTTTTCGATCCCTTGTCCGTGTCAACGTGCCCACGGAAAATATGTGTTGACATACAAGTACATTAACGACACTTACCACGACGAAAATATGCCAACAAAGGACAAAACTTCGGCGATGTGACATTATTCTCTCTCCCCTCTCTCTCTTCTCTCTCTCTCTCTCTCTTCTCTCCCCTCCTCTCTCTCTCCTCTCTCTCCCTCTCTTGTCACAGTACATTCCACTGGACCCCCGAAGAAGAAAAATAAAGCAAATTTCATTCTGTTAAAGTCAAATTGGCATCCCCAGCACAAATATCAATGTGTCAATGCTGACATCCACCTACTATCCATATGCACCCCATCCCACCTGTACCCTCCCCATACACAAGCAGAGAGAGAGAGAGAGAGAGAGAGAGAGAGAGAGAGAGAAGAGAGAGAGAGAGAGAGAGAGAAGCTGGGTTACAAATTATTGTCACATTGGGTGCGGTCATAGGTGCACCGCGTGTGATATTTTGGCCATGAAGTCATTTGTGATCAGCGAAAACAGGATGTAGTGCGTGTAGGTAAACTATCACGGAATCGTGTGATGTAGTTTGATCAGGAAGACATTTCTGATGCAGGGAAACAAGAGGTGGCTGGTGTAGGCGAGCGTCACTCTGTGCTGTAATTCGGCCCAGACATTTGTGAGATGAGTAAAAATAGGGATGGCTTGTGTAGGCGAAGGTCAGTGAATCCTTGCTTGTCTGTTGGTCAGAAGACATTCCCGCTGTGGGAAAGCAAAAGGCGTTTTGTGTCGGCGAACGTAACTCAACCCTGTGTTCTATTTTGGCCAGGTGACGATTGATTTTTCGAACTGATTATGTTTTGATCGTGTGTGTGTGTGTGTGTGTGTGTGCGTGCGTGTGTGTGTGTGTATGTGTGTGTGCGCGCGCACGCGTGCGTGTGTGCATGCATGCGTGCGTGCATGTGTGTTTGTGTGTGTGTGTGTGTGTGTGTGTGTGTGTGTGTGTGTGTGTGTGTGTGTGTGTGTGTGTGTGTGTGTATTCCACAGTTTGTTGCTGTTGTTATTTTTAAGGCATGGGGAAAGTGGCAGCACAGATTGGAAAATGTATCACAGAAGGTTACAGCTGTGCATGAGATACACTCAATTAACGAAGAAAACGGCTTCAATAATCGGCTCTGTATAATAAACTAAGATGACACAACAGAGACGGGAAAAACCCAGCGTCGGGGCAACATTCTAAAAGGAGCGTCGACTGAGAGGCTTCACACGGGTATTAGCTTGCATATTAGCCTTCTTCATTGCGCTGAACCCTAAGCGATCTGAAGCGATCAAAGCTAAGTGAATTTTCGTTGTTTTATTCGTTTATGTCTCACCCGAGGAAAACCTAAGAGGTCGAAACGCGTTGTGTTTTGTCTTGTGACTCGTTTGTCCACGTTCTCTGGGCGGTTCGCTAACATTATTTTAAGATTTGTTTAGATTTCCGCTGCAGTCGTCTCGCTTTGCAACTAGATCTTGCATGTTTAACACGGGTCAACACAGCTCGCAGATTACAGACGTCTTGGGGGAAGGACACACCTCTCCTCCCTCATCAGCTTTGTGTCTCGCAGACTGATACACCACGGAGCAGCCAGTCTGGCACCGTTTAACGCCAACTCCCGGCGCCCGGGCTCTGCAACACGGCTGTGCATTTGTGTATTTGGGTATAGCAGGGAAAGTGGGGATGGGAGAGAATGAAATGTGAGTAAGGTAAGGCTAAGATTATTTAGGATAGGATGGGGAGGGGTGTGCAGGGAATATAAGGTGGTGAAACACATAAGCAAGTGTACAAAGCTGACAACCCTAGGAAGGCGCGCCCTAAGGTGCTTTTGTTTCAGTACACAGTTTATTTTTGATCTCTCTGTACACTGACTGACGTTTCAAGAGGAAATGAAGTGGGACAGGGACACACTTTCGTGCTGGCTTCCCCATTGATTGATTTTAGCACAATGCCAGACAATTCCAGACAATTCCAGACAATGCCAGACAATGCCAGACAATTCCAGACAATGCCAGACAATTCCAGACAATTCCAGACAATGCCAGACAATGCCAGACAATGCCAGACATTTCCAGACAATTCCAGACAATGCCAAACAATGCCAGACAATTCCAGACAATTCCAGACAATTCCAGACAATTCCAGACAATTTCAGACAATTCCAGACAATGCCAGACAATTCCAGACAATTCCAGACAATTCCAGACAATGCCAGACAATTCCAGACAATGCCAGACAATTCCAGACAATGCCAACAATTCCAGACAATTCCAGACAATTCCAGACAATTCCAGACAATGCCAGACAATGCCAGACAATGCCAAATCCTGAACTTATAATGAAGGAGATGATGCTCTGCAGCACAGTGTGTGATCACTTCTGTATTGATACCAACAGTCTGATGAACCTTCTGTGTGTGATCACTTCTGTATTGATACCAACAGTCTGATGAACCTTCTGTGGAATGGAGAATCGCTGTTGGTCATCCTCCCCCACTCTTCTACGCCCGTCGACGGGGTCAGTTGTTGCACTCTTTGTTGTTGTATGGATCAAGACTGTTATTGTGATAATCAATGTCATTATTTCATTATGAGTTTATATCAAGACGTTCTCAGTATCATATTTTTATAACCTCCTCTTCCTTCTTCCTTCTCCCCTCCTCCTTAACCTCATCGCCATTTTTCATCATCATCATCATCATCTCATCATCATCATCATCATCATCATCATCATCATCATCATCTTCTTCTTCTTCTTCATCATCTTCTTCTTCTTCTTCTTCTTCTTCTTCTTCTTCTTCTTCTTCTTCTTCTTGTGTGTGTGTGTGTGTGTGTGTGTGTGTGTGTGTGTGTGTGTGTGTGGTGTGTGTGTGGTGGTGTGTGTGTGTGTGTGTGTGTGATGTGTGTGTGTCTGCGTGTGTGTGTGTGTGTGTGTGTGTGTGTGTGTGTGTGTGTGTGTGTGTGTGTGTGTGTGTGTGTGTGTGTACGCGCACGAGCGCGCGCGCGCGTGCGTGTGTGCGTGCGTGGGGTGCGTGCGTGCGTGCGTGCGTGTGTGTGTGTGTGTGTGTGTTGTGTGTGTGTGTGTGTGTGTGTGTGTGTGTGTGTGTGTTCCATGCACACTGCTTCTTTCTTTCTTTCTTTCTTTCTTTCTGTTCCTATTACACAAGATCAACTGAAAGAGCCAGAGCTCATGGAATCTAGCAGCGCTTGCTCTTAGCATAAAGCCAGTGGCGCCAGACATTGAAAGGAAACGGCTGCCAAAAGGAGACAAGTGCGTGGATGTTTCCGGTCACATTGATTTTCTTTTTTTTTTATGTAGGCAATTAAGTCCAGCTCTGTAGTTAGCCCCACACTTGCTGGCAGACAGAGAGAGAGAGAGAGAGAGAGAGAGAGAGAGAGAAGAGAGAGAGAGAGAGAGAGAGAAGAGAGAGAGAGAGAGAGAGAGAGAGAGAGAGAGCGAGAGAGAGATGGTTTGTTTATGTAGCTTTCGCCCTTCCTGAATCGATTTATGATTACTATAAAGAGCGCCATGATACTGATACACAAATGATTAGCATAACAATGATAACGACCGATTTGCATGTAGCGTCACAAAAGAGCTTTTTTTTTTAAACTCATGATAAAAAGGGAGTGGAGGTGGAAACGACTTCAAGCTTTGCATCAATAAACTTAACGTAAAGAAATAAAGTTTATGTACGAACTCACATGCAATGTTTTGTTCCTTAACTCCTTACAGTTTGAGGGGGCGGAGACACATCCAGGTCATGACCCTTTGATGCACATGTGCAGCCACATTCTTTTCTGTTCCTTCGGGCGCGCTGCAGGAATTGATAACCTGCGCCTCCTAGACGGCCGGGCACCTCGAAGGTAAATCAACGTCTCAACCACCTAGAAATTGAATCTTCGGAAATTCCCTTCGTTCTATCTCGACCAGATTCAAGCAGAACGTTTTTCGATGCATTTGCCATTGTATTTTGTGAGAAGTTTGACGTGGAGGCCAGATTTCCCTAAGCTGCTGGCTTCACTGGCATACTTCTCAGTCTTGTGAGTGTGTGCTTCCACCATTCTGCTTTCCCACAACACAGTAAGCTTAGACAAGAGTCATCTGCTTTGAAAGAAGAATATCATATTCAGTCTCATGCCACTCTTGCTGTTGATTCCCCATTCTTGTTCAATTCTGATAGGTTTACTGCGAATTTTAAACATGCACTCCATCACCCACTTCTATGCCCTGGATGTCACAGTTGTTCCAGACATTGATATAAAAGAGTTAGACTGCCTGGGTTCTTTCGAAACAGGAATAACAATAACAACGGAGGAAAAAAAACTTCGAACCCACTGGAGAAATGGTGGATGATCTGTTTCTCCACGTTCTTTCTCATGAAGGAGTCTCCAGTGCTGTTGCGCCTGACCACTAATATGGAGAAGTGAGTTATGCTGTGGGGATCGGTGTTGAAGTGTATAGCCACAGCATAAACCACTTCTCCATATCAGTGGTCTGGCGCAACAGCACTGATGACTCCTTCAAGAGAAAGAACATGGAGAAACAGATCATCCACCATCTCGGTACTACAACATCAGATGTCTCAACATCAAAGACTAAACCAAATCACAGCTTCCCTCATCCCCCACCTTTCCCCTTTCCCTCCCCTCCCCCTCGTTTTCCTCTTCCCCCACCACCATTCCCTCTCTCTATTTACGTTCACATGCATTTACGTCATAATGCAGTGATGATGAAATTGGATTGATGATGAAATTCTGATCTCTACGTCATTGCTTGAAGACTCTACGAGTCGAAGTACTCAATTCCTCATCTCCCCAGTGGGTTCGAAGCTTTTTTTTCTCCTCCGTTGTTTTGTTATCCTGTTCCAGACTTTGTTTCTTGTCTCCTGTCGTGTAGAACATTGTAAATGGAGCTTTTGATGCCTTGTGTACCCTTTTGCAGTGGTAATTACTTGCGCCATTTCTGATGTATTGGCTGTACTCCACGTGTACCTCCCCCTGATTTCCGCCCTTCTGTCATAGCCAGGCCATGTTCCACGTTTGTTTACTACAGTAGACTTCACTTGCAGTCGGGGGTCACGTGACGTGAAGCGTAGCGGAAGGGCGCACATCGGATAGGAAGAGCTGCAGTAAATTCGCTGATTTCATCGTCAACATGCCAGTTTGGACTGCCAGCGACTGTGGAGAAGACCTGAGTGCCCTGCTGACGGACACACGGTGAGCAGTTGGAAGTGGCGGGAGCAGGAGACAGCACGGTGTTGTGCTAAGTCTCAAGCCTGCAACTCGAGTGTCAACAAACATGGCGGACCCTGTCCTGAATCGGAATACACCGAAGAAACCACCTGTCAGATTCGACGTGACGGGAGGGAAGCAGCAGCAACAGGGAAAAT
>CM031599.1:72084906-72104058 GCA_018398815.1 Conus ventricosus | reverse complement strand
ATTTAGCTTTCTGTACAGCTAGGTCCTCGGTAATACTACGTAGAGAGGAATCCCGCTAGATATCTCCCTCTACTTGTAAGCCAGATCTACAGCATAACGTAGACAGCCCACCAGCTGCCGGCCATGTCTGACCTCCGAACGTTGGATACAGACTGTGGTGGGGCAGTGGTGGTGGCAGTCTGCTGATACTACACTATCGTAAATACCAATATTATGCTTCCGCACTTAGTCGCACGTCCTTTCTCATGCCAGTCACACTCTCACAGCTACAATTTCACATGATCTCACCACACTCCATATTTCACAACTATTCACTCCTATTTCCTCGAACTCCTACACTGTCTCACAGCACCCATTCTTCTCAATTCATTCCCAAATCACTTCCAAACCCATCCTTCCCTTTCTCCCTAATAATCATCCATTCCTGATCTACATTACAAACCCATGTTTTTACCCCCACTCACAACTCAGAGTCCCCAGATTTTACATACAACAGAACAAGTATTATAATATTAACTTCAATGCACTTACCAAGCTATCCTGCGTTTCAATTTCACTATGATGAGCAGATCACCAGTTTCTATTGTCTAAGGTGATCATCCATTCTCTTCTTTTTCTTTTTTTGTTTGTTTGTTTTGTTTGTTTGTTTGTTTGTTTGTTTCAATCAAACATAATCCAAACAGGCAATTTTGAAAGAAACATGAAGCAATCTCTTAGCCTCTAAGATACAAACTACCCTTGTGTGCCGACTTCCTGTTTAGATGGAATTGATTTGGGAGAGTCTATTCTTAGAACCGAGGGTGAGCAGGTTTGAGTCCACAGAACTAAATTGGACATCACCAGACCTCTTCCTACCATGTAAATTTTTAACATAAGACTGACCATTTGCACGTTTTGCTTTTCAGATCTGCTCTGCATGGCAGGCTAGAGGAGGAAAAAGGTCAACTCAGACTTAACTTTGTTTTTAAAGATATGTTAGGATCTGCTCCTTTTCTTTTTTCGATCCCTTGCCCGTGTCAACGTGCCTACGGAAAAATATGTGTTGACATACAAAGTACATTAACGACACTTACCACGACGAAAAATATGCCAACAAAGGACAAAACTTCGGCGATGTGACATTATTCTCTCTCCCTCTCCTCTCTCTCTCTCTCTTTTCTCTCTCTCTCTCTCTCTCTCTCTCCTCTCTCTCTCTCTCTTGTACAGTAGCATTAATGGACCTGAAGAAGAAAAAAAAGCAAATTTCATTCTGTTAAAGTCATTGGCATCCCCAGCACAAATATCAATGTGTCAATGCTGACATCCACCTACTATCCATATGCACCCCATCCCCACCTGTACCCTCCCATACACAAGCAGAGAGAGAGAGAGAGAGAGAGAGAGAGAGAGAGAGAGAGAGAGAGAGGAGAGAGGGGAGAGAGCTGGTTACAAATTATTGTCACATTTGGGTGCGGTCATAGGTGCAACCGCGTGTGATATTTTGGCCATGAAGTCATTTGTGATCAGCGAAAACAGGATGTAGTGCGTGTAGGTAAACATCACGGAATCGTGTGATGTAGTTTGATCAGGAAGACATTTCTGATGCAGGGAAACAAGAGGTGGCTGGTGTAGGCGAGCGTCACTCTGTGCTGTAATTCGGCCTAGACATTTGTGAGATGAGTAAAAATAGGGATGGCTTGTGTAGGCGAAGGTCAGTGAATCCTTGCTTGTCTGTTGGTCAGAAGACATTCCCCCTGTGGGAAAGCAAAAGGCGTTTTGTGTCGGCGAACGTAACTCAACCCTGTGTTCTATTTTGGCCAGGTGACGATTGATTTTTCGAACTGATTATGTTTTGATCGTGTGTGTGTGTGTGTGTGTGTGTGCGTGCGTGTGTGTGTGTGTATGTGTGTGTGCGCGCCGCACGCGTGCGTGTGTGCATGCATGCGTGCGTGCATGTGTGTTTGTGTGTGTGTGTGTGTGTGTGTGTTGTGTGTGTGTTGTGTGTGTGTGTGTGTGTTGTGTGTGTGTATTCCCAGTTTGTTGCTGTTGTTATTTTTAAGGCATGGGAAAGTGGCAGCACAGATTGGAAAATGTATCACAGAAGGTTACAGCTGTGCATGAGATACACTCAATTAACGAAGAAAACGCTTCAATAATCGGCTCTGTATAATAAACTAAGATGACACAACAGAGACGGGAAAAACCCAGCGTCGGGCAACATTCTAAAAGGAGCGTCGACTGAGAGGCTTCACACGGGTATTAGCTTGCATATTAGCCTTCTTCATTGCGCTGAACCCTAAGCGATCTGAAGCGATCAAGCTAAGTGAATTTTCGTTGTTTTATTCGTTTATGTCTCACCCGAGGAAAACCTAAGAGGTCGAAACGCGTTGTGTTTTGTCTTGTGACTCGTTTGTCCACGTTCTCTGGCGGTTCGCTAACATTTATTTAAGATTTGTTTAGATTTCCGCCTGCAGTCGTCTCGCTTTGCAACTAGATCTTGCATGTTTAACACGGTCAACACAGCTCGCAGATTACAGACGTCTTGGGGAAGGACACACCTCTCCTCCCTCATCAGCTTTGTGTCTCGCAGACTGATACACCACGGAGCAGCCAGTCTGGCACCGTTTAACGCCAACTCCCGGCGCCCGGGCTCTGCAACACGGCTGTGCATTTGTGTATTTGGGTTATAGCAGGAAAGTGGGGGATGGGAGAGAATGAAATGTGAGTAAGGTAAGGCTAAGATTATTTAGGATAGGATGGGGGAGGGGTGTGCAGGGAATATAAGGTGGTGAAACACATAAGCAAGTGTACAAAGCTGACAACCCTAGGAAGGCGCGCCCTAAGGTGCTTTTGTTTCAGTACACAGTTTATTTTGATCTCTCTGTACACTGACTGACGTTTCAAGAGGAAATGAAGTGGGGACAGGGACACACTTTCGTGCTGGCTTCCCCATTGATTGATTTTAGCACAATGCCAGACAATTCCAGACAATTCCAGACAATGCCAGACAATGCCAGACAATTCCAGACAATGCCAGACAATTCCAGACAATTCCAGACAATGCCAGACAATGCCAGACAATGCCAGACAATTCCAGACAATTCCAGACAATGCCAAACAATGCCAGACAATTCCAGACAATTCCAGACAATTCCAGACAATTCCAGACAATTTCAGACAATTCCAGACAATGCCAGACAATTCCAGACAATTCCAGACAATTCCAGACAATGCCAGACAATTCCAGACAATGCCAGACAATTCCAGACAATGCCAGACAATTCCAGACAATTCCAGACAATTCCAGACAATTCCAGACAATGCCAGACAATGCCAGACAATGCCAGACTCCTGAACTTATAATGAAGGAGATGATGCTCTGCAGCACAGTGTGTGATCACTTCTGTATTGATACCAACAGTCTGATGAACCTTCTGTGTGTGATCACTTCTGTATTGATACCAACAGTCTGATGAACCTTCTGTGGAATGGAGAATCGCTGTTGGTCATCCTCCCCCACTCTTCTACGCCCGTCGACGGGGTCAGTTGTTGCACTCTTTGTTGTTGTATGGATCAAGACTGTTATTGTGATAATCAATGTCATTATTCATTATGAGTTTATATCAAGACGTTCTCAGTATCATATTTTATAACCTCCTCTTCCTTCTTCCTTCTCCCCTCCTCCTTAACCTCATCGCCATTTTCATCATCATCATCATCATCATCATCATCATCATCATCATCTCATCATCATCATCATCATCTTCTTCTTCTTCTTCATCATCTTCTTCTTCTTCTTCTTCTTCTTCTTCTTCTTCTTCTTCTTCTTCTTCTTGTGTGTGTGTGTGTGTGTGTGTGTGTGTGTGTGTGTTGTGTGTGTGTGTGTGGTGTGTGTGTGTGTGTGTGTGTGTGTGTGTGAGTGTGTGTGTGTCTGCGTGTGTGTGTGTGTGTGTGTGTGTGTGTGTGTGTGTGTGTGTGTGTGTGTGTGTGTGTGTGTGTGTGTGTACGCGCACGAGCGCGCGCGCGCGTGCGTGTGTGCGTGCGTGCGTGCGTGCGTGCGTGCGTGCGTGTGTGTGTGTGTGTGTGTGTGTGTGTGTGTGTGTGTGTGTGTGTGTGTGTGTGTGTGTGTGTGTGTCCATGCACACTGCTTCTTTCTTTCTTTCTTTCTTTCTTTCTGTTCCTATTACACAAGATCAACTGAAAGAGCCAGAGCTCATGGAATCTAGCAGCGCTTGCTCTTAGCATAAAGGCCAGTGGCGCCAGACATTGAAAGAAACGGCTGCCAAAAGGGAGACAAGTGCGTGGATGTTTCCGGTCACATTGATTTTCTTTTTTTTTTATGGTAGGCAATTTAAGGTCCAGCTCTGTAGTTAGCCCACACTTGCTGGCAGACAGAGAGAGAGAGAGAGAGAGAGAGAGAGAGAGGAGAGAGAGAGAGAGAGAGAGAGAGAGAGAGAGAGAGAGAGAGAGAGAGAGAGAGAGAGAGCGAGAGAGAGATGGTTTGTTTATGTAGGCTTTCGCCCTTCCTGAATCGATTTATGATTACTATAAAGAGCGCCATGATACTGATACACAAATGATTAGCAATAACAATGATAACGACCGATTTGCATGTAGCGTCACAAAAGAGCTTTTTTTTTAAACTCATGATAAAAAGGGAGTGGAGGTGGAAACGACTTCAAGCTTTGCATCAATAAACTTAACGTAAAGAAATAAAGTTTATGTACGAACTCACATGCAAGTGTTTTGTTCCTTAACTCCTTACAGTTTGAGGGGGCGGAGACACATCCAGGTCATGACCCTTTGATGCACATGTGCAGCCACATTCTTTTCTGTTCCTTCGGGCGCTGCAGGAATTGAACCTGCGCCTCCTAGACGGCCGGGCACCTCGAAGGTAAATCAACGTCTCAACCACCTAGAAATTGAATCTTCGGGAAATTCCCTTCGTTCTATCTCGACCAGATTCAAGCAGAACGTTTTTCGATGCATTTGCCATTGTATTTTGTGAGAAGTTTGACGTGGAGGCCAGATTTCCCTAAGCTGCTGGCTTCACTGGCATACTTCTCAGTCTTGTGAGTGTGTGCTTCCACCATTCTGCTTTCCCACAACACAGTAAGCTTAGACAGAGTCATCTGCTTTGAAAGAAGAATATCATATTCAGTCTCATGCCACTCTTGCTGTTGATCCCCATTCTTGTTCAATTCTGATAGGTTTACTGCGAATTTTAAAACATGCACTCCATCACCCACTTCTATGCCCTGGATGTCACAGTTGTTCCAGACATTGATATAAAAGAAGTTAGACTGCCTGGGTTCTTTCGAAACAGGATAACAAAACAACGGAGGAAAAAAAAACTTCGAACCCACTGGAGAAATGGTGGATGATCTGTTTCTCCACGTTCTTTCTCATGAAGGAGTCACCAGTGCTGTTGCGCCTGACCACTAATATGGAGAAGTGAGTTATGCTGTGGGGATCGGTGTTGAAGTGTATAGCCACAGCATAAACCACTTCTCCATATCAGTGGTCTGGCGCAACAGCACTGATGACTCCTTCAAGAGAAAGAACATGGAGAAACAGATCATCCACCATCTCGGTACTACAACATCAGATGGTCTCAACATCAAAGACTAAACCAAATCACAGCTTCCCTCATCCCCACCTTTCCCCTTTCCCTCCCCTCCCCCTCGTTTTCCTCTTCCCCCACCACCATTCCCTCTCTCTATTTACGTTCACATGCATTACGTCATAATGCAGTGATGATGAATTGGATTGATGATGAAATTCTGATCTCTACGTCATTGCTTTGAAGACTCTACGAGTCGAAGTACTCAATTCCTCATCTCCCCAGTGGGTTCGAAGCTTTTTTTTCTCCTCCGTTGTTTTGTTATCCTGTTCCAGACTTTGTTTCTTGTCTCCTGTCGTGTAGAACATTGTAAATGGAGCTTTTGATGCCTTGTGTACCCTTTTGCAGTGGTAATTACTTGCGCCATTTCTTGATGTATTTGGCTGTACCTCCACGTGTACCTCCCCCTGATTTTCCGCCCTTCTGTCATAGCCAGGCCATGTTCCACTGTTTGTTTACTACAGTAGACTTCACTTGCAGTCGGGGGTCACGTGACGTGAAGCGTAGCGAAGGGCGCACATCGGATAGGAAGAGCTGCAGTAAAATTCGCTGATTTCATCGTCAACATGCCAGTTACTGGACTGCCAGCGACTGTGGAGAAGACCCTGAGTGCCCTGCTGACGGACAAACACGGTGAGCAGTTGGAAAGTGGCGGGAGCAGGAGACAGCACGGTGGTTGTGCTAAGTCTCAAGCCTGCCAACTCGCCAGTGTCAACAAACATGGCGGACCCTGTCCTGAATCGGAATACACCGAAGAAAACCACCCTGTCAGATTCGACGTGACCGGGAAAGGGCCAGACAGCAACAGAATCAGGCAAGTACGAAGCAGGATCATGACCTTGACACGCTACGGCCACTGGATGCGCCGTTCTTACCTGACACACAGTCGGAAATGTCACATACACAGGACTACGTTTTGTCAACACGGCCAAACCGTAATGACAGCGACCAAGACGAGGACGAAGCGCCGTCTGATGTGTTTCAGTTGAACGAGGCCAACGAAACTTCAGGCATGATTGACTGTGACAGTTCTATCATTCCACAACTTGAGACGGACATCGAGCCGATGTTAGATAGTTCTGTTGGTAGTTTCAGTACCAGTGTCGTTAAAAGCTATGTCGCTACCTCACAGATAGGTCTGTACAAAGACGATTGAGGACAAGGACAGAAATAAAGCCTTCCGAAAAGTGACAGTCCGACACTGATGTGCTGATGTTCGGAATCAGACGATCTAGTCCTAGAATTTACTTATGCGGCTATCTCTGGTGACAGCAAACGTGTGTTCTGGTATGTGAAGCAGGACGACAAAAACATGCTGACAGAAGAACGTGCAAAACTTGCCAGTCTCCGTAAAGGGAAACGTGTTGTCAGTACACAACACGCCGAGATCCAAGCACGTGCGGCACGGAGATGGAGACGCTGCACGACCTGATCCAGTTCTACCTGGGCTGACAGCCAGTGTTCACGAGACTTGTATGACGGACCGGTTACTGTGGGACAGATCCCAAGAGGGGAAAAGAAAGTTGTTTGCCATGGTTTCTATGTCGGACTTTCCGCGATGTCTTGTTTAATTGTCTTGTTGCGTTATTGTTCATCGCGCCGTCTTGCTTATGAAGCTGTACCGCTTTATAGTAATATATCATATCATATCATATCGTATCATAATCATGTCATTTCATCATCACTTCATTTGCAGTGTCATCTGATTTCCTTCATTTCAACAGACTTGGGTTCGAGGGCAGGAGGTGACATACAGATCTGAGGATGACGCTGATCCTGACAGGGGCCATCTGTTACATTTCATTCCACATGACACTTCTTTGGAGTGCACTTTCCAACCTATTTGCATCCTCGTCCTTCGTTATCTCTTGTGTTATTACGTCTGTGTTTGCTTTCCCTTTGCCTTTGACTATCACTTTATTTCTGTTGATCCCAGTCTCTGCCTTTTGGTTTGTTATTTTCCAGATTTTCCGGCTGTGCTTGCCATTTCAATGCTTTGTTTTCTGCGGCAATTGTAATTACATACCTATCTTTATGTGCTTGTGCAGCTTAGTTATGATTTCTTTTTTTTTCGACAGAGTAGGCCAGAGCAAAATTATGTATATTGTATCCAACGCATGTTCCATGTTTATGAATGCTGAAGGTTATTTGAAAACTGTTTTTTGTACCAGCGCTAATGAAGCACACATAAAATCTACCATCGAATATTGAAATTCTTCTTCTTCCTCGTTCGCTTCCCATTAGATGAGCAGCCCGGTGTCATCGATGAAGGCTGCCGTCCACCGCAGCTCCTCCAGGGTGCCGTACAACTTCGCTTCCACTGATGTCGGTGTTGGCCAGTACTTCCTTCTGGATGCTGCATGCGTCATACAGTCTTGAAGGATGTGGTCTGTTGTCATTAGTCCTCACCACAAGGGCACTCTCCACTCTGTCCAATGCCAAATTTTGTGTGCATGTGGTGGTGCAGGCGATTGTGTCCAGTCCTCAGGCGGAAGATCTTGACCTGTTCCCATCGTCCCAGCAAATGGTATTTGTCTTCTGGGTTGTGTTTGGGGTGCTGGAGGTGCCACTTTATTCCTTCCTGTGCCTTGATGATTGTCTTGATTTCATCATATGACACCAGGTTGTTGGCCTGCTCCTTCTGTGCACCATCTTTTGCCAGAATATCCGCTTTTTCGTTGCCTCTGATACCACAGTGTGCTGGTACCCATTGCATCGCCACTTTCTCCACTCTGGCACTCAGAGCAACAAGGGCGGAAGTAAGATGGTTCTGTTCTTTGCAGCGGGAATTCTTGAGGGCTTGGAGTACGGAGAGAGCGTCTGAGAACACCACCACCTGCCCTGTTGTTCTTATGGAGTTCTGCGAGACTGTTGTGGTTGCCTCACAGAGAGCTTCTCGCTCAGCTCGGAAGTTGGTGGAGTATTTTCCTGTTGGGATTGCAATTTCTTCATCTCCGTCTTTGTATCGGAGGAGAGTTCCAGCTCCACCATCCTCGTTGCTTCTGTGGCGGAGCCATCTGTGAAGACATGGTCCAGTCTTCCTGGGGATACTGGTTGCAGATGTACTCCATGGCCAGGGCTTTCCTTTGGGTGTCTGACTGTGTTCCTCTCTTCTCCACTCCGGGAATGCTGGTGACGACTGTTGGGAACACCTGCCTCTTCCAAGACGGGTGGGTGACATTTGCCGCGATAGGCTTTGCTTCGTGTTCCATCAAGACTGGGATCTGTCTTTCAAGGCGTCTTGACTGTGGATGAAGCTGCCTCTTTTCAGCCGGCTCTTGGTGGGTCTGCTCATTCTGTCGTTCATTGGATGGTTTTCAAGGCGTTTGAATTTTGCTGCCTGGATGAGGATCTTTGTGTCCCTTCTGTCCTCCAATGACTGCAGCCCAGTGGTCTCCTCCATCTTCAGAATTGGGGTGGATCTCATGTCGCCAGTTATGACACGCTGAGCTTGGTTCTGTATCTTGTTGAGATGGTCAAGGTTTGATTTTGCAGCTATTGCCCATGCTGATGTCCCGTACTCAACTACAGGTCGGACTCTCCCTGTGTAGAGTCTCTTCAGGATACGTTCGTCAGCCCCCCAGTCCGTTCCTGCAAGTTTTCTCATGATTGCCAGTCTCAGCTTGGCCCTGCTGCAGCATCTGGTGATCTGCTGTTTCCAAGTGAGCCTGCGGTCAAAGGTCACGCCCAGGTAGGTAGGTGTGGGTTCCTCTGCAAGTCTTTGGCTGTTCAGAGTCAGCTTCGCCTCTTGCTTCTTGCTGGATAGGCTGAAGACTGTGTAGGTTGTTTTGCTTGAGTTGACAGAGACAAGCCATTCCTTGGTCCAGTCGCTGATCTTATTGAACGCAGTTTGGAGGGGTACCTGTGCTGTAGTGGTGTACTCTTCGGAGCACCATAGCACCAGGTTTATCTGCGTAGAATTGCTCCTCTGACCCCTCTTGGCAGATCTCTGACAATGTCATCTATAAAGATGAGGAACAGCGTTGGCGAAAGGACTCCTCCTCGTGGTACTCCCTGTCTCAGCACCTTCTTCTTGCTCTTTTGGCCCTGAATCTTTACTCGGGCTTGGCGGTTGTGTAGGTACTGGCTGATCCAGGTGTACATCCTCCCAGACACACCACATCGCCGTAGTTTAAGCCTGAGTCCGTCCTTCCAGACTTTGTCGAACGCCTTCTCCATGTCAATCCAGACAGCAAGCGTGTTCTTCTTTTCTTGGAAGGCGTCCTCAATGCTTTGCGTGATGAATATGATCTGGTCTTCTGTTGATCTGTGTTGGCGGAAGCCCGCCTGTTCAGGGCTCAGCAGCTGATGCTCCTCAAGGTGCCAGACAAGCCTTGTGTTGACAAGTCTCTCCATCAGCTTTCCTAAGCAGCTTGTAAGGCTGATGGGTCTGTAGCTGTCAGCCTTCGACTTGTCCTTTCCCTTTTTGTGAATGGGGATCATGTCTGCTTCCCTCCAACACTGTGGTACTGATCCTGTCTTCCAGCTGGAGTTAAAATTGTTAGAAGACTGCCTTGCTCTTCATCCCAAGATGCAGAATCATTTCATTGGTGATTTCTATCTCGCCCAGGTGACTTCTTCAGGTTGAGGCTCTGCAACGCTTCCTCCAGCTCTTCTCTGTGAAAGCTGTGGGTCATGACTTCCTCTTGGGGCTCTTTCTCATGAAGTTCACCTTGGGCCCTGTGCACTGCAGCTCTATGTTCAGGAGGGACTTCCAGATTGCTGATGTTTTCATAGACGTCTATGAAGTGGTCTGCTGCTTTCTTTCCAGAGAGGTAATTTCCATTTTCTTGTATTGTTATTGTGGACTGATTTGTTGTTTCGTTACTGAGGGTTCTAGCCAGTTTCCACAGCTTGCTGCCATCCTTGTCGAGATTCAGGCTTTCAGTTTTCTCTTGCCAGCTTTTCCTTGCAGCTTGTGCGCAGGACAGCTTGTATCTGGCAGTTACTTCCTTCAGCGCTATGTTGTTCTCCAGTGATGGCTGCTTTTCTGCTCGGTCCCTGGCTTCCGTAACAGCATCTTCCAGATTCTGAAGTTCCTCTGTCCAGTAGGGCTTGTAGTTTTTGCGTGCTCCTCTTGGGATGGATTCTGTGGCAGCTTTCAAGACGGCCTTTGTGAAGCCTTGAACCATCTTGTTTGAGTCCTTCTGCCCGATGTTGATTGGCTTTGTGTATGTGTCTGTGAGGGTCTCGAAGAGAGTCCAATCCGCCTTTTTATAATTCCAGCGGGGAAAACACTTTGCTTGAGGAGCCTGCAAGTTGAGGTTGATAGAGAGTTTTACGGGCTTGTGGCCACTTCCTCCAAGCTGGTTGAGGACTGTTCTTTTGGTTCTGACAAACAAGTCATTGGTGGCGAACGCTAGATCTGGTGTTGACGTGGTCATCCAGCGTCTAGAGTAGAAGGTGGGTTCATCATCTTCTTGGTTGACGAGATGAAGATGTGTGTCAATCTCCCAATCCTCAACTTCTTCGCCTCTCTTGTCCGTCTCGTCATAGCCCCATCTCTCTGAGTGACTGTTAAAATCTCCCACCACCACACAGTTGTTGTCTGGATGTTCATGTATGTGAGGAAAGATCACAATCTTGAGGGCAATAGACATTGTAGATCCCGATGTTGTGTTCTTTAAGGACTATATCAACCCCTTGGATCTCTGCCTGTTGATTGGTGTTGATCTTGAGTTCTTGTGCGGCGATAGAATTCCGCACCAAGACAAGCACCCCTCCTTTGCTTCTTTCCTCACGGTCCAACCTGATGGTCTCGTAACCCCTCACTTGAAAGCGATGGTTTACGGTCAAATGTGTCTCTTGACGCAATATCAATATGTTCTTGTTGCATCCTTTCTGCCAGGCCAAGTTTCTTCTTATGCACCCCTTCTGCATTCCCCTGGAGAATGTTGAGCATTCTGGGCAATATTGTTTGCTTGGCACCAGCAGGAGGATGAGGTCTCCTTCTTCCTCGCATAGGCATGCTGAATTTCCTTGTCCGACCACCGACTGCTTGGGATGGCCCCCCTTTGAGGCATAAGGCCCGGCTCCCGACCTCCCCGGCGTGTCTCCGAAGGTCGAGCGCCACATCGAATTTCTGTGGACTGCATCATCATGAAAGCGTAGATGTGTGGTATCGTGGTTTTAGTTTGCGCCAGTGGCCCGATACCTCCGTCTTCAGCTGGAGTTTTCTTTTGGGGTGCCTCACCCTTAGCTCATGGCCCGTACGTCCTACCCTGTGAGCACAGGGGGGATTGTTTTTCCGGGGATCCCACCCCGTGGCTAGAGGTTATAACGCGCCTCTTGACCGCATGATGAGCCCGTTTTAGGACACATGGGGTATTTCAGTGAGGACAACAGTGCCACCTGTTGACCCACCCCGTCCTGGTAGAACATCGCCAGTTGGTCCGGGACTGCTTATTCGCAGCTAACCCCCATATCTGAGGCCGTTCCCTTATCCGCCACCTGGGGACCCGCCGGGTTGGGGATGGTCGCCCCACTACTGAATTGGAGGGAGTCTGGTCCCGGAATATTGTATATAAGAACCCGTAACTACCACAATCATTCTTTTTATCGATTCATACCTATAACTTCCCGTTGATAACAGAACTTTAAACAGATAGCGCTAACGTCAGTGACAGTACAACTATTAATGTTGTTATCAACACTATTTCTCAGATAGTGGCGAGATAATCGAATCTGTTCAACAAATAGGAAATACAACATCTTTTAAAAGGTATATTAAACAAATTCATGAAAGGCTGTCCAACCTATTCATTGGAGAATTCAGTCAGTCACCAATAATGCCATCCTGGTCTTCTGATTTTAAACTTCATTATGGCCAGTGACATTCTGCTCTTGAAATAAGACAGTTCAGGAGAGAGAGAGAGACGGAGACGGATATGGATATTTCATTCATAAATAGCCATAGCCCCTCATGAAAGGGTTCATCTGGAAATCACTCAGTTCTCTTTAACGGTCAAATCTGGTGGAACACCATACTTTAAGAAGCAAGTACAGATCGTAACTTAAATGCTTTATGAAAGTGAATGAGCATATTTCTAGTTGTTCGTTCATTATTAGAAGCTAACAATGAAATCAATCTGAAGAGAGAGAGAGAAGGGGGGGGGGGGGGGGGGGGGCAGACAGACAGACAGACAGAGACAGAGACAGACAGAGAGAAGGTAAGAATTTGGGAGTGAGACGCAGGTTGGCGAGAGGGCAAAAAAGGTGAGGAGGATAGATTGAATAGATAATTATGACAGCTGGGGGTTAGTGGGGGGAAGGGGGGAGGGAGATGAGGGAGGCGGAAGAAGTGCTAGCCTGTATCGCATGTAGCTGATCTTTGCAAAGCGGGTGTTCCCTCCGGCAGCTTGGAGATACAGCAGCAAAACGCAAAATGCAAAATTTACAGAAGCGAACGCGAAAAAACAGCGCTTAAAACGCAAAGTGCAAAATAGACGAAAGCCAACATTAAAAATAAACTAACATTTTGAATACTCTATATCTGCAAAAGCATACAGTCTGGAACATTAAACTCGATGTCATCTGATTTTATAACTTAAGGAGAAAAAGGTTGAGAGACTGATTAGAAGGAGAAGTATTTTTCTTATGATTGATCATTTTCTAGAAGTAGATCCACCCGGTGGACCTAGAATGTGTGATTTTTTTTTTAATATCTTGCGATATTAAAAAAAGGTTAAGATGATTGGTTTCGTTTTAGGTGCTTTGATTGCTTCAAGTTATTTCCAGTTCTGCCAAAATCAACACGTGGTGACAGAACACACATGTAACCCTTCTCTCTCTCTCTCTCTCTCTCTCTCTCTCTCTCTCTCTCTCTCTCTCTCTCTCTCTCTCTCTCTCTCTGTTATTCATAGTTTATAATGGCTCCGATGAGATAAATCACAGTTCATAAACACAGTCCATATCAAAAGAAAGGCAAAGATACAGAAATTTCTTTGAATCTCTGGCTTAAAGAAATACACGGAAAACGGACGTTTTAACACAGACAGTTTCTCCGTCAGGTGTGTTACCAGAGCTTTATATATGGCTCTGATTTTGACAATTTCGCTGTATCTATAACCAGAACTTTATGGCACTAATATCGACCACTCGGTGTACCCATTACCAGAGCTTTATGTATGGCTCTGATATTGACAATTACGCCGTATTTATTACCAGAGCGTTATGGCCCTAATATTGACTACTTCCTCTATCCATTACCAGAGCATTATTTATGGGCCCTGATGTTAACTATTCCGTAATATGGATCACCAGAGCTTAAAACCCAAAATACCCAAAATGATTTTGATAGTGCTCGACCCCTTGGGGAGCAACATTTGTTAAAATAGGTTTTTTAAAACAGAATCTACAAATTTGTTTCGAGCGCGTTGCGCTGTCATCAGGATGGTTTTTGGTTTGCCCACCGCCGGTGTTATATAGCGTGTGGGCTCCCGTTTGCGGTTGTTTGCACGTGCGGGTTGGCTGCACGTGTTTTTGGGGGGGTTTCAGGTTTTTGTTTTGGGTGTATTCACTAACAACGATTTCCATTTATGCCTGCAGTTGTTTACTATTTCTGTTTTGGTGTTTAAAGTTGCTAAGTGTGGTTTGCATAGTATTAACCATTTTTCAGTTAAACATAGGTTGCACCTTTTTGAAACATTGCTGTATGGTGATGCTCTTTTTATGATTTTCCAGGATATATTGTAGCTTGTTTTTGCGTCTTTAAGTTTCCAGATATATTTGCTCAGTTCTGTTTGGTTTTTATATTTTTCTTTATTAAATGACTGTTTGTGGTTTGCATATCTGGTTTTGAAGTGGTTTTCAGTGATCCCTATGTATGTTTCTTTTTCATTTTCTGATGTCACAGTGGCTTGGTATACAATGTTGTTGTGAAGGCATTTATTGCTCAGGGGGCACTGCTCTTTTTTGATGCAATTGCAAGATTTCCTTTCTTCACCCTTCTTTGCTGTGTTGGTTTTCATTTTATTAGATGCGTCAATTAAATTTTTTGAGGTTTGGCATGCATGAATACGATAGTTTGACCTTTGTTTTGTTGAATGTTTTATATAGTTTGTGTTCTTTTGGGAACGAGGTTGTTAAGATTTTAAAGAATTCTTTTCCTATGTTTGTTTTGAGTTTTCCGTCGTATGGTGGGTTGTACCATGTGATTTTTCTTTCCTGTTTTCCTTATTTCTATTTGTTAATTGTCTGGATTGTATTGTAGTTTGTAGTTGTACCTACTTTTTTGCAGTGCTTCTTGATATTCTACTTATATATATATATATATATATATATATATATATAAATATATATATATAGAATGCTGAACAATTAAGTAGTGGGGGAAAACAAGTGCAGGTTAACAATTCTTCAGTCGTTATAGTAATGACTTGGCAAAGATTTGAACTTTAAAAAAAAAAAAATTGAAGATGACGAAAATGGGGGAATATATTATAACTATGAGAAGCCCTTCACTAGCTGCCTGAGGGAACCATCATAATCTCTCTCGAAAGCACATTTATTTGTATTGCCTGCTCCTAGGCCTTTCGTCCGCTGGATCGGACTCATCAGGGAGACACGGCTGATTGTGTCTGTGCTCTTGGTGTCAAATAGAGACACACCACAGTCCATAATTCTGTGGTGTTCTCACCACTAAGGGTTCAAAAAAAGAATCCAACAGCACCCCCAAAGCAGCCAGCGAAGGGTAGTAAAATGGAACAAAACAAAGGTGTGGAGAGGAAAAAAGTTGCTGAAAAACCAAAAGCATTATTCAAACAGTATAAAATGTAAGGGACAATCTTTGAGCCTATGCTTGAGGATCCATTCAAGGATGCAAGGGAGGTCAAAAGATAAGGAACAGTCTGAGTGGTCAGCTCTGCTGTTCAATAACCCAAGCATTGTGAGTGGCTAAGAATTGTACAGAACAACATTTACTTGGATCTCTTAAGAGATGCAATCTCCCACTGATTGACCAAACAATAGAATGCTGAACAATTAAGTAGTGGGGGAAAACAAGTGCAGGTTAACAATTCTTCAGTCGTTATAGTAATGACTTGGCAAAGATTTGAACTTTAAAATAAAATTAAAAAAAAAAATTAAAAATTTAAAAAAAACAAAATTAAAAAAAAAATTGAAGATGAAGAAAATGGGGGAATATATTATTACTATGAGAAGCCCTTCACTAGCTGCCTGAGGGAACCATCATAATCTCTCTCGAAGGCACATTTATTTGTATTGCCTGCTCCTAGGCCTTTCGTCCGCTGGATCGGACTCATCAGGGAGCACGGCTGATCGTGTCTGTGCTCTTGGTGTCAAATAGAGACACACCACAGTCCATAATTCTGTGGTGTTCTCACCGCCAAGGGTTCAAAAAAAGAATCCAACAGCACCCCCAAAGCAGCCAGCGAAGGGTAGTAAAATGGAACAAAACAAAGGTGTGGAGAGGAAAAAAGTTGCTGAAAAACTAAAAGCATTATTCAAACAGTATAAAATGTAAGGGACAATCTTTGAGCCTATGCTTGAGGATCCATTCAAGGATGCAAGGGAGGTCAAAAGATATGGAACAGTCTGAGTGGTCAGCTCTGCTGTTCAATAACCCAAGCATTGCGAGTGGCTAAGAATTGTACAGAACAACCTTTACTTGGATCATCTCCCACTGATTGACCAAACAATAGAATGCTGAACAATTAAGTAGTGGGGGAAAACAATATATATATATATTGTTAAGTATAATGGTGCTTCCTTTCAGAACAAGGTATCGATGATGATAATAATAATAATAATAATAATAATAATAATAATGTGAAGACTAATAATATAACTTTCTAAGTATGACTCCTACAGAATCAGTTCAGTTCCTAAACTGTTCTGATCCAAATCTTTTTCACCATAATGATTTCCAGTCAAGCTGTTTCTATAACCTCCATTGCCTGCAGCCCGTGTTTGTTTGATTGGGGTTTTTGTTTTGTTTTTTGTTCCAGTTCATTTATTTTACTGTCACATACATTTCTTCTCAGCAGATGAAACCTTTCTTTTTTAACGTAATATCTGTACCCATGTCACACACACCCCTCCACGTGATTTCTTAAAATACCCCTACATACAAATATACATCCTGAAGAGCGGAGATTAGTTTCGGCATCTAAGATTTTTTTTTTAAAGGCGGTAGTGACGATTCTTAAAAGATTTGTTGGGCCACTGACTTTTGTACATATTTCACCAATTTTGTTGCATTTCGTTCACTATGAACATTGCGGGTTTTTTTTCTTGAAACATATTCGACATATCATAGCGCTTAACAAATTGCATTTCAATGCAAAAACTGACAGTTAAACACGAAAGTACAAAACCAACAAGATCAAAAAGCAGGAAGAGGATGAAGAGGAGGAGGAGGACGACGAGGAAGAAGAAGAAGAAGAAGAAGAAGAAGAAGAAAAAGAAGAAAAAGAAGAAGAAAAAGAAGGAGAAGAAGAAGAAGAAGAAACGAGCGTGTGCGCGCGAAGCACACACGCACGCACACACACACACACACACACACACACACACACACACACACACACACACACACACACAGAATACAGAGAGAGAGAGAGAGAGAGAGAGAGAGAGAGAGAGAGAGAGAGAAGAGAGATCATTTCACGGGGCATCAGCACAATTGGGAACCAATCAGTCATGTCAGAAAAGGCAGTGATGTTTTGCGGGTTATGACCATGTTCTTTCACTCCTGGTTACACAGCCGTGAATTACATGAAGAACACGGAGCCTGGTCATTGTGACTTTGCCCTGAACTCCTTCGTCTTTGGGCCTCCCTGCCTGATCCACCTGACACTGCTCTACATCATTCACAGCTAATTCACTCGCTTTTCTTCCTGATTTAATTACAGTGGAGTTAAAACACCAATGTAACCTGCTACTGTTTTTTTACCAAGATGATGTTGACAAGGCGATCATTATAAATTACGTCGATGACTACCATGATGACGATGACGATGATCACGCCAGATGTTGCAGTGTATGATCATGATGGAGATGGCATTGCTGGCCGTTGAGGACAATGATGAACATAATGTACCTTGGAATGGGAAGAAGGAAGAGGAGAATGACAAAAAAAATATGCAGATAAGGGAGAAGAAGACAAGAGAAAAACCGAAAAAGGAAACAAAAAAAAAAGAAAGAAAGAAAGAAGAAAAGAGAGGAGGAAGAAGAAGAAGATGAAAAAGAAGAAGAAGAGGAGCAGGAGCAGGAGTAGGAACAGGTGCAGGAGGAGAAAGAGCAAGAGCAGGAGTTTTTTTTTTTAAATAAATAAAAAGAGGAATACACTTACAGCTCTTGTCTGGTAGACTCAGACACAAGAAATGTTTCCATACAAGAAAGTGATTAGCATTGGCGGAGAAGAAAATCAAACTATGATAGAATGAACCTCAGGTTGAACAGAAACTGCAAGATCGCAAAATGCTCATTTCAGATCACACAAAAAACACCCAGCTATTTACGACTGAGGCATAATTTGACAAGTAGTTCTCATTCTATGATGTAATGTTTACATACTGAGGATGTAAAATGATGGTCTGTCCTCCTCCTCCCCACCCTCCTTCATCTTTTCTTCCACCCTGCCGTCTAAATGCTTCCTGTTCCACTCATTCACAAGAGAGAGAGAGAGAGAGAGAGAGAGAGAGAGAGAGAGAGAGAGAGAGAGAGAGAGAGAGAGAGAGAGGATGGGGAGGAGGAAGGGGAAGAAAATGATGGGGAAATAAAAGTAACGAAAATACTCCTATCACGAATCTTACAGCATGTGGGCCCTGCTGTCATGATCATCAGTGTAGCCTCCATTCCTCTAAAAATTTCTTCACAGTTTATTCATTTCTACCAGTTAGTTTTTTAACTATTAGTCACTGTTTTTGTTTGTTTGCTTGCTTGCTTGTCTGTGTGTTTGTTTTTTTTGTTTTGTTTTGTTTTGTTTCTGGTAGTTTACCTTGCTTTTCAATGCCTACAGTGTGTTTGTATCAAAATCCTCAAGACTGGCAGTGATGGGTAACTGTCCATGGACAGACGTAGTATCAGTCTCCATTCCAAGAAAGGTAGTGAGAAGGAGAATGAGCATTTTACTAAGCCTGGCTGTCTGCATGAAGGACTTTCATGAACAAATTAATAAACTCTGAAAGTAAAACCAAAAGCAGGTAACCAGTTCCTCAGCAGTTGTGGCCATGATCTAATAAAGGTTGAGAGAGAGAGAGAGAGAGAGAGAGAGAGAGAGAGAGAGAGAGAGACAGACAGACAGACAGACAGAGAGGAGTATGGGGATGGGAGATAGAGAAGAAAGCCTTAAGGTGTTGATATGAAACCTTTCCTGGCAGCCTATGGGAAACCGCCGACTCCTGTCTTGTAAACAGAGCGAATGACTGTCATCTGCTGGGGGCGGGGAGTAGAATTAGAGCATGGTAGGGTGGTGTTTTGTGTTGTAAACAGAGAGAATGACTGTCATCTGCTGGGGGCGGGGAGTGGAATTAGAGCATGGTAGGGTGGTGTTTTGTGTTGTAAACAGAGAGAATGACTGTCATCTGCTG
>CM031599.1:72059906-72077406 GCA_018398815.1 Conus ventricosus | reverse complement strand
AGAAATTGAGTGGCGAGCCTTGTTCTCCTCCCTCAAAGCCAAAAGGAAGCATTTCGTTTTTGTTTCCGCAACAAAAAACGGAACTATCAGTTGAAGATCTTGACAAATATTTGAAAACACAGCTTTGTGAGCTACCTTCCGAACCATTTGATGAAACCAAAACCTTTGAAAACTGTTCAAGAAATGACTCCCATCTTACAGAGTGCTTGTTACTCTGTGAAAGATGACGAAAGGAAATCTCTTTCTCAGGCTCTTTTTTTAGGGCATTGGCTTCAGAAAGCAAAGACAATTTTGAAACAGTCAAAAACAAAAACTGGAGTTTTATCTGAAAGAAGATTTGCTGGTTGATCTAACTCGTGCAAGAAGACTAATTGAAGTGTCATTTTGTTTCTATTCTTATCCAAAATTTCACAAACTCGCGATTTCTTTCAATGAGTTATACAACAAACGAAAACTCATTCTGAAATACATACAATCCAACCTCAACTTTAAAGCATTCTGGCATGATACACATGACGTGTTAGAACCTGCATGGCAGGAGTAATTGAGCCACTTCCACAGCCAGTTTTACTACCGCTGGCCTGGCATTTTGCCAGCATTGATCCGGCTAGAAAGCACCCAAGCAATACTGGGTCAATCAGGCGAAGCCGCCTGATTGACCTAGAAAGCGCACGAGCCACGCTGTAGTATGACATGACTCTAAATATAGTAACGATCATGCATGAACGGTCGGGTTTGTTTAGAGGCAGGGTTGTGTGGCGTTTTAGCAACAGTGCGCGCGACTGTAAGACCACTGCAGGCCTACCACTGACGTGGCTCTAAATATAGTACCGTTCATGCATGAACGGTATCTATATTTAGAGCTGACTGCCTTGAATTTCTACCAAGCACTCCATGACTTTGTATATATTGCTGTGATTACTGGCTTCACTGCTTCGCTTCAACGTCCTGCTTCAACTTTTTTGGCTGCCTTCGGGCGGCCACAGAATGTACTTTATTCAACTGTCTTGTTTATTAAATCAAGCTTTTGATAAATGCACTTGGTGGCTGCTTTGAATAATCTTCAGTTGACAGAGAGACCAACAGCCGTCTTGAATTTACGGCGCTTAAGCGCCAACCATAAAACCCTTTCCCATTTTCCCTATGCAAGCACTTCCCTATTTTTTAAATGTTTGTGCATGTGTGCTGTTATTGTTATTGTTTTGTTGTTTTACTGATAATAACTATATTATATTCTGAACATTCGTTTCTTATAAATAATCAAAGGTGCGTGCACACACACGCACGCACGTCCCCCCACCCCCACCCCCACCCCACGCACGCACACTCAAGTCATCCACAAGTTCTTAACTGAAGTTACCCCAAGTCACTTCTAAGTCATCCTCAAGTTCTTACTCAAGTTATTCTCAAGTTGTCCTCAAGTCATCCTTAAGTCATCCCCAAGTCACCCCAAGTCACTTCTAAGTTCTTAACTGAAGTCGCCCTCAAGTCATCCTCAAGTTTTTTACTCAAGTTAACCTAAGATCATAACTAAGTCATCCTCTAAGTACAACCAAGTTCTTATTCAAGTTATCTTGTCAAAAAAACAATACATTCTATGTTTTTGTCTTAAATAGTAGATGTCTAATATAGTACACACACGCCTCAAAAAACGCGTCATCACTGAGAATATCTTGCTCAGCGTCCTCTGCGCGAAATCGGTCAGCATAAATCTTAATGAAGTTCTTACATCCTAAGCAACCGCATTGATTTCAATTCTGGTCTATGGAAATGTCTTTTATAGACTCCATGTCTTTATTTATTGACTTTATCATTTTATAATACGCCATGATCTATTTTTATAAAAAAAAAAATTAAAATTAAGTTCTTAAAATATTATTCCATCTGAAATGGATCAAAATGATCTTTTGTTGTTGGCGGTTTTTTGGGGTGCAGTTGTCTTTTTCTGTATTTAGTGGTTCAGATTTTTTTGATTGCTTTTGTTTCTGTTGCCATTGTGTATATATTTTATAACCGTAATAACTGCCCCCAACAGCAGCAATGGCGCCAAAAAATGGCAACGTTTTAAGTTCAATATTCCATGAAGACTTTGGTGCTGTAGGGCTTGTATCACATGGAGTTTTTATAGCGGGCATTGAATCAACTTGTTCTGGCGCTGGCGGTGTTATGTTTTCATGATGAGTTATATTCTGTAACATTAATTTTTTTTGTCTGTTCCACTCTGCTAATTTTTTTCCTGCTTTAACACGCCCAGGATGAGGATGCTTTTCACTGGCCCCCACCTGGTTCAGTGTTTTCTGATTCTGCTGAATTTCTGGCTTGGTTACTTTCTCCACCTGATTCAATGTTCCTGATTCTGGTTCTGATGATTTTCCAGCTCGTTCATTTTGAAGGGAAACAAAATCTATATGATTAAAAGTTATTAATCCCATGATTAATGGCGATAACAATGTTCCAAATCTGTAGTATAGATCACATCCTAGACACTCTAATGACTTTGTTAAAACTGGATCTTGCGTTAAATCATACGTAAGATCTTGTTCAGATCAATGGGAGCAAATCTACTGACTAGTTTAGTGTACAAACTAAGAACCGTTTGCCCACACTTTTCACCATTCTAGACCCCAGCTGCACTTCATACCTGTTATGATACTTTATAATGTCTTGTGGAGACATCTGTTGAATCTGTCTATGCTGAATTCAGTTCCGAGGAACTGTTTTGTTTTCCCACATGCTGCCAAAGAATACAGCCTCTCCTTTTTGGGGATAATAGCTTGGTCATCAACTTGGTCATTCATAAGTTCAGGAAGGTTTAGGCCGCCTTGTAGCTGTAGTAGATCATCACTGTTCATGTTTTTTATTAATTATAATTATTTTATTTTCTAAAAATGAGCACCGAAAAAACTGTTGCAAACCTTGTATACCATTCTGCTGTTATTGGAGGTCTAAGTGTAGGATACTCAATGCTTGGTAAAAGCTTGTTAAGAATTAAACCGGCAGATCTTGGCAAACTAGACTTGAGGATTCAGCAAAGCTGATTGCTATTATTGCAGCTTCGGTTTGCCACGAAAGATTTTCTAGTCAAGCAAGGAATAATTCCAGACAGTATAAATATGTAAATAAAAAATACATTTATAAAAAAATGGCTTCACTCGTAATGATGATAGGCAGCGCTGTGGTGAATGCGCTCGCTTTTAGTGGAAGTAATTACGCATTTAGTAAACTGCGAGATGAAGGCGAGAGAAAAAGACATAACAAAGCTGTGGAGCAACTAGCCACAGCACAAGATCGCTATGAAAAGCAGAGAAATGAGCAGTTAGATTTTATTAATGATACTCTGAAAAAACAGGGCCATGCAGCTTACACATTTAAAGATGTTGATCAAGCAATAAAACAATATTATCTAGTAACAGGCAAACCAATCGAGACATTGCCCCCACCACAAAATTCAGTGACTTTTATCAACCATCAGAAAAACAAAAGATGCAAGAATTGGGTTTATTGTCTTTGGTATGACCGTTGTGTATTTTGTTGCGCATAATATTGGCTGAATAAAAAATGAACAAAATCTATTATTCGCCAAAAGGATATTTTGGGAAAGGGAAAAACAGCAATTAAAAAAATTAAACCAAGCAGCTGGGGTCAGTGGGAAAAAACAGCAATTTTGAATGGTTTTTTAAAAACAAAACGTTTGGGAATTTATTTACCTGCCCCAAACGAATTTCAGAGACCACACTTTGTGAATACAATACCGAACGACACCATCAAATGGACCTTCTATATTTACCCTCTGATACGATTAGACGAAAAAGATTTAAGTACGCACTCACAGTCATTGACATAGCTTCAAGATACAAAGATGAGGAACCATTACACAAAAGAGTGCTTCTGCTGTTGCTGTTGCCATACAACTGATATATCAACGAGGCCTTTAACTTATCCTTGCATGATACAAGTCGATGATGGAAAGAATTTAAAAGGCCAAGTGAATCAATTATTGTTAAAACATAGAGTTACCATTAAAAGAGGCATTCCGGGAGTTCACAGATCACAGGCTTTAGTTGAAAACTTTAACAAACAGTTATCTGAAAGACTTTCTCCTACCAGTATCACAGAGAGCTGATTGACAATTCTCGCAACACGAATGGGTTAGAAGACTGCCCTCAGTTCTACGTGCAATGATAATGAAGAATTTAAAGGACTAAACCAGTACAAGCAATCAAAAGAAAAACAATAAATGTTGTTGAAGGAGAGACTTCATCCGGCAAACTTTACCGTTTGGTTTAAAAGTAAGGTACCTTTATTTACGGGGGAAGCAGAAGGGGACACTCGCATCAGGGCAACAGATCCAGTTTGGAGTGTTGATCCATATGAAATAAAAAGAATTGTAAAGATGAATCCGCCCGTGTATTATTTACGAGAAGCTGACACAACAAAACAACCAGCTCCTCAAAGATCTTTTGTGAAGGAAGAACTGCAGATAATTCCGCCAGACACAGTTCCGCTTTAATTAATTTACGTAAACATATTTTGGTTTAAAATGGAAGGCCAGAAGGAGCGCAGAACGAAACAAGAATGGTAAAGGAAGAGACCTTGAAAATGATACGGGAATCATTTCATGCGTGTAATGCTATTAAGGAAACATTTTCGGGGATTAATCAATGCATGCTAATCATCCAGATCACCTACAACTCAAACCCCCAAATTGGGAAAAAGAATATCTTGAAATAATAAAAAAAAATTCGAACGCGTCAAGCAAACATGAGAAAAGATTTAAATGAATTGGATGAAGCTATGATTGATCTTATAACAAAAGTTGATGAAAATATAAACCCCCCTGTTTATGCGGTCCTCCAGTGCCCGATTGCATATGAAAACTCTGGATTAACAAATACTCGTTTTGTGTTTGTTCTATCTAACGACTTCTTTGTTACAACTGTTGTGTTGATTTCATGTAGATTAGATCGCAGTTTTACGTTGTCATGATGAAAAGTCTTATTGCCAAACAATGTTCTTTGTAGTTGTCATGTGATATGTTTGACTGCACAACGCTGCGAGATTATTCCCTTTGCTTTCTTAATGATTTTCTCCTGGCTCGAAATACTGTACATTTTTGACCTTAAACCAACAAACGCCTTGATCACCTTTCCAGATAATTCATCCTTCATCTTTCCTAAAACTTCTCATTAGTAATTGAATGCAAAGGCGAATCTTTAGGATAATCGGGACGTGTCATACCATCCTGCATGCCCTTTAGCTACTTCGGTTTCCATGTCTTTATAGATGTCTTCAGTAGGGATATCTATAACAAAACTGTCTGTATCTGTGTAAAGTACTCTGGACTCAGGATACGAGGGCTTAAAGTAGTCATAAAGAAACTCTAACATCAAAACTTTGATAATTCTAAAACAGTAAACCCAATAAATACAGGTTTGTCTAATTTGACTTCTTTTTTTTTCATCATTATGCCAAAAAGCTGATCATGAATCTTCTAAGTCCTGATAATTAGGTTTTGAAGTCAGCTTAATTGCTTCGTTCTCTTTGGTGACTAATCTGACATCTTTACGCTTGTGCGGATTCTCCATAGTCTTTCCAAAAACAGCTGTTGTTCATCAGCTTGAAAAAGTCTTTTTCTGAAGCATCTGTGGATTTAGTTCTAAGATCAGTGTTCTTCATGATGTATGGTTTCTGAACTGTTCTTCATCAAAAGCAATTATGCGATGAACTGCTGTCAACTTCAACCCATGTCTTAAATAAAATTGCAGAAGTCTGTAATGACAGACATAATTTTTTTTTGCCTCGAAGATTAGGCACAAGTTTAGGTGGTTCTCTTGGATCCATCTTTGACTTTCTGCTGCTAATGGATAGTCATTATGCAGGTCATGGAGTTTCATGAGGATATTCTAAGTCAACTTCTAGAATGAAACCACGCTGTTGATCTGGCGTCAAACTGCCCAACCACTTTAATGCCTTTTGAATATTTTTTTTCGGATTGTCGTCTGTGTACATCTTGAATTTTGCGTAATGGAAGTGATTGCGCCATAGCCCATCCATACTGATTGTTTGCATCTAAATACATGAGATAGTTAGACCTTTTACTGGGATCATAATCATCTAGGTATTTGTTGTTTGCTTTACAGTAATGATGCGACGCCATACTAATTCCCCCACGCAATCCGTTTTCAATCATCTGAATCATTGGTAAATCTGACAATAATCAATCTGTACTCCAGTAAACTTTAAGAAAGCATCCAGCTCATCCCGGGCGCAGAAATGTAATGCGCAGGATCCAGGCTTATGTTTCATCAGGTCTTTCTGTAATTTTCAAAAGACGTCCGCCAACAAACATGTATCAGCCCTCAAGTAGGAGTCATGATAGTCTCCCATTGTTTTACACTCTAACTTCTGCCACGCATCTTGAGCATGCTGGTAATCAGAATCACTGATGTCCTTTCCTCTAAGACTAGAAAAGAACGCGCCTTTAGGCGGAAGTGATCTTCATCAAACCTTTCCCAACTGTTCTGTACTCATAAGGGTTAAACGCCCTTTCTAACAAGAGTTGAGTCAAATATTCTTCTGTTATTGGGCAGGACTTTAAGGACATAGCCAGTGACTCTAATGATCCCATCATGTGCTGCATAGAGTCATAAAAAGACATGTTATTTAGATTAAAGCACATGTACTTTTCTGATGACTGTGCAATGCATGACACCCTGAAGCATCGTCCACTGCTTTCATTATAAGATGAGAGTCGTAACCTCGCAAGTTATGAAAGAGATGGGCAGCTTCCATGTCTTAGGATCAAACTTTAGTTGAAGATTGCATTTACTGTGCGCTGCTCCTCTGAACTTTCCGTAATGTGATCATGGTCTCTTACTGTTGGATTCTCTGCGTCTGATGAGAGACCTAAACCACAAATCCAACAGTGAGTGGCTGCGTCATACTGTTCTTGGTCTTCAGGCGTCATCATGATTTCAGATAAATTCAGATTATTAGAACAGTCATTACGCACTTGCTGCATGCGTTTTAAGAAGTATTCTGCAGCATTAGGCCCTCTATATAATACTGGCTTTGAATGAACGCCATCCGACCTGACAATAATGAAGGCAAATGAACAAATCTGATGATTACTCACTATGCTGTTTTTAGGAAGTCTCTGTGGGGTTGGCCCCTCATAAGGAACAATGAGTGATTCGAAGTCTGCGTAAACAACATATGGACTAGTTTGCATCCGTTTCCAGTTCTTAAAACTAACTTTAGATCCGGGTGGGGGTGTAATTAGTTCTGTATTACAGTCTACAGAACTTTTACAATGTTTCTTATGTTCGCTCGCGGCTTGAACAGATGGCATTCTTGTTAAACATTTTCTACAGAATTCTTGTTTGCCATGATCTTTTGAAGTATGCTGCATTAGTCTACTCATTGTTCGTATCAATGTGTAATGGGGTATCCCTGCTGGTGGAAACATCAGCAGTAAGTCAACATGATATTTTGTCTGGTTCGCCAATTGTTGGGCTGTTCTTGGACACTTTAATTGGCACCAAATTTGTTTCCTCATCCCATGTGTATACATTAACAGTTATTGGTTTGTTTTGCTCTTCAAACTGATCAATTTGGTCTACACTACAGGAAAGGACACCCACTAAAGTAAGATCTTTGGTGTATTGCCGATAGTTAGTCACTCTCTCTGCGTGTTCGCGGACACAATGCAGCCTTGCAAGAACACACCACATGAAACATTTGTCGTCTGAATTCTTTATGTTTATAACTGCTTTTTTCGCTGCCAGTGCTGGAGGTAGTGGAATGTAAGCCTTGCCTACAATCGGTGCATACTTAGCCTGTTTTAATCTAATCTCTAAGACTTCGCCCTCTGACCAACCAGAGCCTCTCATTTTAGCTTCTTCAGCGGCAGCGTCAAACTGTGCAAGCAGTTCGTCTGCCCAACCGGGTGTTAAGTCATTATGAGAAGAATAGTCTGCTGTTTAGTTGAGACCCAGACTTCTAGATTTTCTTCATTTATTGTTATATAGTCGATTAAAACAGCTAACATTACTTTAACTGGCGGGTCTATTGTTAGTTTACTTGGAACTTGAGAAATTGCATGTACAACGCTTGCCCGCACGTTTTCTGGATTAATAACTTCTAAATCAATATCATTCAGTGCTCTTGACAAACGCTCTTTCTCAGGCATTCCTTCAAACAATTCATCTGGGCCTTCATATATCTTAGCCATGCTGTCTTTCTTTTCTAAGCCAACATATTTATTTAAATTAAAAAAATACAACGCTTAATCAGAATCAATATCAACGGTCTTTTTGTGCTTGGACTCATAAACTAAAGTATAAACACCCTTCGTGTTGTTAATGTGAGCTGTTTAGAACAGAGTTTAATGTTTCGTTTACTTTTTTTAAGCATTCTTTTTTTCTGCTCGGCGTTCTGGCTGTTGAGAAAAACTTGTCCTCGCCTTTCTTTGAAGATAAACTTTTGTCTTTTTGTAGTCATCAAAATTCGGCTGTAAACGATTTATTCTGCATCCGTGATGTTTGAGTCAACAAGCGCTTTATTTATTGTCAGTTTGAACGATAAGTTTAGCCGATATTAGTTGAACCATACTGTGTGCTTTTGGAGGTGTCGTTTTTTAATTTTTAGCCAGCAGCGCTTACAGCTAATGAAACACAACCTCTAGAGGTAAAGCTTGCGGGTGCGCCTATGCCGTTGCTAGAGACCAACACTCGTTCCTGCTGATAGAAGACTTATAGTCGTGTTCCAGTATTAATCATATGTCACTGCATTACAGACAGCAGACTACCTTCGTTTGGTTTTGCTGTCTTTTGAAAGGTCTTGCTTAGTTTTTGTTGCATTTGCGTAATGTTTGCCCCCCCCCCCCCACTTCCTCTGAAGGTTTTTATGTTAGGGCTTCTAACTTCTCTTCTTTTGGCGGCGCTGTAGGCACATTTGGATAACTTGAACCAGAATGCTTTTTTTTCAAATAAAATTATTTAGTAGTGTATTATCTTTTAAATCTGTTATCTTGAATATTCAGCTGCGCATCATATATTAAAACAAATACACATTAAGTGGTTTATCGGCTTCTTCTTCTTTATCAATTTGAATGTTTATTATGTCTCTAACAGTTCTCCCGTTCCATGTAACTTATTATCTCCGTTGACCTTAGGTCAATTCCATAACCGTATTTCGTTGTTAAATAATGATCAAGTCTAACACTGTGGAGATGCAGATCTTTAGACACAAAGTCAACTGTAGAATTTCTATTTATCAACCCTCCCGCCTCACAACAGTTTTCTTATTTCATCAAAAATGCTGATAAAGGTTTAAGCCGCTAGCGTAGATTTGGTAGATACCCTCATAGTTACATTGCAACTTTTGTTATTTTAGGAATACTAAAATTTACAGTATGCTTTCGAATGGTCCCTTCATCTTCACACAGCAAAAAATACCTTTAAGCGTCTTGCTTTGGCACTAAATAAAACTTCCTTATCGTGTCTGCCTTGTTTTAGGATATTTAGGAATGATGAATCTCTCTCCTTTCGTAATATATTGCTAATTTTGACTGATATTGTTGCTGGATCATCCTCGCAAAATTAGGGTTGCTACACCACGACAAATCTCTAACGAGCTGTCAGAAATGCTGTACTTTGCTTCGGTGTCTGATGATATGATACCTATTTTCGTGGTCATTATAAGTTTAGTTCATATGACAATCTGTCTTTAATGTCCTTGAAAAGTATGGGGATGCGCTTTTAAACAACTCAAAATCTAAGGGACTAGAAAAGCGATTTTCCCATACGCATAACTTACGTACAAACCTTTTGCCGTCTTTAGCATCTGCCGGCACCTATTCTGTGTTTTAGTGCTTCTTCATTTTCGGATTCTTGAAACGCAGATCTTCCCTTTCATTCGCGGTTAGCATAGATCAGAATAGGTTAGAATTATGTCTGCAATTATGTAAAAAATATTTCTTGCCCCTTCCAGTTTTATAGACATTTTTCTGAACGATTGCCCGCCAGATTCTGTCGGGACCGTCCTGTATGGGTCAGTTGTTGAAGCGAGGTCTATTTTGAAAGTAAGTCGGCAGAGCCTGGCACAATCACTTCATCCGCTACTATGTCTGGAAATTAACAGTAAAGGAATTTGAACCGCATCAATAGTAGAGGATTCTTTGGGAACAGTAATATCCGTTTATTTCCTTTACGCCAAGGGGCTCTTTCGTCTTCTCTGCCGGTTCAAGAATGAGCCATATGATTGTTAACATTTTTTATAAAACAAAATAAAAAAAAGTTAATTATTAAAAAACATGGCAGGCATGAAGATGAAGATTATGATGTTTTTGGATCCTGGAGACGGACATGAGTGAAATGACTCCTTTGGTACACATCGCTCGGGGCTCTCTTGCGGCGTGAATTAACAGAAAAGTAAGGGTCAGATCATATACCAAAGTTTAGGCAAGAACTCTGATATATAGACTACTGATTTAGAAGATAACGATGACATTGTTTGTGAGGAGCGACCAAGGACAACTTGTTCGGCTTACATCTAAACCAGGATCATCAAAGTATTTCCCAACGCGTACAATTAGACAAAGGCTCGTGTGAGCGATCAAAATCGCCTTGGCATTACTAAACCAAAATCAGATAGGATGCAGTTGCTAAACATCAAAAACACACTGCAGGAACTCCCGACAAGATAACCACCTGCCAAAACCTGGAAACTTAAAGAATTAAAATCAATCGGCGCCAAATAATAATGCAATAGAGGCGAAACCCAGTTTTACAGCAAGATACGCATAAAGACTATACCGACCTCACCGCTACCATGCGAGAAATAGCCTGCCTTGATCATGCTTTACGAACCTGTAGCGGCGAATTAACAAACACTTTAGCAAAACTGGGTGAAATAGATGAGCATATAAAAAAGAGAAAATGAAAAAACTCGATGAGGTGATGGGGGTGGGGCACCCGGGGCCAACTTGGGTTGATATAAGGAAAGAAATAACAAAGACTAAAAGATCTTGAACACGAAAGATCAGCAGACTAGAAGCGTTGTTTACTACCGAGAACCAATACAAACTCGTGAGCAGAATAAGAGAAACTATCCAAAGAATTTTATATGAAGGACCCACGCTGCAGAAAGAATAAGAACACAGTTTCTTTAGAGAGCAAGGAAGTCACATTAGCATGGTTTTACCAGCCTTAGATTTGCAAAAGCACACTGGTGTTGGACTATTACAGGCGGCGGTGGTCAAGGCCCAGTGCACCCCACCATCGCCTCCACCTGATAAATCAGGGTCACAAACAGCTTTGATCTCTTGCGAGTTTATTAAAAAACTTACTGGTACAGCTCTAGACTCTTTACTGGTTATTAGGAGGGATTGTTAGTGGCTTTTGTCTACTGCAAGCAAAGTAGTTGGCTTTATGGCGAGCACTTATGGACATTAGTTCTCTTAATTGTTGGGATAATTTTTAGTAGATAAAGACCGAGTAATCCTATTGCAGGTTAATCCAAGAACAAGTGCTGTCTTTTCATATTCATTTTCATCGCGAAACAGAGTCCAGATCTTCAACGGCCTTTGGGCTTTGGGCCGCGGGGAGTGGATGACTTATTCTTGTGGGGTCATCTTGTGTTTTTTACTGCTTGCAAAAATATGGCTCAGAATTTATGTCCGTTTTGTCCCACTTCTGTTCCTTTCTGCAAACAAGAAATTCCATTGTTGTAGTGTATTGTTCCTGACCTTGTGAGCCTGAGGTCAGATGGCAGGGCATGTATAAACAGTGCCAACAGCAAAGTCTTTACTTACGATCTTGCGTATTGTAAAACATTTGGAACCTTTTAATACTTGACGGTAAATCGACTGTAGAAATTAATGGCGTCCTCTAATTTGCTACGTACTGTTTTTGTGCATCAAAGCCGGGGTAGAAGGATCAGTTATGCTCGGATCTAGTTTGTGCTTGCGAGCCTAGCAAACCCCCCAACGTACGTCCGTGGAACAGAGTGTTTATTCGTTCTATTCCTGCTGTAGTTAGGCCCTTAGAAGTGTTAGATAAATGTTTTGCTCCATGCTGTTTTTGCTCTTGCTCTCTACGAACCCGCGGTGAACGCCGGTGCTGAAGAGAAAAGATGTTGTAAGGAGGCTTCCAGTCATAGTTATACTTTCTTGTTCAGCCCCAATATATGGGAGTGCCTTAAGACCATGATTAAGATCCAACTTTTGTCTAAAGTTGTCTTGATGTTAATATTGAATTCGGTTACAGATTCGAATAACCCCCCCCCCCGCCATCATGTTATTCTGTAGCTTGAAGGGGATTAACCGATGGTTCATTTGGCAATGGCGCTTGCAGTTCAGTCAAAATACGTCTGAAAGGTGTAATAGAAATGACATTGTACACAGACTCACCAAAGATTCAGGATGATTTAATAGAGATCAGCATACGACATCCCCACCCAGTTGATGCACAAAACACAGCCAAAGTTTAACTGGTTTCTGATCACACTGCATGAGATGACCTAAACCACACTTTGGGATGTAGTCTTTTTAAAACTAGTGGGGTTAAGATTATCTGCTTAATGGAGTTACTTACCTTTTTATGAAGTGTCGTGGGTTCACAGAACTGTTGTGGGTGTCAGTTGTTATATTTTTAAGATTGTAGTGCGGCGCCAACAGAATATTTTGCATCAGTTATTTGAATGCACTTTCATTTTTATTTGTTTTAAAAAATGTTGTAACCATAGACAATCAGGACCGCTTCGTTTTTAGAACATGCTATTAATAACGAATGCCCGGCACCAGAACGGTTGGCTCCATGAATATTCTACCACTTCGTTATGGTTTAATATAAGCAAAGCCAAGGCGACTATAAGATTAAAAAAAGTTACTCATAGAGGCCCAACTTAGTTGCAGTTAACCATACCTGATGGTTATTACGGGTTGGCTCACTAAAAGAAGCAATGAGTACTTCGACATTACTCTCAAACTTAACACTGCGAATCTTGAAACAATGTTGACCTTCAAACCTGAAGAAGCAGAAGTAGGGTACTATTTGATCAAGAGCTTAGCTAAAATGTTAGGCTATACAATGCCAATCGGCCCGTTATAGTTTTAGTGTTGCAGCACAACAAAACTACTTATGAGGGGGAAAATCCGCTCGATCTTGCATTACATTCATTTAACTCTCTGTTCATTTGGACGAGCTGAGCACTGATGAATACTTATATGATGGATGGCCCCTCAAACTGTTTTAGCGCTCTTCGTCAGGGGAAAGCGGCATATTGCGATTATGAAAATTATACAATTCCCTAATTTTACAGGTTTAAAAGATTGTTTGTGGAGGGTCGGATCATTTAATATAAAAATCAAAGACAAAGCGGGGAAAGTTGTGAAATGTGATAACCCTGGCACATTGTTTGGAACTAAAATAATACGTTACTAAAAAAATCATTTCGCGTGGGCCCGAAGAATCAGGAGTTACTTAGCGCCTGTAAGGTGTATAACCTTAGAATTAAAAAGACCTTGCAGCTGTTGCGGACTTGAACCAGACACGGTGAGTAGGCGCTTTGTATGGTTTTGGAGTACACTAAAGATGGTGATTATAAACGCAAGAGGACGGGTTGGAGAAGCAAAAAGTTTCCTAAACTAGAACAACTGGCACTCTAGCGGCAATATGTGGCCAGTATGAATCTAAAAATAGTTCGAAAATGACTAAAAATGGCACTTCGAACTTCTTTAGAATGGGACTAAATTTGAATTCATAAGCCCATTTACATATTTTAGCCGTCAACAAAGTTACAAGAAAAAAGCATTCAACTTGGCCTTTACATGTAAGTCTTATGCCGGCCGACAATAGGTCGGAAAGAAATTGCAATAACGCCGTAGGGAAAAAAAAACCGTACCTCCTCCACAGAAAAGAAACAGTTGTAACAAAGCTTCTACAAAATTTCACCAGTTCTTTCCCAAGCAGAAAAATTGGGAGACACTTTCACATTGATATTTGAAATTTCTGTCTTGAACGATGTGGAGGAGGGATGGGGTTGTGGCGTTAGTGACGCTCACCTTATAAAAGGATTAATATTAGTGGAAAACTTAAGGACGTTAAACGCCCTTACGTTACCATCGTCGTTCTTCACAATGGTGAGGATATTAAGATAAGATCATAACAACAAGCAAACAAAATCCTGTTGAATTAAATAGAAACCAATCTTACAGAACTGAATTGATTAATCTTTACCACATTTAGGCTCATATGGGATTTATTATACTGAACACGTTTTGACGGAGAGTATGATAAAATAATAAACTGGCTTAGATTAATTCTGTTATAAAAACTATGGAGCAGTTAAACTTTATGGCCAAACAACCCCTCATTGTTCATTGATTTGTGGCCAGACGGTTGTGGGAAACAATATTTATCCTCGACTGGTACAAACAGTTTATCGTTTTAATTTTGCTCATATTGTAATTTTCTAGCACAAACACTTCAATGGACCCAAGCATACTATGTAGAAGGTTTATCTGGACGGTGATGCCATATTTTTTAGTTGATTCCAGCATAAATTGAGTGAATGTTTAGAAGGCCTTTTTAGATTGTTGAGGGAACGCAGACACTATTTATATAGATGATGCTCGCAGAAAGAGACATAGTTAAAAAAAGAAACGCTTTGTCGAAACTAGCTTCAGGTGGAAGACATGCTGGATTGGGATAAGTGAGTTGGATTTTATGTCAAAAATATAACTCGGTTTTAAAAGGACTTTAGAGAACAGTTAAAGGACTGTCGTTCTATTTCATATGAAAGACCGCGCACCCCCATTGAGCATGTTGGGTGGTGAAAATGATGTTATTGAAATGACCAGGAAAAACACCAGGATTAACAAAACCTAAACTCTGAAAAAAGTTTGTAAAATTAGTATGATAAAACGGGATAACCCCTACACAGTATGTTTGTTTGTAGATAATCGTTATTTTTTGTTCTTGAAGTTTTACTGTCAGAGAAAGGAAACTTTATTCTGGGGCCCCTTTCGCCGAAACTGGTTGGATGGGCCCGAAAAGTGGCCTGAATGAAGGGGGGTTTTACCTGTTCCTCTGAAAAACATGTTTTTAATGATCCATAGTGTGTGGTGCGGTGTGTGTGTGTGTGTGTGTGAGTGTGCTGTGTGTGTGTGTGTGAGTGTGTGTGTGTGATGTGTGTGGTGTGTGTGTGTGTGTGTGTTTGTGTGTGTGTGTGTGTGTGAGTGTGTGTTGTGTGTGTGTGTGTGTGTGTGTAGTGTGGGTGTTGTGTGTGTGAGTGTGTGTGTTAGAAGGAATTCTGTTTACGTCTCGTCACACATATCGGTGATTGCAGACGTCTACATACCTAGTCGTTTACAATTTTAGACTATTATCATAAAAAGAAAAGAGGACGATGTGGTTACATAGAACAAAAATAAAGGTAGATTGAATTGTCGGACAGTAACTATGAAAAATGGAAGAACATAACTAAAGTAATCTAACATACGATTATGATTAGAAATGTTCCTTAATGGACTTCCCAAAAGGTTACTCGTAAATTTAACAAAAGAAACATGGCACGAATCTAAAACGATCAAACCCATATACATGCCCAGTGTCAGGCATGGTATAAAACACCATTCCAAAGGGTTTCGTTAGTTCACAATCAAAATCCATGTTGAACTGAGAGATCCCACGACATTACGCACTTAAACAGTTGGGCTGAATACTTGGTTCGTAGGGAAATACATAAACAGTTAAAAGTCAGGGCTTGTGAAACGGTTGGCTCTAAGCGACACAAAGTTTGACAAAGTTTGCTGACGAGGTTTGAGGGAGGAATAAAAACCTGTATTGACTCACGAAATCCATCTCGTTATAGTGGACTAATTGCCTTGTATGCCACAAGGACCATCACCTTAATACTACCAAATATATTCTTTACTCCCCTTTTTGCCTGCTCTATCTGGCTAGATCCTTATCAACGAAGGAGGTGTGCGTGGAAAACCCACCGAAAATACAATAAGTAAGCTTACCTTTCATGTAAAGGACCGTGCAACATGTACTTAATCTCAAATAATACATCCTCTCTCTGTGTATTTTCAAAACAATGCAAACTCTTTTAATACTTACTGAGAATCAACACAAAACAGGATATTTAAATAATGAATGATGGCAAGGAAATTAAATAATTTAATGCCATCCGGACAGTATAGTTCGGCAGTCAATATGGAAAGACCTTACCTAAATAATTGATTTTTTCGCTTTGATCTGGAACATTAAAAAGCCAGATCCCGCACTACCACATGAGAGTGAGCCGTCCAGTGTATACTTTTGAAATAGTTAGTAAACTTTTCTTCTCATGTCAGTTTTGAACAGGATGCTGCTAGCACATGCGGCGGAAATCGCTTTATTTAGATCAGAAGAAAACTGTTACTGTTACTTCCGTTAGTTCCCAAAGGATGGGTTTACCGGCGGAACCAGTAGACGAGGCGTACCTCGGATGGGTCAATCTTTGATGAATTAAAAACGTCTGAAACATATGAACGAAGCGTCTCTAAATTTGAATTTTTCTGTGCATTTTTTGGAAAATCAATGGTGGATCGTGTATTTACTCTTCAAGGTCGTCCACCGCAATCCGTTTCACTACAAATTTACAGAACTTATTTTTCCTTTCTTCATCAAGTGGCAAAAGGCCTCTGCTCTCTTATAAGGCTTCAGACGGACTTCGTGTGCACAGGTACACCCTGGGCCAACTTTACAGCTTTACTGTCACTCTTTGAAGTTTCTATTACATGCCTATCGCGATGCAGAAAAGAATTATTCCTGTCCGTAAAGTCAATCTTGATCGTACAAAGCTGGTTGTAAATGCAACAAAACTTTGGATCCTGTCCCCTGGAGAATGACACAAATTTTTTCGAAAATTCCAACTTTTAACTGTTTAGTAACAATTGAGTTCAATATGTTTTTTCCAGTTAAGTTTTTGTGTAAGTAGCGACCCTTAAAAATTTTATTCAGTTTATAAAAAAATGTCCCGTCCTCCCAGAAGAATATAGGCGGTTACTTGGGTTATTCCATGTTAAAGAGAACAAATGTGTCTTTTCAACCGAGATTGAAAGCCCTTCAAATGCATATCACATTTAATATATCCAGCTCGGCTGAAAGAGGCTGGGAATATAATTTATGTGGACGTATTGTTCGTTTCTTAAAAGATAATTAATCCATATTGCGATGTCATCAGCTATTGAGTACCGTGGTATATGCTGACAAAATGAATTAACTCATATTAGCATTTACGTTGAATAACAATGGGGAGATTATAGAGCCTTGTGGAATTCCCATATTTATCGATCTTGGGTATGCTAAAGTTCACACCCACTTTGGTCATCTGTGTCTCCCACTTAAAACGGATTTACCTAATTGTTCGACGTGACCAAGGAAAAGACCAATTTGTTAATAATTAATATAATACTAGGCTGTGCCACACTCCATCGTAGGTTTAGTAA
>CM031599.1:72029906-72054906 GCA_018398815.1 Conus ventricosus | reverse complement strand
ACACACACACACACACACACACACACCACACACACACACACAACACACACACTCACACACACACACACACACACACACACACACACACACACACACACACACACACACACACACACACACACACCACACGCACTCACACGCACGCACACACACACCCACACACACACCACACACACACACACACACACACACGCACGCACGCACGCACGCACGCACCACGCACGCACGCATGCACGCACGCACGCACGCACCACGAAACGCACGCCGCCGACGCACGCACGCACCACAAAACACACACACACACTCACACACACACACACAAAACATAATCATTTTTCAAGAAAAAATCGTTCCCCTTGCCAAAATAGACCCCAGGATTGAGTTTCGTTCGACTACACAAACGCCTTTTGTTTTTTTCTCAACAGAAATGTCTTCCTAACCAACATCAACCAAGGATCAGTGATCTTCGCCTGCGCACACCATTTTTGGTTAACCTGTTTCCCCCCCCCCCCCCCACACACACACACCACACACACACACACACACAACACACACACACACACACAACCCACACACACACACACACTCACACACACACACACACAAAACATAATCAGTTTCAAGAAAAGAATCTTTTCCCCTTGCCAAAATAGACCCCAGGATTGAGTTTCGTTCGCCTACACAAAACGCCTTTTTTTTTTTCTCAACAGAAATGTCTTCCTAACCAACATACAACCAAGGAGTTCAGTGATCTTCGCCTGCGCACACCATCTTTTTTTAAACCCTTTGTTTTTTTCCCCCATAAACTAATGTCCTGTCCGAATTACAGCACAGGATTGAGTCGGCTCGCCTACACCAGTCACCTCTTGTTTCCCTGCATCAGAAATATTTTTCGGTCAAGTATTTTAGATGATTCAGTGACGTTTTCCACGCATACACTACGTCCCGTTTTCCCAATCAGAACCTTGTCAGAAATGTCCTCCGGCCAAAATATTGCACTAATTGAAAACAGTGCCCCGCACACAAATTCAATGTTGACTCTCCCTCCCCTTTCTCTCCTGTCTCGCTGTCTGTCTGTCAGTCAGTCAGTCTATCTGCTGTCTGTCTGTCTGTCTGCCCTGTCTGTCTGTCTGTCTGTCTGTCTGCCTTTCTGTCTTTTGTCTGTCTTCTGTCTGTTCTTCCTCTCTCTCTCTCCCCCTCTCCTCTCTCTCTCTCTCCTCTCTCTCTGGCTCTCTGTCTGTCTGTCTTCTGTCCTGTCTGTCTGTCTTCTCTCTCCCCTCTCTCTCTCTCTCTCTATTCTCCTCTTTCTCTCTCTCTTCCTCTCTCTCTCTCTCTCCTCTCTCTCTCTCTGTTTGCTTCCTCTCACTCACTCTCTCTCTCTGTCTGTCCTGTCTGTCGTCTCTCTCTCTCTCTCTCTCTTTTCTCTCTCTCTCCTCTCTCTCTCTCTCAATCTCTCATCTCTCCCTCTCAATCTCTCTCTCTCTCCCTCTCTCTCCCCTCTCTCTCTCTCTCTCTCTCTACCTCTCTCTCCCCTTCTCTCCTTTTCCCTCTTCTCTCCCCTCCCTCTCTCTCTCTCCCCCTTCCCCTCTCTCTCTCTTTGCACGTCTGTGGAGGGGGGGTAGGTGGGGATGGCTTGGGAGGGGAATGGTGGGGATGGCGTGTATGTGGATAGTTTGTGAATGTCACCAATGGACACATCGATGTCTGTGCAGGATTAAATTTTTTTATTTTTAGTCCATTGATGCTGCTGTACAGATTTAGATATTAAATTCGGAAATCCCATGCGTAAAGTGTGTACGTCGTTCTCATGAGTTGGATTTGGTTTTCAAGCTTGCTGTTTCTTTGCACGCTAATTTGCTCGAACATGTTGCCTTTATGTTTTGGGCTATCCCTGCGAATGCATCTGTGTGTGCTAGCGTGCACACGTGTGTGTGTGTGTGTGGGGTGTGTGTGTGTGTGTGTGTGTGTGTGTGTGTGTGTGTGTGTTGTGTGTGTGTGTGGTGTGTGTGTGTGTGTGTGTGAGTGCTGCGTGCGTGCGTGCGTCCGTGTGAACGTGTGTGTGTGTGTGTGGTGTGTGGTGTGGTTGTGTGGTGTTTTGTGTGTGGTGTGTGTGTGTGTCATTCATTTAACGTCTTTCCACTAATCGTGAGTGCAGAAAGTGTGTGCACGTGTGTTGTGTGTGTGTGTGGGGTGTGTGGTGTGGGGTGTGTTGTGTGGTGTGTGTGTGTTTTGTGTGTGTGTTCTGTGTGTGTGGTGGTGTGTGTGTGGTGTGTGGTGTGTGTGGTGTGTGTGTGTGTGTGTGTGTGTGTGTGTTGTGTGTGGTGTGTGTGTGTGTGTGGTGTATGCCCGTGTGTGTCTGTGAGGTGTGTGCGTGCGTGTGTGTGTGTGGTCACGTGTGCATGTGTGCGTGAATATGCTTGTGTATAACAGGAGAAGGGCAAGGAGTATGAAGATATGTTTGTAAGCATGTGTGTGCATGAGTGTGTGCATGTGTGTGTGCATGTGTGGGGCATGTGTGTGTGGTGTGTGTGTGGTGTGTGCGTCGTGCGTGCGTGCGTGGGGTGCTGCGTGCGTGCGTGTGAACTGTTTTGTGTGTTTGTGTGTGTGTGTGTGTGTGTGTGTGTGTGGTGTGTGTGGGGTGTGTGTGTGTGCGTGTGCTGCGTGCACGAGTGCACATTCTGTGTGTGTGTGTGGGTGTGGGTGCGTGCGTGCGTGCGTGCGTGCGTGCGTGCGTGCGTGTGTGTGTGTGCGTGTGCGTGTACGTGTGTGTGTTTTGTGTGTGTGTGTGTGTGTGTGTGTGTGTGTGTGTGGGTGTGTGTGTGGTTTCATGTGTGTTTCTTGGGGAGTTTCATGTGTACTCTTTTGTAAAGGGGGTGGGCACACAGCGTAGTTCATATGTATTTTGGGGATGGAAGTTCGTGCGTGTGTGTTCGTATGCACGTTCATGCCTCTGGCTCGATGATTTTTAATTTGTGTTTGGGCTCCGATCCCGCATTCTTTTAGCTTGCCTATCTGTGTTCGTGTTTGTCTGTAAGTTGTTGAAACCCATTTCCAAAGGCACGCTCGTAATCGCCAAGCTGTCACTAGTCTGTGAAAAGATCATATCAGGGATTCCCACCGATTTTGCCAACGTTTGCGCGGGTCTGTGGGTGACATGTTACTTTTTCTTCCTAGAGGTCTTTGAAATGAAACACGCTACAGTGATGTCTTTAAGAGAGAGAGAGAGAGAGAGAGAGAGAGAGAGAGAGAGAGAGAGAGAAGGGGGGGGGGGGGGGCGGGGGAAACAAGATAAAAGTGATATGGAGAGATAAACAGATACAGAGAGGAACGAGACAAAAAGACAGACAGGGCACAGAGCGAGGGGGGGGGGGGGGGGGGGGGGGGGGGGGGGAGGAAACAGAGAGATAAAGTGATATTGGGGAGAGAAACAGATTTCAGAGAGAGAACGAGACAGAAAGACAGACGGACAGACAGACAAACAGGCAGACAGACAAGAGGAAGAAACGACAGACAGACAAGCAGACAGGGGGACAGACAGATAACAGACACAGACAGAAAGAAACAGAGACAGAGACTGTGACTGAAACAGAGACAGAAATTTTAGGTAGTAATTCCTTGTACGTATGCATTGGGCATATTGTTCAAACTAGTTATCGTTTAAAATCGTGAAGAAGACAGACAGACAGACAGACAGATACCCAAAAAAGGGAAAAAATTAACACTTCGCTCCATGTAGATGTTCATGTTTGCCGTGGTGCCCTGTTCGTTCTTATCTCCTTGCCGTCGTACTTGGTGTGCGCCTGGTGACGTTTCTGTTTCTGCAGTTGGGCAAACAATCAGCCTGTATGTCAGACGCTTCGCTAATCTCTGTGTCCCGTCTGTCTGTGTTCTGGTCTGTCTCAGAGAAAGACATCCAGCTGCAGCTAATGAGAGAAGTTAGCAAACGGAACGGCCACTGTGTGAGGAAAAAAAGCCCTTTTTCTACTTCTAAAAGAGTTCGAGCTGACAGGTGGAACTCAAACAACCAATAAAGATGGACAGTAAGCATTCGCCTTCCTCTCCACCCACAGAGCTTTCCCCCACTGGAAAGATGTCCAACAGCGTTAATGATGCGTTGCCCCGGGTGGACAAGTGGGGAGAGATGACGTGGGGGTTGAAACCTTTCATCTCCTGTCTAGTTTGTCTCGGTGTTTTCCTGAGAGAGAGAGAAAAGAAAGGGGAGAGAGGAGAGAGAGAGAGAGAAGAGGAGAGAAGAGAGAGAGAGGGAGAGAGACACAGACAGACAGACAGACAGACAGACCCGACAGACAGACAGAGACAGAGACAAAGACAGAGACAGAGACAGAGACCAAAGAGAAACAGGCATACACACAACAAAATACAGGCACACACACAGTGAGATTACTCTCTCTCTCTCTCTCCTCCTCTCTCTCCTCTCTCTCTCTCTCTCTCTCCTCTCCTCCCCTCCGGAAAACAAAAGATAAATTTGAATGAAATCGAGATTCAATCACTCCCCCCCCCCTTTCCATTTAACACACACACACACACCACACACACACACAACACACACAACCACACCCACCCCCATCCAGCACGCACCCCCCCCCCCCCAACACACCCACCACTACACTTCATCACGAAACTACATCCATTTGACACCTGTTCTGTCCATTAGTCTGCACACTTTTCTTCATTGCTGCTTTTTCTCACAAAACATGCGCCCTGCATTGCTGTGTGGTTGTGGTTGTTAATGTACTTCACACCATTGAAATTCACGTCTTGTTTGCTCCAAACGCTTCTTGTAATCCAACCCACTTTGTATAGTCGTTTTCAGGAGGGGAAGACAATCAGGTTGATACTAGTTAGGAAACTTTTTTTTTTAAAAGGTCTAAAAGGTAGGTCCTGGAACCTGGCATTGCATTCATTGGAGGTGTCGTGCTTGCGACTGGTCAGGCCCGGTGGGGGTGGGTATAGCGGGTTATAACCTCTACTGTAGCTGTATCATGTTAGAAAGCCAATGCTCCACTTCATCCTGAGTGTTTGAAGCGCAGCCTAGCACTATGTCAGCCAGCCACCGCCATGGCTGTCGTGACAAGGAGTACAATGCTTTATAGTCTGTTTGCCGCTTGTTTTGTTTGCTTTACTGTGTTTCACTTGACCACCTGGAAAAGTTCAATTCTTTTTAAAAAAAAAATGACGGTGGCCAGTCACATAACTTACAATACACTGATTGGACCACAGCAATGAAACGTTAAAACAAATTATGCTGTAGCCTAAATTCCTTCTTTTATTTTTAAAGTGTAAGTGGATATGTAATAATTGGTCAAATTCAAACGCCCATCTTGCGCCAATTTGAGCAGTTCAGATAATGATCGTCGCGCTGTCTTCATTTGCTTTGTCCCTGAGTTGTTTGTTTTTTTTCTTGGGCCTTGCTTAGGTCGAAAAACGAAACGCGTTGTTCGGGTTTTGTCTTGTGATTTATTTGTTGTGGTTTGCGGGATATTTATTACATAAAACTTTTGACAGAATTTGTTCGATTTCCGCATGTGCTCGCCTCACTTTGCTAAAAACACTTTGATGTTGGGTCGTGTTTCATTCCTTTAATACTCTTGGTTATTTTGCGCCTTGTAGTCCCGCCTCAGCTTTGCTACCAAACCAGTTTGATGTTGGCTTGGAATTAATTTATACCTTGGTTTATTTTGCGCCTGTAGTCGCCCTCATTTGACTCCAAAACACTTTGATGTTGTGGTCATTCTTTATACTTGGTTATTTTGCCCTACTCTGTAGTCGCCTCACTATGCTACAAACACTTGAGGTTGCCCGGTCTCATTACTTTATACTTTGGGTTTTTTTATTTTTGAAACTAGAATAACAAATGCATACATGAACTGTCATGAAAACTTCTCAAAGTTTTCATGGATAGAATGTTGAACATACCCCTTTCTCATGTGCGTTTCTGCCTAATCATGCGTGCAAAAAAATGTGGTGTTTTGTAGCAACAAAAACCGAACTTGGCGACTTGCTTCTTGTCACGTGCTGTACAAACTCTTTTCAACCAGCGGTGTGAACATGCTACCTACAAACGGAAAAAAAAAAAAAAAAAAAAAAAAAAAGAAAGAAGAGAGGGTTTTTTGAGTGTGAATGCCAATCCACTTAGGTTGACAGATATAAAGGGGTAAGCAGTTTTAAAAGAAAAATATAAACTAATACTACACAATGTAACTCTGATCATAAAACTATCGTCATCCAATGCCACGCAGTTGTGGAGCGTTTAGCAGAGCCGTAGCAGAGATACAAAACTGAAATAAAGGATGGGTGAAAAAAAAAAAAAAAAAAAAAAAAAAAAAAAAAAATTAGAGAAGAAGACAAACAAAGGAATCAAAAACCATCATTTTGCTTCTTTTCTTCCCTAATGGATAAATGTAACATGCATCATGTGAAAGATGAAAATGAATGCAGTATCGAATAGGTTACATTAAAAACACCACGATCAGATACACGCTGCCATAGGAATGGGAAAAACCACATTTCACACACCCCGAGTAGTACTTTCTTTCAAAAGCCAGTAAAGTCTGTATCAGAGGAAGGAAATCAAATTCAACTCACCAAGAATCCAGAAAGGAAGAAGTTTTATGCAAATACATCATATCACAGAATGTGTCATAAAAACCACTTCTGTCTCTTGTGCGATATTATTGACTGCTTCGCTGTGCATTTCACATCAAACCATTTTCCACTGTACAGTCTGTTGCAGCCGCAAAGCCTGGGGCTATCAAAACAAACAATATTTCAAAACGGTCGTTTATTCAGTTTGCGTTTTTTTTTGTTGGTTTTTTTTTGCTGTTGTTTTTATTGTCAAGGTGGCAAGACCGAATTAATTAAGCACACGCATTGACATGTACACTCGAATGCGCGCGCGAACACACGCGACACACCACACAACGCGCGCCGCGCACACTACAAACCACACACACACACACACACACACACACCACACACACACTCACACCACACACACACACCCACACACACACACCACACACACACAAACACACACAACACACCACACAACACACACGCACTCACACGCACGCCACACACACTCACACACACACCCACACACACACACCACACACACACGCAACGCACGCACGCACGCACCACTCACGCACGCACGATCACATGCACGCACGCCCAAAACGCACGCACCGCACGCACGCACGCCACGCACGCACGCACGCACGCACGCACACACACACAACACAACCTCTCATCACACCACACACACACAAAACATTTCAGTTTCAAGGAAAAGAATCGTTTCCTTTCCCCCTTGCCCCCAAAATAGACCCCAGGATTGAGTTTTCGTTACGACTACACAAAAAAGCCCTCCTTCTCATTTGTTTTTTTTTTTTTTTCTCAACTGAAATTGTCTTCCTAACCAAAACTACAACCATAAGGAGTCATTATGAATATTCTTCGCCCTGCGCACACACCATCTTTGTTTAACCTTGTTTCCCCCCCCCCCCCCAACACACACACCACACCACACACACACACACACACACACACACACACACACACACACACACACACACACCACTCACTCACACACACACACTCACAAAACATAATCAGTTTCAAGAAACGAATCGTTCCCCTTGCCAAATAGACCACAGGATGAGTTTCGTTCGCCTACAAAAAAAAGCCTTTGTTTTTTCTCAACAGAAATGTCTTACTACCAACATACAACCAAGGAGTCAGGATCTTTCGCCTGCCGCACACCATCTCTTTGTTTAACCTAGTGTTTTTCCCCCCTCACGAATGTCCTGTCCGAATTACGCACTGGGATTGAGTCAGGTCGCCTCCACCAGTCTCCCTCTTGTTTCCCTGCATCAGAATATCTTTCTGGTCAAAGTATATTTTAGATGATTCACGTTGACGTTTCCACCTACGCATCAACACTTTCGTCCCGTGTTCCCTATCAGAACCTTGTCAGACAATGTCCTCCTGGCCAAAATATTGCACGTAATTGCAACATTTGACCCGCACACAATTCAAATGTTGACTCCTCCCCTCTCCCTCTGCTCTCAGTCTCCTGTCTGTCAGTCAGTCAGTCAGTCTATCTGTCTGTTCTGTCTGTCTGTCAGTCTGTCTGTATGTCTGTCTGTCTGTCTGCCTTTCTGTCTGTTTGTCTGTCTGTCTGTCTGTCTCCTCTCTTCTCTCTCTCTCTCTCTCTCTTCTCTCTCTTCTCTCTCTCTCTCTGGCTCTCTGTCTGCTTCTGTTGTCTGTCTGTCGTTGTCTGTCTCTCTCTCTCTCTCTACTCTCTCTCCCTCTCTCTCTTTCTCTCTCTCTCTCTCTCTTCTCTCTCTCTCTCTCTCTCTCTGTTTGCATATCTCCTCTCACTCACCTCTCTCTCTGGTCTGTCTGTCTGTCTGTCCTCTCTCTCTTCTCTCTCTCCTCTCTCTTCTCTTCTCTCTCTCTCAATCTCTTCATCTCTCCCTATCAATCTAACTCTCTCTCTCCCCCTCTCTCTCTCTCTCTCTCTCTCTTCTCCTCTAACTCTCTCTCTCTCTTCTTCTCTCTCTCTCTCTTCTCTCTCTCTCTCTCTCTCTTCTCTCTCTCTCTTGCACGTCTGTGGAGCAGGCGCGTAGGCTGGGGATGGCGTTGGAGAGGGGAATGGTGGGGATGGCGTGTATGTGGATAGTTTGTGAATGTCACCATGGAACATCGATGTCTGTGCAGGATTAAATTTGTTTTATTTTTTAAGTCATTGATGCTGTGTACAGATTTAGATATTGATTCGGAAATCCCAGCGTAATGTGTTACGTCAGTTCTCATGAGGTTGGATTTGGTTTTCAAGCTTGTGTTTCTTTGCACAGCTAATTTGCTCGAACATGTTGCCTTTATGTTAGGACTATCCCTGCGATTGCAATCTGTTGTGTGCGAGAGTGCACCACGTGTGTGTGTGTGTGTGGTGTGTGTGTGTGTGTGTGTTGCTTGTCTGTGTGTGTGTGTGGTGTGTGTGTGTTGTCGTGTTGTGTGTGGTGTGTGTGTGTGTGTTGTGTGAGTGCGTGCGTTGGTGCGGTGCGTCCGTCGTGAACGTGTGTTGTGTGTGTGTGTGTGTGTGTGTGTGTGTGTTGTGTGTGTGTGTGTGTAGTGTGTTGTGTGTGTCATTCATTTAAGTCTTTCCACTAATCGAGGGAGTGCAGACGTGTGTGCACGGGTGTGTGTGTGTGTGTGTGTGTGTGCTGGTGTGTGTGTGTGTTGTGTGTTGTGTGTGTGTGTGTGGTGTGTGTTGTGTGTCTGTGTGTGTGTGTGTGTGTGTGTGTGTGTGCGTGTGTCGTGTGTGTGTGTGTGTGTGGGTGTGTGTGTGTGTGTGTGTGTGTGTGAGTGTGTGTTGTTTTTTTTTTATTTTTTGTTTTTTTTTGGGTGTGTGTGTGTGCGTATGCCTGTGTGTGGTCTGTGAGGTTGTGTGGCGTGGTGTGTGTGTGTGTGCACGTGTGCATGTGTGCGTGAATATGCTTGTGGTATACAGGACGGAAGGGCAAGGGAGAAGAGAGTATGAAGATATGTTTGTAAGCTCTGTGTGTGCATGAGTGTGTGCCTGTGTCGTGTGCATGTTGTGTGCATGTGTGTGTGTGTGTGTGTGTTGTGTGTGTGCGTCGGCGTTGCGCGTGCGTGCGTGCGTTGCGTGCGTGCGTATTGTGATGACCGTGTGTGTGTGTGGGTGTGTGTGTGTGTGTGGTGTGTGTGTGTGTGTGTGTGGGTGTGTGTGTGTGTGTGGTGGTTTCGTGCGTTGCGTGCACGAGTTCACATTTCTGTGTGTGTGTGTGGGTGTGGCTTGCGGTGCGTGCGTGCGTGGTGCTTGCTGTGCGTTGCGTGCGTGTGTGTGTGGTGCGTGTGCGTGTACGTGTGTGTGTGTGTGTGTGTGTGTGTGTGTGTGTGTGGTGTGTGTCGTGTGTGGTGTGTTGTTTCATGTGTGTTTTCTTGTTGAGTTTCCTGTGTACTCTTGTGTAATGGGGTGGGGCACACAGCGTAGGTTCATTGTATTTGGGCATTGGAAGTTCGCTTCGTTGTGTGTTCGTAGCAACGTTCATGCCTCTGGCTCGATGATTCCTATGTTGTTGTTTGTCTCCGATCCTGCATTCTTTTAGCTTGCTATCTGTGTTCGTGTTTGTCTGTAAGTTTGTTGAACCCTTTCCAAAGGCACGCTCCGTAATCGCCCAGCTGTCAATAGTCTGTTTTTGGAAAAGATCATATCAGGGGATTCCCACATCGATTTTTGCCAACGTTTGTGGCGCGGATCTGTGGATGACATGTGTTCTTTTTTTCTTCATAGAGGTCTTTTGATGTGAAACCACGCTACAGCATGATGTTCTTAAGAGAGAGAGAGAGAGGAGAGAGAGGAGGAGAGAGAGAGAGAGAGAGAGAGAGAGGAGGAGGGGGGGGGGGGGGGGGGGCGGGCGGGGGGAAACAGAGATAAAGTGAATATGGGAGAGATAACAGATACAGAGAGAGAACGGAGACAAAAAGACAGACAGACACAGAGCGAGGGGGGGGAGGGGGGGGGGTGGGGGGGGGAGGAACAGACGAGATAAAGTGATATGGGGAGGGGAGAGAGAAACAGATACGAGAGAGAACGAGACAGAAAAGGACAAGACGGAAGAAGACAAAAGGCAGACAGACAGAGAGGAAGATCGACAGACAGACAAGCAGGACAGGCGGACAGACAGATAGACAGACACAGACAGAAAGGAAAACAGAGGACCAGGACTGTGACTGAAACAGAGACAGAGAAATCTAGGTAGTATTCCTGGTACTGTATGCTATTGGGCATATTGTTCAAACTAGTTATCGTCTTAAATCGTGAGAGACAGACAGACAGACAGACCAGATACAAAAAGGAAGAATTTACACTTCGGCTCCATGTAGATGTTCTGTTTGCCGTGTGCCTCGTTCGTTTCTTATCTCCTTGCCGTTGTACTTGTTGTGCGCCTGGTGACGTTCTGGTTTCTGCAGATGGGCAAAACATCAGCCTGTATTGTCTAGCGGACGCTTCGCTAATTCTCTGTGTTCTGTCTGGCTGTGTGTCTGGTCTGTCTCAGAGAAAGACATCCAGCTGCAGCTAATGAGAGAGTTAGCAAACGGAAGGCCACTGTGTGAGGAAAAAAAAAGCCCCTTTTTCTACTTCTAAAGGGATGTTCGTGACTGACAGGTGGAACTCAACAACCAATAAAGATGGACAGTAAGCATTCGCCTTCCTCTCACCCACCGAGCTTCCCCCATGGAAAGATGTCCAACAGCGTTAATGATGGCGTTGCCCCGGGTGGACAAGTGGGGAGAGAGAAGAGCTGACGGTGGGGGTTGAAATCCTTGCATCTCCAGTCTAGTTTGTCTCGGTGTTGTCCTGAGAGAGAGAGAGCAGAGAGAGAGGAGAGAGTGAGAGCGAGAAGTAGAGGAGAGACGGAGGAGAGAGAGAGAGGAGAAGAGGGAGAGAGGGGAGTGAGAGAGACGAGAGAGAGGGAGGAGAGACACGACCACGACAGGACAGACAGCAGACAGACAGACCGACAGAGACAGAGACAAAGACAGAGACAGGACAGAGACACATCAGAGAAACAGGATACACACAGACAGACACATAACAGGGCCTCACACACGGGAGTATTACTCTCTCTCTCTCCTCTCTCTCTCTCTCTCTCTCTTCTCTCTCTCTCGCTCTCTCCCTCCGGGAAAAAACCATATAGATAAAATTAGGAATGGAAATACGAGATTCATCACTCCACCCCCCACCTCTTTCCATTTTTGCACACACACACACACACAACACACAACTCAACCACACACACACACACACACACACACAACACACGCACGCACGCCGCACGCACGCCGCACGCAGCACGCACGCACACACGCACACACACACACCACACAACAACACACCCACACACACACAAATAACTTTGCATTACCGAAACATACATAAACACAAATGGTTTATATTACCTTTTGTTTCTGTAACAAGATACAAGCTTATTTCTCACCGATCTCCCAGCCACATCTCTCTCTCTCTCTATTTCTCTCTCTCTCTCTCTCTATTCTGCCTAAACGACCGACACGGAAGACGGCGGGGTATCGTGACCACAGGCCAGAAAGTCGGACATCCATGTCGGCCCTACTTTTCAAAGGGCAGGCTGACAGTCGGTCCAGAAAGACCGGGATCCAGAGAACATACGCCGAGAGCGTGGACAGCGGCGACGACGCCATCAACGCCGCAAGTACGACAACGACGGCGACAACGGCAGAAAAGGGACTGTGGCACAGGGATTCAACGTGTGACACGCCCCAGGCATCACAGTGCGAACTGGAAACGACACCAGAGACAACACGACGGAGAGAGGAGGGGATTCCCCTCGCTTGAACCACGTGACGGTACCGCCCAACAGCGATCACTTCCTCGGCGCGCACGCAGCGAACACAGGGCCAACGACTCGCACGGCTGCAAGGCCGTGTTGGCGGGGACAGAGGGCGGCCGCAATCGTGATGCACGTGCACATCGGGTGGCATGGCGGGGGGGACAGCAACGGGTTTTACACAATGACTGAGTGCACAATGACAGTAACGGAGGGTGACAATGCAAGAAATCCCCGCTCAAACAATGTTAAGAAATAGCATGAGGCAGACACATCGTACACTGAACCTAAAGTTTTTTAAATTACAATGTGGGGAAAACTGATATAGTAGTAATTACAAGATGTTTCTTTTGTCAACTAATTAACTCGTTCGATTTTGTATGTTTAACGGAAACGTTTACAGACAGTTGTTTTGAGTTGATTGGGAATGTTTCAAAATTACGTTAAAATTTCATGCTCTGCCAAAAAAAATCTCTAGCTATTCGTGCAGGAACATTCAGGTGGAGGTCTAGTGCTAGTGAAAATTGTTCGTTATGCAAAGTTTGTCGTTCAAGTTTAGGACTGGTTGTGATTATGCTATTGCTGATTACAGCCGAGGAGGTCCGGAGTTGTTGACAGCGGGGTGGGTTGGTGGTCCACGTTAACGAGCTCCTCTCCAGCTAGAGATGCTCTGCGGCGTGTCGGAGTTTTAAGCCCGGACGGCCGTTCCCCATGACAGAGCTAACCCACTCACCACCGCCCCGCCTGCTCCCGCTACAGACTTCCGCTTGTGCTGGATGATCTTGCGAGCAATATGCACGCTAGGAGGGCGGACATGGTTGGACGACGGCAGACGCAGAAGATGAGGAAGGGACGGTTGTTGTAGAACAGAGGAAAGCTTGGTGTCGATGAACTGGTCGTCCAAGGAAACAGGCTTGAAACGACGATGCCTTCCCCCGGGTGGTCTGGGACCGAATGCGGCCCGTCATCACCGTGAAAGGAAAACCCGATCACCAATGAAGCGTTAATGCAGGTCCGAACACCGGACAGCGACACTCGCAGAGACGTCATCCGCGGCTGGAAACGGGAAGCAGATTTTGCGCGCCGGTCTAGCGCCACGGGCCACGGAGAATGATGGATGAGAAAAAGGTGAGGAAGACGGGAGATGAGCGATGGAATCCGGCACAGCCAGCTGGCGCTGTAGGTGGAGAGAGAACCTCAGGTCCAGGATCTGCCAGGCATGGGAACGGAGCAGAAGAGCAGGTCCAGGACACTCATGGCGATGATTGTAGGTCCGCATGGAGACAGGGAGTGAAGCGGGGTGGTGTAGTACACGCACAGGGCGATTGCGTTTGACCACCACCCCCACCACAGACATCACCCCCAGCAAGACCAGCACGGGCAGCTGGTCACGGCCTCGCGGTTCTCCAGGGCCTTCAGGTAGAAGCCGGAATTGTTGAGGAACCAGGAAGTGGTGGAACAGACGTTCTCCATTCCTCAGCATCTTATCCGGTGCTGATGCTGGTCATCTTGCTGGGGACTGGCCATCTCTGCTCTCTGACTTCACACAGACCAGCGAGGTATGTGCATGAAATCATATTGTCATCCCTGCACTCTGACCTTGACACAGTCAGGAAATGTCCATGAATCATATTGAGTCATGAACGAGGTGCTTCTGTCATGGTCAGACGTGGCTTTGTGTTGTTTGTTTGTGCTGTGTGCTTGTTTTGTGTTTAATCAGATAATAGTTCACGAGGTAGGCTACCATTATTCACAGGATGAAGCCCGCCAGAGCTCCAGTTTCTACTACTCGCTGCTTCACTTTTCCAACAACGCCACTTTGGAAGAGAAAGAGCGAGACACTGCTCCCTTGCACAACGCCACTTTGGAAGAGACGAGCGAGGACATGCTCTTTCACTACCGCACTTTGGAAGAGAAGAGCGAGACTCTGCTCCCTTTCACAACGCACTTTGGAAGGAGAAGCGCGAGAGACTAGAATACCACGCAGCACGCAGCGTAACCACAGAAGAAACAGACATACAATGACATTTATTCAGACCAGCACAGTCTACGAGAGTGACAAGATCTCCGAGGAGTGACATACTAACAAGCCGCACAGCTTAACATGAACACAAGCAGGACAGCATCCAAACGTACAACCAGTACACATGAGGACCACACAGCACAACTCAAAACACGCACAGACAGCCTCAACGTACCACAGTACACATGATCGCACGGACCGCCCACAAGCAGAACACGAACACACACAGGACAGCATCAACGCCGCCCCCCCCCACATACCGACATGGGCAACACCAAGACGGACCCACACCAGCACAACTCGAACACGCCCGGATAGCCTCAACGTACCACAGTAAACTTGATCGCACGGACAGCACAGCAGAACACGAACACGCACAGGACAGCCTCAATACGTCAACAGTAATCATGATCGCCGGACCGCACAGACAACTCGAACACACACAGACAGCCTCAAGTAACCACAGTAAACATGATCGACGGACCACACAGCACAACTCGACACGCCCAGATAGCCTAAACGTACCACAGAAACTGATCGCTCGGAACCGCCAAGCAGAACACGAACACACACAGACAGCCTCATGTACCAGAGGTGTAAAGCCGGAGTTGGGGGGCCACGTCTTTTCTCATGATGGGAGCACAAATTACCTCCCTTCTTCATTAACTTCCGCCATTGGAATTCATGTTACTCAGCACAAATTTCTCCCTTCCTTATTTACTTCGCCATGGAATTTTTGTTCTCAGCACAAATTTACCTCCCTTCTTTATTACTTCCGCCATGGCATTTATGTATCAGCACAAATTATCATCCTTATTCATTACTACCGCATGAATTTATGTTGTAGCACAAGATTACTCCCTTCTTATTACTTCTGCGTGAGATTTAAGTTATAAGCACAACATTACCTCCCTTTTCTTTACTTCCACATGGAATTTATGTTTTATCAGCACAAATTACCTCCTTCTTTATTACTTCCGCCAGGGGATTTATGTTATCAGCACAAATTACCTTCCCTTCTTCATTACTTTCCGCCATGGAATTCATGTTATCAGCACAACTTACCTCCCTTTCTTTATTACTTCCGCCATAGAATTTTTTGTTAATCAACCACGCCGTTTTGTCTGTATTATTCTGTATGGTGTCTGTCTGTCTTTCCGTTTGTCTGTCTCTTTATGTCTGCTTCAGTCTGTCGTCCTGTCTGTCTGTCTGTCTGTCTGTCTGTCTGTCTTGTCTGTCTGCCTGTCACATTGTCAGTGTTTATATGTCTGTCTATACTGTACTTTCTCTCTCTCTGTGGTGTGTGTGTGGGTGTGTGTGTGTTTGTGTGTGTGTGTGTGTGTGTGTGTGTGTGTGGTGTGTGTGTGTGTAGTGTTTGTGTGTGTGTCTTTCTGTGTGTAGTGTGTTTGTGTGTGTGTGTGTGTGTGTGTGTGTGTGTGTGTTGTGGGTCGTGTTGTGTGTGTGTGTGTGTGTGATGTGTGTGTGTCTGTCGGGGTATCTGTCTTTCTCTGTGTGTGATGATGTGTGTGTGTGTGTGTGTGTGTGTGTGTGTGTGTGAGTGTGTGTGTGGTGTGTGTGTCTGTGTCTGTGTGTGTGTCTGTTTGTCTATTTCTCTGTCGCTCTCCCTATCTCTCTCTCTCTCTATCGTCTGTGTCTCTGTCTGTCTTTTCTCTGTCTGTCTCTTCGTCTGTCTGTCAGTCTATTGTCTATCTATTTGTCTGCCTGCCTGTTGTCTGTCAGTCTATCTATTTGTCTGCCTGCCTGTCTGTATGTCCTGTCTATTTGACCTGCTGCCTGTCTGTCTGTCTGTCTGTCTGGATTTCTTTTAAATTTTTTGTGGGGTCTGCCCGCACCCTTTGGGGGGGGGGCCTGGAATGTCTGTCTGTCATGTCTGTCTGTCTGTTATTTTGTCTGCATGCCTGCCTGCCTGCCTGTCTGTTTGTCTGTCTGTCTGTCAGGTCTGTCTATTTGTCTGCCTGCTGCCTGTCGTCTGTCTATCTGTCTGTCTGCTTCTGTTGTCTGTCTGTCTATCTTTTTGTCTGCCTGTCTGTCCTGCCAGATTTTTTCTCCAAAATATTGTGTGGTAAATGGACGTCATTGAAACAAAGGTCCAGAACAGTTACATATTGTTTTGGAAACAATATCTGGGAATAAATAAACCATCCGATGTCTGAGCTCTCTTTCTCTGTCTCTGTCTCTCTGTCTATCTCTTTGTCTCTGTCTCTCTCTCTCTCACTCTCACTCTCTCTCTGTCTCTGTCTCTCACTACCTCTCTGATTGTTTGTTGTGTTTGTTTGTTTGGATGATTGCTGTTTGCTGGTGTTATCAAGTTTTGATCATACATTGGTATAATTTAATTTCCAGCGCTTCCTAGAATTGTAACGGGCAAGTATGAAAAATGGCTAACCTACGCAATACTATTACCGTCATAAATAAAGAATCATTGTCATTGTCATTGTCTTTATGTCTACTGTCTCTGTCTCTGTCTCTGTCTCTTGTCTCTCTCTCTCTTCTCTCTCTCTCTCCTCTCTCTCTTTCTCTCGCACTCACTCTCTCCCACCCCCCCTCTCTCTCTTCTCTCCTCTCTCTCTCTCTCTCTCTCTCTCCTCCTCTCCTCTCTCTCTCTCTCTCTCTCCATCTCTCCTCTATCCCTCTCTATTCTTCCCCTTTCTCTCTATCCACACTCCATCCCCCACCCTTTTCTCTCCCTCTCACTCTCCCCTCTTTCCCCTTCTCCCCCCCCCCCCCTCTCTCTCCTTCTCTCTCTCTCTCTCTCTCTCTCCATCTCCCTCTGTGTCTCTTCTCCTTTTTCTGAACGTGTTTTGTATTTGATAAAATCTGTAAGACATTGGTTTATGACTGAGGAAATGCACAACATTGTCTGGCCACTGTGCAGACAAAGGAGTTGAGAATGAAGTAACTTTCTTTACATGTGGTAAATCATTGTCTGTCCACTGTGCAGACAAGGAAGTGGAGAATGAAGTACCTTTCATTTACATGTAAACTCATTGTCTGTCCACTGTGCAGAAAAGGGGTGGAGATAAGTAACTTTCAATTTACATGTAAAATCATTGTCTTGTCCACTGTGCAGACACGGAGTGTGTGAATGAAGTAACCTTCATTTACCTGTAAATCATTGTCTGTCCACTGTGCAGACAAGGGGTGGAGAATGAAGTAAACTTTCATTTACATGTAAATCATTGTCTGTCCACTGTGCAGACAAGGATTAAAGAATGAAGTAACTTTCATTGACATGTAAGTCATTGTCTGTCCACTGTGCAGACAAGGAGTGGAGAATGAAGTAACTTTCATTTACATGTAAATCATATAGGCTCATACATCGAAAGTGTGTGTGTGTGTGTGTGTGTGTGTGTGTGTGTGTGTGTGTGTGTGTGTGTGTGTGTGTGTGTGTGTGTGTGTGTGTGTGGTGTGTGTGTGTGTGTGTGTGTGCGTTTGGTGTGTGTTGTGTGTGTGGGGTGTGTGTGTGTGTGTGTGTGTGTGTGTGTGTGTGTGTGTGTGTGTGTGTGTGTGTGTGTGTTGTGTTGTGTGTGAGTGTGTGTGTGTGTGCGTGTGTGTGTGTGTGTGTGTGTTTGTGTGTGTGTGGTGTGTGTGTGTGTGTGTTGTGTGTGTATGTATTCTTGTGTGTTATCTTTGGGTTATAGGGTGCATACAGATGTAAATTTAACATTGTCCGTGTGTATAGTCACAAAACCGGAAGTCGTGGTCCGTGAAAGAACAAAAAGGATTGACGAATGGAAACCGGGCAATTTGAAGCCTGGCATAGACCCTACAACATATCGAAGAGGCTGCACGCAGTGCCTTAACCTTTACCAGCCGAGTCGTGACAAAAGTGGACGACAGGATTTCTCTCACTTGAGGCGAGTCATCCAGTCCGGATGACGGACAGACAGCAGTACATTCTGCCGCGTTGTCCACAATCAGACGACGGGAACATGGGAAAAAATTTCCTACACTTTCCATGAAATGGTCCAAGGGAAATAAGCTCTGTAACTAGTCTTGGGGGTGTTGGAACGAGTTGTCGACCATACTTTCAGTGGCCTATTGTGAACTTGGCTGACCCCAGGAGCTTGAAACAAAGCAACTGACGGCGCACCGCGTGGCGCACGGCACGTATTTCCTGTGCCAGAAAAAATGTCGGTCAGGCAAAGAGGTGGTAGCAATTTCTCGCTCAATGAAGCGCTTGAAATCGTATTACAAAGTGGATTGGTGATGAGGGGAGTTGAGTGTTTGTTCTTTCCTGTGACACCTAAAAAACAAGACTGTCAGTTGTTGGTAGAGCTACCGTAAAAAAAATTAGAAAGTGGCCAAATCTTTTGCGTCGGCAGGGAATGAGCGCTGTGCGCGAGATGCGGCAAAAGGGGAAATCGTGCCGTCGTGCCGCGGTAGGCTGGAGAGAGTTAAACGGCTTGCTCCCTGCTGTGTGTGTTGTAGTGAAGATGAATAAAACCCCTATCACCTTTAGTCGCTGAATTGCTCCATTGAGTGAATGAGCCACACGTTCCAACGAACCAACACCACTCGACCACATGACAAACATGTGGCGTCAACCGACAGGATTGGAACAAGAGTAAACCCTACAACACACAGCAGGAGGAAGATGAACGGCCTAACTCCCGATGGTGGGCACCTCCGAAGCTGCCTCGTACTCTGGAGACCCTGCTGACGGGACCACGGAGGAGTTCATTCGGGGAAGCACAACGCGTCCTCAAGGCCTTACTATGCCCGACAAAAATGGCGGTAGAATTCATCATCGCCACCTCCATGGGAAAGCACGCTGAAAAAATCCTGAGCATGCCAGACGTAGAAAAAGAAAGTCTGACAAGGTGCTGACATATCAAGAAATGTTTGGGGACAGTAGGCCCTTGACAAGCTGATGTCTACGTTCCATGGAAAGCAGCAACACCCCGGGCAGACTGTTTTTGAATTCTCCCAAGACTTGTACACAGGGCACAGATAAATTCCAGAAGAGCAGGCAGTGTGCCGACGAGATGTTGAGGATAGGTTTATCGAGGGACTTGCATTAGTACCTCTGAAACGGGAACTGAGGCGACAAGTGAGAGGGGACGCTACCACCACTTTTTTAACTATTAGAGAAGGGGCCCGCTGAGGTGGAGCAGGGAAGATGAAGACCCGTCAGAAAACCCCATCCGGTTACAGCACTTCATCCCTCCTAAACCCCTCAGAACTGGAAGAGATGAAGAAAGAAATAGCTGCCTGAAAGACACGGTCAAGACGATGCAGGTCACATACAGGGAGGACGACGCCGAGACCCGGGGGACAGCAGGCCACTCAACCCGCTCCCAAGTGCTTCTACTGCGGCAAGCTGGGTCACATCGCAAGGTTCTGCCGCAAGAAGAAACAGGATGAACAGCCACAGAATCAAGGGGGGGGGGGGGGGGGGCGGGAAACTAGCCGCCTCTACTGCGTCAGCCAAGCAGGGGGGCCCGACAACAAGGCGGGCATATCCTAAACCTGACTGGCCGATGCCCAAAGCACAAGTCACCATTCAAGGTAAGACAGTTGAAGCTTTAATAGATACGGGGAGTGAAGTTAGTACCATTACAGAGTCATGGTATCAGGAAGTCTAGGAAAGTTACCACTCCAAGAGGCAAACTGGTTAACTGTAAAAGCAGCAAATGGGCTAGATGTTCCCATATGTGGGGTTTAGTCAGGGGAAATATGTTATTTTTTGGGGAAAGATTGTTGTGCTACCTTTTGATTGTAAAGGACCCAACTGACCCATCCACTCGGGTTCGCAAACGGCAAACGCCAGTTGTGATAGGGATGAATTCCTCGAACAGATCGTTTCACCTCTTTCCAGTGACAAGTCTTCGCGTGACAACTTTACCATTTCTTACAACCGGTTGTCCGTGAAATGCGTTTGCAGAACACACCCGCCGCGGGTTTGCGAGAGTTGTCGGGAAAAACCAGGGTACCTGCAAATAGTTCTCATCGCCATCAAAGTTCATACGATCCAACAATCATGTTCAAGACTGATGCAGAACCCTGTAGCCAGCCTCTTCCACCGACTCTATGTCGTTCCAACACTTGTCGCGCCGTTCACTTGGCAAGGTTTTTTTAGAATAGTAAACCTTTCCGTTTGAAGATGTCACTCTTGTGCCAAGGCCCCCCGATTGCAGTCCTACATGCTGTCGAGTCTGTAGAGTCTGGAAGAACAGTACAGGTTGAAGTCACTTCAGAGGCCATGTTCATCCAAGAAAAGTCAGCAGTGAGGTAGTCCAGGAAGAGAGAAAAGATCTTAGCTCTTTCTTAGAAGGGTTCACGGAAGCATGGGAAAAGAAAGAGCAGGTTTTAGAACTTCTGACTCGGTACCGCATGTCATCAGCAATGAAGAATTCCGACTTGGGATACACAAGTCTGGAAAGGCACAAGATTCGTATAACTGATGATGTTCCAGTCACCCAAACATACCCTCCAATCCCCCGGCGAAATTTCCAAGAAGTTCGAGACCAATTCAAAAACTGATCGGAAAAGGTGTTGTGAAAGAGAGCCACAGTCCCTACGCCGCACCCCTAGTGGTAGTAAGAAAGAAGGATGGCAAGATACGTCTCTGCGTAGACTACAGGAAGCTTAACAACAAAACTATTAAGGATGCAACCCGCTGCCCAGGATCCAAAAAGCTTTGACGTCTTTTTAAGCCCCGTTCTTCTCAACGCTTGACTTGGCTAGTGGGTATCACCAGATTGCCCTGGACCCCAAGGATCAAGAGAAGACTGCTTTCACAACACCATTTGGATTGTTTGAGTACACCAGGATGCCTTTCGGATTGTCGGGTGCCCCTGCTACTTTCCAACGTCTGATGAACTCCGTCATGTCTGATTCCTTTTCAACTTCCTTCTGGTCTACCTGGATGATTTGATGGTTTTTTCTCAAAGACCTTTGAAGACATCTCTATCACCTTTACTTGGAAGAGCATCTCTATCACCTTTACCTTGAAAAGCCCTCTCTAAACACCCTTTACCTTGTTTTGCCACATTAACTTTCAATAACTTTGTTGTAAACCCCTGGATCTGTAAAACATGTCCGCACTCGTCGGAAACCGGAAGAGAGAGAGAGGGGAGAGAGAGAGAGAGGGGAGAGAAGAGAGAGAGAGAGAGAGAGAGAGAGAGAGAGAGAGAGAGCGAGAGAGGAGGAGAGAGAGAGAGAGACAGACAGACAGACAGACAGACAGACAGACAGACAGACAGACAGCAGAGACAGAGACAGAAAGGCAGAGAGAGACAGAACTGGAGAGAATCAATGAATAATAAAACGGAAACCCTCAAAGAAAAGATCATGTTTAAAAAAAGAGAGAGAGAGAGAGAGAGGAGGGGAGAGAGAGAGAGAGAGAGAGGGGAGAGAAAGGAGAGACGACAGCAGAAGACAGACAGACAGAGTACTCACGTGCACAAACCCCAACAACAACAACGACAACGCGACGACGACGACGACGGCGACAACAATAACAACAACCCAACAAAAAAGGCGATAAAAAAAAGCCTGTCGACCCTAAAAATTCCGAAAGTAAAACCACACTGGGTAAAGGACTCCTTTTTCCGACCTTTTGACTCCCGACGTTTTTTTTTTCCCCAAAAGGTAAAGGGGAACAACTGGATGACGACGGTCAGGGAAATCCATGTCAACTCTTGTCATAAAAAAAAGTATTTGCTGAGTAAAAAAAAAATCGGTCACTTTTTTCTGTCATTTTTGTTGTTGCTTAATTGTAAAAACTGTTTTCTTTACTTGGGCATGTTGCCCCTTGTTGCTTTTGGTTGATTATGATGTGTGTGGGTTTTTGTTGTTGTTGGGTTTTTGTTATTTTCAATTTAATTTTTTCGTTATTCTACTGGAATTTTATTTTTGTTTTGTCTACCTGTTTTGTTTTTTGTTGTTGTTGTTGTTATTTTGTTGAAATGTTTTGTTGATTGTTGTGGGGATGTTTTCTTTGCATTACTGTTGTTTTTTTGAGCTTTATTTGTTCATCGTTGCATATTGTTTAATAGTTGTTATTGTTGATTTGTCGAGGCATTTGCTACATTTTAAAATTTTTATTGTTGATTTGTCGAGGCATTTGCTACATTTAGTTGTTATTGTTGATTTGTCGAGGCATTTGCTACATTTAGTTGTTATTTTTTGATTTATCGAGGCATTTGCTACATTTAGTTGTCCCAAACAGCAAGGGTCCCCAGGACCCACCTAAGGCCCACCCAGGTTCCGGCCAGATTTCAGCTTGTTCCAAGCTGGAGCCAGCCAGAATCCAAGCGGACCCTAGTGCCCTTGCTGTAAAGGGGTATTGTTGATTTGTCAAGGCATTTGCTACGTTTAGTTGTTATTGTTGATTGTCGAGGCATTTGCTACATTAGTTGTTATTGTTGATTTAAACGAGGCATTTTTCTACATTTAGTTGTTTTGTTGATTTGTCGAGGCATTTGCTTCATTTAGTTGTTATTGTTGATTTGTCGAGGGCATTTGCTTCATTTTGTTGCATTGCTGTTACTGTTGTTTTGTTGCACTGCTTTAGTGCTTGTCACAGCGTTGTCGTTTTTGTTTTTGTTTGTTTGTTTGTTGTTGTTGTTGTTGTTGCCTTCAGCAGTACATTGACACTTAGATCAAGGTCGCGCAATAAATGAATTGTTTGTTTGGCGGATTACCCCCCCCCCTCTCTCTCTCTCTCTCTCTCTCCCTCCTCTCTCTCTCTCCTCTCTCCTCTCTCTCTCTCTCTCTCCCTCTCTCTCTCTCTCCTCTCTCTCTCTCTCTCTCTTTGCTGGGAGTTCGCAGCAAGATGGCGGATGATAAGCAGTGAGTGGTTGGCGCTCCAGTGCAAATTGAATTAACGAAGCGGTTTGTGCTGTGACAGAGTGTTTACAGAGTTACAGAAAGCAGTGTGTGGTGGTCAGAAAGGTGTAGGAAATCAGCTATGATAGATTTGTGTGTCTGGAAAGCCAGAATCGGACTTTTCCGCGGGTCGAGGGGGAAAGGAAGAGTTCGCAGCAAGATGGCGGATGATAAGCAGTGAGTGGTTGGCGCTCCAGTGCAAATTGAATGAACGAAGCGGTTTGTGCTGTGACAGAGTGTTTACAGAGTTACAGAAAGCAGTGTGTGGTGGTCAGAAAGGTGTAGGAAATCAGCTATGATAGATTTGTGTGCCTGGAGAGCCAGAATCGGACTTTTCCGCGGGTCGAGGGGGAAAGGAAGGAAATGCAAGAACAAGAAAAATGGCGGAGGGGTCGACGTGGCGGAGGTGAAGGATGTATTAATCTGGTTTGTGCTGTTGTGGGGATTTGCAATAACGCTTGTGAGTGCCTGCGAGATGACAAAAACAGCCTTCGGCCCTGGAGTCTGCAGCAAAATCGGCGGAATTGCGGAGAATCGTGATTCAGGCACGCTCACGTTACTGACGTCACTGGCAACGACGGAAATAAATGTGACCGTAAAGATGAATGGAGGTGAACACACATACGCATCCTGGTGGCCCAGTAGTGGTATAGTGTGTTGTTCCCACTCCGGATTTGTTTTCGCAGGGAGCATGGCGGCCCCCGGCCCCAGACTAGCTGAACTGGGAGGGGGCACGATGAGTGGAGGGCGCTGTTGGACTGACAAAGTCAAGATGTGTTCGGACATTCAGTACGGCAACAGCGTGACTCCCATGGCAATGTTGCTCCTGATGCTCAACCTAGCCTACGTACGTAGACGGCTGCAACTAAGCAACGATGTCGAGGCCAACCCGGGCCCAGATACAAACGCAGGTCAGAACGTGAATATAAATGAGAAAATTGAACAAGAAAACAGAAAGTTAGAACGGAAACTAGAAACGAAATTTGATAGTTTACATACAAAGATAGACACGAAGATGACACAATTATTCACTGCCATAACAACACTCACAGATTCATTCACAGCACAGACAGACACTATAAATAAGATTGAACAGAAGCAGACAGACATGGCAGACACACTGAACAAACTAAGCAGGGATGTAGCAGACACAAAACACGACATACAAGCAAACAAAACGGCGGTTAGACACATAGGGGCAACACAAGACCATATGTCACGAAGGCTGATCAAAATGGAAGAAGAGCTGGACAGGATGGAAAGCTATTCACGGAGGAATAATGTGAAGTTCTTCGGAATAAAAGAGGATATCACGGACAGCAGAAAAAGAGAACTGCGAGGAGGTGATCAAACAAGTACTTGACAAACACATGACGGATGGACCGTGGGCGGACGACGTGATTGAACGTGCACATCGGTTGGGGAAACCCGATCCATCCTCACAGAGACCCAGACCCTTGATGTGCGCTTTCTCAGGTGGGGGATGCGATGAGGGTAATAAGGAACCACGAGGCGCGAGAGAAGCTGAAGAGAGAAGGAATAAGACTTACACAGGACAGAACGAAAAGGCAAGCAGAACAGTTAAGAGACTTAAGATCTCAGGGCAAGTCCGGTTATTTTGTGGGGGGAGGCACAAGACAAAGACAGAAGAAAACTCCATATCACATCAATCACTAATGTGAAGAGTACAAAAACGTCATCA
>CM031599.1:72016776-72021776 GCA_018398815.1 Conus ventricosus | reverse complement strand
TCTCCAGTGTTTCAGTGACTTCGAAAGTACGCCCGTACATGAAGTTACTGAATACGATGAGCTAGCGGAGGGGGGAAACGAAGAGCCACTCTTTAATGATCCAATCACTAAACAAGAGGTCGTAAATGGAATAAAAACCTGAAAAGTGGAAAAAAGTCCTGGTCCGGACAAAGTCATAGCTGACATGTTTAAACATTCAAGCGCAGTGGTAGTGGACTTTCTGGTTGAACTACTCAATGCTATTTTTGATAGTGGAATGTTCCCCAGAGAATGGTCTAAATCTATAATCATACCAATTCATAAAAAGGGAGACACAAATAACCCAGACAACTATAGAGGGGTGGCTCTAACAAACGTGGTAAGTAAAATTTACACAAATATTTTTAAACAAACGACTGACTAAATGGGTAGAAATCGAAGAAACAAAAATAGAAAACAAGCAGGTTTTAGGAAAGATTATAGCACGATAGATCACATCTTTACTTTATACGCACTTGTCCAGAAGTATCTACTCCGAAATGCTAAATTATATGTAGCCTTTGTTGACTTTAGAAAAGCCTTCGATTCAGTGAACAGGAACATTCTTTGGAATATTTTGAGAAATAATGGCATTAACGGGAAAATGTATAAGGCACTTAGAGGAGTGTACGATTCTGTAGTGGCTTGCGTACGTGATAAGGGTAAATTATCAGATTACTTTGACTGTCCGCGTGGTGTAAAGCAGGGATGCTTACTAAGCCCTCAGCTTTTCTCATTTTTCATCAACGATTAGCGATAGAGATCAACAAACGAGGCAGACACGGTATTCAAATGATAAACCAGATGCTATTGAAATCTTCCTGATGTTGTTTGCAGATGATGTTGTTTTGCTTTCTGATACGATAATTGGTTTACAAACCAGTTGACAGCATTAAAAGGAGAAGCAGATCGGTTGCAATTAGTTGTTAATCTAGAAAAAACAAATATTATGATTTTTAGAATGGGGGGTCATCTTTCTAGACACGAAAAAGGTGGTACGGTAACACAGAAGTAAAAGTGACAAACAGTTATAAATACCTCGTCTAATATTCACAACCAAGCTCAGTCTTAATGCAGGTTTGACAGAAATGTGTAGAAAAGGGAAAGAGAGGGGTGATTGAAATTCTTAGAACATTGAGAAAATTAGATTCGGTTGAACCATCGATTTTCTGGAAACTTTTCGACACTCGATAACGCCCATATTAACATATGCAGCAGAGGTGTGGGGGGTGCCGGTCAACAACGAAATAGAAAGTGTCCATACATTTGCAATCAAGCGTTTCCTAAGTGTTCCCTTACATTCTTCTAACAAAATGGTTTTATGCGGAAACTGGAAGGTATCCCCTATATATACATACCTATATAAAATGTATCAAATACTGGTTGAAACTGTTAAAACTACCTTACACAAGGTTATGTAAACAGGCGTACAAAATGTTGTTACAACAGCATGAGAATGGAAAGTTTAACTGGGTATCCAATGTAAAGAAACTGTTAACTGAAATGGGTTTGGCATTGTCTGGCTAAGCCAAGAAGTAGGAAACGATAAATTGTTTATCTCAGAATTTAAAGACAGATTGATCTATATGTTTCAACAAACTGGCACTCTCACATGGAAGGAAATGAAAAATACAGATGGTTTCTTTCATTTAACAGTAACCTGCAACCTGAAAAGTATTTATCGGTGGTAACAGATAGATGGCACAGAAGCGCACTGGCAAGATTTCGAACAAGAACATTAGGTCTTTTTGCCAACAAAAAATGGTTTATGCTTGATACAACAACAGTAAAGACTTGTCCAGTCTGCAAAGCAAACGCCACTGAAGATGAAAATCACTTTTTATACCATTGTGATGCTTACCGACATATTCGCGGAAAATTTAGCTTGTTTCAGGTGCCTATTGTACAAAATTGCAATCTGCTTCATACATTGACACTTGAAAACGAATCGCTGATCAAATCCTTAGCATGTTATATTGCCGAAGCTAGTAAAATCAGAAAAAAGTCACTTCCAAATTAATTTCCTCTTGTAAACTTTTTTCGGTGCCTGGTGGTCATTGATTCTGTGACAAACAATGGTAATGTTTTACGAGATGCTGTTGTTTTGTGTTTTGCTTTTGTCCAACACAACTTTAGAACGTTGGACTTTGAGTGTGTGAGTGTGTACACAGATGTCTAAAAATTTTGACTTGTTGGGTAAATTTTGTTCAGAAATTGTTCTTTATATGGGTAATAAGTTCACGCCCCCATGTCATAACGGCTGTACAGCTATTGACATTAAAATATCATTGAGTCATTGAGTCATTGAGTCTCTCCCCTCTCTCTCTCTCTCATCTCTCTCTCTCTCTCTCTCTCTCTCTCTCTCTCTCTCACCACACACACACGCACACACACACACACACACACACCACACACACACACATACACACACGCGCGCGCGCGCGCGCGCGCACGCGCACACACACACACACACACACACACACACACACACACACACACACACTGCTTTCAACGTGTCCTCACTTTCCTACTCCTGTTTCACGCATTGTCATGTTCATGCTGATTGCGATCTTGCGAGTATTGTTTGTGTGCTTTTCGACAGCTATAAAAGACATAGCTGTCAAAAATGTACATATCTGACTTGTGTACTTCTCAAATAAGCGTTACTCTCCACCTTGGTTTGTGTATTTACTTTCACATTTTTGTACTGACATAGTAATTTGATGCAGTCTCCTAATTGAAAGAAATATTAGAAGTCATGAAGTAAAGCTAGGGAAAAATAATTGTTTCAGCCTCCGAATAGAAATTTTTTCCCATATATTTCTCTCTCTCTCTCTTCTCTCTCTCTCTCTCTCTCTCTCTCTCTCTCTCTCTCTCTCTCTTCTCATCTCTCTCTCTCTCTCTCTCTCTCTCTCTCCTCCCCTCAACCAATTTCCTTTGACAGATTCGTGCAATCCAGCGTTGACACATTCACGACACCTACCTTTCTTAGAGAAAACATCAAGCTAAAGCCGTCAAAGCGGTCAGGAAAAGGAACAGACACTATGTGAGAGAAAAGCTTGTTTCCGTCGTCTCCCAATGGAGAGCTGACAACAGGAAATGAACGCTAACCAAGACCGACAGCGGCGTTCGGCTTCCAGGAAAGATGGCCAACGGCGATGCTGACGGGTGCGCCCCAGGTGGACAAAGCAAATGGGTTTCATTCTCTACGTTTCCACTCAGTTGTTGTTGAATTTTTCTAGCAGCGTGAGAGTTGTGTCTAGTACCTGATTTGTTTACATGTGCATGAATGCGTGTGTATGTGTATTACGGAACAAAAGATCAATAACGAAACTGCCAAATGAATGAAACAGATAAATCACGAGGAAAAAGCAACTTGCATATACCAAATGGTCACGACAAACAAATGGAACAAGTTTAAGGTAATGGCGAAGAACATAGACATAAATAAGCTGTGAAAAGGTTATCTAAGGAAATAGAAGGGTTTTGAGAGTTACATTCTCTGGGGTGCAGTACAGCGTATGAAGTGAACATTTGAATGACACCTACTGAGGAAGATGGATAAACAATGGGGGATTGAATTATTTGTATAGTATGACGGTCACTCTGGATGCAGCAAAACCTGCGCTGAAGTTCTCTGTGACCATGCAGGGATGTTTTTGATCCCTTTTTTTTCCAAACTTGTTCATCATGTGGGGAACGTCGACCCTTGAACTGCCACTACCTGGTGAACCAATAAAAAAATCAAGAGTTTTCTTACTTCCGTGCAAGTTGATTTAATCAATATCTTAATCGATCTGATCGTCATTTTAAGTGGATCATGCACCGTGGAGATCATTTCACAAAATAAATGCAGCCAGGCATATATATCCTCTGGCGACAGATGCGTGTTAACAAATTTGATATCTCAGTCCTACATGTTTGGACCTCTGAAAATCCTTCAATCCCATAATGAATGTGAGTTCGTTCCCAAGGTCATGACAGCGCGGACAGTTCAGTGGAAGGATCTGACCATAACACATGACCTGCCAAGCCATCCACAGTCCAAGTGCTGTGTACAATGCAGGAATGGAGACTTTCAAGTCAGAGAAATGAATGGAAGGTAATGGTGAAAATTGGAACTCTGGGCTCAGGTTCATTATTCCCTCCATGAACAGTTCTTTATCAGGGCGACAGCTGAAACACCCTACATGCTTAGCGTTGGACATGTACAAAAGGCATCCAGTGCTGTGCTGGAAATGCTAGGACAATAAAGGATACTCAACCAAGTACATTTTACAAATGCTCAGGATGTACTAACCCAAGACTATTATATCCTCCTCCTCTCCACTTCCCTTTCCTCCTCCTTCTCCTCCTCTTCTTCCCTTGCTCCTCCTCCTCCTCCTCCAGCTCGTCCCCACCTCCTCCTCCACCTTCTTCTTCTTCCTTTCTTCTTCTTTCTTTCTTCTTCTTCTTTTCTTCTTCTTCTTCTTCTTCTTCTTCTTCTTCTTTTTCTTCTTCTTCTTCTTCTTCTTCTTCTTCTGAGTCTTCTTCTGAGTCTTCTTCTTCCTCATACACTCACACACCAAGGCTTGCATACTCACGTCTGTGGACTCTCCGGTGCACACCCTGTATCACCCCACTGGTGAACACACACCAGCGCACACGCATCTACAATATACGCTGGGGTCCCTGAGAGAGTCAATGTCTTATTTTAGTTGGCATGTGTTTGATCATTTGTGTTTGTTATTGGAAAGGGCTGGAATAAGTTTGCCCCAATCTCTATGAGTCTTCGCAGTGTTGGCCTTCAGATTAGTCCAATGTTTGTTTGGTTGGTGATGTTTCTTGCTCTTCTTTTAAGTCTTATTGTGCGGCCACTTCCTCTTGATGTTCAGACCTTAAAGATGATCTATAGTATAGTGGCTCTGCTCTTGTTTGCTTAAGTGATCGTTCAGATTTCTTATAACATCAGATCGGCCAAGCTGTAATCTACCTACAGTTGG
>CM031599.1:72001776-72014276 GCA_018398815.1 Conus ventricosus | reverse complement strand
TCCCCTCACATCTTACACAAAGCAAACTGCCATCCTAAATAATAATATAATGTACCTATATTACTTTAAAGAATATTATATTAAAAACCTACCAATAAAACGAAGTTAAAACATCTCAGTGTCAAAAAAAGAGAGTACAGCTGTACTGTCCCGTCTCAACCGCACACTGGTGTGTTTGTGTGTGTGTGCTAGGGGGGGGGGGTGCTTTTATATATATGAAAATAAGGATAGAGAGAGTAGCCTATGAGTGGGTGAGTGGGGGGGGGGGAGATGTCTATACTGTTAGTGGGCTCAACTTTTAGAGTCAACCTGGGGGAGCCATGATAATATGATATAGTATGTTGTGTTGTGTGTGTGTGTGTGTGTGGGGTGGTGTGTGTGTGTTGTGTGTGTGTGTGTGTGTGGTGTGTGTGTGTGTGTGTGTCTGTGTGTGTGTGGGGGGGGGGTGTTCGAGGGGGAAGGGGTGTATGGTTGTTCTGTGGGTGCGTGGTTGGGTGGGTGGGAGTATGCATATACATAACTGTTTCTGTTGCAGATGCTGACGAAGCCAAAATAAAAGGCGAAAGCTCCTTTTTATAAAAAATATATTAAAAAAAAATAAAAAAAACATGAAGAGTGTGTGGCTGGTGTGCCTGCATTTATTTTTGTACGTTGTGACTGGCCAGTTTCTGGATCAGCGGTGCACCCACTCATCACTGAGTGGTGTCCAGCCTACTCCAGGGTTTTACCTTCATTTTATATATATATATATATATATATATATATATATAAGAAAAAGAAACACCCGAAGGTGCTGGGAGGACCCAGAGAAGCACTGTCTTCACCTGCCTTTAGAGCAGTCCTGTACCACCCTTGGAGGCCTGCGCTGTGTTGACGATGGGTACAGGCACGCGCAGGACACTCCATTAAGATATCAAGGGACATAACTGCTCCTGAACAGAGGTAAATTAGACTACAGGATGCAGCTCATAACAGCCTTAAAGTAGCATCCCATGGTTGTACCAGCCCGTATTTCATGACTGCAGAGCCCACCGGCGAAAACACCACCCTCCAGCTGCCGAGCACACCCCACAGACCCAACCACCCATGCCCACGGACAGATGAAGACAGTGCCACTCCAGACACAGCCAAGCTTTCGCCATACGGTCTTATGTGCCCTCAAGAGAGAATCCAAAGTTGTAGTCTTTCCCACTGTCAACAGGACTTTCCTGTGGTCAGTGGGTCTTTCCTCACCGTCACTGGACCTTTCTCCAGGCTCAGCCTAGTTAAGGCAAAGAAGAAAAAGAAGCACCCGAAGGTGCTGGGGAGGACCCAAAGAAGCACTGTCTTCACCTGCCTTTAGAGCAGTCCTGTACCACCCTTGGAGGCCTGCGCTGTGTTGACGAGGGTACAGGCACGCGCAGGACACTCCATTAAGATATCAAGGGACATAACTGCTCCTGAACAGAGGTAAATTAGACTACAGGATGCAGCTCATAACAGCCTTAAAGTAGCATCCCCATGGGTGTACCAGCCCGTATTTCATGACTGGAGAGCCCACCGGCGAAAAACACCACCCTCCAGCTGCCGAGCACACCCCACAGACCCAACCACCCCTGCCCACGGACAGATGAAGACAGTGCCACTCCAGACACAGCCAAGCTTTCGCCATACGGTCTTATGTGCACTCAAGAGAGAATCCAAAGTTGTAGTCTTTCCCACTGTCAACAGGACTTCCCCTGTGGTCAGTGGGTCTTTCCTCACCGTCACTGGACCTTTCTCCAGGGTCAGCCTAGTTAAGGCAAAGAAGAAAAAGAAACACCCGAAGGTGCTGGGGAGGACCCAGAGAAGCACTGCCCTTCACCTGCCTTTAGAGCAGTCCTGTACCACCCTTGGAGGCCTGCGCTGTGTTGACATGAAGAGTGTGGGGCTGGTGTGCCTGCTTTTATTTTTTGTACGTTGTGACTGGCCAGTTTCTGGATCAGCGGTGCACCCACACATCACTGAGTGGTGTCCAGCCTACTCCAGGGTTTTACCTTCATTATATATATTTTAAAATATATATATATATAAATATATATATATATATATATATATATATATATATATATAGTATCTCTCTTTTATATATATATATATATATATATAATATATATATATATATAAATATATATAATATATATATAATATATTATATAATTTTATATTATATATAAATAAGAGAGATACTGGTTCTGGCAGTCAACCCTCAAGATAGAGTATTAAAGGGCTATTAAAGAGATGGAGGCTACAGTGGTCGTAGCATCACACTCTGCAAGATCTTGAACACTTGTTGCTATGTCTCTAGACGATTTTCGATATTTTTTTAATTTCCTTTTTTTTTTTCTTTTTTTCTCACTTTCGGTGGGGGTTGGGGTGTTTGAGGTGTAGGAGCTAGGGGAGGGAGAAGACAGGATAGATCAGACAAAATTCCTTGTTCGCCACTTCAGCCAATCTAGCTGAGGATGTGTTTCTGTGGGATTTTTCTTCTCATTATTTATGTTTTTTCCCTCCCCATCATTCCCCCCCCCCCTTTTTTTTTTATTTCTCTGATGTTTGAGTCGAAGGGGAGTGGGGACAAGGCGGTGTGGAATGAAAGGTTGCGGGGTACAGACCATCATTTCACATGCTCGGTATAAACCCAAAGAAACGAAAGAATGGGAAAAGTATCCGGACCACTTCCAACATGTCTAATAGATTGCCATCGTGTAGGTCAGACATCTGCTACGTCATAGTCACAAGACCCTCTTCTTACATTAAACTCATATTAGTCTTCAATTCATTTATCCATCACTTTAAATCATACGCAGTGTGACCTCCAAACTTAGCGGATGTGATGTAGCGAATGTGGACTATCCGCACGTAGTGACACCTCCAGATGAAACTGAAACTGAGATTAATTATACTGACGTCATGGAATGAGACCTATGTATCTAATTACACCTCAATCGTGAACAGTCGCTTTTTTCCCCTCTGTGATGAGCATTTTGTGACATTGCCTTTTTCGTTCAATCTGAGTGTGATTCTTCTAGTGTTTGATTTTCTTCCCCACAGACATTAACCTCGTTGCGTAGAAGCATTTCTGTTTTATCTAAGTCCTCCTCTTTTTATTTGTATTTTATTTCATTATTTCACGTCCTGCTCCTGCTCCTGCTCCTCCCTCCTACTTTTCCTCCTCCTCTTCCTCCCCCTCTTTTTCTTCTTCTCCTTCTTCTGTTACTACTACTGCTGCTGCTACTACTACTACGACGACGACGACGACGACTGCGACTGCGACCACGACTATTACTACTACTGCTTCTACTATTACTTCTACTATTACTACTACCACTACTACTACTCCCACTACTACTGCTACTACTACTACTACTAACTACCACCACCACCTCCACCACCACCACCACCACCACCACCACAACTACTGTTACTACTACTACTTCTCTTCTTCTTCTTCTTCTTCTCCTTCTCTTCTTCTTCTGCGAAATACTACTACTACTACTACTACTACTACTACTACTACTACTACTACACTACTGCTGCTGCTGCTGCTGCTGCTGCTGCCAATACCACTACTACTACTACTACTTCTACTACTACTACTACTACTACTACTGCTGCTGCTGCTGGGAGCTGCTGCTGCCAATACCACTACTACTACTACTACTTCTACTACTACTACTGCTGCTGCTGCTGCTGCTGCTGCTGCTTGCTGCTACTAAGATGACCACCACCACCTGCTACCACCACCACTACAACAAACTACCACTACTACTACTACTACTACTACTACTACTGCTACAACATCTGCTCCTCCTTCCTCCTCCTTCTCCTTTCTTCCTCCTCTTCTTCTCCTTCTCCGTCTTCTTCTTGTCTTATTCTCCTTCTGTTTCTACTTCTGTCTTTCGAACTTTCTGTCTTTTTTCTTTCTTTCTTTCTTTCTTTCTTCCTTCCTTCCTTCCTTTCTTTCTTTCTCAGTCTTCTGCTTTTTTTTTTTTTGTCTATTTCTCTCGTATCACCACATTTTTCGTCTCCCTTCTCCTCCTTTTCCCCATCCCATCGCGCACGCATCCTTCACTGTCGTCAACTTCCTGCAGCAACCATCTCCATGAAGATCATACACAGCAGCATCTGGCATCATCATCATCGTTATCGTCATCATTGTCCTCATTGCCGTAATTTCTTATTTATGATCGCATTCGTCCCTGTCATCATCATCTTGGGGGTGGGGGGTGGGGGGGGGAGCAGCAGATTAGATTGATGTTTTAACTCCACTGTAATTGACTCAGGAAGGAACGGCAGTGAATTAGCCTGTGAATGATGTAGAGCAGTGTCCGGTGGATCAGGCAGGGAGGCCCAAAGACGAAGGAGTTCAGGGCAAAGTCACAATGACCAGGCTCCGTGTTCTTCATGTAATTCACGGCTGTGTAACCTGGAATGAAAGAACATGGTCATAACCCGCAAAACATCACGGCCTTTTCTGACATGACTGATTGGTTTCCAATTGTGTTGATGCCCCGTGAAATGATCTCTGTGTGTGTGTGTGTGTGTGTGTGTGTGTGTGTGTGTGTGTGTGTGTGTGTGTGTGGTGTGTGTGTGTGTGTGTGTGTGTGTGTGTGTGGTGTGTCTGTTGTTCTTCAGTTTAACGTCCTTCCACTAAAAGTGATTCAGACAATATTATAGTGTAGAGTGAGCTTGATGTAAGGAATGAGATAGATGCATTTTTTTTAGGGAGTGTAAGGGAGTGTAAGTTTTAAAAGTGGTACGTAATGAATGTAATCATAACCCTCCACCCCACCCTATTCATCAGAACATTTAACTTAAACTAAAATTGTAACTGTAACAATCACACACACACACAAAAACCCTGTAATAATCACAAATGTTAAAGATAAATATTAAGTGAACAGTCTAATAAACATTTAGAAATAGATTCAAGAGTAGCAAAATTGTTTAATATACTAGATAGTGGTAAAGGAGTCGATCCATCAAAAAACCCCTCAATACCTGATTTATTAAAAAGCTCTTTTGTTTTGGGACAATGAATCAGTAAATGATTGGCACTTATAGAACTCCCACACATACATTTAATATCTTTGCAATATTTTGTTTTAAACGAATTTAAACGAAGCCTATGGATTAGACTTTCAATCTCCCTGGATGAGAAAATAAATCTTTTGTATGATGTTATCCCATTGTTTTTGTCATTACATTTGATGCAATTGTTATAATAATATATGTCCGAGTTCCTCAGTGTTTTTGTCGCATTATCATGCTATGTTTTATTTATGATAGAGAAACATTCTGTCAGATCTAAGCGAACGTTTATTGTTACTGTGCCGCTAAGGTTTTTGAGCTGCCTTTTTTGCAACTTTGTCTACTTGTTCATTTGCCGATATACCACAATGAGAAGGCACCCAACAAAAAGCAATATTAATGCTTTTTTGGGAAAGAAGGTGTACTAAATGATTAATTTCAGTTATCATTTCTAATCGTACACATGAATTTTAAGACTTAATACCATTCAATGCTGCTTTTGAATCAGCGCATATTACGATTTGACTGTTATTTATGGGAAATTCAAAATGAAATCCAATGATTTGAGTATAGCAAGTAATTCTGCGCTATATATAGACAGACTTTTACCAAGATGAAATAACTTTTCTATTTTTAAGCTAGGAATTATGAAAGCTGCTCCCGTGCTATTATCATCTAATACTGAGCCATCTGTGAATATTTTTAAGTGATGGCTGTACTTATTTTTTTAAGTGAGTGTAGACAAAGTTTCTCAAAATGTTGGGAGAATCCTTTTTAGTTAAATTATTGTAGTCAATGTCAAAGGAAGCTTTTGATTGTACCCATTTTGGAATGGGTGAAAACGTAGGTTTTCCGGCGATATTATTTTTATCTATTTTTGTATCTTTTAGAAGATCCGAGGAAAATGAATAGATAGATTTTGTGGATTGTATATATTGTGCACGTTTTCCAAAATCCTTTTCCGAATCTAAACATACCTCTTCTGATCAAAACAAAATTTGTGAGAAACTTTTTAAGATGAATTATAAAGTAGAAGCTTTTGTAATTTCAGATAGAGGTAGAACTCCTACTTCGTTGTATGTCCCTAAGTTTGACGTATGTGTGGGTACCCCTAGGGCAATTTTGAAGGCTTTGCAATCAGTGCTCTGAAGTTTATTTAGGAGATATTTAGGTGCATTAAAAAATACTTCCTGAGCACATGTAAGTCTTGAGCGTACAAGGGCAGTTGCTAAAACAGTTAAACTTTTAGTGTCTTGCCCCAAGATTGTTTACTGACAATTTTAAGGAAATTCAGACTTTTTCTTGCTTTATTTAAAATATGGTCAATATGAGTATTCCATGTTAGTTTACTACTTAGGATTACACCTAAGAATTTAACGCTTTTAACATAGTTTAAATAAGTGCCGTCTAATGTGAAAACTGGAAGCTTATTTGGATCATTTCCAGAATTAAAAAGCATCAAATTTCATTTTTTCAGGTGAAAGGGATAGCCCGTTTTCGTGTAAACATGTACTGATTTCATTTAGTTCATGTTGGTATTTAATTTTAATATAATTCAGTGATCTTAACGGAGTATTTCTTTCATCGTTACTTTACTCCATAGACATATATCGTCAGCAAATTGAGCTAACTCTGTATCTTTAGAAAGACCTTTGGGTAGATCAGAAATCAAAATATTAAACAAAATTGGAGAAATTACCGATCCTTGGGTAAGCCCATTTGTAAAGGTCTTGGGTTAGAATAGGTATTTCCTACTTTTGTTTGAATATGCCTACGATGAAGAAAACATTGAATATATTTGTACATGTTTCCGTTAATACCAATATTCTTTAATTTAAACAAAAGCCGCTTGTGCCATTCTTGTTCATAGGCTTTTCGTATATCAAAAAACGTTGCAAGTACGTTTTTTACGACGTGCAAACTGATGCTTTACATGCGTTGTGAGTCTGACCAAATGTTCTATTGATGATCTGCCTGTCTGAAATGCAGCTTGGTTGATTGGTATGATTGTATGTTTATTACAATGATGAACAATTCTTTTTAAAGCAATCTTTTCCATCAATTTACATGTATTTGATGTTAATGCAATGGGTCGATAACTATATATATCTCTGAGTGGTTCCCCCTTCTTGTGAATTGGAACAATAATAGAATTGCTTCCAAATTTGAGCATGTTGCCATCTGTTCAACATTTTTGAAAAAATGATTGCAAAAAATATATCATATTTTGTGGAAGATGACTTAACATTTCATTAGAAATGCCGTCTAGGCCCACTGATTTATTTTTATTCAAATTCATAATACATTCTTTGACTTCCTGCAATGTTATTGAGGTATTCAGACAATGATCTTCTACTAGCTGTGGACTATTATATATATTTTTCTTTTCTTCATTTTCACGGTGTTTATTAGTTGTTAAGTTGCCAATGCTACTGTTTCTTGCAAATAGATCAGCAAAAGCTTCAGCTTTATCAAAATTTGATGGAAACTCTGAATTGTTTAATGTGATAGGGCACTGCGGTAGGTTAACCCCATTTTTCATTGTTGTTAAATGTGTCCAAGTTTTTTGCATATCTTTAAAATTTAACACCTCATTCTCACAAAATGAAGACCAATATTGCCGCTTTGCTTGTGCATTTACTTTGTTTTGTGCTTTTCTTGCTCTTTTCTTCTCAAGAAACTTTTTAACTTTTCCTTGGGATCTTTTTCTCTTTATTTTCTTTTATTTTATTCTGCTTCTCTTCTTTAGCCTCTTGACAAGTCTCATTCCACCAGACATTACCCAAATGTTTCTTTGATTTTACAGATTTTACTGTTGGAATTGATTCACTAGCAGCAGACAGTACAGTCTGTGTGTGTGTATGTGTGTGTGTGTGTGTGCGCGCGCGCGTGAGCAAACATGCGAGCAAATGTGTGTGTGTGTGTGTGTGTGTGTGTGTGTGTGTATGTCTGTCTGTCTGTTTTCTTCTTTCTCCACCCCCTCCTCTTCTCCTCTTCCTCCTCCACATTTTTGATTCATTTTTTTTCTTGATTTTCTTCATGTCTTTGATCTTCTTCTTCCTCTTCTTTCTTTGAGTGTCCACCTTCATCGAGCTGAAGATTCTGACACTTTTGTGTGTATGACCGTTTTTTGTCCCACCATTAAGGCAGCCATACTCCAACTTCGGGGAAGGTGCATGCTATGTGTAACGTGTCATCCAAACCAACGGCCAAACTGGCCTTCTCTTCCGAAAATTGGTGCTGGGATTTTACGTGTGTGCAAGATGTTTTGCGTGCGTTCACACACGGAACCTCGGTTTATAGTCTCATTCGAAGGACTGTATGGGAATGGAGTCAGAACCAAAGTTGACTCCGAGGGAAAAATCCCCCTCTACTGAAATTCGAACCCGTAACCTCAGGATCACGAGTCCAGCGCTTTACCAACTGAGCTATGTTTGTCTTGCTCTTCCATAAGTTCAGTTTTAGTCTTAAAACTGTCGGAAGTGTGAAGAAAGCGAAACTTGTTAGCATTATACGATGACTTTAAATCGTTCAAGAGAGTAACCAACGTTTACTAGTGTACAAAATGCATCACTTCCGGACACATGTATACATTGTCCTCACCTGATTTAGACAGTTCTGTGGCCGAGCAAATCTATCCATTTCTAAGTAAGTTCGCTTCAAACATGCTTTCACTTTGAAGTCTGCGTGAAATAGTTCCTATCATTATTAAATCTGCATTGTCCATTGTAGGGTTAAAGAAAAATCTTTTGAAGCTCGTCATTACCGCCTTGTTCGGAATTGAAAGAGTTGAAAATTATCTCCCTTTCTCGGAGGCAGACTTGTTGTTTGCATGTAGGGTTGTTTTAAGCACTTTTTGTGTGTATATGGGGGGGGGGGTATTGATAATGATGGTCTCTTGTACATGGAAGGAATGTATGTGACAGTAAAATAAACAGACTAGAAATAAAACAAACAAACAAAATATGGGCTGCACTCAATGGAGGCTATGCAGAAAAAGCTTGACTGGAAATCACTAGTCAATATCAGGAGCTAAAAATAAAGCGCTGGTAATAGAGATGACGGGATAGTCAATATCAGGACCATAAAGTTCTGGTAATTGATCTTGCGGCATGGTCAATATCATCCAATATATAGAGTTCTGTTAATAGAAATGACAGAATGGTCAATATGAGGACCATAAGGTAATAGATATGGCGGCATTGTCAATATCAGGGCCATACATAAAGCTCTGTTTTTGTGCTAAAGTTCCTTTTTTAAGGGAGAGATTCCAAGAATTTCAATTTGTTTGGCTTTTTCTTAAATATGTGTTTGTGAGTGTAGATTTATCTAGTCGGAGTGAGGATAAACTATGAATAACAGAGAGAGAGAGAGAGAGAGAGAGAGAAGAGAGAGAGAGAGAGAAGAGAGAGAGAGTAGGAGATGAGAGAGAGAGAGAGAGGGTGGGGGGGGGGGGGGGGGGGGGGGAGAGAGAGAGTGTTTGCATTTGCATGTGTCTTTCTATCACCCCTCGTTGATTTTGTCAGAATTGAAAATGATGTGAATTAATGAAAGCTGTGAAAACAGCTCCATCATCTTAACCTTTTACAATTTTCCAGGATAGTTCTATGCAATCGTATATCCTAGACACACAGCATGGATCTACCCCTCGAACGAATGTGATCAACTGTTAAAAAAAAGCACAAAAAAAACTTGTCGGTTCTTAAAAGTCTCTTAGCTTGTGTTTTCCCTTTTATGTATAACACCAGATGATATCGAGTCGATTGTCTTAAATGGCATGCTGTTAGAGTTACAATTCACAAAGTGTCAGTTCTAGATTGCATGCTTTTGCGGACTTAGAGTATCAAATGATTCAAGTTGGCTGGGGTATATTTTGTGCTGTGCGTTTCAAATGCTAATCGTTATTCCAGCAGCTGGAAGGAAAAGCCTGCTTTGGCAAAGATCAGCTCCATCTGATGCTAGCGGGCACTTTTCCCTCCTCCCTCACTGACTTCTCCATTGACCTTCAGCTGTCGTACTCCTTCCATCTCCATCCGCTTTCTATCTTTGTGCCCTCATACCCTCTTCCCAGTCTCTGTCTCACTCTGTATCCTTACCCTCCACCTTCTCTCTCTCTCTCTCTCTCTTCTCTCTCTCCTCTCTCTCTCTCTCTCTCTCTCTCTCTCTCTCTCTCTCTCACTCTCTCTCTCTCTCTCCTCTCTCTCTCTCTACCTGAACCGTCTTCGTTCAAGAGCAGAATGTTAGTGGCTCTTAAGAAGCTTCAAAACTGAAAGATCTAGATGGTATTGTAGGTGACTGTGTGAATTCTCCAGTGAACAGGTAGGAGAGCCTTTCATACATTTCAGTAAAATTGGATTTTCTGATTGTTGAATCGATTTGATTATCTTGCCACTATCTAAGAAAGAGGACACACTAATAATAATGACAGGGGTAAACTGTCACTGACGTTAGTAGCTACTTTTTTATTCGTTAGTGAAGGTTACAAGAATGGTTCTATAAAAATGTTGGAGGTGAATACCAACCGGATTTTAAATAGGATGTTGGATGGTACATTACATGTTTACTTCATTACCAGTACTGTAACTCACCCCACCCACCCCCACCGACCCAAAAAAAGTTTTTGCTACTCATAAGCTATATACAGCATTCACAGTCTCTGAACACGTGGAAGACAGTAAACAGAATTCTACCCCAGCCTACTTTGTCGGAACAAGGAATCATAGCTAAGCTGCACAAGAGCATCAAAGAAATGTATAAAGTTCCAGATTACTATCCGTACTTGAGGACTTGGGGGACAAGGATGTGAGATCAGCCGAATCTAAGATGAAGTCTGTCAGAGAATAGTGCAAATGACAAAGTGCAGCCTCAGGATCAGGAAAATAACAAGACACAACAAGATGCAAAGCATATAAACGTACTCCCAGCACAGTGCCAAGAGGGGAGACAATTTCCAGTTAGTGGAAGAAAAAGACCTCGACAGTGCGGTGGTTATTTCCCTCATCGGACTTGATTTTTTTTTAATTATCATTCATAGCCTTTAGTAACGGCTATTCAGGTAAAACGAGACATTGGGCATCATCCCTGACCCATAATGTACATACCTACAAATTTTCAGATAGTTCGGCCCAAAAGTTTTGTCTGGAGCGCGAGTAGAACACATTTTGACCACGGACGGACACACAGACAGACAGACAGACAGACAGACAGACAGCATTTCTTCGTTCCCATTGTAAAGTACTCCCTGGTCTATAAGAACTGGGAGTACAAAAACCAGTGGCAACGACTAGGATCAACAGAACTGAAGTGACAGGCAAAGGCAAAGGGGAAAGTAAACACAAGAGACAAAGAAGGATGAGGACGCAAACGGGTTGAAAGGTGCACTCTAAAGAAGTGTCATGTAGAATGAAATGTAGCAGATGGCCCCTGTCAGGATCAGCGTCATCCCCAGATCTGTATGTCACCTCCTGCCCTCGGACCCAAGTCTCCCGAAATGGAGGAGGGAATGATGGGACGGCAGAAGTACATCTCAAGGTCAATGGAGGAGGGAATGATGGGACGGCAGAAGTACATCTCAAGGTCAATGGAGGAGGGAATGATGGGACAGCAGAAGTACATCTCAAGGTCAATGGAGGAGGGAATGATGGGACGGCAGAAGTACATCTCAAGGTCAATGGAGGAAGGAATGATGGGACGGCAGAAGTACATCTCAAGGTCAATGGAGGAGGAATGATGGGACGGCAGAAGTACATCTCAAGGTCAATGGAGGAGGGAATGATGGGACGGCAGAAGTACATCTCAAGGTCAATGGAGGAGGGAATGATGGGACGGCAGAAGTACATCTCAAGGTCAATGGAGGAGGGAATGATAGGACGGCAGAAGTACATCGCAAGGTCAATGGAGGAGGGAATGATGGGACGGCAGAAGTACATCTCAAGGTCAATGGAGGAGGGAATGATGGGACGGCAGAAGTACATCTCAAGGTCAATGGAGGAGGGAATGATGGGACGGCAGAAGTACATCCAAGGTCAATGGAGGAAGGAATGATGGGACGGCAGAAGTACATCTCAAGGTCAATGGAGGAGGAATGATGGGACGGCAGAAGTACATCTCAAGGTCAATGGAGGAGGGAATGATGGGACGGCAGAAGTACATCTCAAGGTCAATGGAGGAGGAATGATGGGACGGCAGAAGTACATCTCAAGGTCAATGGAGGAGGGAATGATGGGACGGCAGAAGTACATCTCAAGGTCAATGGAGGAGGGAATGATGGGACGGCAGAAGTACATCTCAAGGTCAATGGAGGAGGGAATGATGGGACGGCAGAAGTACATCTCAAGGTCATGGCCTCGATGTGGTTCCCACACCTCAAAGTGTAAGACGTTGAGGCACAAAACACTTACATGCGGAGTTCCAACAGACGCTCTTAATTGTTTGAATTAAGTTTATTG
>CM031599.1:71994276-71996776 GCA_018398815.1 Conus ventricosus | reverse complement strand
TGTGTGTGTGTGTGTGTGTGTGTGTGTGTGTGTGTGTGTGTGTGTGTGTGTGTGTGTGTGTGTGTGTTGTGTGTGTGTGTGTGTGTGTGGAGGGCGGGGAGAGGGGGGGGGGAGTACGCGCACGCGCTATTATTATGTGCTTCTGCACCCATGAGCTCTTGCGCATGAGTGTGTTTATCTGACTGACTTTGTGCACGTGCGCATGTGTAACCCTGTGTGTGTATGTGTATCTGTGCGTGTGTGTGTGTGTGTGTGTGTTGTGTGTGTGTGTGTGTGTGTGTGTGTGTGTGTGTGTGTGTGTGTGTGTGTGTGTGTGTGTGTGTGTGTGTGTGTGTGTGTGTGTGCTCGCGCGCGCGTGTGTTGCGTGCGTGCGTGCGTGCGTGTGTGTTGTGTGTGTGTGTGTGTGTGTGTGTGTGTGTGTGTGTGTGTGTGATGTGTGTGTGTGTGTGTGTGTGTGTGTGTGTGTGTGTGTGTGTGTGTGGGTGTTGTGTGTGTGTGTGTGTGTGTGTGTGTGTGTGTGTGTGTGTGTCTGTGTCTGTGTCTGTGTGTCTGTGTGTATGTGCCCGTGTCTGTGTCTGTGTCTTTCACATCCCAGTGACAACGTCAACCTGTTTGTCTCCAGTGTGGTACAAAGTCTGAGACATGACGTCAGGGTGAAGAATGACAACAAGCCGCTGTGTCAATGTCTGGCTCTTCAATCGTCTATGCTGGTTCTGTCAGTCCTCAACAGTGTCCCTGTTCACTTCATCTGTCTGTAATCCTGCTGATAATTATGGTTGAATGGATGGATGCTATGGTGGGTATTCGGGTGGATGAGTGGGTGGTTGGTTTGATTGGTTGGATTATTTTGTTGGTTTATCGGGTGATGGATGGATGATTGACTGCCTGATTGACTAGTTGGTTGTTTGGTCGGTCGGTTGCTTGGTTGGCTGGTTGTTTGCTTGCTTGCTTTTTTGCTTGGCTGATTGGCTGCTTGGTTGGTTTCTTGGTTGGTTGGTTAGTGGTTTGTTGGCTGATTGGTTGGTTGATTGTTCTTTGGTTTGTTGGTTGGTCGGTTGGTCGGTCTGTTGGTTGGTTGGTTGGCTGATTGGTTGGTTGCCTTTTAAATTGATGGATTGATTGGTAGGGGGCTGGCTGGCTCAATGGGTGTTTGGCTGTTGGCTGAATGTTTGGTTGGTTTGTAGCTTGGTTGATTGACGGGTTGATAGATGGTTGGCATGTTGACTGAATGGTTCATTGGTTGAATGATCGATTCATTGGATGATTAGTTTTTGGGGCCGCATGGTTCATTATTTTGCTCAGTGAGGGGGGGGGGGAGGCTGGTTTACTCGTCGGATGATTGCTAGACTGTTTGGTTGATTGGCCGAATGATCAATGGCTGGATGATTGATTGGTTGGACGGTCGATCAGCTGATGGATTGGTTTGTCGGTTTGCTGGTTGGTCGTTTGTTTGGCTTGATGGTTGGTTAGCTGGATGGTTGGTTAGCTGGATGGTTGGTTAGCTGGATGGTTGATTGGTTATACGGTTGATTGGCTAGATAGCGGGTTCGTTAGCTGGCTGAGTGGTTGTTTGGCTGGATAGCGGATTAGTTGGCGGGCTGAATAGTTGTTTGGCTGGCTTGTCGACTGGTTGGCTGGAGAGTTGATTGTCAGCTGGTTAACTGGCTGAATGGTTGGCTGGTCTGGTAATTTACTGATTGAAAGTTCGGTTGATAAGCCTCCGAATCATTGGTTTAATACATTGGTGGTTGTATAGCTAATTGGTTGAATGGTTGATTTAATGCTTGACTGCTTTGATGGTTGGCATGATAATTGTTTGATTGGAAGAACTTACTCATCCTATAGGAATGTAGATATGGGTATTCCTCAGGGATCAGTTATTGCTCCCATGTTGTTCACAATCCTAATCCATGATCTTCCTAAATCAATGTCAAAAGCAACGCAGGTAGTTCAATATGCAGATGATATCGCTATTTGGATTAACTGTAAATTAAGGAAGCATTCCAATAAAAGAACAGTAAACTTTGTACAGAAGTTGTACCAAAAGGAACTGGATGAATTATCTATATATATGAAGAAGAACGGATTAGAACTATCTGGAGAAAAAACATGTCTTATGTTGTTTAACAATGGTGAGAACCCAAAGATTCTACCCTCGCTTTTGCTAGATGGTCAGATTCTGGAATATAAACAAAAAGTTAAGTTCCTGGGCGTATTTTTAACTCCTAAGCTGAACTGGAAAACACACATTGAACATTTGATTGATAAAACAAGAAAAAGATTAAACGTTCTTAAAATTATATGTTGTCAACCATGGGGTCAGGACTGTTATACCCTTTTACATCTATACATCTCTTTAGTCCGATCAAAACTGACATATGGGCAGGAAGTGTATTTCTCTGCGCCTATTTCTCTTTTGAATAGATTGCAAAGCTTAGACAGTAAGGCCATGAAATTAGCTCTGGGAGTCCCAGTTCATACAAACACTCATAAATGTTAT
>CM031599.1:71981776-71989276 GCA_018398815.1 Conus ventricosus | reverse complement strand
GGCGAGACCGTCGCTGCGTTGTGTGTGTGTGTGAGCCACAACTCCTGTGCGAGACTGTCACCTCGTCGTCGGCAGAGACGCCGCGAATGTGTTAGTGGGTTTTTTTTTTTAGCCACAGCTCTGAAGTTTTTTTTTAGTCCTGTGTCGGACTTGACTTGACGCTGTGGTCTTCATCATCGTCGTCGGTTCGTCCCCTTCGTCGTCGCGACGTCTTCCTCGCTGTCGTCGTCGTCGTCGTCGTCTACGTCGTCGTTGGCCCCAGCAGCGCTAATTGATAGCTGCTATATATAGACATATTTTGTGTGTATGCCTCATGGTTGGCGTGCCGTTCTATTGATGTCATTGCATTTTTATATATATGTTTGTCTGATGGCTGGGGCGGCTTAAAAAACAAAAAGAAGTGTTGTTCTGTTGCCTGGCTGTCAATGTTCGGGTGAGTGGTGTGTGTATGTGAATGAGAAAAGTCGTGCATGCATCCATAATTTCTTAGTGAGAGTCAGTCAGTCGGACACCTGCAGACACACCCATACCATCCGTAACATCTGGTGACCCCGACGTGATAAGATTCTGAGAATTCCCACCCCTACTACCAGAAAGCAAGTCAGATCTTTGCTAGGCTTGCTTAGCTTCTACAGGAGATATGTTCCCAGTTTCTCCACTTTGAGTGCTCCACTCTCTGATTTAATCAAGGATCGGAAATGAAATGAGGTAGGGAACAGTAAACGATAAACAGTATTGGGATACTGTCGTGCATGCATCCATAATTTCTTAAAGAGGATTGTGATGGTTCCCTTATGCAGCTAGTGAAGAGTTTTCATATCTGTAACATTTTTTTTTAATTCATTTTCCCAGTTTCTCCATCTTCAAACTCCCCTCTCCCCTCCCCTCAAGTCCAAATCTTTGCCAGACAGTTCAGTTGTTGGCCTGCGCTTGTTTTTCCCCCACTATTAGATTGTTCGTCTATGTATTTGTCTGACTTTATTCAAGTTTAAAAGGCTGTGCCAGTCTTGAATAAAAGTTACTCTGTGTTAGGTTTCCTTATGGGAGCAAAACATACCCCACTTGTTTATTGTTAATCAAGGATGTTGGTCGAGCTGGAAGATCTATTTCTTGGACCCCTGAATGTGCAGTAACGTTACAGAAGATTCAGAGTATTTTGTCATCAGCACCTGTATTACTGTTACCTCGGTTAGGTAAGCCCTTTGTTCTTCGAGCTAATGCTAGTTCTGTTGGGATAGGTGCTGTACTACTGCAAGAGGATGATGATGTACTTCACCCAGTTGTGTTTGGGAATCGCAAGTTGTTGGATCGTGAGAAATCATACAGTACCATCGAACGAGAGTGTTTAGCCATTGTCTGGGCTGTTCAGAAGTTCGTTCGATACCTTTGGGGAGTCAGGTTTATCCTCCAAACAGACCATCGACCTTTGACGTACCTTCGAACGTCAAATTTTAAGAATTCTCGGATTATGCGTTGGGCATTGTCTCTGCAGGAATTCTCGTTCGAAGTGGAACCAGTTCCAGGATCATCGAACATTTTCGCTGATTTTCTTTCACGTTCTTTTGAGAACCAGTCTGTTCCTTAGACATTGGTTTGTGTACATCCCAGTTTTGATGTCCTTTTCATGTATGTTTTTTTTTCTGGAATTTTGTGACCTGGAGTTGTTTACTTCCTCTTAGTAAAAACAATTCGGACATTGTTGGGGGGGGGGGGGGTGAGGAGGGGGAGTCGCAAGTTGTTGGATCGCGAGAAATCATACAGTACCATCGAACTGGCAGGGTTGTTTTAAGCATTTTTTGTGTGTATGTGTGTGCTGAGGTAGGGGGATTAATAATGATGGTACAATCACCCTACTGTGACCGGACGGGAAACGATCCGTCACAATGTGTGTGTGTGTGTGTGTGTGTGTGGTGTGGCGGTGGTGTGGTGTGTGTGTGCTTGCTCCTCCTCCTCCTCCTCCTCCTCCTCCACCTCCTTCTCCTCCTCCTCTTCCTCCTTTCTTATTCTCCTTTTTCTTCTTTTTTCTCCATCTCCCCTCCTCCTCCCCTCCTTCTCTTCCTCTTCCTCCTCTATTTCTAACTTTTTTTTCTTGATTTTTTTTTCTTTTTTGTTATCTTGTTCGTCATGTTCTTCAATATGTTAAGTTTAAGGCTTAAAACTGTCAGAATTGTAAAGGAAGTAAAATCTGTTCAGCATTACACCATATCTAAAAGTTGTTCAAGGAGAAAGTAACATTTACTTGTGGACAAAATGTATCACTTCCGGACAAATGTATACATAGTGCTCATGACTCACACAGTTCTGTGGCCGAACAAGTCTATTCATTACTAAGTAAGTTTGCTGCAAACATGCTTTCACTTTGAAGTCCGCGTAAAAATTTTCCTAAAAATATTAAATCTCCATTGTCCAGTGACGGGTGAAAGAAAAATGTTTTGAAGTTCGTCACTACCGCCTTGTTCGGAATTGAAAAAGTTGAAAATCATCTCCCTTTCTCGGAGGCAGACCTGTTGTTAATTGCATGCAGGATTGTTTTAAGCATTTTTTGTGTGTGTGTGTGTATGTGTGTGCTGAGGTAGGGGGATTATTAATAATGATGGTTTCGTGTTCAAGGAAGGAGGCTGTATGACAGTAAACTAAACAGGCTAGAAAGAAAACAACCAAACAAAATATGAGCTGCAGTGCAATGGAGGTTATGCAGAAAAAGCTTGACTGGAAATCACTTTTTGGAAAAACATTGAATTAGAACAGTTCAGGAACTGAGTTATCTGTGGAGGAGTCATACTGAGAGAGTTATTCTTTTTATCAGCATTAACATCGTTTTCTCCAGGAGAAAACGTGCCCTAGGAGAAAACACTCATACACACACACAAAAAAGAATTCCTTGACCCTTGGTAATGAAGGTTGCAGCATGAAAAGAGCTTGGGGCCCCATCATTCGTTCTGTGATAAATTCGAAAACAAAGAAACGGCCAGTCACGGGGTCGTGCCTAAATCTCTTGAAATAAATTTGACATAATGTTCAATAACAGGGCTATGTCTCATGTTCTGGTAACTTGCAGAGGAAAATGTCGATGTCAGGGCTGTTAATAAAGTGTTTCTAACAGACATGACGGACGTTTAATATCAGGGCCATAAAGCTCTGTTGATAGTTATGGCGGTGTGGTCATTATCAGGCAATATGTAAATCTCTGTTATTAGATATGACAGACAGCTATTTGTGTCAAAGCCTTGTAGTCGTTTGCCTTTTTCTGAAATAGGTTTGTCAATATAGATTAATCTCGTTGCAGCCATTATAAATTATAAATAATAAGAGGAGAGAGAGGGGGGAGAGAGGGAGAGAGAGAGAGAGAGAGAGAGAGAGAGAGAGAGAGAGAGAGAGAGAGAGAGAGAGAGAGATTGCATGCGTCTTTTTTGGCAGAGACTGGAATCAACAGAAATGAAGTGGTCGCCAAAGGCAAAGGGGAACGCAAACACAGACGTGGTAAACACAAGAGATAACGAAGGACGAAGATACAAACACACTGGAAAGCGCACTCTAAACAAGTGTCATGTGGAATGAAATGTAACAGATGGCCCCTGTCAGGATTAGTGTTATCCTCAGATCTGTATGTGACTTTCCTGCCCTGGAACCCAAGTCTCCCGAAATGGAGGAAGTCAGATGTGAGAGCAGAATCGCATCGAAAGGTCATGGCTCGGATGTGGTCCTCACCCCCTCAAAGTGTAAGACATTGAGGAACAAAACACTTGCATGTAGAGTTCTAACAGACTCTCTTATTTGTTTCAATTAAGTTTAGTGATGCAAAGTGTGAAGGTGCATCCACTGCCTTCCCCAGCTTGTTTTTTTTCTCTTTTTTTCCATTTAGCTCTCTCGTGATGTTACATGCAAATAGGTCAATATGATAATTATTGTTTTTAATTTTGTGTCTCAGTATCATAATGCTCTGTGTGGTAATCACGAATCGATTCAAGAGGGGTGAAAATCTACATAGAAAAACCATCTCTTTGCCAGCATGCGCTGGCTAGCTACAAAGCTAGACCTGAAACTGCCTCCAATGGAAAAAAAAATCATTGTGACCGGAAACATCCACGCACTTGTCTCCCTTTTGGAAGCCGTTTCCTTTCAAGGTCTGGCGCTACTGGCCTTCTGCTAAGAGGAAATGCTGCTAGATTCCATGAGCTCTGGCACCTTCATTTGATCTTGTATAAAAGGTACAGAAAGAAATGAAGAAAGAATAAAAGAAAGAAAGAAGCGTCAACAGACAGACACGCACGCACGCACGCACGCACGCACGCACGCACACACACACACACACACACACACACACACACACACAACATACACACACACATACACACACACACACACACACACACACACACACACACACACACACACACACACACACACACACACACACACATGCTTTCAGAGGCCTGTCGTCTAGACTCTAAAGATTGCGGCGTAGTCCTGCTCTGAGGAGAACTGTACCTTAAAGGTGTTTCCTAATAGAATGGTATGTACACAAGCTTCAAACATCGATATTCAAGGTTTTAGGGTTTGGTTGTTGTTGTGTTTTGTTTTGTTTTGTTTTGTTTTTTTTAGTCTAATTTTCGCTCTTTTCTCTCCGTATTTCCATATATTTCTGTTTTAATTTTGCAACAAGTACAAAGATAATAATAAAACTAATACATAGGAAAAGAAGAAGAAGAAGAAGAAGAAGAAGAAGAAGAAAAGGGGGAGAACGTGGTAGGAGGATGACGCGGTAGAATATGCTACTGAGAACTTCTGACAAAACCAATAATGAATAATGATATTGAATATCACAATAACAGTCTTGGTGCATGCAACAACAGAGAGTGTAACAACTGATTCTGCAGAGGGACGCGGAGGGGTTCAGAAGCATGAGATTCATCAGTCTGTTGATATCGATACAAAGTGATTACAGACTGTGTTGAAGAGTATCATCTCCTTCATTACAAGTTCTAGAGTCTGGAAGTGTCCGTTATTTGGTCAGAATACCTGTGCACCCGTCTTCACTGACAACAGCTGGATCACATATGGTGCTGGCCTATTCGCATTTCTTTCTTTCTTTCTTTCTTTCTTTCTGTCTTTCTGTATGTCCGTCTGCCTTTTTCCTTTCTTTTTTTCTCGCTTTCTTTTCTCATCAATTGTCACGTGGTCTGATCCCCCTCCATGGCATTGCTTCCACGCCGCTCATTTCAGCCTTCCTATTGACGCCTCCACCCCATAGTGCACGCATCTTTGTCCCTTCACAGCCCCCCCCCCCCCCCCCCCCCCCCCCCCCCCCCCACATTCATACAATCCTCTCCAATCCCACCCCACTTAAACTCCTCACCTGCTTCCCATGGCAGAAGAACCGTGCAGTGGTCAATGCTACCATGGGGTAACCCCCCAATCGAGACACTGCTCTATGTCCAGTCACTTTGTGGTGTTCCCGGTAGTGCGTGTCCTGATCCAGCATCCCAACGTGCTGCAGAACACTACCTACAAAAGTCTGCTATGGACGACAGCAGAAGAAAAACAAAATCCTCAATGGCAAAACCAGTGTAAAAGAGTGCCCCCTCTCCACTTGCGTTGCTCTTAAAACCTTAACCAACGTGCAGACACAACACAATAAACTGCAGACTGGCCAAATGCACTTTAGCAAACGCCTGTCTGGAATAATCAGCTTCTATAGTTGTTGTCTGTTTCACTACTTTCTATGTGATGCGCACCCTCACACACCACCCCCTTTCCCACTCCGTCCTATCCTTAATAATTATCCTCCCGCGTTACGCACGCCTCATTCTTCCACATCCCCACATTCCCTGCCTCATACACAGGCACATCCAAATAATCCTATCACAGAGCCCTCGAGACAACAGTTGGCGTAAAACGGTGCCAGACTGGCTGCTCCATGCTGTATCAGTCTGTGAGACACAAAGCTGATGGGGGAGGAGACATGTGTCTTTCCCCCAAGACGTCTGTAATCTGCGAGCTGTGTTGACCCGTGTTAAATATGCCAGCTAATACCCGTGTGAAGCCTCTCAGTCGATGCTCCTTTTAGAGTGTTGCCGACGCTGGGTTTTTCCCATCTCTGTTGTCATCTTGTTTCACTATACAGAGCCGATTATTGAAGCCGTTTTCTTCCTGGCTGAATATCGCACACGAGCCTGGAACTTCCCACAACAAAGATCCTAATCTATGCTGTCAAGTTCTTCACGCAAGCATACACACGCACGTGCACACGAACACACGGACGCACACACACACACACACACACACACACACACACACACACACACACACACACACACACACACACACACACACACACACACACACACACACACACACACACATACACACACACGTACGCACGCACGCACACACACAACACACACACACACACACACACACACACACACACACACATACACACACACACGCGCGCGCGCGCGCGCGCGCGCGCGCACACGCAGACACACACACACACACACACACACACACACACACACACACACACACACACACACACACACACACACACTAAATCTCTGTGTGCGTGCGTGCGTGCGTGCGTGCGTGCGTGCGTGCGTGCGTGTGTGTGCGTGTGTGTGTGTGTGTGTGTGTGTGTGTGTGTGTGTGTGTGTGTGTGTGTGTGTGTGTTCAGTGAAGTCTCCTCATTTTTCTATACAGACCTGATTATCCGTTGCTAATGCTTTTATTTCTGGCTTGAAATGTCATCATGTTCATAAAGACCTGGTTATAGCCCGATAGAGATGTATTGGAAAGTTTCCAGGGAGCGACAGACAGACAGACAGACAGATAGAGACAGAGACACAGACAGTGTGTGTGAGAGTTAGTGTGTGTGTGTGTGTGTGTGTGTGTGTGTGTGTGTGTGTGTGTGTGTGTGTGTGTGTGTGTGTGTGTGTGTGTGTGTGTGTGTGTGTGTGTGTGTGTGTGTGTTTGCGCGTGCGCACCTTTTCATTGTAGTCTCCTCATGAGAAACACAGACCGGACACGCCGTTGCTAATGCTTTTATGTCTAGATGGAAATGTCATCATGTTCAAAAAGCCTTGCTTATCGCCCGATAAAAACGTATTCAAAAGAATTCCAACTGTTTTGGACGGCAAAAGAGAGAGAGAAGTGAGAGAGAGAAAGAGGGAGAGAGACAGAGAGAGACAGAGACTGGGAATAATGTGGATGTGTGGAGGCGGAGGGGGGGGGGGGGGGGGAGGGGGGCGTAAGCGCACGTACAGTCCCATGATCTTGTGCGCATGAGTGTGTCTGTCCGACTGACTTTCTGATCGCGTATGTGCTTGGGTGCCTCTATGTGTGTGTGTGTGTGTGTGTGTGTGTGTGTGTGTGTGTGTGTGTGTGTGTGTGTGCGTGCGTGCGTGCGTGCGTGCGTGCGTGCGTGCGTGCGTGCGTGCGTGCGTGTGTGTGTGTGTGTGTGTGTGTGTGTGTGTGTGTGTGTGTGTGTGTGTGTGTGTGTGT
>CM031599.1:71966776-71974276 GCA_018398815.1 Conus ventricosus | reverse complement strand
TTGCTGCAATGCTGCAGGACAGTTTGTGCCACCCCTTATTCTCTTTAAACGGAAGAGAATGAACGAACAGCTCAAAAAAAGGAGCTCCAACAGGAAGTCTGGTTACAAATAATGAGTCTGGATGATGGACCGGGACATGTTTTTGGTTTGGCTCAGGCATTTTGCTGCAGCTGTGAAGCCATCACGAGAGAACAAAATACTCCTTGTTCTTGATGGCGCCGTTTCCCACACAAGATCACTCGCTGCAATTGAGTTTGCACGCGAAAATGGAATAGTTATTATTTCATTGCCTCCCCATACCACTCACAGACTCCAACCCTTAGACATTGCTTTTTTCAAGCCCCTCCAAACATTGTACGCAAAGGAGCAGGAAATGTGGCTCAGGGCAAATCCTGGGAGGCAGATCACACCGTTTCAGATCTGTGCCCTTTTCAACTTGGCCTACATGAAGGCAGCTTCCACAGCTACAGCTGTCAGTGGATTTGCAAGAGCAGGAATCTGGCCTTGCAACAGAACAGTCTTCAGTGAAGTGGACTTTCTTCCATCTTGTCTGTCTGGAGAGAAGCTTACTTCCATGCCCCAGTCATCTTCAGCATGTAACATTCCCCCTTCTTCCACACCACCCCCTTCCACCTCTGGATGTGACATTCCCCCTTCTTCCACACCACCCCCTTCCACCTCTGGATGTGACATTCCCCCTTCTTCCACACCACCCCCTTCCACCTCTGGATGTGACATTCCCCCTTCTTCCACACCACCCCCTTCCACCTCTGGATGTGACATTCCCCCTTCTTCCACACCACCCCCTTCCACCTCTGGATGTGACATTCCCCCTTCATCCACACCACCTTCTACCTTCTCTGCACATGAAGTTCCTTTGGCTATGCCACATGGCAGTGAGACTCGATCAATGAGATCTTTGTCATCACTTGCGGCGGAGGAAAATGAGCCACTGTTAGCACTTCCAGGCAAAAAGGTCATTCTGACCAATCCAGACGGGCGGTGTTTTTTCCGCAGTGTTGCTGTCAGTAGCAGCTTTGATCTACAAACTGCTGCCAGAGATAACAATGGTTTGATATTAGATCGTATTCTGAAACTACAAGAACAGGTGACAGCTGACACACTTCGAGCCAAAGTGGTGCAACACATGCTTGACAACATACAGGATTACAGACATCTGGAAGCAGCAGTAAACAGTGATATGCCGAGTGGTCTTGGCCACAGATTTTACTGTCTGGAGGACAGAATTGACCATATGTCAGCTTTGACATCAGCTGTAGGAGAAATGGAAATTTGTGCCATGGCTGAAGTGTTAAAGCAACCAATTCATGTGGTCAGTACAACAGATGGTCAAGTTTGAAGTACAAGGACACCAAGTTTCCATATGCTACTCCTGTCATAGTGTTGTACTCATCGTTTGGTGACAACGCAGGGCACTATGATTGTCTTGTGCCATCACATATATCTGTCTCTCTCATCTCACCCTTGCGTATCCCACAGTCACATGGGAAGAGAAAGCGAGGAAAGAAAACTCAAGCAGAAGTTCTGACAGCAAGCCCATACAAACAGCAGCTCCTCTCCTTTCAGAATAGAAAATCTTCAGAAGGATCATCTCAGCCACACAGCACGTTACGGGAGAAGAAGACCAAGAAATGTAAAAAGACAATTGGAACGCCAACGTCTAATCGTCCTGAACAGTGGTTTTGTTTCCTGTGTGGAGAAAATGTTCAGGAGGACATGATTCAGTGCGCAGTTTGCTTCCAATGGGTCCATGAAGCATGTGCTGGAACAGATGGTGCCAGTCCAGCTGAATATCTATGTGACATTTGCAGGAAAAACTGAGCAAAAGACTATAAGATTACCTTTACTTAATTGTTTTAATTTCCTTCGTTTGAATTGCATTGGTTTTTTTTTCTGTTAGGGTTGAAACAAGCATGCTGTGGACAATGTGACATTTGTATATTGACAATTCGACTATTGAAACACTGAAAAACTGCTGTAAAATTCTTATTTGGGAAAATTTTGAGAAACTCATTTCAGATAAAGCTCGACTGTTATAGGGAATTGGATCTTGTTTAAAAGTTTTCATGCTATGTTTTTCTTCTTTTTTTTTCAAATTTTGCTGAGAAAAAGCTCTTCACTTTATTTTGAATGTTGGTTATGTTAGAACACTAGAGCGTAAATGATGATCAGCTATGTTTCTTTACTTTGTTTAAAGGATAATAAATCAGAATATTTTCTGTTTGGAATTACGATCTCACTGTTCGCAATTTAGAACCCTTGTTTGGAATTTGGATTTCACTGTTCGGTATTATGAGCGGAAGGTTCTAATTCCGTGCATTGACCTCACTTTAAAAGTGTGAATATCTCCAAAACAAAGTGATGTTTGCTATTTGGTTACAGCAAAATGCAGCTGATGTTGTGTCTGATTAAAGAGTCATTTTTGTTTCTTTCTATGAGTGTACGTGGACTGTTGCTGAGATGAAATCCTTAAGTGTTCGGATTTTAGAGCCTTTCCCTATATATATGTGTGTGTGTGTGTGTGTGTGTGTGTGTGTGTGTGTGTGTGTGTGTGTGTGTGTGTGTGTGTGTGCTTGGCGAAATTTGGTTGGGAATACAGATTGTTGACAACTGTAGAAAATGTCGAATGCAGCCAGGCGTGTGAACGTTTTGACATTGGGAATATTGTGTCCTCACATTGGAGACCCTTTGAGCGCATTATGTGATGTAACATATCAGTCCCAAAAAGTGTGCCTGGGCATATTAGGTAAGGCTAGAGAAGAGCGCATATTGCACAGCTATACCAATACACGTTGGTTCGATCAAGCGGCAAGCGGCAAGAAGTGTCAAACTGTCTTCTATACATAATGACTTGCTTCCTCAGCACAGTGGCTCAAACAAATCGTTACAACTAGAAGAGCATAGGTGACAGCGCTAACTTCTGCCAGGATCGAACGGATCCTGGATCTGCTCTCTGATCCGGACTCGCACCCTGCATTTGCACCAAAATTCAATGGCTTTGTCCTTTGGCTGCATGACATCTTTACACCTAGATCCGTCAAAATCATGTGTATTTGTTCGTTTGTTTGTTTGTTTGTTTGTTTGTTTGTTTGTTTGTTTTGTTTGTTTGTTTGTTTGTTTGTTTGTTGCAGACACATAGACAGAGTCGGATGAAAACTATCACTTAGGTAGGGATAGCAAGTTAAAACAAAATAATGAAAAAGAAAAGGAATAGGCTGCATTGTTGAATGCTCTCTCTCTCTCTCTCCTCTCTCTCTCTCTCTCTCTCTCTCTCTCTCTTCTCTGGGATATAAACAGAAGGATCAAGTCAATTCTTTAGTGGATAAATTACTGCGGACAATTACCACTACCTTGGTTTTCCTTGAAATGACCGACTTCATTTGTATTGTAATTTCGTGTACTCTAAACGTATCTGAATGATATATCATCTTTTACACGTAGTTTTGGGGAATTATTATTGCAATGCTTTTTGTTCTGTTTACAACACATAATGCTAACTCCTCCCCGTTCCTACCCACTCCCCCTTCCCTTTGTACCTTGTATTGTGGCCCAAGGCCGATGTACATTAAAGCGTTCTGAGTTCTGAGTTCTCTCTCTGGGATTTCAGGATAATACATTATAAGAGATATATGAATGAATAACACCATTCATCGCATGTGGAGGGGATCAATAAGATGCAACATCATCATTTGACTGAGTGGATGGTCGAGTCCGTCCTACAATTTCTGTTTGTTTGCTTTTACTTTCAAACGTGACTGTATTACTCCTGTGTGCGGGGACACACGGAAACCAGGCTGATACTCCTGCTGACATTCCCTGTATAGACAGGCAAGGATTAATCCCACCTACCCAACAAAGGGAGTGGAGTTTTGTGTGTATGACCGTTTTTTATCCCGCCATTAAGGCAGCCATATTCCAACTTCGGGAAAGGTGCATACTATGTGTAACGTGTCATCCATACCAACGGCCAAACTGGTCTTCTCTTCCGAAAGTTGATGATGGGATTTTACGTGTGTGCAAGATGTTATGCGTGCGTTCACACATGGAACCTCGGTTTATAGTCTCATTCGAAGGACTGTATGGGAAATGGAGTCAGAACCAATGTTACCTCCGAGGGAAAAATCCCCCTGTACCGAAACGGCCCGGCGGAGAATCGAACCCGCAACCCCAGGATCACCAAGATTACGAGTCCGGCGCTCTACCACTGAGCTATTCCGGCCCCCACGGAAACTACGATTTGATGCGTTTTTGTCGACCTTTTGATCTGTAACACACTGGGAACGAATGTGTACTATTTGTTTGCCAAGCAAAGGAAGATGTCAGTGTTATTGTTCTGATACCCCCCCCCCCCCCCCCCCCCCCCCCCCCCCCGTCAAAAGACCTCTTTGGTAATGACAATGAAATCAAACTATCAAGTGTAAAATCTCTCTCTCTCTCTCTCTCTCCTCTCTCTCTGTTGCTACAAAACATGTAGCAAAAGCACCTATTGCCCGGGGCATTAAATCACGCCAGTTCCGGTGAAAACATCCGGTGAACATGCACCCAACTCTGCAGGCACGCCGGCAGAACGGAATCGCTTGGAAAATTTTACGTCTTTTATCCCTTGAGAGAGAGAGAGAGAGAGAGAGAGAGAGAGAGTGTGTGTGTGTGTGTGTGTGTGTGTGTGTGTGAGAGAGAGAGAGAGAGAGAGAGAGAGAGAGAGAGGGAGAGACAGACAGACAGACAGACGGACAGACAGACAGACAGAAACAAAGATAGAAGGAGAGACACAGACAGACAGACTGAGAAAGACACAGAAGCGATCTCCATGATGCATTCCGGGACTATGTTGTAAAGTAGTGGAGAGTAAAGGGACCCTGACAGATCCTAACTGATATGTCGCGCCCTTTGTGAGTACTGCACAGGCCACTATGGTGTGCTAATCACAGTATTACCGATGAAAAGTTTTAGGTTTTCTGGTTTCTGTTTTGTTTTTTTTACAGCCACAGTTTAAATGTTTTACATCAAAATTAATGGCATATTCAGTTACAAATGTTGGTTTGTTTTTCTGTTCTCTCCATCCATTTCTCTGCTTATCCCCCTTATATCATTTCTAGACGAGTTTGTTTTACAATCGTTTGTTCTTTTCATTCTTTAGTACACTGTTTGTGACTTTTTTTCCGTTTTTTTTTTTTCATTCCTTCCATTCTTTCGTACATTCGTTGGTTTGTTCTTTCGTTATTTTTTCCCTGCGTTTGTTTTTGTCGGTCAATCGGTCGTTCAGTCGGTCAGTCATCCCATTCGAACAGGTGGTCAGTCGGTCGTCCAGTCATTCATTCGTTCAGTCGCTCGTTCGGTCATTCGTTCGTTCAGTCGGTCAGTCGGTTCTGTCATTCATTCATTCATTCGGTCGGTCGGCGGGCGTACGGTGAGGCACTGATGCAAGGCGTGACACGGGTGGGGGTATACACGGGACACGGATACTGGTCGTGACAAGGTTGGGCGTTCGGCGAAAGGGGGTGGGGAGGGGAGAAGAAAGTACACGGTATGACCAGTGGGGATACGTGGGACGCAGATGGAGGCTTTTCCATGAGAACGGGGATGCGGATGCAGAGTACAGCATGGTAGCGGGTATGAAGGACGGGAATACAGCGTTTGACATGAGTGGGGGGTATGGCGGTTGCTGTTGCTGGGCGAGCAATGGTTGGGTGTCTGTGCAACCCTCGATCACACGCACGGCATGTTTACTCCATACGCGCGCATCTACTCCATTCATCCAAAGGAGAGACTGGGGACACAAGAATTCATTTCTTCAACCCCCTTTACCAAATCTGTTAACACAATAAAAAAAAAAAAAGTTTCACAAAACATACTCAACTTAGTTTTTTTTGTTGTAAATGTTATCCTTCCATTAGGGATTCACATAACATCGGCTTCCAATTGTATGCAACAGAACTGTTTCAGCGTTGTGGCTAGGTTGGTCCATGAACCTACGCACTGTATAAAACGAAACTGTTTCAGTGTTGCCGCTCACTTTGTCCATGAAGCGATGGACTGTGTAGAACAAAACGTTTTCAACGAGTGGCTCTGTTGGCCCATGAACCCATGGCCCAGTCTTGTCTAGGCTTCTGTGGACGCCTGGGCTGCATTCAGCGGAAATATCCACGTCCCTCCTCTCCCCTCCCCTACTCACGCACCCCTCCCCTTCATCCACGTTTCGTTCCCTCCATCAAAACAAATTAGCAGCACTGTTAGTAAGCTTGTCACTTCATTACCTGATTTCATGCCCTGAAGAGTATTGGCATTATTACACAAAGAAAACAAAAAGACAAACACAAATCCTTATTGCATAAAAGACAAACACAAATCCTCATTACAAAAAAAAAAAAGCAAACACAAATCCTCATTATAAATCATGTAAATTTCTCAGCACCATTCGATGCTTGGTGCGAATTGAAAAACGCTTGAATGACAGCTCATTTAGTTCCTGTTCCACGTGGTCCAATCTCGTTGTTTGATGCATGTCCTTGGGGGATGCTGCGGATTGACGTTTTGCACGGGTTTCAGTTTCAGTCACGTCTGAGCAATTGCTGCGAGTTTTCGCTGTTGGCCTTGGTAATTCGCTGGACAGTGTTTCTTTGATTGAATTTTTTTGTTTTGTTTTCGTTTGGTTTTGTTTCCAGTGTGTGTGTGTGTGTGTGTGTGTGTGTGTGTGTGTGTGTGTGTGTGTGTGTGTGTGTGGTGCTCAGTAGTTTATTTACATTCACAAGAAGGAACAGACAAATAGACACAAGTACAAACGACAGAGACACAGGAAAAAAGATGAGGATAATGCCAGAGTTGGTGCATGGAAAAGCAGTTGCGTGTACCATTCTAATATGCTGTTTTTGTCGTTGTTGTTTGTTTATATGTTTTTCAGTTTATGAACACTTGTATTTAAAGATCAGGTGTCCTTTTCTCAGCAACCAATCACAATATAATTTTGCCATGCCAGAAAACAATATATACATATAGGTCACTTACAATAGCCAGTCTGCAGGCATATGAAATAACTGCTGAAAAATAAGAAAATAGAAAATAATTAATAATAATAAAAATAAGTAATTTAATTCATTTCAGAAAAGTGACGCCTGTCCCTCGTGAGGTTTCAGGCGCCATTACAATATAAAAACCGAACGTTTAGGAATGAAGAGAAGAAAGGAAACCCATAAGATAAAGGCATATAAACTATAACATCATAAGACCAACATACATTTAAAAACAGAATTATACATGCAGATAAACATGAACCTCTCCTACACCCGTTCCCTACGTTCTCTCCCCGCTCACCCTCCCCCCTCTCCAGCACACACAAACATCCAAGACACGCTAACACATGCACACACTCACACACTCACACACACAAACACACATACATACACACGCACACACATACATACACACGCACACACACTATTCAGGATAAGACATAACCGCAGGTTAACAGTGCTGTGCATTAAA
>CM031599.1:71954276-71961776 GCA_018398815.1 Conus ventricosus | reverse complement strand
CCCTCCCCCCCCCCCCCCTCCCCCTCTCCACAACTGCCCATCCCCCATGGTTCCCATGATTTCTCTCACTTCAAAAAGTTTTCTCCATTCCTCGAACTTGCTTTATTTTTCAAGTCTTTGATCTTTCCCTTTTTTAATGTTTCTTTTTCCCTTGGACCCACGGATAAAAGCCCTCTGAAAGGATATATCTAAACAAAGTAGCAAATTGATTAGTTGCCCCAGATGTCATGTCATGAAGCTCGTGAACCTTAACACGTAAAAAAAAAAAAGAATAAATGGAAGAACAAAAAAACCTAAGAAGCCATCAAGGTATAACATCTCCGAGTCAGCATAAAACGCCGCTGACTGACAGCTCGTTTATTTCCTGTTCACCCCAGTCCACTTTCGTGTCTTGATGTATGTCCTGGGAGACTGCTACAGAGTTTGAGATGGCGCGATGTTCGCGGTGATTTATGTTCGAACAATTGCCACGAGCTTTTGACCATCCACAAACTGGCTTCACCGAATACATGCAGGATGTCTTCATCGATTGAAGTGTCTGTTCAGAAATGATTGATTGCCGTTAACGAGGGAGAAGAACACACACACACGTACGCACGCACACACACACACACACACACACACACACACACACACACACACACACACACACACACACACACACACACACACACACACACGTACGCACGTGCGCGCGCGGAAGCACACTTGCACGTGTGCATGCGCACAGAGAGAGAGAGAGAGAGAGAGAGAGAGAGAGAGAGAGAGAGAGAGAGGGACAGAGAGAGACAGAGATAGAGACAGAGAGACAGAGACAGAGAGACAGAGACAGAGAGAGTTGGTTTCAGTATCAGTATCATCAAGGAGGTGTCACTGCGTGAGGACTAGCCTATATAAGCAACACCACGTCCGCTAAGTTTTCAGACCACTCTGCGCATGGTTCAAAGCTGATGGACCACGGAATTAATGATTAGGATGAGAGAATTGAAGAAGACGGTCTTAGCAGATGTCTGACCAACGCATTAGCCCGACGCGATGGTCAGGCTTTTGTACCTACCTAACATTGCCTGCGCCATTACACTCATTGCATGTGTGTAGTGAGTATAAGGGAAGTATAAAGTGTGTGTGTGTGTGGGGGGGGGGGGGCATGAGCGTGTGGGCATGAACCATGTGTTTGTGCCAACGTATCGTCACGCATGTGCACGTGTGTGTGTGTGTGTGTGTGTGTGTGTGTGTGTGTGTGTGTGTGTGTGTGTGTGTGTCTACGTGTGCCTTTGATTATTCGTGGGAAACGAACGTTTAAGAACAATCACAAGGGGGGGGGGGGAGGGTAGAAGGGGTGGGGGGTAGGAATAAGCATACGGTATCCTTGGTATGTTCGCATAAGAAGAGGCATCACTAAACACCACATGAATGACTCAGCAGCTGTGTGACTTTTGTTTTCGGTTTGGTTCATGACGACCTGCCACGGACTGCATCCTGGGAACTGCAGATAACACAGGCTGCCACAGCACGGACCCAAGTCTTGCTGCATATGGGGAAGCCAGGTTGAGTGGCGTGGATACAAATCCTGAGGGGACGCAGAAGATGAGCCAGAAAAGAGCAGCACTATGATTTATGTCAGAAACTCTGCCTAAGTTCACAGTCGTTTGATGGGTGTTTATTTGTGAAAAGGGTATGTCGATGAAGAACATAGATCGCTTATGCAAGCTTTGAAAAAAAGGGGGGATTTTTTTCCAGTCTTGTCTGCCATCTGGTGCGTTGGTCCTTTTATCACAGAAACAGTGCACCTTTCTTGATTTGAAACATGTGGACAAACGAGACAAGGTGACCAGCTGGTTTATCACCTGTGGGAAAGTTAATTGTCTCGGAGGACAGACTGTTCGAAGGTGTCGTGCGTGGAAGCGTTGGCGAGGGTGCATGCCTCTTAGGGTGTGGTTGTTGTGGTGGTGGTTGTTGTTGTTGTTGGTGGTGGTGGTGGTGGTGGTGTCGTTGTTGTCGTTGTTGTTGTTATTGTTTAATGATGCGTGAGGTGACACCTACAAATGTAAAGTAAAGGCCAGGACTGGCCTATGATGATAAGATGTGATAAAAGGAAAAGACAAGAGAAAGACAAAAATCAACGTTTGAAAAAAAAAGACATTTTCTAAACTGATTCTAAATTACAGATTAAATTGTTTGCTTTTCAAGAATATTCCCCTTAGATAGACTAGGGACACATACTTGACTTTCCTTTTTGAATTGAGAGGGATATACGTATAATATTCTGTAAGTCGACGGGAGGTCGCGGAGATTGCGAATGTTTTGTGGATTGTGAGCCCAACCCCAGAACAGAAAGTAGTTTGATAGGTGTGTGAGGACCAGGGACTTTGGTTTGCTAAAAGAGATTTTTTTGTGGGTGGCACTGAGGTCAACTGTTCAACGAAAAGCACCCGTAAATCTATTGGGATTTGTTTAATGTTTTGACTTGAAACGTGTATGTAGTTATGTGAAACTGTAGTGGAAATTATGTTATGCAAATAATGTTAATTTGTAGCTATTGACTTTAAGAAAGAAATCTATTCTGTTTGTCGAACTGCTTGTGTGTTCTCGTTGCACGAGTGAGAGTCGGACAGTAACTATATCTATCTACCCCTTAATTTCACAGCCTAAACTTGAGTCGCTACACAAAGAAAGACTTCTGAGACAGAATTCGTATAGAGCATTTGACTGACACCTCATCTATTCCCTGTTCAACTTTGTCCACTTTTTAATGCCCTGGGAGACTGCTACGGATTTTAGCATGGCATGGGTTTTGGTGTGATTTATGTTGGAACAAGTGCCCCTCGTTTCCAAACAGCACCTGCCACGATGTAAAATCGTTGGGGGTGTTTTTGTCGATGGAATTGATTCCTTTGAAAGTATTATGCTTCTTTCAAGGAGACACAGAGAGAGAGAGAGAGAGAGAGAGAGAGAGAGAGAGAGAGAAAAGAGGAGAGAGAGAGAGAGAGAGAGAGAGAGGACGTCTCCCTTAGAGTTTTAAGATTAAGACTCTGAGGCACATCTCGTTCTCTCTCGTTCACTTCACTGAGATGTCCAGTCCAGCATTGCTGATAATGTCTGCTGCTCCATGTAGTTCCCATGAAATGCCACAGAACCTGGTCCTCGGTGATATCATGGTGAGTTATACAACATACGGTTTAGACAGCAATATATGCTAGACACCTGTGGAGGATACGATCTTCTAAAGTAGCTCTTATTTTCTCTTCTTTGATATCTACTATAAATTCGTTTTCACTTGCTATTTTGTCTCTGTAATTCACGTCTCTTCCTCAGAAAGACTCCCAACAATAAACACAAAAGGACTGCTTTGTTATGCCTCTATGCCTGAATGGCAACACCCATGACAACAACATCCCCCAGATTACAACAGAGAAAACAACGGCTTATTTCATCATCATCATTATCATTGTTGTTAATGACAACATAAGTTTTACTATCTTTTGATATACAAAATTGCTGCTTCTTGAAAATAAAGCAAAGTAAATGATACTACTCAAGCTTGACAAGCCCCTGATTCCAATCCACACACACACACACACACACACACACACACACACACACACACACACACACACACACACACGCGCGCGCGCACGCGCGCGCGCGCGCTCGCACACGCATGCATGCACGCACGCACGCACGTACGCACGTGTGCTCGGACGAGAGAGAGAGAGAGAGAGAGAGAGAGAGAGAGAGAGAGAGAGAGAGAGACAGACAGACAGACAGACAGACAGACAGACAGACAGACAGACAGAGCACACGCATGTGTGCACACATGTATGCACACAAGCACAGAATCGTATACACGCAAACACACACACACAGGAGCAACAACTTCACTTACGTAGCAACATGATTAATGTAATTTTGGATTTGTCAGACTTTGCTTTCAAGCTGTGATGTTGCTATTTGATAGATAAGTAAACTTGTTGTGCACCCCTATATATCGTATTAAAGAGGATGGGCGTAAACACGTGAAGTAAATAAGAAACCGGCAACCTTTCTCAGAGCCATTGGACATGTATGTCAGAATAAAGAGCATTTAACTGACACCTCATTTATTCCCAGTTCATCTGTGTGCACTGTGATTGTTTGATATACATCTTTGGCGGTAAGGTTTGATTGGGGATCAGTGTGATTCATGTTTGAACAATTTCCACGAATCTTGGAGAATGCGCTGGCTAGCTTTGACAAATCGCTGGGTGGTGTTTTCATCGACGGAACGCTTCTTCAGAAATGATTTACATCCTTCCACCAACAAGAAGGAGTTGTATAGATATGCATTCATACGTAGGCACAGACATACAGGCAGACAGAGGGGCAGACAGATACATGGTTCACACAAACATTAGCCAATTGTCTTCCTGAGGGAAAAAAAGCATAGTATCCTTCTTTGTTCACTTCACATTTACACAGAGAGAGGGGGGTCGCATTCTAGCGCTTAAAAGGGCATTTTTTGTCTTTTTTAAAGAAATCAGAGCTTTGAGCTGTTACGTTCATGGCTCCATAAATTCAGACCATCTTTAAATTCACCAACCATTGAATCAGCAAACGTTTAAATCTATCAGCTTTGGAATCGTTTAACATCTGAATCCATCTTTAGAGTCAGTTAACATTTAGACCCATAAACCATGGAATCTGGCCAACATTTGGATCCACAAAAGATTGTTAGGTAGGTACTACAGAAAGTTCAAACAGTCGATTACCCATAGAATCAACCAATATTTGCATCATCAAGCAGGGAATCGGCAATGTTTTGATCTATGATCAGCAAAGTCAGACAAGATTTGTATCCATTTACCACTTCATCATCCAATGTTTTGATCCACCAACCATCCAGTCAGCCATTGGACCTTACAGCCATGGAATCAATCAGTGTTTAAATCCATGAAACATTGAATCAGTTAACTCAGCCTGCGTTTAAATCCCTTAAACAATGGATCAGTTAACAAATGAATATAGCAAGCTTTGGTTCAGCTAACTCTTTAATTTTTCAGATGTGGATCGGTGGACCCTCACATTTCTTTGCTTTAGAGGATCCACTAAACTTTGGCTCCCTAAAGAATAGAAGGAAACAGGTTTCAGTGTCATGGCGCTTTAAGTCCCATCGATGATATGTTGAAGTCCCATCGCTGACATGTTGTTGTTGTTTTGTTTTGTTGTTGCTGCTTTTTTGGTGGGGGTGGGGGTGTCTGGGTCATGATCAGTTTGAATACCTTCTTTTCTCATATCCATTCGACCTTCCTACCTTCTCATCTTGCTCCACATCTCCTCCTAACTCTTTCACACACCCTCGTGTCCCCTCTCTTCAAACAAAATAGCAACATGATTAATAAGCTTGTCAGTTCACGTGAGTGTTGGCACTGGCACGCAAGGAACGGACAACCAAATGAATCATATCAAATTCTCTATTTTTTTCTCAGTGCCCTTCGATGTTTCTGCAAGAATGAAGAGCACTTGAACGACAGCTCATTTGGTTCGTGTTCCACGTGGTCTACTCTGGTTGTTTGATGCACGTCCTTGGAGAGTGCTGTGGACTGACGTTTGCGCGGGTTTCAGTTTCAATTGCGTTTGAAGCAATCGCCACGAGTTTCCACTGTTTGCCTTAGTAACTCTCTAAACAGTGTTTCATTAATGGAACTGGTTTTGTTGTCATTTTTTTCCTTGTGGTTTATCTACATTTTTGAGAAGGAGAAAAAAAAAGATATACGGAGAGACAGACAAGAGGCAGCAAATATATAAAGAGACAGAGTTTGGTGCGTAGTAAAGAAAATGTGTGTGCCAGTCCAGTTCCCTGTCTCCTGGCTTGTGATCGTCTGTTATTCAAGATTTGGAGTCTGTTTCCCAGCAAATAAGTACAATATGCTGCCCCATGATCCTGCCCTTGGTGTGGTGCCACAATGTGTTGTCTGCAGTGTTGTTTGTGTCACCTACATTTTAATTCAAATACAGGAGCTCAGGAAGACCGTCTTCTTTTTAAAACATTGAAATGAAGGGAATTATGTTTGATGTACTTTGACATAGTTTGTAGGAGGAACAAAGATGGAGCGTGTGATTAAAGCTAAACATTTGAAATGATACGATGTACAACCAAAGAATACTGCTTGATGAACTTTGCGAAAGATTTGTCATTAATTTAACAACACAGACAGCTGATAATGAATCCGAAATATCAAAAACACCAGCATTCCTAGTTTCTGAATATAATAATAGCACTTCCATGTATGGAAGCTGCACACTCAAACATTTTATGCTGAACTGAAGCAGTGCTAAGCCAGTTACACACAGTATAAGAAAATATCAAATCCGTTACAAATTCCATAACAGTCTGACAACTAAACTTTCAGACAGGTCTGCAGATCAGGACAAAGTCCCACAGTCCTTTTACGATCTTTTTTGAAGATGACGGAAGCACCTAAATAGTCTATTTCATGTAGGTTATTCATTTCTGTGTATCACAGTGGATAAATGAATCGTATTCTAACTAAATGTTTTGCTCACCTGTTTACTACCCTGTTTGCTTTATGATTAAAAGAAACCAATGGTGGAGTGGTATTTACAACAAACATAGAAAGTGTATAAATGCTTAATTTGTTTCAAGTGTCTATCTGATCATTCCCCAAAAGAAACAAACTTTCTAAAACTGACCGAGAGTCCACACAGAAAAGATAATAAAATGCTCACAACACATAAACTGTTGCCAAATCACACTTCTTAGCCTCCTCCCTCCCCCTTCTCCCTCTCCACATCTGCCCATCCTCCATCGCTCCCATGATTCATTTCACTTTAAACTGTTTTCTCTATTCCTTAAGCTTGCTTTGTTTTTCACGTCTTTGATCTTTGATGCTGTGAATATCTATCTACCCTTAGAGTGTGAATAATTAGCACTTGCAATTCATGTCCTGAATAGTGTGAGCATGAACACATTTAAAAGAGAAGTGAAAGACAAGAAACCAGGAAGCACCAACCTGTAGCATGTCTGAGTCAGAACAAAACGCAATCGACTGACAGCTCATTGATTCCCTGTTCACGCCAGTCCACTTTCGTTGCTTGATGCCTGTCCTAGGAGTGGAAGATGGCGCAATGTTTTGTGTGAGTTATCTTTCAGCAATTGCCGAGAGCTTTCGCACATCCCTGACTGGCCTAGACGAATCTAGGCAGGATGTTTTTATCAATTGAGGTGTCTGTTCAAAATTTTTTTATTGTAGTTAACAAGGGAGATTACGTGTGTGTGTGTGTGTGCGCGCACACACACACACACACACACACACACACACACACACACACACACACACACACATCATGCATGCATGTGCGCATACGCACTCACACACACACACACACACACACACACACACACACACACACACACACACACACACACACACACACACACACACACACACACACACACACACAGAGAGAGAGAGAGAGAGAGAGAGAGAGATAGATAGATAG
>CM031599.1:71946776-71949276 GCA_018398815.1 Conus ventricosus | reverse complement strand
AATAAATTTCCTGAGGTGGTCTAATATGATGCATCAATCACCCATCTCATCGTTCTGATCTTCAGCCCTTTAATCAATCTGGCGTGAAGTTGTCGTGCCATGTACATGTATACTATGTGGCTGAAAGCAGATGATATTTCTATGTTGGACTGCAAGCCCCATTGTGGCCTCAGTACCGGACAGGGGTTAAGAGAAGAATGGGATGGGGATGGGGCTCAGAATATGACCGAAAAAAATGTATTTACATTGTCATGGCATGCCTTGATATCATCCAGTTTGACAAATCAGACGATTTCTCTCTCTCTCTCTCTCTCTCTCTCTCTCTCTCTCTCTCTCTCTCTCTCTCTCTCTCTCTCTCTCTCTCTCTCTCTCTCTCTCTCTCTCTCTCTCTTTCTCTCTCTCTCTCTCTCTCGTTGTGCATGTCGCTCCACCCGCACTACCCCACCCCCCACCCCTGTTTAATTCTGCCTCTCAGTACATTGCCACGCCCAGGTGTCTCCCATCATGGTCCCAGGAAAAGCTGTCCACAGGAAGCCGTCAATGTCAAGGCCTCGTAGGGCAACCCGCAAAAAGAGACACTGCACTAATGCCGGGTCTCTTGACAGTTCATCTGGGTCTGTTCTGATCTACTTGCTCTCCCGCCGCTCTCCCCACTGACGACAGTCATAGCCTAGACCCAATGCCAGGCTAAGGGACTATTCCCCTTCCAAAAGACATTATAACGTCCAACCGAGGACACTACCCACCGATGATTTTAAAACAGATTTCGACGAACATGGACGAAGGAAGACATCGAAACTGGGATCACCATCAAGTCTGGCTATTAAACGCTACAGAAAGTCAGACTGTTCCAGCAATGATCTATGAGTATAATGAATACAATGCTGACTGTTCCAGCAATGATCTTTGAGTATAATGAATACAATGCTGACTGTTTCAGCAATGATCTATGAGTATAATGAATACAATGCTGACTGTTCCAGCAATGATCTATGAGTATAATGAATACAATGCTAACTGTTTCAGCAATGATCTATGAGTATAATGAATACAATGCTGACTGTTTCAGCAGTGATCTATGAGTATAATGAATACAATGCTGACTGTTCCAGCAATGATCTATGAGTATAATGAAAACAATGCTGACTGTTCCAGCAATGATCTATGAGTATAATGAATACAATGCTGACTGTTTCAGCAGTGATCTATGAGTATAATGAATACAATGCTGACTGTTCCAGCAATGATCTATGAGTATAATGAATACAATGCTGACTGTTCCAGCAATGATCAATGAGTATAATGAATACAATGCTGACTGTTCCAGCAATGATCTATGAGTATAATGAATACAATGCTGACTGTTCCAGCAATGATCTATGAGTATAATGAATACAATGCTGACTGTTCCAGCAATGATCTATGAGTATAATGAATACAATGCTGACTGTTCCAGCAATGATCTATGAGTATAATGAATACAATGCTGACTGTTTCAGCAATGATCTATGAGTATAATGAATACAATGCTGACTGTTTCAGCAATGATCTATGAGTATAATGAATACAATGCTGACTGTTTCAGCAATGATCTATGAGTATAATGAATACAATGCTGACTGTTTCAGCAATGATCTATGAGTATAATGAATACAATGCTGACTGTTTCAGCAATGATCTATGAGTATAATGAATACAATGCTCTGGACGTCCTTGCTGGTCCGCGTCTACGTGACATGGATGTAATCCATGTTTCCTTGCTAATAGATCCTGCGTCAGTCAGGCCGAATAGCATACAGACGCTTGCATTATAGACTCAGACGTTTGAGCAGTACACCTAGAGTCGCAGCCCTTATGTGGCTGAGGCTCGACTGTGTGGCTCCGGTCTTCCCCGCTGGGCCCACAGCACACGAAGCTCTGGGTAGGAGCCGACCAGTCCAACCACCCCCTCCCCCTCTCCTCCCAAAACAAAAACTTTCGAATTATCTCCCATTGCTACTTCTCAGACAGCTGAAAGTGGTGTTTACAATTTTGGATTGTCCGTGGTTCTGTTCAACACCCAAACATTACACCAAGAGATTGCTTAAGGGAAGTTATGGCGAGGACTAATCCTACCAGACACCATCAGGCTGACTTCTTGACCTCATTGTCCGACATTGTTATTGATGTTTCCTGTGGACACGAGGAAGAAAGAATATGAAGGAAGACGCAGAGATGGACTTACACGCAGACAAACACACTGCACAGTATCCAAACGTCTTCGTGTGAGAGCCGATTCAGGTTTACAATCCTAGTGCAGATCTTGCCTTGTTCACGTCACGCACAATCTCAAGTCCCGTATGTTTAATGATGGCTGCTGTCCACGCTGTTCCTTCCTGGTGTAGTGCCACAGCGTTAGGCCAACTGTGTATTTGGTGAGATCGGAATTTTGTTCCAGACAGCAGGTCTATAAGACAGATCATTCTAGTCAGGATAAGGAAATGAAGGAATCTTGTTAAAC
>CM031599.1:71931776-71934276 GCA_018398815.1 Conus ventricosus | reverse complement strand
GTCTCAGTTGAATGCGGAGATTGATATCCAACTCGCCTTGCTGCATTTGGAAAATGGTGAGATTAATGTCTCATAAACCTCGTCGTATCAGGCAAAATGAAATGAGTAACATCACATAAACCTCTTTGTATCAGATAAGTGGTGAAATTAATACAACACGTTCGTCGTAAAAGATAACTGGTAAGATTAATTCCCTATTAACCTCGTTGTGTGAGGTTAATGGTCAGATAACATCCCACTACTCTCGTTGTATTAGATAGATGATGAGATTAACGTACTATTGATTTGGCTTTATTGGGTTGACGGTCAGAAAAGTGGCCCGTTAACATCGTTATATGAGGTAAGCAGTGAAATTAATGCCCCACAAACCTAGCTGTTTTAGGTGAATTTTTAAAAGAGTGTTCCGTTAAGATCATTGAATAAGGCGAAAGGTTATTTGGGTGTCCTTTAAATCTTCTTACATAAAGTGAAAAATCAGATTAACGTTCCATTAATCTCGTTATATAAACAAAATGTGGGATTAATGCCCCTTTCATCCGCATGTATGATGTGAATGGTTAGATTAGTGTCCGTTTAATCTTAAGAACATGTTGTCTGAGACCGAAATGTTGGTACTTGACCCGTCGCTCGGATTCACTTGTTTCTTGAAGGCAGTATAGGCTCGGGAAATGGATGGCGTCTGTCACTGCGATCTTCAGTTCATGTCTGTGAGAAATGGACATACGGGGGGGGGGGGGGGGGGGGGGGAGGTGGAGGTGGGTGGGAGGGGAAGGGGGGGATAGGTAAGAAATAATGGGGGTGGGGTGGGTGAGGGGGGACAGCGAGGAATGACCGCATTATGTTGACAGGACTGATCGGCAGCTCAGACTCCCTCAGATGAAGATTAACTTCAGGAAGGAAAGGAGCGTTGGGGAGGAGGAGCAACAGGAGGTTGTGGAGGAGCACGAAACAAAGAAGATGGGCGAGCAATGACGATAAAGGTTTGCGGGGGGGGGGGGCGGGGGAGGAGAAAGGGAAATGACTGAAAAGTGGATCGTTGGATAGGTAACGTAAGAAAGGACAAAAAAGTGAAAGAAAATTTAGAAACGTGTTTACCTTCTTCGTGGAATTTAAAAAAAATAGGACAGAGGGAAGAAAGCAGCTGACATAAAATAAAAGGACTGAAGAAGGAGAGAAAGATCTTTACAGAAAAAGGAAAAAAACAAAGAAAGCCAACAAAACAGGGTACACAGAAAGAAGGAAAGAAAGAACAAAAGGAAGGAAGGAATGACGGAAGGAAGGAAGGAAGGAAGAGGACACAAATAAAAGCAGGAAATAAAGGAAAGGGAACGTACAACGGTAGACCAGACTGATTAAAGATGACAGAGTCCTAGCTATGTACCAATGTATAATCGCTTGATTTATTTGTATAAGCACAATGAAAATGCCTCCCTTCGTTCCGTTTCCGTGGGGGTCGGGCGGTGGGGGAAAGGGGGGGTGACGAGTAAAGTGGCAAGGGCGAGGTGGTCAGCTGGTAGGTTGGTATGGTCACAGAGAAGCGCGTTCGTTGAGCTGGTTGAACAGCATATGTATCTGCAATCCTATGCGCATAAGGGGATAAAGACGCGATCGGGGGCTGCACCTGTGTTGAGTTGTGAGACCAGAAACATCCCTGACTCCATGCTGTCTTTAGCTCGGGTAAGAGGTCGTTAGGGTCGCAAAGAAATGCGCGCTTTCCCATCTTGGACGGCGTCAGAATCATCTCACCCCAAGAGTTGCCCCGACCTATCTCTTCTGCAGGACCTGAATGGACTGGAAACAGCGAACACGGAGTCCGCAGTCAGATCTTGCCCGACGCACATCATCCAAATCCCTTTTCGCCACCCGCCTTCGTGTGTTGTCAGAAAGCAAAGTGCTAGATATTCCCTCTCCTTTAGTCTATCCCGGGAATGTTCACCCTGCCGTCTGTATCACCTATGATGGGTGTGGACTTTAAAGTGTATGTAACTTTTGCACACAATACTGTGCCCTTCCTATTTTTCATGGCGAGAGCATGGCTGTTTTGATCATAGTTACCCCCAACCTACTGTGTGGTTCTCCTACAACCTACAAAAGGAGACGATGATGATGATGGTGATGGTGGCAGTTGTGATGACGATGATGATGATGACGATAATGGCGACGACAACGATGATGACGATGTTGGAAAACGATGATACACTTATAAGTGATGACTGGAAACAATAATCATTTTGCTGAAGGTAGTTCTGACGACATAATGACGATGATGATGGTGACGACAACGACGACGACGACGACGACGACGACGATGATGATGATGATGAGGGAGGAGGAGGAGGAGGAGGAGAGGAGGAGGAGGAGGAGGAGGAGGAGGAGGAGGAGGATATGATGATGATGATGATGATGAGGAGGAGGAGGAGGAGGAGGAGGAGGAGGAGGAGGAGGAGGAGGAGGAGGAGGAGGAGGAGGAGGAGGATAGATTCGAACAACAGATCATTGG
>CM031599.1:71924276-71926776 GCA_018398815.1 Conus ventricosus | reverse complement strand
TGACACCGGTTACCAAGTGTGTTTCTGTTTCACGAGGGGTCACGCCGAACAATGTTGTCAACTGTGTTGGTGTGCAAGAAACGTGGGATACAAATCCCGTGCCTGATGTCAGTGTAGGCGAGATGTGCACGGATTTTTCCAGCCATCATGATGAATCTGTATATAGTGTTGTTGATGTGCTGTGTGTGAAAGAAGGGAAGTTTGAGATCAGTGATCACTCTGTCAACCAGCCGCATGTTTATGTTCGTCCACCCTGCAGTGATGACGTTGGGGATGAAGCGTGTATGAATGTTGCACGGGAAGAATGTGGGAGAGAATGTAGAGTGGACGGGGTGATGATGAAAGAACCTGGTGGCAGGGGGAAATGTCTGAACGTGTCTGAAATAAACAACGGTGATGATTGTGAGAATGTGAATGTTATAGACATCAATGGCAACTGTAAGATTAAAACTGATTGTTTCACTCATCCTGCATGTAAGAATGTTAGTGACTGTAATAATCACATAAGTAAAAGCAGCAGAGGTGAATGTAGAAATTGTAATAACAAAGATGGTGACGATGTAAATGTGGATAGAAAAGATAAGGACAGCTGTGGAACTGACTCCTTAAAGCCGTTTGGGACGAATGAACAAAAAACCAATTTTGCGAAAGGGTCAGGAGAAGAAAAAGATGATGGTATGGATTTACAACCTGAGAGCGGTTCCTGTTCTGGTCTGAATGTGGCGAGTGTGTACGGTTTTGTAAAAAAAACATATCTTTTCTTCACTGGAATATATGTGGATTGTCTAATAAATTAGAAGATAGATGTTTTATTCAATTTGTTTCCTAGTTTGATGTTGTTTGTTTAGTGGAGACGTTTACAGAAAAATTTGAATCGACTATTTTCATAAATCATAATCTCTACGTAAAGTCAGCGGTTAAGCATACAAGACATGGAAGATGTTCAGGGGGATAATTTGCTTGGTACACAAAAGCTTAGTTCCTTATGTGCGTCTTATTGATTGTGAGAATCCTTCTTTGATTTTATTTTTGCTTGATAAAGAATTTTTTGGTCTTGGAAAAACAACCTTACTGGCTTGTACATACGTTCCACCTGAAAATTCACCTTATTATTCTGTAAATAATTTTGACAATGGCACTGACTTGTTAGAAGACTGTATTGTGAACAAAATGATGTCTTTAGGTGATGTTGATTTATTGCTCTGTGGTGATCTCAATTCGAGGACATCTAACCTGTCCCCGGAAATTATTAGTGAGCGTGATCTACATGTATGTCACAACAATAACAAAAGTCCTGAAATGGTGAGATCTTCCCAAGATAAAGTACTCAACTTGTACGGAAAGAAAATGTTGAACATGTGTTCTGTATTAGGATTATGTATTTTAAACGGTGTCTGTAATGGCGACTCAGAGGGTCGTTTCACATACATTTCTGACACAGGTAACAGTGTAAACGATTATTTCCTAGCATCTGTAGACCTTTTTGAATTATTAAGTAACGAGTTAACTTTGAGAGTACTAGAAAGATTTGAATCTGATCACCTGCCCCTTGTATTGTATGTAAATGTGCGGAGTGAAAAGATGTATTCCAACATGAACATGCGTGTTCAAAATAATGAATTTATTGTCAAATATTGTTGGAACCAAGACTACGCTCGGCAATTTATTTTTTCCATGCGGTCAGAAGATATACAGAACCAGATATTAGTGGCTGAAGATCTGATACATGTGGATGTCAACATGGCAATAGATCAATTCAATAAGATTGTTGAAGATCAAGCTGATTGTATGGTGAAAAGAATACCAGTAAACAAACTATTACTCAAAATAATTGGTATGACCAAGAATGTAAATTATATAAATGTAAAATGCGTAGACTATTCAGAAAATTTTGTAAAACGTTAGATAAAGAAGACGGAATTGAATTTTGTATTCCAAGGCGTGAATATAAGAATTTAAACAAAAGTAAAAAGAAAGAACAAAATGATAGCTTACTAAATGAACTCGTGAATTCCATTCAGTGTCAGAAATCCTTTTGGGAACATGTTCATAAAATTTCTAAAAAGAGATCGCAACCGTCAAATGATATTCCTATGCATGAATGGTACCAACATTTCAAAAGTTTGCTAGAAAAAGACGATGATAAGAGTGTCATTGTGGAGGAAATGTTAACAGATGAGGATAGAGAGGAAGTTTGTCTGCTTGACAGACCCATATCTAAGGAGGAGGTATTACTTGCTGTTCGAAAATTGAAAAATGGTAAATCTGCTGGACCAGATGGTATGATTGGTGAGTTTTCCAAGAATTCTGGAGAATGCAGTCTCAACTTTTTAGTAAAGCTGTTTAATTTTCTGTTTGATTCTGGAATATCCTGATGGCTGGAAAGAATCTACAGTTCTGCCTTTATTTAAAAGGGGAGAAGTCAATGACGTGAACAATTACAGGGGTATCTCCTTGAGTAATATTTGTAGTAAATTGTATAGTTCTGTTATTAATAGTA
>CM031599.1:71914276-71916776 GCA_018398815.1 Conus ventricosus | reverse complement strand
GCTCTAAGGATGGAAGAGGGCAGAAAAGGCCACTTGACTGCTCTAAGGATGGAAGGGGGCAGAAAAGGCCACTTGACTGCTCTAAGGATGGAAGAGGGCAGAAAAGGCCACTTGACTGCTCTAAGGATGGAAGAGGGCAGAAAAGGCCACTTGACTGCTCTAAGGATGGAAGAGGGCAGAAAAGGCCACTTGACTGCTCTAAGGATGGAAGAGGGCAGAAAAGGCCACTTGACTGCTCTAAGGATGGAAGAGTGGAAGGCCACTTGACTGCTCTAAGGATGGAAGAGTGGAAGGCCACTTGACTGCTCTAAGGATGGAAGAGTAGAAGGCCACTTGACTGCTCTAAGGATGGAAGAGTGGAAGCGGGGAGAAATGCAGCCTCCATAGTTAGAATCCATTGGGTCTGATACCAGACAAGCTTCGTTGGTGGCAATGTTCATCTCTCAATGTTCCTTGAGAAACAGTTACATCTATCATCCCTAAAAACTAACAGCTCTCTTGAAAATGTTGACATGCATACTGTGTGAATTATCAGATATTTGTAGGCTAGTTCGTATACTTGAAAAAATGTTAATTACCGTAAAGATATGATGCAAGAGTGCAGCAATTGTAAACATGTATGCACACATCAGTTGTCGGAAGCACACAGAGAGAGAGAGAGAGAGACAGACAGACAGACAGACAGACAGATAGACAGCTGGTTTAACTAGCTCTGCCCTTACAGACAACTAAAAAAAATGTGTGTATCTGTCAGTGCCTTTACACGCCCAGTGGACCTAACAAAACAGTGCGCCTTCGATGGCAGAGAAGGACTGGGCCCTGACCAGCTTTTACTTCCCAATCCATTCTTTCCAGTATTGACAACTGTCTCCCACAGCCGCCACTCTCCAGTTCCACTGAAGAGACGAGGAGAATTCCTGTCACGCCTACACACTTCATCCAGGTCACGCCCTGTGCCCTCCTGATCCGTGCTCGTTCTGGTCGGCTTCTTTCTGTCTAGGAGTGTTCCCCTGGCATCCATCATTGCCGCCGCCTCCGTCTTGTCTCTTTAGCGCCATGGTCACCTTGTCTGCTGTGTAAAATGCCTTCATCTCATCCTCGTTTCCCCAAGTGACTTACATGACTTATTCCTTTCAGTTGCCTGGGGAACGTAAGGGTGCGACGGCAGTCCTCCAGCGGACTTGGTTCTGGGCTGACCTCTTTAGTTAGGCCCATGACATTCCGGCTGTCTTCACTTTGGTAAGGTAAGGTCATGTTGCTTATAGCCTAGCCGACCGCAAAGGGCCATATAAGGGCTGTCACCTCAACTCACAAATCATTCAATCACACAACTCTTTAAAATACATCTAAAAACCCAACCGAAATTTTGTTAAAAGAAACTTTCCGCTGTAAAATCTCAGATCCGATGAAAACTATTAATCTCTTTCAAGAATTCAAAGATCGCATCAGGTGGATCATCTCTGAACAAGATTTTCATGGAATCTGCTGTAAAATGTTTGTGTCTCACATCATGCAGGTCCCAACACTCTAAAAGAATATGTTTCATTGTGAGTGGTGCATGACATGGAATGCACCACGGAGCTTCTTCACTCTTTAAAAGGTATGAATGAGTAAAATACGAATGGCCGGTGTGCAGCCAGCATAGAACCGTTTCTTCTTTGCGACCACCTGAGGTGGATGAGAGGAACCTTTTTAGATTTGGACGGATCTGAAAGAGTTTGTTATCCATCTGTGTATTCCAATCCTCCTGCCAGAGGTCTCTGGCATAATCATTAACTTTTGGTTTCAGATCTGTGCAGGGGATAGATATGTTAGACAGCTTCCCTGTTGTGGCATTTTGGAATCCATGCACCAGCACCAGGTCTGTCATGGTCGTCCCACCATTCTTTTCGTTTGTGAGTTCTGTTCAAGAGTCAGTCTTGTGATGCTGGCAAGAGGCTGTGTCGTGTTTGGCCAGTCCAGTCCCATTTCCTGTTCTTTATTTCTGTGTCTACAGAAGTTTGTTTGGTTCTGTCCCTCAGGATTTTGTTGGAAATGACTTCTGGTTATCTGATGTTTAGCATGCACTTACTTGAGGTACTTGTTGATATAAGCCTGAAGATGGTGATGGTTGGAGTTGTTGGAATGTGAATGCTGACACAAATCTGGTCCATTCCTTTGTCAGATCATGAGTCATTTCCAGCCCCCTTTCTCCCTCTTAGTGCTCGGGTTCTGTATTCACATTTAGCGATGATTATCACGTTGTCCATAAGTTGACTGAATGCTCTGATCGTCTGTTTTGGTTGAAGTTGTCTGCTTTGAATTCCCGCTCTTAATAGATCTGTGTTCCGTTAACGTCCATTCATTTATACTGTTCACAAGCGTAGGCACATACTTTAGGTTGGTTTCATAACAAAGTGGTGAGTTGTGTCCCCTAGCTTTGAGCTTTTAAAGTCAAAGTTGTTCATGATGGGGGTTGCGGTTTCCATTGCAAGCGCACAACACAAGACATACTTTGCCT
>CM031599.1:71886776-71906776 GCA_018398815.1 Conus ventricosus | reverse complement strand
AAGGGGAAAAGCTTGGGTTTTTGATGGGAGAAAAACTTACTAACTATGGCAACATGCATAGATAGGGCAGACAGGCTAAGAGAGAGAGAAAAAAAAACCCAAAGGGAAAAATTTTAGGAGGGGAAAAAGAAAATCAAAGGAAACTAGAGAGAGAAGAAAATCAAAGGAAACTAGGAGAGAAAAAAAATTAAAAGGGAAAAATTAAGAGAGAGAAAAAAAATCAAAGGAAACTGAAAGTGAAGAAAGGAAACTAAAAAGTGAAAAAGGGAATTTTTCAGGGGGAAGCTGAATTTGAAGAAAGAAAAATTACAGGGGAAGCTGAAAAAAAAAAGCCCTACAGGGGGGAGCTGAAGCTAAAGGGTAAATTTTAAAGTTGAGGCAGTTAAAATTTTGAGACTGATCTAAAATTTTGGAAAAATAAAAGGCATCAAAGGAAAATTTCCCACCAGTCGGTTTTCCCCAAGCGGCCTCAAACCCAAAACAGATATATTCAAAGTTACCGCCCTTCGAGGAAAAAAAAAAAATGAATCGTAGTTTTCTTTTTCCCAAATTTTAAAGGACGCAAAGGGTTTTCGGTTTGGCCCAAAAGGGAAAAATTTGGGCATTGTATATTGCGTGTTGTTTAAGGGGAGCGTTTGGATTGTATCACACACTCGCGGCGAAGCCAAAAAATTTTTTCTTGGGTATCTTTGAAAGAAGAACTCCCCAAGAAAAAATTTTTAAAAGTTCTGCTGATCGTTTTTGCGAACGTTTCCGTTCTGGCGCCCTGACAAAAGGGGAAAACGTTTCCGTCGTTTCTAATCCGATGAGTCCCTTTTTTTGGATCGATGGATGAATTTTTCAAAGGGCGAACCAAAAAATTTTCAAACCCCTCCGAGATCTTCTTAGAGGAAAAAACTTTTCCAGGCGTGAGCAAAAAATTTGGCCCCTTTTTTAAAGAAAGGCAATTTTAAAACGTTGAGGAAAAAGTGTCAGAGGGTGATCAGAAATTTTTATCGTCACCCAGATAAGGGGTGGCTAGAAAAGGAGAATTTTTAATCTTTTAGTCTATGCGTCCCGTACTTTCCCAAACAGGGAAAAGGGAAGTTCAGGAAAGGAAATCGTGGGTATTTCGGGGTCCTCAAGGGGTATTTTATTAGGAACGGACCGGGGTCTTTTGCGGTTCGGTGACTTTCGTCGTACGTTTTCACCCGGAAAGAAACCCTTACTTCCCAAGGGAACGTTTCCCAGGGGCGGGGACAACGACCACCCCGGGGGGACAGAACCGAAGTTTCCAATAAAACAGGGCGCTGGCCCCCATGACAAAGCGATGTTTTTATTGCGATTGAAGTTCCATTTGGGAAAAGGGAAATTTCCCTTTTCAAACCAAAAAGATTCAAAATCCCCTTTTGTCTCCTTTATTTGTGAAGAAGGCCTTGTTTTGGACCCGGGTCAAACGGTTGAGGGCTGGTGTTGAAAAAGGGCCTCAATGGATTTGCAGGGGTTCGGGTTTTTGGGGGACATGGGTTTCACCCCCTGCTGGTTTTACGAAAACTTTCGTGCTTCAAAACCGTATCTCAACTGTCCAAAAGTGTAGGTCGTTTTGGGGGCAGTTTAAAAAGTTTTCCCCTGGGAAAAAATTTTAGTCGTTTCACCCTACTACTCGGATTTCTCACCGCCTGTGTTATCGATAACCCCGTCTCGAATTGATTTGGGAAATTTTCCCGGTGTCGTTTCAGACATGGTTTGGGGTGGAGGATTTCATTCCTTGTTTTTGTGGTACCAGATCGAAATTGGTTTGGGGCAGGGAAAAAGGGTACAAAGGGATAAAAATTCAAAACTGGAAGAACTCCCGATTACCCCCGATGGGTCTAAAAAAAAATGAAAGGGGAAAAAACGAGACGCTGCGACAATACTTTTGTGCCCCAAACAGACTGTAACGGACCCAAAAAAACGGACAAAACCAAAGTACATACTGGAATCTGAAATTCTCTACGGTGTGTATGGGGCAGGGGAAAAAAACAAATTTGTCCCCCCCAAAAACCCCTTAGAGAGGGCAGTGTACACACGGCCCCATGGGTTTATTGTTCGTGGTCATTGTGGAATCAAAAGAAATCAAAGGGGGTTTTTGATTCTTTTTATTGGCCCGGTTTTCAAAAGGAAGTAAAGAATATGCCCTTTTATGTGGAAATCTGCCAAAAAAACATCCAGAAAGGTCGCGTTTCCCTGGCACCTTTTTCACAAATGCTCTCATTTCCCTCCCCTTTGGAAGGTGGTAATTTATTTGTTGGGGGCCCTTTTCCCCTGTCTTCTTCCGGATAAACGCTATATCTTAAATTTGGTGGAAGCGACAAAGGTTATCCGAGGCGATTTTCCCCTGAAGAAAATTGGGTACAGTGTCTGTCGTGAAGCCTTTTTTGCGATTTTTTTCCGAGTGGGGTTTCCGGGCGAAATTCTCTCGGATTGTGGAAAAGCAAATTTTATTTTCCCTTCTTGAGAGAAAAATTTTCAGACTGTTGTCAATTTTCTTTAAATTTTAACCCCCCTATCATCCCAAACGAAAAAGGCATGGTTGAACGGGTTAATGGAAAAGTTAAAAATCCATGCTGAGAAAGGGGTTGGGAAGGGAGGAAACCCCCGAAAGGGATCGTTCATACCCGGGTTTGGTTTTGAAAAACAGGGGGAAATTTCCGAAGAAAAAAGCTGGGGTTTTCACCCTTCGAGCTTTTTTTTTGGGAAACTCACCAAGGGGTCCCTTTTGGGTCTATGATGAAACAAAGGACGAAAAAAACGGACATCCCCGACAGTTTTTAAAACTGTTTTCCCCAAAACGTTTATGAAAATGGGATAATCGTTTGAAGGAAAAGGGATGTGGGGGCTTGCTAACAGTCAGTGGGTAGAAAAAAAAGAGTATACAAGGGCTTTTTTGATTGGAAAAACAAAGGTACGTTCCTTTAGTGTGGGGGGTAAAATCCTTTTATACTCACTGATGAACATAACAAATTGTGTTATGTGGAAAAGGGGGGTTTTTAGGTGGTCGAGAAAAATTTTGCAGTTAATTAAAAAGATTTAAAAAGGCCCCCCATGAGAAGGTATTTCACGTGAAATGTTGAAGAAGTTTGTTGAACGTTTCAATTTTTGCCAAACAACCAGTCAGTTTAGTGGGGTATGTCCTGGGGTCGAAATGATGTCAAAAAAAGAAGGCATTTTCCGTGATGAAAAATTTTTACCCCTGGACGTACAGGGACAGATCAAAGGTTTTTGAAAAAAGCAAATGTTTGGAGTGTTAAAAATCTTTCCAGTGCAGTGATGTTGTAAAAACCCCCCCTCCCCTGTCTGTCAAAGGTGAACCCATGTGATTGATTTTGTTTTGGGAAAGATTTGTTTCAAATCAAACGGAAAAAACTCCAAAAAAAATTTTGAAGACTTTTTAGGAAAGGGGTTGGGCGATACCCCAGGTTCAGTTTTTGGTATTGAAACCCCCTTGTAAATTTAGTTAACTACTGAAAAACCAGTGCGAACCCAAACCTTTCCCCCTCCCCTTTGCAAAAAAAGAGGTTGGGGCCGAGGGGGGGAAATAAAAAATTTAATGGTGGGGGGTTTAAAAGGCATGAACCCTTTTACATTCCGACAGCTCCCCGTTGTATTGGTGGGAAAAATGATGGATCGGGGCGTTTCTGCATCGATTACGGAAATTAATAAAAATCACTTTGTTCGATTTCCGAGCCCCTCCCCGCCTTGAAAAAATTTTGTGTCAGCTTCCCGAAGGGAAAAAATATTTTTTTGAAAGTAGATTGGGCTAAAAAAATTCTGGGAGATTCCAAAGGTTGAAGCTGGGGAAAAAGGGAAAAGACAGATTTTTAAACACCTTTTGGTCTTTTCCCTGGACGAAAAAAGGGCCCTTGGGGTTTGGGAAAATGCCCCCGCTTCTTTTTTTGCTAGAATGATGCGAGCCCTTTTAAAAATCCTTTTTAAAAGTGGTGCGCAGTTTTTTTTTACGGGGGGGCTTTTTGTTGGGGTGCCAAAACATGGGTGAAACCCCTTTTTTTAAATTGCGAGCTGGGTTTTTTTTGACTCAGAAAGTTTTGGGTTGATGCGAGGGCCATCCCAAATTCGGGGCCGGGTTTTTAAAATCTCGAATTTTTTGGGGACCTTTTTCAGTGGGAAAAAATGATGCCAGAAGGGGAAAGTGGAAAAGATTTTATCCTTTAAAAACCCAAAAAAGAAAAAAACAGGTCAACCCTCGGATTGTTGTCTTATATAGCGAAAATTTTTACCCCCCTTTGCGCACTCGGCCCCTTTTTGGGCGGGAAATGACGAAAGGGAAAGAAAAAAAAAGTATTGTGTGGTTGATGAGTGCCCGAAGGGTTTTTGGGTGTGTTAGAAACACCCCCAAATCATTTCCCGTTTTTTGTTACCCTCCCCCTTTCAGAAGGGCTTTATTTTGAGAACTGTGCCCGTTCCAAAAAGGGTTTGGGGGCCCGGTTTCTGTTGCAGGGAAAAAAAAAAGTGGTTTTTTACATCCCGTTTCAATACGCAGTAAGAAGTTTTCAAAGGGCAAGGGGGAAATATCCACTGTTGAGAGGAGGTGCTTGGGTATTTTTTGGGGATGTGAGAATTCGCCGGTTCTTTAAAGGAAAAAAAGTTTTGGTTACAGATGCCCCAGGCCACTGACGTTCTTGCAATCGTCAAAAAATAAGGGGAAAAGGGTTTTTAAGGGGTCTTTGGGATTGCAGGAATTTCCCGTTTATGTTTTAACCAGTGCCCCGGGAAAAACCCCAAACCCCCCCCTTTTTGGCAGATTTTTTTGTTTTCCCTGTATGGGAAATTTTTTGGACAAATGTAATTTCTTCAAAAGGGGAAAAAACTATTCCCGTTTTTGGGTTTTTTTAAAGATTTCCGGGGTGATTTACATTTGACAGTGCAATTTTTAGTAAATGCGATTTTTTAAACAAGTGGGGTTTTTTTGGGAAATTTGCTTGTTTAAGTGACTATTGTTTTACAAAAAAAAACTTTTGATGTTGATTTTAATAATATTTTTTTCTTTGGGTTTTTTTCTTTGGGAAAAATGGGAAAAAAACCTCATTTTCATTTATGTCAACTTGGGTTTTGAGATTGGGAAAAATATGTATGTGTGATGAGCCCAAAAAACCCCTTTTGAAATGTATATACAATTTTTTTGATTGTGCAATGAGAACAAAAAAAAAATTTTTTTCATTTGTCACTGTCAAAAATGAAAAGGGATGTGGGCCCTTTTTAATGGACTTACATTTTAAAGTGGGAAAAAAAATATGTTTAAATAGTTTATTTTGTTTACATGTCTATTGGAAAAAAAATTTTACATTTTGGAATTTTTCTTTTTCATGAGGGTTTTTAAAAATGATGTGATACAAAGGTTTAAGGGAAAATATGTGGTTCCATTTTTTAATGTAGAACAAATTTGTCCCTTTTTAAATTTTTAAATTCCCTAATTGTTTTTTTCCTGTAATTTGGGGAAAGTATTTTGTGGAGTATGGTGATCAATTATGAATGTCTTTGTTTTTTTAGAAAGACTGAAAGTTTGAAATATGCTATTTATGGTGGATCATGATGATTGATTCTATACCTTGATTATTAATTTGGTGAATCATGTGTGATGGATACACATTTTGAGATTCATGGCTGAAGATGGGTTTAAGTGAAGTTGTATATCCTTTAAAAAAAAATTTTCTGGAGAAAATTTTTTCATCCCAGGATGGGGGGTGTCATGTGACGTAGCCTCACATCAAGGCATGTGACGCTCCATCACATGTAGTTAGTGATATGAATCATTTCCCATGCCACTACTGAAAAGGAAGGAGTATTCGTGTGGCTTGACTAGTGTAGCGGGCGTCCCCAAATAATTGTGAGTATGACTCAGTAAGAAAGAAGGGTGGTCATTGGGTGAAAGTGACCACTGAGAGATAGTTTAATAAGGGTTGGTAAGGTGCTGGTCATGTGTTTTGAACACTGAGTATGCACTCACTAGGAGGAGGGAGGAAAGAATCATTTATTTTCCTGGTTTGGATTTTGTGGGCCAATGTTGTGGGAAGGCTGTGACTTTATGAAGTCTTGAGTGAGTTAGTTTGCCTCTCAGTGGAAAGAGAGCTACATGTATAAATCTGTTTATAAATTGTTTGATGTGATATAGTAAAGGAGAGGGGGAGAAGAAAAAAACATTCGGTAGTGCGCCTTTTGGTTGATTGGAAAGATTGCGTGTGCGTATGGAGTAAATGCTGTCATGAATGCGCGTGTGCAAAAGTGACAGTGTGACAAAGAAAAACCGTTAGAGGCCCATATAGCCGTTAGTGCTGTTCTCCATTCAGAATCTGCATAATTATCCATTTGAAAGGAAAGCAAAAACACACACACCACACACACCACACACACACACACACACCCACAACACACTCACACACACACACACGCACGCACGCACGCACGCACGCACTCACGCACGCACACACGCACGCACGCACGCACGCACGCACGCACGCACGCACGCACACACACACACACACACACACACACACACACACACATAAAACCTACGCACTCACAGATATACATTTATCTGTCTGTCTATCTATCTATCTATCTATCTATCTATCTATCTAGTTTTGACTTCATACCTACATTTTTCGCACTAGTACAGTCTGCTTCTTTCTTCTCACATTCTCCCCCCCCCCCCCCCTTGACCTACGTCCTCTGCTCTATTCACTTCACTGTCCAACCTGCGAGGTCAAGCCCTCGATCAAACAGACGGACAGGAGAGGCCGCAGGACTGACCGGAATTCGGAACAGGAAGTGTGAGACCCCAGAGGCTTTTAGCAGCGCAGCACAGAGGTTCGTCTGGACTCTCTGTCTTCCCCTCCCCACCCGCATCCCTCTTCTCCCCTCTTCTCCCTCTCATCCTGCCTTGCCACTAGCACTTAGTGCTCTCGCTCTGGAATAGTGTTAGAACAAAATCCATGGAAAATGTATGGGGTTTTTTTCTCAATGGGACTACCATCTTGCCCCATGAAGTTGGTCCCTGGCGTAATTAAATACAAGTAACCAAGGAACGCAGACTCCATCACATAATTTATAGACAGACAATGACACTGCACTAGACAGACAGACAGACAGACAGACAGATGCATACCGCCACAAAAACACATATCTATAAACGTACTCAACCAATTTGCCTTTAATGGGCTCACAAGAGCAAATATAGAATATCATTTTCCCCCTCACTATGTTCTCAGTAAACTCATCTTTCAAATTTCCAACAAAGACAAACAGAGCTCTCTCTCTCTCTCTCTCTCTCTCTCTCTCTCTCTCTCTCTCTCTCTCCTCTCTCTCTCTCTCTCTCTCTCTCTCAACCATAAAAGATATACACAGATAAGAGCATCCACGTGCTTGCACATATATGCACACACATATGTACATGCGTGAACGTACAGACAGATACGTAGATACAGACAAATACACAGATCTACCTATCAATCTATCAATCTATTTATCTATCTATCTATCTATCTACCTATCTCTCTAAAGGCATACACACACTTACACAGAACCATACATACATGTGTGTGTATGTGTAAGGAAGAGAGAAAGAGACAGAGACAGAGACAGAGAGAGAGAGCGGAGGGGGAGAGAGAGAGAGAGAGAGAGAGAGAGAGAGAGAGAGAGAGAGAGAGAGAGAGAGAGAGAGATGGGAAAGGGAGGAAAAAAGAACTGGAGGGGGAAGGAGGGGCGGACTGACACAGAGTGAAGGACAGATATATCAATAGCGAAGAAGAGTGAAGGCGATCCGTAATCTCCACTTTGTCTCTGGAATCATGTTTTGCAGCTGACACATCGTCCATACATCTGCTTGGTAGAGACACAGATAGCTTTGAGTAATGGATCAGACCATTTCTGATTTGATTCTTATCGGCAGGTCTGCTTATTTACATGTGTGATTTATACCAGAGTCGAGGCAAGGAAACCCTTATCTACTCTTTCCCTCATCCATGGTTTTTGTCTGCATGGACAGTCTAGAGAGACAGGAGGTCCATTTGGGAGGATATTGTTGCTGCTTGGAAAGAGGGAAAAAAGGAATACTACAGCAATCACAGCCCAAAAAAGATCAAACAAAATACCATAATAACTATACGTGAGCTGCTGTAACATCATTTCAAAATTAGAAAAAAAAGTGATGAATGTTGGATGAAATATTTTGGTTGAGTGATTGATCAGTTAGAAATATAAATACCTGGTCCTAACGCCCAAGAGGGGGTAATGGAAATGTCAAACGTTGTCCAATTGATAATACACCACTTTAAAAGACAGTTCTTAACTTAAGGGAATTGGAAAGAAACATTAAAAGAATGTTCCTCCAGTGAGTGCTCTATTTGCATTTAGTTCATCCAACAGACTCAGCAGGACCAGTAAGTGACTGCTGGGTAGGTCTATTCAGACCCCATCAGGCCTTCGTTTGGACCCTGGCTACATGCTGATGTGGAACACTTTCACATGAACAGAAAGGAAACCTCTTCGGGTTAGAAGGTCACCCTGCCTACTGTACTTAGAAATTATCCCCAAAACTGATTACAATGGTCAACTGAAATTTGTCAAGAAATTAAAAGGCAGAAATGCGAAAGTCATAGCCATGGGAAATCAGTAACCAAACATCCACACGTAACAATTTTTTAACATCCCTAAATAGACCACTGTTTTCAACAGACCTGAAAGGCTTAGGAGCTGATCTAATATAAGTGCTACTCGAAACAATGACAAAACATGGCATTTATCCCTTCCATCTCCTAAGAAGTAATGCAAATGTCAAAAACTATCTCAGTAAATATCTATTACTTTAAAGAGGGGCCTGCGTGGAAAAGGGAGGGGCGTCAGAGGGAAGTTCATTTTCTAGTGATTGCTCTCTTTGCCTAAAGGTTCCCAGGCAGCCAGAACATGTCCAGTGATTGCTCTCTTTGCCTAAAGGTTCCAGGCAGCCAGAACATTTCTAGTGATTGCTCTCTTTGCCTAAAGGTTCCCAGGCAGCCAGAACATTTCCAGTGATTGCTCTCTTTGCCTAAAGGTTCCCAGGCAGCCAGAAGGAAGATTCTAGTGGCAAAAAAGGGAAAGAACAGACAGATACTCATGTACAGTTTTGTCCACGTTGGGATGAAGATCTTGGTGGGTCAGCAAACAGTTGGCCTGAATCACTTGGATAAGTCATTCTGCACAAGTTTCCTTGTGCCAGAACAGCCTGTAGAGTCGAACTCTGTGATGGTTGTGAGCTTCAGAGTGCATTGGTTCACCGATATGATGGTTTGGAGCAACTCATCACTGGGGAGGTTGATGGGCATAGCGGTTGAATTAGCACCACTGCTGAGGACAAGTCTAACTGGGTGTAGTGTTGTCTGCCCAATGTATCTTACATGCGGGTCCATGTTTAATATTACCCACATTGTATTTATACAATATATGTCTGTGAACGGGGAAGAACTGCATACGATAATTGAACATGCATAGTTTGGGTTCCGTTTTCCATGTGTCTGGGAAACCCAGTTACATGACATGTCATGGCTGTTCGTTACAACAGACATGACTATGAAGGCATGAGATAGGGATTGTGGGTATGTGATGTGGAGGACTGAGGGCATCGAGCGGTATGATTGTTCCAGCAGATTACCACTGTCCTAGCGACATGCATTGTGATGGTTGTCTCTCATCTGCTTTAAGGAGGATCACAATCAGTTGTGAAGTACATACGCGCTGTGAAGAACTCTGAGAGAGTACTGTGATGACAAGGCACAACGCATGCTACTTAAAATACTGATCAGCCAGTCTTTTGAGCAGGCCTCGGCCTTGCACACATGCTAACCAAGAGCACTCAAACACATCCATCGTGCAAAAAGAAGAATGGCACTGTTCCGAGACCTAGGGGATTGGTTCACATGGTAATTGCAGATGAGGTCACCTACCAGTTCACAGGATGGGAGGAGTGGTAGAGGAAAGCAGTCCCCACAGCTGCTAACTATTGAGCGTAGCACCAGACAAGCTTGATTGGTGGCGCAGTACATAGCTGAAGGCTTCTGAGAAATAATCTAACTACCCTATATCCCCTGAAAACTAACAGCACTGTTATTAATAGACCATTTTGTTCACAGACACATTCTGTAAATCACCGGACACTTGTCGGCTGGTTCATTCACGTACAAATGTGATTCTTACAAAAGGTGGTTGTGGAGAGAGAGAGAGAGAGAGAGAGAGAGAGAGGGGTTAATTGGCTCTGCCTTTACATACAAATAAACGAATGTGTGTGTCAATCAGTGCCATTACACGCCCAGTGGACTGAACAAAACAGTGTGTCTGTGCCCTGACCAGCTTTTTCTTCAAAATCCATTCTTTCCAGTATTGACAAATTTCTCCCACAGCCGCCACTCTACAGTTTCACTGAAGAGACTTGGGGAATTCCTGTCACGCCTACACACTTCATCCAGGTCACGACCTGTGCCCTCCTGATCCCTGCTCGTTCTGGTCGGCTTTTTTTCTGTCTAGGGCTGTTCCTCTGGCATCAATCATTGCTGCCATCTCAGTCCTGTAGTGCCACAGTCGCATCGCCTGCGGTAAAAAATGCCTTCTCGTCCTCCTTTCCCCAAGTGACTTACATGACTTACTTGACTTAATCCTTTGAGTTTCCTGGGGAACATAGTGTGCGACAACACTCTTCCAGTGGACTTGGCTCTGGGCTGACGTATTCAGCTGGGGCCATGTCATCCCATCTGTATTCACTTTGGATCTCTTGACTGGCATCAAGTCTATCGAGCTTGTCCCATCTTCCTTTTCCCTGTTGGTTCCATTCAAGTGCCTGTCTTGTGATGTTGGTACGAGGCTTTTGCAGTATCTGGCCAATCCAGCCCTACTTCGTTTTCTTTATCTCATTGTCTACAGAATTTTGTTTGGTTCTTTGCCACTGGGTTTTGTTGAAAATGACTTTCGGCCATCTGATGTTGAGGATGCACCTATGGGAGTTACTTGACAAATGCCTGACAAGTGTGAGCCGTGGAATTGTTGGACTGTGAGTGTGGAGATAAAACGTATCCACCCTTATGGATGTCTGTGCGCATCTCTCTCTCTCTCTCTCTCTCTCTCTCTCTCTCTCTCTCTCTCTCTCTCTCTCTCTCTCTCTCTCCTCTCTCTCTCTCTCTCTGTCTGTGTCTGTGTCTGTGTCTGTGCATGCTTGTGTTCATGTATATGTGTGCATTTGTGCATTTGTCTAGTATATTTGATTACTCTATGCATATGTTTGCTTCATGTTGACGGTAACCAGATAGCCCTGATATTTTTGTATTATATTTCATACTCTTTTGCACAGGAACTAAGCTAGGTCCATAAAAGCCCTTTTTACAATCAAAACAAATTCAGGGAGGTTGTGAAAGTGGACTAAATAAGAATGCGTTTGTCACTACTCTGTTATACTGATCCCTTGTTAATGTACGTGTTTAAAAAAATCCATGTTGATAAGATCCAGGAGAAACAACGATTATTGCGCTGAAACGGGATATTGCTGATAAGCCGGGATACAGCAAAGTTTCAATATTGAGAAAGCAATCCGAAAACAAACCTATTTTAACTTCTGGTTGAAAAAGAACAGCTTTCTTTGTCTTCCTTCAGCTATGTCGTTTTGTCTCTTTCTGTGTTTTTGTGGGGTCGGTGCCTTGCACAAGTTGGCTAAATCAGATCAGTGACTGCCCAAAGGAGTAAACAATATCAACACATTTTCTTAAAGTTGTCAGAAATAAATGGTTACACAGAAAGCATGCAGCCAGATTGAATCACTATTCTTTCCATTGATTTTTTTTTTATTCAGTCTACGCAAATTTTTGTTGTTTTTACAAAAAGTGAAGAGTTGGCGGATTTCCAATACAATCTCATTTCTAAAAAATAACAGCCGAACAAGAATGAGAATGTCAGGTGTTTGTGACCGCCACATGGAAATTGCTTTGCGCCAGTTGTTACTATACAGAAAGCCAACATCAAGACAATGTCTGCAAGAAGAGCGGGCAAAAAAGGCACACAAAAAAAACAAAACAAATACAGATAAAAAGACGATGCAGAGAAGAACGACGAAGGTGGTTTATGATGGCGAGGAAGACAAGAAGCAACACAGTGATTAACTCTACAATCCCTTTCACACACGCCTTTGCATACGAACTAATCTCATGAGACATTTATCTTCCATTGACTCCCACAAACCTTGCATAAATCCCTTCACAAGATATGGATCGATCGAAAAGAAAAATGGCCAACTAATCGATCAAAGGCTATCAGCAATTTCTTTTACATCTCAAACTAATCGCTTTGGACGTTTATCAGGTGGTGAATCGATCTTGTTTAATGAGGAAATTCTAAAGCATATCTTTGCCATACGCCGAGAAAAAGTTCTCTCTCTCTCTCTTCTCTCTCTCTCTCTCTCTCTCTCTCTCTCTCTCTCTCTCTCTCTCTCTCTCAACAACAATGTCATTATGTTTGTAATATCTAAAAGTCTACTCAATTTGACCAAAGATGTTTTGTATGTGTGCACCTATGTACATCCGGAAAACTCATCATATTATTCGTATTTTGATGTTGATAATGGTATTCGGACACTAGAAGATATTCTGACGGACACGATATTTGAATTTCCTAATATGTACATACTTTTAAACGGAGACCTTAATAGCAGAACGTCTAATGTTAATCAGGATATAACTATGTACGACACTATGTATAATAACTCTTTAAGAAACTAATCGTTTTCTGTTAAAAGGGAATCTGAAGACAAGGTACTGAACAGGTACGGCAAATGTTTGCTAAGCATGTGCACAGCTCTAGAATTATGCATTTTAAACGGAGTATGTAATGGCGACCGTCAAGGTCGTTTTACATACGTTTCTGATACAGGTAATAGTGTGAATGATTATGTTTTGGCCTCTGTTGATCTGTATATATGTATGATCGCATCATGTACTCTATATGTACAAGAACGCATTGAGTCGGATCATCTGCCTTTGGAATTCCATGTTAATTTTGATAATGGCGATGAGCTTCATATGAACCAGGGTTATAGCAATAAAAACGGTAAGTTTATTGAAAAGTTTGTTTGGCAGGAACAGAAGGCTGGAATATTTCATGCTCTCATGAGCAGTGAAGATTGTAAATCTTTACTCGAAGCAACAATTGATCTTATTGATGTTGACATCAACTTGGCATTGAATGTGTTTAACACTGTGTGAAAAAACAAGCTGAGTGTATGAAAACAAGGATCAGAACAGATAAGAGGAAACGTAAAGATGCATGGTTTGATATAGAATGTCATGTAGCTAAGATTTCGGCCAGGAGGTTGCTTAGAGTTTTTCGTGGAACTTTAGACGTTGAGGACAGGTCAGAGTATTGTAAATCACGGAGAGAATATAAAAACATGTTAGAGAAAAAGCAAAATGAATATAATACTTGTTTATTAAGTAATCTTGTTGATTCGGTCAATGATCCCAGTGCGTTCTGGCAGAATGTACATAAGGTGTCACCCAAAGGGTATCGTATACATGCATCAAATTCTATTAATGAGTGGCATGAACATTTCAAAACCTCCTTGATAGGGATGTGGACAGTTCAATAGAAATGGAAACCGCGTCTGATTTAGAAGCCACAGATGAACTCAATGTATTTGATAACCCAATTTCAAAAGAAGTTTTACTTGCCATAAAGAAATTGAAAAACGGCAAATCTGCTGGTCCAGATGGCTTAATTGGAGAAATGTTTAAAAATGGTGGCGAAATAATTGTCGATTTCCTTGTTAAATTTTTCAATGCTCTTTTTCACAGAGGAATATATCCCGACGCCTGGATGGAATTAATTATAGTACCACTATTTAAAAAAGGTGATGTTAATGATCCTGGCAACTATAGAGGTGTGTCACTTTGTGACATCGGCAGCAAATTGTACAGTTCTATTATAAACTATAGGTTACAAATATGGGTAGAACAGTATAATATAACCGGCGAATATCAGGCGGGCTTCAAGAAAGGGTATTCAACAGTGGATCATATGTTTACATTACTAGCAATAATACAAAAGCAATTTTCGTTAAATCGTAAATTCTATGTAGCTTTCATTGATTTTGAGAAGGCCTTTGACTCTATCTCAAGGAAACTACTGTGGCCAGTTCTTCAGAAGAATGGTATTAAAGGGAAGTTGTATCAGTGTATAGGAAGTATGTATTCTAACGTAAAAGCAAAAGTAAGAGTCGGCAACGAATTCACAGATAGTATTTTGTGCACACAGGGTGTGAAGCAGGGAGATACCTGTAGTCCTGTATTGTTTTCTCTATTTATAAACGAATTAGCATCAGAAATCATTGCGAAGGGACGACATGGAGCGACGTTGTCACACGAAACCCTTGAATTATTTATCTTGCTACTGGCTGACGATATCGCTTTGCTATCAGAAACTCCAGTTGGACTCCAAACCCAATTAAATAATCTCCATAGTATAGCCAGAAGGCTTCAACTCAAGGTAAATATGAAAAAGAGCAGTATTGTTGTTTTCAGAAAAGGGGGATACTTAGCAGCAAGGGAGAGATGGTTTTTGAATGGTGAGGCAATGGAGGTTGTGAATTGTTACAAATATCTCGGCATCTGTTTTACCACACGTCTTGGTTTTTCACCTGCCTGTCAGGATCTTGCGAGCAGAGCAAAACGTGCATTACTGTGTATACTGAGAAAACTGTATGTGCTAAATAATAATTCTTTACCTGTATTACTCAAACTTTTTGATGCTCAAGTTCAGCCAATCGCACAATATGGAGCCGAGATATGGGGCATGGATAAAGCTGTTATTGAAATAGAAAAAGTTCACCTATTTGCTTTAAAAAGATTCTTGGGGTGCAGCCCAGAACGCCAAATGATCTTGTATACGGGGATACAGGCCGATATCTTTTGTATATCAACTCATGTTTGCGATGTATTAGTTATTGGCTGAAAAGTTTACGTATGAATGAGGAAAGATTACCACATAAGGCGTACAAAATGTTGCTTAGTTTAGAATTACGAAATAAGAAATGTTGGGCATCTGACATTCGCGATTTTTTGTATCAAAATGGGTTCGGATTTGTTTGGATTAATCAAGGTGTTGAAAATGTCAAAGTCTTTTTAAAAGAACTTCGTCAGGGGCTGATCGATAACAGATGGCAAAAAATGGGAGGAACACATTCAAAACAGTGACAGGTATGCATTTTATAGAACATTTAAGTCGTCTAGAAATTGTGAAGCATATCTTTTGCTTGACATTGCCAGACACTTAAAGAATTATATGACAAAGATGAGATTTGGAATAGCTGATATATGTACACAGAAGTATCGGTATACTAATGCTGATGAAGATGCTAGGATGTGCCCACTGTGTAAGAATGCCACGGAAGATGAACAGCATTTTTTGTTGTGTTGTCCTGCCTTCCAAGATTTGCGAAATGATTTTACCCCCCCCCCCCCTAAATATCTCAGAAACCCATGTCTGTTTAATGTCGTACTGCTCATGGCAAATCGAAATCAATTAACATTGAAGAATGTTTGCATATATTTGTACAAAGCATTTAAAAGACGAACTGTATTACTCAGTTGAAGTGGTGTTGGATAATGTGATTAGGATAGATAAATGCTCAGCTGTCATGTCATGTTAAATAATTAACTAACTATTCATTGTTTAATTGAAAAAGTGTATTATCAAGATATTGTACCCCCTTCAGAATGGGCTATGGCCTACACTGAATAAACTTCCGCTTCTCTCTCTCTCTCTCTCTCTCTCTCTCTCTCTCTCTCTCTCTCTCTCTCTCTCTCTCTCTCTCTCTCTCTCTCTCTCTCTCTGCATGAGAATTCGATGTGTTCTGCGATTTGTGAATATAATCAGGACAGAATGATAGAATTTACAAAAGTTTCTCTCTCACATCTCAGTTACTTATCGCCATTCTCTCTCTCTCTCTCTCTCCTCTCTCTCTCTCTCTCTCTCTCTCTCTCTCTCTCTCTCTCTCTCTCTCTCTCTCTCTCTCCATCGAGTTCTCAAAAGCAGGTCTACTCGGACAGCGGGAGTTAAAAACGATTTAGCTTTTCATCGGTATCACGAGCAGGCGAAGGGAAGAACAGCTGAGCCAAGCTCCTGCTATTGTAAGATTGCTCCAGTCAGTTACCTGATGTATGTCCTGTATGACTACAGTATTAAAAAAAAAAAAAAAAAAAAAAAAGATATACGCCGATTGACCATAGGTAGTGATGTACGTCAGTTTTACAACAACCCGATCGGGGATGATCTTCTACCCCACCCCATCCGCCCCTTCTGATCCCCTGTCCACCCCATGCCCTTCTTTTCTTAAGAGATTTATTGGCAGAGGCTGTGGTGGAGGCTGAGGACATACGTCTTACTATCCAAAGTATGTATATATTATATATATATATATATATATATATATATATATATATATATATATATATATATATATATATATATATATATTACTCGATCCAATTATACCATCAGCGAGACAGATTCTCCAAGGGAATATATATCACTGTCAATATTAAAGTAAATCTAGTAAGCATGATATGGTGAACTCTTAAGAGGCACGTACGAACACACACACACACACACACACACACACACACACACACACACACACACACGCACACACACACGCGCGCGCACACACACACTCACAGAGAGAGAGAGAGAGAGGAGAGAGAGAGAGAGAGAGAGAGAGAGAGAGAGAGAGCTAGAGAGAAAGAGAGAGAGAGAGAAGAGAGAGAGAGAGAGAGAGAGAGAGAGAGAGAGAGAGAATGGCAACGATAGTCCAACACCCCTTTAAACAGAATGATTCTTTTCTTGATGTACGTCCAACGCGATTAGCGTGAACTGTAAAGAATTACTGACTGGCTTTGATGCATTGGTTGGACATATTCTTGTTGATTAACATGCTTCGTAGGAAATGATTTGCACAAGGATTGTGGGGATTAAAAGAGGGTAAATGTCCCTTGAGATTATTCTCCATACAAAAGCATTCATGAAACAGACTAGATTTAATGACTGGGTTTTCTTCTTGTTCTTGTTCTTCTTGTTCTTTTTCTTGTTCTTCTTGTTATTGATCTCCTCCTCTCCTCCTCCTCCTCCTCCTCCTTCTCCTCCTCCTCCTCCTTCTTCTTCTTCTTCTTCTTCTTCTTCTTCTTCTTCTTCTTCTTCTTCTTCTTGTCTTCGTTATCGTTGTCTTCTTGTTCATCATCATCTTGCCAAATGATACCCAGGGGTCTTCTGAGGCAGTGGAGGTAAAAGGCGATTTAGTCTGCGTTCTTGTCGAGAGTGCAGGGTCCATGCTTCGCTTCCGTAGAGAAGAGTGCTCAGCACGCAGGTTTAGTACACCTTCATCTTGGCGTTTGACGTTAGCATGGTGTTGTCCCAAACTCTCATCGCTAGACGAGCCATCGCTGTTGCTGCCTTGCCAATCCACATGTTCAGCTCGGCGTCCAGAGAGGTTGCTGGAGATGGTGGAACCTAGGTAAGTGAAGTCGTTGACCACTTCGAGGGTGTGATTGCCGATGGAGATGCGGGGAGTGCTGCTGACCTCTTGGCCCATGATGTTTGTTTTCTTCAAGCTGATAGTGAGGTCAAACTTGGTGCAGGTATCAGCTTAGCAGGTGATGAGCCAGTGTGGTGCTTCCTCTGTGTGGGCAGGGTGGGCGACGTCGTCTGCGAAGAGCATCTCCTTGATGAGGACTTTCCATATCTTTGTCTTTGCTCGGAGGACTGCCAGGTTGAAGACGCTTCCGTCACTCCTAATGTGCAGGAAGATGCCGTCTTCAGACTGTCGGAAGGCGTAGCGCAGCAGCAGCGAGAAGAAGATGCTGAAGAGTGTCGGAGTGAGTAGCCACCTTGTTTGACACCGTTCTTGACTGGGAAAGGGTCTGAAGATGAACCGTCATACTGGACAGTGCCATTCATATTGTCATGGAAGAACGTGATCATCTACAAGAGCTTGGGTGAGACATCCAATCCTGTGTAGTAGGGTGAAGAGGCGTCATACGCCTTGGTCAGGTCGATGAAAGCAATGAACAAAGGTCTTCTCTGCTCGCGACACTTCTCTTGTAGCTGCCTCAGGCTGAATATCATGTCGATCGTCGATCTCGCAGCTCCGAAGCCGCACTGTGCCTCTGGGTACACTCGTTTGGCGAGTAGCGGCAGCCTGTTAAGTTAGACACGGGCGAAGGCTTTGCCAACAGTGCTGAGAAGAGATATTCCGCGAGAGTTATTGCAGTCGCTGCGGTCCCCTTTGTTCTTGTATAGTGTGATGATGTTCGCATCGCGCATGTCCTGGGGTACGGTCCCTTCCTCTCAACACCGCAGCCGAAGCTCGTGGAGGTGACTGGGGCGAAACTCTCCTCGCCGCCTGTGATGACTGCTGCCGAAATGCCGTCGCTACCCGGAGCTTTACCACAGGCAATCAAGTCGATGGCCTTGCTGAATTCCTCAATGGTGGGTGGGGCGTCGAGCTCCTCCATGGCAGGCAGGAAGGTGGTGTTCTCAATGGCTGAGTGGGTGACTAGGTTCTCCCTAGAACACTGGTCCTGGTAGTGCTCCGCCCATCTCTCCATCTGTTTGCTGCGGTCGGTGATGACGTCCCCCGACGAAGATTTTAGAGGAGCGATCTTGATGGCGCTAGGGCCGAACTCTTTCTTCATGCCTTCATACATGGCGCGGACGTTGCCACAGACGGCGGAGATCTGGATGCCCTGGCACAGGTTCAGTCAGTACTCGTTGGTGCATTTCACGGCAATCTGTTTGGTGTTGTTGCGAGCTTCATGGAGTTCCGTTAGTACCTTCTTTGAGGACTTTCTCTTGTGATTGAGGAGTGCGGCTTCCTTAGCAGCAATGGCAGGCTCCATTTCCACATTCTTTCTCACTCTCCACCCATAGATGTCTGAAGCGGATTGGTAGATGGCATTACGGATGTGGTTCCACCGTGATGAAGCGCTGTCTGTTGGGCAGTCCTCTGGGACCTTGTCAATGGTTCTGGCGAAACGTTCGCGCAGCTCGGGCACTGACGTCATGGCTGTGTTGATTCGAGGACGTCCCTGCTGCTTGAAGTGGTGGATTCGCTTAAGCTGAAGACGCACCTTGCTGCCAACCAGGGAGTGATCATGTCGCAGTCAGCACTGTGGTAGCTGTGGGTGACAAGCATATGGTTGAGCAAGGGTCTTCGGCTGATCATGAAGTCCAGCTGATGCCATTGGCTTCTGGGATGCCTTCAGGACACCATGTGGTGTGGCTTGGTGGGAAAAAAAGTGTTCGTGTTACAGAGGTCGTGGAAGGAACAAAGCTCAAGTAGCTGCTGTCCATTCTCGTTGAGCTTGCCAACACCCAAACGGCCGATGCAGTGGGGCCAGGAGCTGTGGTCTGCACCACTCTGGGCGTTGAAGTCCCCGAGCAAGAACAGGTGTTCCTTTGCAGGTACCTCTCTGATCTTGGCTTTCAGTTCTTCATAGAACTTATTCTTTGCCTCGGCTCAAGAGCAGAGTGTGGGGGGCGTAGACGCTAAGGATGTTTGTTGGTCCCGAAGAGTCATAAACTGGAGAGAGAGGATTCGCGCTGTTCCTTTGGAAGGTGGTTCAACTGAGGATATTAGAGAGTTCGCATGCGAATCCGATGCCTTACAGTCGGTGCTCCTCTGGCTCCCGTCATTACCAAAAGAACGTGTAGTCCTTCTCCCTGAGGCTGCCGCTGGAGAGGAGTATTGTCTCTTGGAGCACGACAATGTCGATTTTGAACCTCTTCAGCTCGCGGTCGATGATTGGCTGATTTCCTGGCGTTGTCAACTTACTGGGAGTCGTCCGAAAGGCCAGGACACATCGTTTGGACGTTCCAGGCTGCCAGCCGAAAGGCTGGCAGTTTGAATTTCTTTTATTGACTGGTGCAGGGTTTACAGTCTGCTCTTCAGTCTTCCCCTGAGCTCC
>CM031599.1:71854276-71876776 GCA_018398815.1 Conus ventricosus | reverse complement strand
CTCGTTTTTGAGTGAACCGGTGTTTTAGGAAGAAGAAGAAGACACCGAATCGGCATTCTATGGTCATTCGTCAGAAAGAAACACTATCATTAAATGTGAACAAAACCGCTATTCTTCCCAGCAGCATCTTTCCTGCACTTTCCCTCTATTTATGGTTCTTATCCAAAAATGAAGCCTGACTGCATTTCATGTTCGATGTCGTTATTGAGATGAGAGCCAGAATGATGGTGAGAATGCAAGACATTTACTTGACTGGATAGATTTACTAAGCGGTGTATGAAGGAAAACACAAAACGGCGACAGCAACAAAGACGATGAGAATGAACACAAAGAAAAAGCTCAACCAAGAACATTAGAATCTGTTTCATGCACGTCGTTGCATGCAACAGAACCACAGGGAAATGATTACTCTGTTCTGGTTTAATACGAGGATCACTGAGACATTCCTCAGCTGCGCACTGAAAGCTTTGAACGATTGTGATATCACACACACACACACACACACACACACACACACACACACACACACACACACACACACACATGTGCGCACGCACACACATTCTCTCTCTCTCTCTCTCTCTCTCTCTCTCTCTCTCTCTCTCTCTCTCTCTCTCTCTCTCTATCTATCTCTCTGAATACCTTTCTTTGCTTGGCTGTTGGCAAGATGAACTTCTCAGCAGCAGTAAAACCAAGTTGTCGTTTCGCGAAAGATATCCTCCAATATACCTTTTCTGGAAAACCCGTCAGCCCTGGGACTAACGTTCAACGCGACACCGCCGGAAATGGCGTCATATCTCAATATTAACGGCAGAAGGAAACAAACTGTCATAGTTTTCAGCCTGACAACAACCAGTCATCTTTCTGTCACTCCAACTTCAGACCACTGTGCTGTGTACCGTCACAGGTGTTCGTCTCAAGTGAACAGAGACAGATGAAGAACGGAGGCACACAGAATGAACCAGGAGAAAAAGGCAAGTCAACCATCATCATCATCCCCTTTACGTTTATTTTTGCCGCCTCCGCCACGCTTCTTTTATGCTTCTGGCAACATCGATAGGGAAACTGTTTGTGAAAACATTTTCTGTCGTTCTCCCTCTGCACATGTGACAACACTCAGCGAACTGATATGACACTGTGTGACATAGACACACAGACACTGACGGTTGCCCGTGACAACGGGCTGGTTGCAATACACGCTGTGGTCCAGAAACCTGTGCCCTACAAAAAGTAACCAAGACTGAAACTGAGTGTATGTACAATCGTTTGTAAATCTCACACTCACACATACACATTAATTCGTACACAGAGAGAGAGAGAGAGAGAGAGAGAGAGAGAGAGAGAGAGAGAGAGAGAGAGAGAGGAGAGAGAGAGAGAGAGAGAGAACACTGAACACTGAACATGTTTAATGTCATTAGCTATACAGCCTTAGTAACATGGGGGGTAAGGCACAAAATAATCATATCGAAAACGAAAGTAACAACATAAAAGAAACATCCATCAATTGGAATCTTGAAATACAAGCAAAATAGGCCAGTATCTCGACCATCCAGATTAATATTATTCATAAAAGTAAATATGTAAATACGATAACCAAAATATTTTACTACTTCCTGTACCATTCATTTTTTTTCATTTGAACATCGTAAGTTCTAGTTGATGATAGCTTCTGCGCGTATCTTCAATGCCTCTGCAATGTATGTGGCAAGTGATTTCACTGAATTATCATCATAATTCAGTTTCAGAATTCCAAATGTGTCCTGATTTATGGCAACATACTTTTGAAAAACTACACACTTATCTCGTACAGCACTGTAATTTCTACAATGAAACAAAAAATGCGACTCATCCTCCCTAAGGAAACCACACAATGGACACCGTGACGCTGTAGATGACTCAGTATAGAACCATCTTTTATGGGCGTTTAGACCAAGAGTCCTTGTTCTAAGTCTGGATAGACAAATTTTATGCCATCTGTTCGTTATTACTGAAATATACTTTTCCGTTTCAAATATACTTTTAAAGCCATAAAACCAGTTATATTTACCCGTGTTTTCCATTTTAGAATGCCAGTTTTGTTTATATGAAGCTATAATCCTGTCTTTGAATTCCAGAATAAAACTATCCTCATAACCAACTCCCTGGCACATCCATACAATCCCAAATCCGTGAGTAGTCAAAATCTTCTTAACAGAATATACCCAATTTTCTTTTCCCCGTTCATGTTCATTCAATAACATTTCATAAGCCTGTTTACAAAGTCTTGAGGCAGGAAGCCTCAGTAGTTTTAGCCAATATTTTATACATTTAATGTTTGACCTAATATACAATGGGTATCTGCCGGTTTCTCCATAGATTACAGTATTCGAAGAATGTAGGGGAACATTTAAAAAGCGCTTAATTGCAAACGTATGAACTTTTTCTAAATCTTTGTTGTTATGAAGTCCCCATATTTCAGCACCATATGTAAGAATGGCTCAATTTTATATATAGAGAGAGAGGGGGGGGGAGAGAGAGAGGAGAGAAAGAGAGAGAGGGGGGGGAAGAGAGATTTGTAGTCTATTTACCAGTGCGGGCTTTTTATGAGTTTTGTGGCATTCGAATGTTTTCATTCGTTTGTGAGAGAGAGAGAGAGAGAGAGAGAGAGAGAGAGAGAGAGAGAGAGAGAGAGAATGTGAGAGACAGAGACAGAGAGAGAATATTGCACTCTGTGTCTGCCTATATTGTTTTCATGGCTTTTTGTTGTTGTTTATTTTTGCTGCATTTAGATGTTTTCATTATTTAGAGAGAGAGAGAGAGAGAGAGAGAGGAGAGAGAGAGAGAGAGGAGAGAGAGAGAGAAGAGAGAGTAATGCACTCTGTATCTGCCTATGTTGTTTTCGTTTTCTTTCTTCTTTTTTTCTTTTTTTTTTTTTTTTTTTTTTTGCATTTAGATGTTTTTATTATTTAAAGAGAGAGAGAGAGAGAGAGAGAGAGAGAGACGCTGACGCTTGACGCTTTGACGATTTATTGCCTTCAGCTACAGGGGGGTGGGGGTGGGGGGAAGAGAGAGAGAGAGAGAGAGGAGAGAGAGAGAGAGAGAGAGAGAGAGAGAGGGGAGAGAGAGAGAGAGAGAGAGAGAGAGGGAGGGAGGGAGGGAGGGGAATGTTGCGGGTGAGGAATTAAAAGAAATGCCTGACGCTCTCAGCCCAACCTAATTTTATGTAGCAAAGATGTCAATGGTTTAACTACATGTCAGGATTTGCCTTTTTCTCAGATTTTGACCTTTTTTGATGATCTGATTTGTTCAGGGTCTCACATTTCTTTGATAAACTTGATAGCCTTAGAAAGTCTCTCTGTGATCGATTGGACTATGAACGTGTAAACAGATTAATAGACAGATACATAGATGGAGAGAGAGAGAGAGAGAGAGAGAGGGGAGAGAGAGAGAGAGAGAGAGAGAGAGAGAGATGCAGAGATGAATAGAAAAACAACAACAGATTGATGGATAGGTACGTGGACAGTTAGTTAGATGGGTACTTCGATAGATAGATAGATAAATAAATAAAGAAATATATAGACACTGAAGGAAAGCAAAAGCAAACAATAAAATTCATGACATGAACAATATATCTAGTTTAACCGATATATTTTCATTTAAAGGGAAAGGGGCACGAAAAAGGAATTCTCCATTGCGTGCTTCTCCAGTGACGTTAGCTTGCCTTTTACGGAAATAGAAGGCATTTGAGACAGGTTTTATCATTGTTTCTATTTGTGTAATCCTGCAGTAATATGTGAACCCTTCGGGTTAATTGCTTCCAGTATTTCAAAACTTGGGGACCTTTACATAAATGGATTGAAAGTTAAATAGACACAACACACACACACACACACATACGCGCGCGCACACACGCACGCACGCACGCACGCACACCACACACACACACACACACACACACACACACACACACACACACACACACACACACACACACACACCATTGCCCTAAGGTGCACACAATGTTGACACATTTTCTAAATATTGAGAGAAAACAACGTTCGCACAGAAATCATGCAACCGGAACCACTATTGTTTCTAGTGATATATTTCTCTGCAGTCTACGTGATTTTTTTGTTTTCAAAAAGTGAACTGTTGGTGCATTTCTAATGCAATGTTATTTTGAGGAAATAAAAAGAGGCAAACAAGAATGAGAATAAGGTAGTTGTGACCTTCACATAGAACCTATGTTGCGCTGATTGTTACCAACCAAAAAAGCAACATCAAGACAATGCCTGCAAGAAGAACGGGAACAACAGTTTTGAAAAGAAAACTGTAAAAAGACTATATCCAGAGGAGGAGGACGAGGACAGTGTATGACGGTGGGGGAGACGAATAGCAGCACAGTGATTAACTTTACAATCTGTTTCCTACAGGCCTTTGCATACAAATCAATCTCATGAGAACTTTATCCTCCTTTGACTCCCACAAGCCTTGCATAAATCACTTCCCAAGATATAAATCGACCGAAAAGAAAAATGACCAACAAATCGATCAAAGGCAATCAGCAATTTTTACATTGCGCACTAATCGCTTTGGACGTTTATCAGGTGGGTGAATCGATCTTGTTTAATGAGGAAATAACTAAGGCATAGCTTTGCCAACACATGTGCACACGAAACAGCCAGCAAGGTTCTTTCTTTCTCTCTCTCTCTCTCTCTCTCTCTCTCTCTCTCTCTCTCTCTCTCTCTCTCTCTCTCTCTCTCTCTCTCTCTCCAAGAAAATTCAATGACTTCTGCAATTCGTGAATTCCATCCGGATAGAATGCTAGAAAACATGAAAGTTTCCCTCTCACATCTCGATCACTAACTTTTTCTCTCTCTCTCTCTCTCTCTCTCTTCTCTCTCTCTCTCTCTCTCCTTCTCTCTCTGCATGAAAATTCAATGTATTCTGCAAGGGCCCCGCGCGCGCGCGCGTGTGTGTGTGTGTGTGTGTATGTGTGTGTGTGTTTTGTGTGTGTTTTGGTGTGTGTGTGTGTGTGTGTGTGTGTGTTTTGTGGTGTGTGTGTGTGTGTGTGTGTGTGTGTGTTCAAGATTGCTACAGTCGGTTACGTGATGTTTGTCCTGTAGGGATTACGGTAAATAATACAATATCCCCCATCTGATCGCATGGATCAATCCCTAGCGCACGTTTTGTGCACTTTTGGGTCCATGTATTTGAAATGAGTATGTTGTTTTACAACAACTCAGTTGGGGTTGATCTTCTGCCCCACCCATCCATCCCCTCTTTCCTGGAGATTTATTTGGGAGAGGCTGTATCGGAGGTTAAGGGCAAAACTTCACTCTCCATGCTTTCAGAGAGAGAGAAAGAGAGGGGCAAGGGTAAAGGGCAGACAGATAGAGAGAGACGCACGGGCACGCACGCACCACACCGCACGCACACACACACACACACACACCACACCCCACACACACCAAAACACACACACACACACACACCAGAGAGGAGAGAGAGAGAGAGAGGAAAAGAGAGAGAGAGAGAGAGAGAGAGAGAAAAGAGAGACACGCACAGAGAGAAAGAGAGACAGAGACAGAGAAATGAAATGAAATTAATTATTTCAGGATAGGCCCCAGCCCTTCTGAGGGAGGGGGGGGGGGGGGTATTCTCAAAACGAAGGGATGGTGAGCATAACAACAACAATAATATACAATCTGTTATACCAGCGCATGAAAATACAATCTACTGAATCAGGTATAACTGCATCTTATATAGCAGTATTCATACAACATTTGGCGCATTCATTTCACTTATTAGGTAAACGTAACAGCTCGCTCTTAAAAAGCTCTATACAAATATATGCACAAATTCCTCACAATGTTCAGTTTCATTCGCCATTAGTGAATGACACGAAAGACATGTGTTTGCATAATATATAAATGGAATATATTCCTGCCCTAGATCACTGAGAACAGGGCAGAAGAACAAAAAGTGTACTACGTCATCGTTTGCCTTTTGACAGAGCGGGCATATCAAACTGCTGTCAGAAATGACATGATACCGTTGACGATGCACTGCTATGTCTCAAACACAAATCTGAATCTCGTAATGTAATTTTTAATATGTCTGTCAAAATCAAGTGAAGATGCATTTCGCAATCATTAGATTATTTACACGTTGTCAGGGTGACGTAGCCTCACATCAAGGCATGTGACGCTCCATCACATTTTAGTTTAGTGATATGAATCATTTCCCGTGCCACAATTAAAGGAAGAATATTCATGTGGCTTGGACTAGTGTAGCGGGCGTCCAAATAATGTGCGTAGATCATTCAAGAAAGAATGTTATTTGGTCATTGGGTGAAAAGAGACACTGATGATAGTTTAACAGGGCTGGTTGGTTAGGTGCTCGGTCATGTGTTTGAACACTGAGTATGCCCTCACTAGGAGAAGGGGGAAAGAGTTCAGTTTTAACCAGCGATGGCTACGAGACTTTTCGAACCTGTTGGGACCGGTGGTCCTCTTTGCTGAACCAGTCATTACCAGGTGAGGATAGATAGTTGGGGAAAAGCTACAGGGGAAAACTTAAGAGAGAGAAAGAATTCATATGTTGATTGAGAGCAGGTTACTTACACGACCTTATTGTGTATCAGCTCCTTCACCCTTTACCTTCGCTTCACATTCATCTTATCACCCGTGAGGTTGTTGAAGGATGGGCCCTGGTGTGGGGAACAACGGTAGCTTCAGCCCCAGGCAGTACCAATCCAGGGAGTGGAGTTGAATTCGTCATTTCGCAGAGACAGAGAAGTCGCGGAGAGAAGTCGAGACTCGTATCTCCAGACAAGAGCAATTGAGGGGGCAGTATAATTGTCTCAGAGAGGGAGACCGGGAAAGGAGATAGAGGGAAATTTTTACTTGAGGCAGGCAGGTCTCGTGATTAGGGAGTTATGTAATTCTCCTGCGTCCGGATTTTTGGGATAAGAATGTGAAGGCATAACTTTATAGAAGCGGAACTAGTTATTTTTCTCTCGGTGTGAGGAGAGAACATATATCTCCTCATTATTTTAACTCTTAGGTGTGAGGAGAGATACATGTGTGAGATTGATTTGTCTCTTGGTGTGAGGGTGATACATGTGTGCAGATTTATTGTCTCTCAGTGCGGAGAGAGTACAGGTGTATAATCTGTTTACATTTGTTGTTTGTGATTAGTAAAGTGTTTTCTGAGGAGCGGGGGAGAAGAAAAAATTCGGTGTGCTCCTTTTTGGGTGATTGGAAGATTGCGTGTGCGTATGGGAGTAAATGCTGTCATGAAATGGGGTATTGCCAGAGTGACAGGTGTCAGTGGTGACGCACTATACGGCGTAGCTGCCGTTTGTTTCCGGGAAAAAAAAAAGGAAAAAAAAAGAAAGATTTCTATTGTGCCTTGGGTTTAAAAAAGAGAAAAGTTTAATTATTTATTGTGTATAATATTTGATTTTTGGTGTGTGTTTATTTCTATATGTGTTTTGGGAGGTTGACATTTCTTTTGGTTGCTCTACTCGTTAAGGGTTTTTTTTTTTTGGTAGGATTTCTTTATGACCTTCCCCCCTCAGGACCGGAAGCCCTCAACCTCCTATTGCTCGAAAACCTCGCAGCAAGGGGGCAGGGCGTTGAGGAAATCGCTGTCCTTCCCTAGTGGATTAGAATTTTGTCCCTTTCCAGGATGAAGCCCAAACCTCTTCTGCGTTTAGCAGGGGGGACATGGGTTGGGAGTCAATAGTCTTTCCTCTGATAATATCTATTTCTTTCGCTTTCCTATTGTTTCAGTGTGATTTTTCCCCTTGCACTCTGAGTGTGGATAAACTTCCTCCGTTCACGCTAGTAGTGTTAGGTGGAGAGTTGATTAACGCTCTGCCAAATAAACATCTTTATCTTTTGATTTTTTGTTCTGGGTGTGGTGCGAGATTTTCTTGAGTATTGGTGGAATGTGCATTTATTGATGGATTGTTTAGTATTTTGTATTATTATTACTGTAGTAGAGTGTATTATTGTGCAGTGATTTGTTTTTCCGTCTCAGTTTCCGGGAGAACAGTGACACTGGGTTGCTGTCCCCCGGGGGCTTCTTTTGCTTTTCTTGATTTCTGCTCACTATTCCAGGTCCTTGTACCCTTTCATTTCCTTTTCACCCTTTTCAAATCTCTTAAACCTTCTCCCCCCCCTCCTCAATAGGCTCCTATCTAGTTTTTCTTTTCACATTTTCATATTTTAGGTAGGATTTCCGCTAGTTTGTGTTTCTTCCCTCTTTATATTGTTTGTGATTCCATTTTGTTTTGTAAATTAAATATTCATTTTTTTTATAAGGCGGTTACATTTGTTTTGTAAATTCATTTGAAATTAATTAAGAAAGCAAGACTGACACAAGACTATTAATACCAACCAAATATAATCATATAAAATCGTATACCAACAATTATTTAAACAAACCAAAAAAAAAAACTTTTCCCTAAAATACAACCCACAACCAAAATAAAATACCAAACCCACACCTAATCCAAAAGTAAAAATTACACAACCAATTTCAAAAATTACCTATACTTCTCATAAATTTTACCCTTAAATAATACAATCATTTAAAATAAAATCACACAATAACTTAATTATAACCCTCAAAACAACATCACATCAACAAATAATTCAAATTCTTCAATAAATTATAAACACAACTTCTATTCTTCTTCATCAAATAAAAAAATTTAAACCCTCTACCTAATTATATATTTCTAAACCAAATAACAAATATAACATACCTTCAATTTATACCTTACATATTCTCTCCTCCTCACAACCTCTTCAGATACTCTTAATCAAAACACCACCTATTCATATACTCTAAACAACCTCTTTCTCATCTCCCACCTCCATATTTACTATCCCAATCCTCCCCCATAAACTCTTCCTATCCCAATCATCCCCCTCAACCTATTCCTATACTCATCCTCCCCCCACCCTCTTTCATATCCAATCTCCCCCATCAACCTTCTTTCATCATCCTATCCTACTACAAACCTAATCTCTAAACTCCAAACTTCTCATCATCATCCAACTCTACCCTTCACTCTCCATTATTAATCTCATTCCCCCCTCTCACACAACACTAAATAAAATCTTACCCCCTTCATCCAAATATAAAAAAATCAAATCCCTACTCCTAAATATTAATTCCCTTCCCCTATTCCAATAAACAATCTATAATAAACATTTACTTCAAATTTCATACCACCAATCTCTCCCACCAAACAATTCTCTATCCCTCATCCACACCTCACAACCAATAAATATCACTAAACCTCATTATAAATATTCATCCCCCTTCTCCATAACTATAAAATCATAATCTTCAATAAATTCATCATTCAAAAATAAACCTCCCAAAACACACTTCTCTCAACATATAATCTCCACCAAAACCTCTCTATATACATAACATTAATAAACCCTTACTTCCACAAATCCACTATTCTTCACTTATACCTATTTCATAACATAAATACACTAACCTCACATTTTATTATTCACTTCTCCTAAAATAATATAACCATTAATACACACATTTCCTTTCCTAACATTCCCTACACTATTTACAAAAATAATAACAATTTCAGAACACAATTCCTTACTTACACAAATTTTACTCTATCAAACTACACATCTACCACTCTTCCTCTAACCACTCCTAACTCTTATATTCCCCTCCCCCTATAAATTATAATATTCTACCATCATAAAACACCACTATTATTAATCCATCCTCATAAAAAATATCAATTCTATCAAATCTTCACCAATAAACCCCCAATCAACCCCACTCAACTACTAATATATCCTCATTAATAAAAATTACCTCACCCAATAATCATTAATTATAATCAAATTCTCAACATTCATTTCTTAATTTTATCTTTAACTTTATCCAAATATTATAAAAAATTCCAACATATATCAACACTACTTAAACCCTTACACCTATACTTATAAATTTCTTCCCTATATACCTAAACTCATTCTCACAAAACTATCACCTAAAAAATTATTAACCTTATTAAAATAAACAATATTCTAATCAAATTCCCAAATCATTTTTCTATACATTACATTTATATAGTATTACTTTTTTTCTATATTTTTATAAAATCACCACTTTCTATATCTTTCACTTACCAACTTACACTAAACACCATTCATCCATAAACCCATAATCATACAAATCCTCTTACACCTCCCTTCTTATCTCCAACTTAAATCTTTCTCTCATTCACCCTTCTTCTACCCCCTTCCCCATAAATCTTTCCTTTAAAAAACCTTATTTACTTTCCATTAGGCAAAATAACTTTTTGTTTCAAAACAAACTTTACACATAACTCACACTTCACTTAATCATTAACTTTTTCAATCTTCCACACCTCCCTACTATCTAATATAATTATAACAATTTTATACAAAATTCTTACTAAACACATTCAATATCCAATCCCCCTATATCAATTACTCTTCCAATATCAATTCCCCCCATACTCATTCTATCATTATTCTGATACAATAAAAATATTTCCTCATCCCATACTAAATTTATATCGTACAATTATCTTTTTATTTAAACCTAAAATTACTCCATCAATCTCTTCAATATCCAATTGATACTACATTACTCATACTCTTATTAATTATACATCTTGTTTCACCATACGAACTTCTTCTTATTGTGGAATAATTCATTTCATGATCTATTCTATAAAATTAAGATGTTGTAAACAAACCATATCACCAGCACACAACAATACTAGTTAATCTTAATTAAATTCCATACAAAATCTATTAAACATTCAAAACAATTTTCCAGAGCTTCGTCGCCATTCTATACTCACTTTTATCTCTAACCCACTATGTGTCCCGTTACGATATCCCGCGATCGATCTGTTATAATATTAATACTAAGAATAGAATAATACATACATTGTCTGCGAATACAGATAACGCCCTCCACATCGTCCATACGCCTCGGGTCTTCGTACATCGCTATCGCGCTATCAGTTAATTGCGCGCTGAATCTTTACTTTTCTACTCGACCTCTATCTGTGGCCTGGTATCATAACCATCATAGCGCATCAGCGAAACCACCACACATACATGATCTTCGATTCATACATACGTTGATGCCATGTGTTGACCCACAATATAAAAACCACAAACATTTCTTTTATGTTACATCTATGCATATACGGTGTCTGTGCTAATGAGTGCATGCTAGAGTTGTCTGACACGAGACATATCAACAGTCATGTCCCTGGCACTCAGGACTGAAGTTGATGGTAGACGCAACAAGTCGTCCTCTTGCTAGAATATATCGAAACAGTCACAAAGAAGGGCACGTACTTTCCTCGCAGTATCGATATGGCCCTGATAGATAGTGCCCGCGATTAGTGTAAATTACATCCTTCATCCGTTGCAGAAAAACGTCATTCACCTCAACGTGCCTACGCGTTCATGTTCCGAGCATAAGCCGCTAAGTCCTTGTTCTGTTCATCAGTTGAGTAAGCCGCTCCTAGTGATAAATGAAAAAACTAGACAATCTACACAACTTTCTGAGATACTGTAGCTTAAATCCCTCGCTGCAGATACCGCCCACCTGTTTAAGACTGACCCAACAATCGCGCCCAACACAACCCCCTCGAGGCTAGGTATTTCCTTCGTGTCCCACATGTTTGAAAGAAGAAAAGTAGAAGAGAAGTCTGTTGAAGTACAAATGTTGCCATCAACAGTCGGTTTTTGGATTGTGTGGATATTTCCTGTGTCAGAAACTGAGGTCACATGACAGGACGTATCAGTGATGAATTTGTACCCAATGTAATTACAGGGACAGATCAAAAGGTTATGAAAACAGCAAATGTAGGAGTGGTTTAACATTACCAGTGTCGATGATGTTGTACCCCTCCCTATTTGTCTATCCAGGCGAAACCTTTGCGGATGTGGGTTCTGTCAAATGATTTGTATACAAGTAAACAGAACAGACTCAAAAAGACATTTTGATAGACTTTCAGGATGTGTTGACGGATACCCAGGTAAGTAACTTGGTTATTGAACCCCATAGTATTCAGTTAACTTCTGAAATAACAGTGCGACGCAACCAGACCATACCCTATTGCCGTTTGCAAAAAAAAAAAAAAGAGGTTGTCGAGAGAGTGCTTGGCTATTGTATGGCATGTGGAAGTTCGCCAGGTTCTTGAATGGAAGAAAGTTTCAGTTACAGACTGACCATAGGCCACTGTCGTTCTTGAAAATCGTCAATGACTATGCAACATAGCAGGTTATTAAGATTGGGTCGTTGCATTGCAGGAATTCAGTTTATGTTGATACAGTGCCTGGAACTCAAAATGTCATGCAGATTTGTTGTCACGTGCTTGTGAATATTCTGGACAATGTAACTGTCTTCAAGGGAAGACTATTCTGTTTTGGTCTTTCTTAATGATTTTACGGTTATGATCACTTTTGACGGTGCATTGTATGCTACTGACGATTTAAATCAAGTGGTATTATTTATGCATAATTTGCTTATTGAAGTGATATATGTTTTGCAAGCATAACAATACTTGATGTGATGTAAACCATATTCTATTCTCTGGTAAACAATGGAATAATCAAGTACTATTTATGTCTACTTTGCTTGCTTGTGAAGATGAATATATATGTATGTGTGATGAGCAATAAACCTGGTAGAAAATGTATATACACATGTTTTGATTGTGCAATGAGACAAAAAACCAATTGTTTTCATTTGTACTGTCAACAAATGGAAAGCAGTGTGACTTTTCAATGGGCTATAAAACTTACATGTGGGAAAACAAATTATGTTTAAACTATGTATATTTTGGTTACATGTCTATTGGAGAAACATTTACATTGGAAATATTATCATTTTCATTGTGGGTTTTGAAACATATGATGTGAGACAAAGTTCAAGGGGAAAATGTGCTTCACAATCTTAATGTATGAAACACAATTGGTGCTTTGTATTGTTGATATCCCTAATGTTTTATCCATGTATTTGTGAAAATGTGATCTTGTGGAATTATGGTGATCAATTATGAATGTTTTTTTTTTTAACACCGATTGAAAGTCTGAATATGTTATTTATGGTGGGATCATGGTGTGATGTTCTATACGTTGATTATTAATTGGTGAAAAAATCATGTGCGATGGTTACACATTTTGAGATTATGGCTGAAGATGTGTTTAAGAGAAGTTGTATGTCCTTTAAAAAAATTTTTTGGAGAAAATTTTTTATCCCAGGATGGGGGGTGTATGGGACGTAGACTCACATCAAGGCATGTGACGCTCCTCACATGTGATAGTGATATGTATTTTTCCCGTGCCACATTTAAAGGAAGAAGATTCAATGCTGGCTGGATTAGTTGTAGCGGGCGTCCCCCAAATAATGTGAGTATGATCATTCAAGAAACGATTGTGGTATTGGGGGAAAAGTGACCACTGAGTGATAGTTTAACAGGGTGGTAAGGTAAAGGTGCTGGTCATGTGTTTGAAACACTGAGTATGACACTCACTAGGAGAAGGGGGGAAAGAGTCAGTTTTAACCAGCAGATGGCTAGAGACTCGAAACTGTCAGGACGGTGGTCCTCTTTTGTGACCTGTCATTACCAGGTGAGACGATTGATTGTTGGGGAAAATGGTACAGGGGAAACTTAAAGATGAGAGAAGATTATTGTTGAATTGAGAAGCAGGTTAACTTACACGAACCTTATTCGTGTTTCAGCCCTTCACCCTTTTCCCCTTGCCATTCACCTTCATTTTCACCCGTGAGGTGGTTGAAGTGGGCCATGGTGTGTGGGAACACACGGTAGTTCAGCCCCAGGCAGTACCCAACTCCAGGGAGAGGGAGTGAACGCTCGTCATTTCGCAAGAGACAGAAGATGTCGCGGCATGAGAAGTCGAGGACTCGTATCTCCAGGACAAGAGAATTCGAGGGGGCCAGTATAATTGTCTCAGTGAGGGAAGACAGGGATAGGAGACAGCTGGGAAAAGCTTTTACTTGGCGCAGGCGGTCCTCAGTGATTACGGGAGTTATGTTTTCTCCTGGTCGGAATTTTTGGGATAACGGAATGTGAATGCCATAACTTTATTGATGCGGAACTAGATTATTTTATCTCTCGGTGTGAGGAGAGATACATGTGTGAAGCAGAAGATTTATTTTATCTATCGGTGTGAGCGAGAGATACATGTGAGTGTGATTTTGTCTATTGGTGTGAGGAGAGATCCTGTGTGCTGATTTATTTGTCTCTCAGGGCGGAGAGAGATACGGTGTAAAATCTGTTTACAACGTTGTTGTTGTGACTTAGTAAAAGTGTTTTTCCCTGAAGGAGAGGGGGAGAAGGAAAACATTCGGTTAGTGCCTCCTTTTGGTGATTGGAAGATTGCGTGTGGTAGGGAGTAAATGCTGTCAGGGAAAGCGGGTATGGCAAAGAGTGACAGTGTGGACACCACGTTTGGTCCATGAAAACCTATCACTTTCCTGATATAGGTTCAGCAGTTTTTTTGCCATCTGCTATCAGTTAGTCTCTGACAGTATATTACTGCAAAACGTGTTTCACATTTTTCCCACACCCTGGTTAGTCCATACGAATCTTAAAGCCTCATTTAGAAAATAGTTTCTTACTAACACTTGACGCCCATGTGGTCTTTCACGTGAATCAACCAAAACTACATTTTAGTGCTTTCAAGGATAATGTCCTCAGTCATCCGTATTATCTTTAGCCAGTTATCTAAACTTGCATCGTGAATTTATAATGAATAGGATAACGTTTGGTATCTCCATACTTAATCGTTATGTATTTTTTTTATGGATTCCTAAAAACTTTATTTAGAGCAAACCAATGTACCTTTTTAATTATGAACAGCGTCGCATCCAGTATCAGAGTTCAGCACCATAGACAACAATGTGTTGCATCTGAGTATCAAAATTTTTTAAATTACATAAGCCGAAGTATTATTAAGTTTCTTCAATCGTTGCAGAATGAATAATAATGCATTTATACCTGCTAGCGAGATCTTTACAAAGCAGCAAATAACTGCGCCAGGGTAGAAATTAAATACAAGATATTTGTAACCATTTAACAACATCATTGCTCCCATTGAAAGCCATTTTCTCTCTTGTGCAAAGATAACCTCTTTTTCTAAACACAACAATATTGCTGTTTCTCTTATTTGACCTTATGTTGAAATCTACATGGAGCATTACATAAATTGTACTCCTGGTCTGGAGCCAACTGGGGTTTGACAAATAAAAATATATTCTTGCAAAACCCCATAAACATTTCAGTATATTGGAGATCAGGGTGCACATGTCTTCGTCTTTAATATTTTATGTGCAATTTCGTTGATGAATGGGGAAAACAAAAACAGGATACAGGCCATCTCCTTGCTTCCACCCCTTTTGTGCACATTTATTAGTCTGTTAAAATATCACCAATCTAACCCACGCTTTATACAATCATACATGCTCATAATACATCGATGTATTTACCTTTGTTCCATTCTTTTTGACGTTATTGTCAAAGTAATTTTCTAGATATGTATCTAATTGCCTTTTCGGAGTCAATGAGTACCTACGTATAATTTGTGGATACATGAAAACTGTTTTCTGTATTACAGCCAAAACGTGTAAATATTTGATCAATTGTTGAATAACCTTTATTAAAACCTGCCTGCCACTCGCCAGTGTTATTATTATGTTCGACCCACTCTTGCAATCACAGTTAATTACTGAACAATATCACTTACTGCTTATATCACAAAGTGATATGACCCTGTAGTTACCTGGACCATTAACTTCACCTTTCTTAAACAATGGTATTGTAATCGACTCTGTCCAGTCATCAGGAAATATCCCTTTGTCAAAAACGACATTGAAAAATACGAGAAAAAAAAAATCAGTTACGGTGTTCCCAGCATTTTTAAATAATTCTCCAACAATACAATAAGGGCCTGTGGCTTTTCTGTTTTTGAGTTTTTTCATTGCTGCGATTACTTCTATTCTTAAATCTGGGTGGTTGAGGGCACCTGCATCACTATCAATATCAAGAAAGGTAACTTCTACTTCTTGCACGTCTTCTTCAGAATCTTTTTCGAGAAGTTCTTCGAATCAATCATTGACAGAAATACTATTACGCGTATTACTTTTTCTAACTGATGTTTTACGCATTTGCTTCTAGAACTCTTTCTGATCTTTTACTGAATTGATCAAATTGCATAATAAAGTAGAATTATACTCGTTCACGCATGAAATACAATACTAAAACTCTTAACCTGTCAAAGTCACACCAACAACAGAGAATAAACTGTTTACAGAAGCAGCGTATCAAATGTAGGGTATAAAAGGAGAACAGGAGGTAGGTGGGATGAGGATGTAGTGGCGGAATACATAAAAGAACGAGATAGATGGGAGAAGGGGTGGGGTGAGGGGAATTAGGAAACAAATTGCTCAGATCAATTTGAAAACACAAGTATAGGTGTAAAGAGAGAGAGAGAGAGAAGAGAGAGAGAGAGAGAGAGACAGACAGAGACAGAGAGACGAAGACAGAGACAGAGAGACGAAGACAGAGACAGAGAGACAAAGGGAGTGAGTGCACGGGGAGGAGAAAAAAAGACTCCTCTTCCTTGTCACATGCAAAACCCTATAGATTCATTTGACCAAATTTCATTTACACTTGTGTGTGTGTGTGTGTGTGTGTGTGTGTGTGTGTGTGTGTGTGTGTGTTAGAAATTCTGCTATTCAGATCTACAGATCTCTGGCTGGAGAGAGACAGAGAGAGACTTATAAACCGATATGTCTACACGCATGCATACAAACGTGCGCGTTCACGCACACACAATCGCGCGCGCATGCGCCCGCACACACACACACACACACAACACACACACACACACACACACACACACACACACGCACACACATACACACACACACACACATAAATACACACACACACACACACACACACACACACACACACACACACACACAAGCGCATGCGCACCCACTCACGCACGCACGCATATCTCTCTCTCCTCTCTCTCTCTCTCTCTCTCTCTCTCTCCTCTCTCTCTCTCTCTCTCTCTCTCTCTCTGTCTGGGCTCTGTGGAAAAAAGACATGTAACTATTTGTTTATTACCCTGGAAAAATAAATTTTGATTCATTCTCTCGTTCTCTCTCTCTCTCTCTCTCTCTCTCTCTCTCTCTCTCTCTCTCTTTCTGTGTGTGTCAAGACAGTGAAGCCTCTCACAAAGGACCTGAAGCGCTTAGAGGCAAGGAATGTTTGTACGTAGTACCGAAATAGGTAATAGACCCATTAACCAGTATGCCTTGCCCACCGCACACGGTCGAACTGTGTCAAGGAGGATGAAGAAGTCAGGTGACAGATGGCACCTAAGGTAGTAAGGACCCTCCCGAGTTCGAACCTTCCTGATAGCGAAAGGGGTAGGGACGTAACCACTTGGACCTCGGAGCATCGGGTGCGTGCTAACTACTCAGTCAGCTGAGGTCGCTTTGTAAACAGTCTTTGAAGAGCAGGAGTCTTTGGCTCGTTCAGATGGTATTGCCGTGGGGCACTGTGCTGGTTCTATTGTCAGGCTGGTTGAATGCACGTGGACGTTGTTGTCGTAGCTTTTCTCCAGGATAATTACTATTGCAAGTAGCCCCTGAAGTCGGCGGGAGTTTTCGATGTCCATCTGGTGCCAAGTGGTTGTTTGCTAATCAATTAGGTAGGGATGTGTGTAAATACTGATGTGTGGAAGAATGTAGCGAATGGAGAATTCAGGTACCTGCGAACAGGGTGTTTGAGAAGCAGCATGGACAAAGGCATGGCCCGAGGGAAATCCTTTGTGTCCACCCCTATAAAAACTGAGAGGGAGAACAACGTGTCGAGAGAGGAGAATAATACCATGAGAGAGAGAGAAGGCAGAGGAGAGAGAGAGAGGAGAGGAGAGCGAGCAGGACAGAGTATGGTCAAGAGAAACATGGTCTGGGAGATAGAAGAGACAGCAAAGTCTTAGGGTTAAAGACAAGCTGGAAGAGAAGAAAACTAAGTTTGAAGCCCAGACGTGGTGAAGAGAGACAAACTGAATTTGAACCCAGATCTGTGTGAAGGAGACGAAGAAGAAGACGAGTTCTACGTCGAGATACCAGAGATGACCACGAAGACCCAGTCCTGAAACATGGAGCCAGTCAACCAAGGGCGTCACCATCAAGCAGTGTTGAAGAAAACTTGAAGAGACTTGTTCAAGAACTGTGGTGTGGTGTGAAAGCGTGGTTGTGTGTGGGAAACCGGGCCAGGTAAGAAACCATTTTATCATAACCTGGGATTAGGAAGTATTGATCGTTTACGGTTTGATTATTGCATTTTTGTGTGATTGGATTGTTTATGCATAATTATACGTGGCATAGAAATTGTATTTCTTGTTCTCAGTCGTGTTAGGAGAGAAACGAATGCGTGACATCCCATTCCCAGAGAGAGGCGAATGTTTGATGGGCGCATGAGTGTGCATATGCGTGTATGAGTGCAAAGATAACCTTGGTATTTTAAGCCTGACTAATAATATATCAACTTAGTGCACTTAAGCAATACCGTCACGATTTCCCCCATCCTGGACAAAGTGGCGAGCCTGCCAGGATTGCATGGCTGAAATTAGTCTCAGGAGGGAAACGTGACTTGTGTGTTGGGTGGTTGTATTAATCAAAGGTCGTTAACTCTCACAGAAGCTGTGGTTTAAGATTAAGGCTCCTTTGTGTTAGGAACATTACCACTGGTTGGTGTACTCATAGCTATTAATAGAGAAACTATTTACGAACTTTTTCTGAGTTATAAGCGTAACCGTTTTAGTGGTGCTAAAACATATTGAAGAAAAATGACTGAAGAAAGTTTTATCCCCATAGAAAAACTAGCAAGTTTGGGGAAAGAAATGGGATATACAGGAGATGAACTGCATTAGAGTCAGCAGAAGACTGAGAGAGATGAAAGGGCTGAAAGGAGGAAGTTTGAAAAGGAACAGCTAGCAGCTGTCAAAAGAAATCTAGAGGCAGAAACTACTGTATCAAAGGCTAAAAGCAGATGCAGAGTGTTTAGCTGCCAAAGCAAGAGCAGATGCAGAGTGCAGCAGCCAAAGCAAGAGCAGATGCAGAGAGTGCAGCAGCCAAAGCAAGAGCAGATGCAGAGAGTGCAGCAGCCAAAGTGAGAGCAGATGCAGAGTGCAGCAGCCAAAGTGAGAGCAGATGCAGAGTGCAGCAGCCAAAGCAAGAGCAGATGCAGAGAGTGCAGCAGCCAAAGTGAGAGCAGATGCAGAGTGCATCAGCCAAAGCAAGAGCAGATGCAGAGAGTGCAGCAGCCAAAGTGAGAGCAGATGCAGAGTGCAGCAGCCAAAGCAAGAGCAGATGCAGAGAGTGCAGCAGCCAAAGTGAGAGCAGATGCAGAGAGTGCAGCAGCCAAAGCAAGAGCAGATGCAGAGTGCAGCAGCCAAAGCAAGAGCAGATGCAGAGAGTGCAGCAGCCAAAGTGACAGCAGAAGCGGAATCAGAGATTTTAGCCAAAAAAATTGAGTTGGAAAAAATAAAATCTGAAAATCGGAGTGAAATAGACACCAGTTCTGAGTCAGTAGGTGACAGACTAAATTCAGGGCCTAGGCCTAAAGTCCCACTTTTCAGAGAAGAAACTGATTCGATTGATGCCTATATCAGTCCTTTTGAATCGTTTGCCGAGCACGAGGTCTGGCCCGAAGATGACTGGGCAATAAACATGTCTGCCTTGTTGACAGGTCTTGCGTTACACACTGATTCCACCTTACCCAAAGGTGATCAGAGGGATTTTGACAAGGTGAAGCAAGCAGTACTAAAGGCATATGATTTCACTGAAGAAGGTTTTAGGCATAAGTTTCGCGAGGCGAGAATCGAACAGGGTGAGACATACACACAGTTTGGGGTGAGACTGGATCACTATTTCCACAAGTGGGTAGAACTTAGTGGAGTGGACCGTGATTTTGAAGGCCTCAAGACACTGGTGATTAAGGAACAGATACCTGACGGTTGTGGCCCGGGCCTTACAATACACCTCAAGGAGAGGGGTGTCGTGACAATAGCTGAAGTACTTGAAGCAGCAGAGATTTACCGGGAAGCGAGGCGTGACTTGCCTCAACAAGAAGGGCCCAGAGGCATATTCAGAGGATGACAGGCTAGCACATGACTCACACAATGAGTCAGCAGTACACGCTCGTAAACCCATGGTGTCACGTGAGCAAACAAGAGTGAAGGCCCACGTGGTTAAGGCTATAGATAGACGTACCCGCATCTTGTGCAATAAGGCAGGACACTTGGCTAGAGACTGCCAATTTAGGCCCCAGAAAGCTGCAGCAATGAGGGTCACGCCAAGAGAGAGGCAGGTAGAAAAGGATGAAAAAGATGACAGCGTTATTTTGTCTGACTATGTTGTGTGTTTCACAGATTCAGAGATAACATGGATGTTCACAAAGGCAGAGTAGGGGAGAATGTGGTTAATGTCATTCGAGACTCTGGGTGCACAGGTATAATGGTGAAAGAATCCTGGTTAAGAAGGGACAATTCACAGGTAAAACACAGAGGTGTAGACAAATAGATGGAACAGTAGCAGAATTCAAAACGGCCCAGGTGTTTATTTATACACCATTTATAGTGGAAGTGTACAGGCTTGGCTGTTCCAAAGCCACCGTATGATTTGGTAATTGCAAACATTACAGGAGCACGTGGTTACGGAAATCCAAACCCTGATTTCTGTGTTGGATCAGACGTGACAAGTCACGTGATGGAAAGCCCCAGGGCAGTCAAACCGTTCCAAAAGCATTGAGAGCGTGTCAAGTGAGACCAACCCCACTCACTTACGGGCAGAACAAAAGGCGATTGCTCTCTTAAAAAAATTGTTTGGTTTTGCTCGCACAAGGCAGAAGAAGCGTGTTAAGGAGGGTACCGTCGGTTTTGAGATAAAGGATGGGGTATTGTACCGAACTTTCACTCACTTGAGTTCGGGGAAGAAAAAAAGACAGATCGTTGTGCCTACGAAACGCAGAAAGGCGGTGATGGCCGAAAAACATGTGACGTCAGCCTCGGGCCATCTCGGTAAGGCCTCACAAAGACAGTGACGCGAGAGTACTACTGGCCCGGTATCCTTGGCGATATCAGGCGTTTCTTGTGCACAATGCAGCACATGCCACGGGGTACGGCAAGGTGTGTGTACAGAAAGGGAGATCAGACCAGTATCACAGAAAGGGGCAGTAATCCAAAGTAAAATGGTCGTGCGAATTACAAGTGGTATGTGCGTGTGTCTTTTGCAGTGTCGTGTATGCGTGACTTAGCTGGTTAGGGGCTATGTGTAGAAAAGAGCAAAGGGAGAGAATTTCCATAGAAACAGAATTTTATGCAGATATGGCCACACTACTTAGAGCTGGAGGAGATTTCAAATTTGTGTTGACATTTGCTTGGTTTTTAGTGGGTATGTATTGATTTTTCTCTAATTTGTTGCAAGATCAACCTTGCCTTCTCTGGAGTAAGTAGGCTTATGAGAGGCCTAGATTAGAGTTGTTTTAAATGAAAACATTATGATAGTTTCAGCTCCTTGAAGGTGTTTTTAGCCAATGCAGGGCATTGTCTTCAAGTGTGGGGCAATTTGTTAAGACAGTGAAACCTCTCACAAAGGACCTGAAGCGCTTAGAGGCAAGGAATGTTTGTACATAGTACCGAAATAGGCAATAACCCATTAACCAGTATGCCTGACCCACCGCACACGGTCGAACTGTGTCAAGGAGGATGAAGTGGTCAGGTGACAGATGGCACCTAAGGTGGTAAGGACCCTCCCGAGTTCAAACCTTCCTGATAGCGAAAGGGGGAGGGACGTAACCACTAGGACCTCGGAGCATCGGGTGTGCGCTAACTACTCAGTCAGCTGAGGTCGCTTTGTAAACAGTCTTTGAAGAGCAGGAGTCTTGGGCTCGTTCAGATGGTATTGCCGTGGGGCACTGTGTTGGTTCTATTGTCAGGCTGCTTGAATGCACGTAGACGTTGTTGTCGTAGCTTTTCTCCAAGATAATTACTATAGGAATAGCTCAGTTGGTAGAGCGCCTGACTCGTAATCTTGGTGATCCTGGGGTTGCGGGTTTGAACCTCCGCCGGGGCGTTTCGGTACAGGGGGATTTTTCCCTCGGAGTTAACATTGGTTCTGACTCCATTTCCCTTACAGTCCTTCGAATGAGACTAAAACCGAGGTTCCGTGTGTGAACGCATGCATAAACATCTTGCACACACGTAAAATCCCATCACCAACTTTCGGAAGAGTAGGCCAGTTTGGCCGTTGGTATGGATGACACGTTACACATAGCATGCACCCAGCGTGAGAAATGGAAAGAATGAAGGAAGTAAGGAAAATGAGTGATCGCTATTGAACGATACTGACTGGATGACACGGGAA
>CM031599.1:71846776-71849276 GCA_018398815.1 Conus ventricosus | reverse complement strand
AACGCAGCACGACGACAGTCTGTGCTCCCCTTCGTTCAATTTTGAATGACAATAGCGACACTTCTTGTAACACAGTGTTTAGCATACACTCAAGAGACGTTGGAAGTCCTATGACTGGCATCGTCACTTATTTTGCTTGCCAAAGGAAAGCAAAATGGTCAGAGCTTCGTTGAAATGCTTCTTGCCGGTAGCCAAGCAAGGGAAGCCACCAGCAGAACAGGGACAAATATTGACAGAGAGAGAGAGAGAGAGAGAGAGAGAGAGAGAGAGAGAGAGAGAGAGAGAGAGAGAGAGCAATTTAAGGAGATAAGTGATTGTTCTTCAATGTTGTTTGTCTTGCCCTAAGAAGACCAAAGAGTTCGACACGTGTCGTGTTTGTCTTGTAATTTGTTCTTTTTTTTGTTTTGTTCGGCAGCATTGTAACTTTTCTTTTAAATTTGTTGTAATTTCCACCTGCTGTAATCTCACTTTGAAAGAGACAGAGACAGGAAGCTAGACACGGACAGACATCATGTTGCTCACAATGGCCATAAAAGCCTCCTACTGTCCTTATCAGAACTGCCTTTGATTGTACAGAGGGATGAATGCATGCATATCTGTGTGGGTTGCTCTGTCACTGACAAAACATAGCCAGCTTGTATAAGACGCCCACGCCACAGAGTCACAGAAAGAGACAAAACGTCAGAGCCAAAGCAAGGCAGACAAAGCTGTTTCTTTTCAATGAAAAGTTAAAAACCTGTTCCATAATTCCTTTTTCAAATTATGTTGTTCTAAACTGACTTATTAACAGCGTTCTGTTTCTATGGAATAATCGTTGCTTTTCTTGATGTCATCAACATCGATTTCTAGGTTTTAAATGCCAATCAACAAAAGGATCAAAATAACAGTGTATGGCAAAAGCATTATTAGTATAGTGCTATGACTACCAGCCTGATTCTATTTCAATTATTTATGGCTTTTGTGGTTTGGGTACAATGGTGCAGTAGCTGCTGTGCCAAAGAGTCTGATATCCTCAGAAATTAAGTACAACGAATCATCAGGACTAATCCGTAACATCAGCATGGAGAAAACATACCTACAGAGAAAACACGCATATGTATACTAACGCACACGTACGCACCAGTGGATAGTCCAACACTTAACCCCTGCCATGAAATACATCCCCACTCCTCACAGGGGAGATAAATCAGACAGCATTGGCAGCAGGGTCTTTCATCTTGCTTACAATGGCCATAAAATCCCTGGACAGCTCCCTCTCCTGCTGTCCTTATCAAATCTGCCTTTGATTGTAGAGACGGATGGATGCAGGCATAGTTGTGTGCGGTGCCCCCTATCACTGATCAAATGTAGCCAGCTTGTGCAAGATGCAGACACCACAGACACACGGAAAGAGACAGACGGACGCAGAGAGTGTGAGACAGATAGAATTGCTTATTTTCAGTAAGAAGTTTAAAACTTGTTTAGAGGGGAAAATGTTTCTCCGCCTTTATTTACCAACAAGAATGTGTTTCAGTGGAATACTCGCCATTTCTGCTGGATGTAACCACCATAACTTTCTATATGCGCATTCTCTAACCTGTTGATCAACAAAGGGGTCAAAGAAATCAGGGCAGTAGTGACAAAAGTATTATTGGCAGGGCACAAGACCAAACCGTAAAGATTTTGTTGTTGTTTGAGGAGATTTGTGTACCTTGTTCACACTGATGTATAATGACGCAATTGCTCATGTGGTACAGTCTGTCAATTTCAGAAATAGAACACCACTGATCATCACGATTGTTTGAGTAAAATCGAAGAAGAGCACACACACGCACACACACACGCACACACACACACACACACACACACACACACACACACACACACACAACACACGCACGCACACGCACACACACACACACACACACACACACACACACACACGCACACGCACGCACGCACACACACGCACACACACACACACACACACACACACACACACACACACACACACACACACACACACACACACACACATAATCAATGATTTCGGGACGTAATTGTCAGGACAGGATGGCGGAATATCTCCGAGAACACGATCTCTTTATTCGTCAACATTGCATTTTTTTTTCTCCTGGCTCATATCTTCCTTGCTCTACGAAGTGGCCGCGCCCTACACAGTGACAGCAGGATTCTTCCTGTCGCGATCTCAACGCTGGCATCCATAGGAAGCAATCAGTATGTTAGATTGTCACGAGGCCACTCACCGTGGAAGTCACTGCACAATCGTTGTCACTTTGGTGCTTTCAACAGTGCTTGTTTCAATTTAAAGTACGCAGGATTCTGCCTTGAAAGGCCACCTCAATCCCGCCCCTGTCTGACGACATTTAGTCGCAGAGCCAGCGTGAGTGCGAGTCCACCTTCAAAGGACGCTTCCATGCCCATCCAACGAGAGCCCCACCAGCTTGCCAACACCGTGAACTTTCAAACGAGCTCACCACAGGCAGGTATTCGTACATGG
>CM031599.1:71834276-71841776 GCA_018398815.1 Conus ventricosus | reverse complement strand
GGTGAAAACAAAGTTAGACATCGTCCTTTCTTCTGTCTCATCGTCTATGTCACCTCCGTGGCATTGCACCCGTTCTGCTCCTTCCAGCCTCCCATCCACAGCCACAGCCTGGGTGTCCTGCCACAAACCCGGCACCATCAATTCACAGGGACGATTGGATTTTACGAGCCAAACTGTGTCATTTTGAATCGCCTGTAAGAAAGGCGAGGGAGGGGAGGCTAGGAATTGTGTCATTTTGAATCGCCCGTAAGAAAGGCGAGGGAGGGGAGGCTAGGAATTGTGTCATTTTGAATCGCCCGTAAGAAAGGCGAGGGAGGGGAGGCTAGGAAAGATGCATGGTGCTCAAAGTGGAGAGGAAGGACAGGGAAGGGGAGGGGTTGGGGGTGGGGGTAATGCATGATACACACATTGTCTACCATGTCCAGAGGGATTCGCTGATGATGAGTTTGTATGACGAGCCTGAAAACAGTTTACTTGCCTTTCTGATATGCACTCTCAGAGCGCCTTCACATTCTTTTCCTCATTTTTGTTTGTTTGTTTTTGAATGGGGTCGGGAGGAGGGGTGGGTGGTGATGGCAAGGGTTTGCGGGAGCGGGGGGTGGTGATGGAGGAATTATCATCCACGGCTGGATGGACTGCCTGACAAGGTTAACGACCTCCATCTAGCTGGGTTGGGAGACCCGAGTTGTTTCTCCCAGGCTGGTTGTTCTGAACTCTGATAGAAACTGACAGAGATATTTCAGTGTCCACCTTCAAACAATCTATGTAACGAGTTGGTATTTCTTTAAAAACGTGCAATGTTAAATAAAATGATGATGATGATGATGATGATGATGATGATGATGATGATGATGATGATGATGATGACGATGATGATGATGACGATGATGAGCATGAAGATAAGTGTATTCATATTCGCAGCTTCAGTCGTTTAATGTCACTCTAATACTTGACGAAAGTGATGATGGTATTGTAAAGATAACAGCAATGACAAAAATATTGAAATAGGAAGAAGATGAAGATGATGATGATGATGATGATGATGATGATGATGATGATGATGATGATGATGATGATGATGACGACAATGATGAGCATGAAGATAAGTGTATTCATATTCGTAGCTTGAGTCGTTTAATGTCACTCTAATACTTGACGAAAGTGATGATGGCATTATAAAGATAACAGTAATGACAAAGATATTGAAAAGGGAAGAAGAAGAAGAAGAAGAAGAGAAGAAGAAGAAGAAGAAGATGATGATGATGATGATGATGATGATGATGATGATGATGATGATGATGGATGATGAAAAGAAGACGACGACGACGATGATGATGATGATGATGATGATGATGATGATGATGATGATGATGATGATGAAAAGAAGATGATGATGATGATGATGACGACGACAACGACGACGACGACGACGACGGTGGTGAAGATTAAGTGCTCTTCTTTCATATTCACGTCTTAAGGTCGTTTAATTTCTTCTCAGTCTTTAACAACAAAACTGCGCTCTACCTTCTACCTTTAACCTGTGTAATCTGTTTAATTTCCTACTCCAGATTACATCTCGTGGCTATCTTCAGTCGTCTATTTCCTTGCTGTCTGTGAGCGTAGAAATTGTGTGACCTTAGCTGCGATACCTAGAACATTTTCTATTTTCTGTTCGCTTCAACGGAAATTAATGTTCTTGGCTCAAAATAATGACACAAGAGAGAGAGAAGAGAGAGAGAGAGAGAGAGAGAGAGAGAGAGAGAGAGAGAGAGAGAGAGGAGAGAGAGAGAGAGAGATGGGGGATGGAAGGAAGGGGAGGGAGACAGAGACAGAGAGACAGAGCGGGAGAGATTTTTCAGTTAAAGGGGAATTTCATCCAATGATAGCTACCCATAAATGTCATAGTTCTAAGAACTGACAATGTAAGCAAAACATGAAGGATAAAACTGAATAACTGGGATAAACGACAACAATAACAACAACAACAGCAACAACAACAACAAGAAAGATCATCATCATCATCATCATCATCATCATCATCATCATCATCATCATCATTATCAACATCGTCAGATTATTATTATAATATTATATTATTATCATCGTCATTATCATCATTATTATTATTATTATTATTATTATTATTATTATTATTTTCATCATTGATGCTGATATTATTACAATTATCATCATCATTATTATTATCACCACTATCATCACTACAATTATTGCTCTGCTTATTTTTTTCAGGTCCAAATCTTTCACACACTTTATTTTCTCATGTTCAGTTCATTTTTTTAATCAAAATGAAACCGTCTGGGGTTCCTGCTACGAAGAGTGTTTGACTGACCGAATAATGTAACACGATCATAAAGCAATCAGGCATTTTTTGCAGCGTGGAAAGGGACGCTTGTTTATTTCCTTTTTTTTTCCTTTCCAACGACAACAACAGTTGCTGCAGCAGTCTGATAACAGCAGCAGCGGCAGTGGGAACAAACCTAGTAGTAGCAGCAGCAACAGAAACAGCAGAAGCAACAGAAACAGCAGCAGTGACAGAAATGGCAGCAACCGAAGCAACATAATCATCATCAGCAGCAGCAGCAGCAGAAGTGGTGGCAGCGTCAGAGACATTAGCAGCAGAAGTAGCAAAGTGAATGAATGATGGGACTGGTGGCTATAACTTCAACAGCATTGTCAAATGAAGTTCTTTTAGATCTTATACATAGACACGAGGCACTGGTGAAATCTGATCATCGGTCATCGCACCAACATTGTGTGCACAAAACACTTTTTTTTCTGGAGAGAATAACCCATAGAAACAGTTGTACGCGTCTGGGTTTGTTTCTGCTTTCGTATCTATAGATTCTTTCATTGCCCGTGCTTACAGATGTCTAGTTTAGTTTGCTCTCTCTCTCTCTATCTCTCTCTCTCTCTCTCTCTCTCTCTCTCTCTCTCTCCTCTCTCTCTCTCCTCCTCTCTCTTCTCTCTCTCTTGTCTGTCTCTCTCTCTCTCTCTCTCTCTCTCTCTCTCCCTCTCTCTCTCTCTCTCTCTCTCCCTCTCTCTCTCTCTCTCTCTCTCTCTCTCTCTCTCTCTCTCTCTCTCTCTCTCTCTCTTTTTTTTTGTGTGTATGTGTGTGTGTGTGTGTGTGTGTGTGTGTGTGTGTGTGTGTGTGTGTGTGTGTTTGCTTTGTTACTTTTGAATGGTACAGTTGTCTGAAATTGTGATCTGTTCATTGGGTATAACAATTGTTTATTATTGTTAATTGGGTGTGCTCACAATGATCTGAGTTTGGTGTCAGTCTGAGTTTCTTGTGCTTAGATATCCTATGGTTTTGCCTCCTCTATAGGGGCAAAACACTGTCTTGCGTAAACAACGCTACAAATGAAAGAACGCTCTTTAAAAAAAAAAAAAAAAAAAAAAAAAAAAAAAAAAAACACTTTCATTGCACTATCGTCGGTGTCGACCATCGCATTGCTTTAAAAAGGACAAAGAATGTTGTTCACAATTGTTGTACCACACTTCCGCAAACAGACAAAAACGAAAGTGGGTAAAAGAGGAGGATGCAGACCTAGAACAACAAAGATGAAACTCAATGATCAACCTTCTTGTCCACTCACTAACAGACCGTGGGTTTTACACCCGGAGAAGGACAGTAGACATCTTTTCACTACGATGGTGATGCGTGGTCAAACACTCTACCAAATTCATTCTTTTCCTCACACAGTTTGTACAATGTACCAGGTTACTGGGTAGGGAGGAGAAAACAACGGAACACGACAAACTTCAGTGATGGTGATGAAGGAGGAGAAAACAAGTGGACACATCAACACTTCAGTGATAGCGATGAGTGTTTGCTCCCTGCGGGACACTGTTGCGTGCAATTGGTCTGTTTCGTTTGACAGATGACAGTGGTCTCATCTTTTTTTCTTTCAGAGATTCAGGCCTACGATTTATCCTCCTGTGTTGTGCTTTACCGGGGATGTTCACATCCCTGTACCCCCCTTACACTTCCCTCGTGCCAGCTGCCAGACTGGAAACATGCAAAGTCCACATTTCTCCATCTGTATGCAAGGTTCTTTTTTTTCTTCATTCTGTGGGAGAAAGAAGTTTACTGTGTCAACTTTTTTGTCATGACAAGTTTTTCTTGCACGCTGTTTATGGCTGTACATTGGTGTTCTTGCACGCTGTTTATGGCTGTACATTGGTGTTTTTGCATGCTGTTTATGGCTGTACCTTGGTGTTTTTGCATGCTGTTTATGGCTGTACATTGGTTTTCTTGCATGTTGTTTATGGCTGTACATTGGTGTTTTTGCATGCTGTTTATGGCTGTACATTGGTGTTTTTGCATGCTGTTTATGGCTGTACATTGGTGTTTTTGCATGCTGTTTATGGCTGTACATTGGTGTTCTTGCATGCTGTTTATGGCTGTACATTGGTGTTCAAAGGGTTTGACCCCGTGCAGCCGTGGTCTTTTGTTTTCCTTTAAATGGTGACCAGTGAGGGTTTGTGTTTGTTTGTTTGTTTTTATTGATTTTCATAATTTGTCATCAACAGGGACTTTTTCCCATGTTTCTGCCCTTTTCAGTTTATTCCTGCAAGTTCCACTGCCAGTCCTTTCGGGCGGGAGGGAGGACTCTGGCCCACTCGAGTATTAAGACACAGGGTTAGGGTTCAAATCTGCTGGTCCGTGAATGATGTAGCGAATAAACGGATCTGCTTTGTAGTTCAGTTGTTCAGGGCTGACATTCTCATCACAAATCTCTAATGTGAGAAATATTGGAAGAGTTCCTTACCAGCTTTTTGGGGGGTTGCTGAAGTCAACCGCACTGTGTATGAGTGAAGCTATGGATAGTAGTGTGCTCTTTTAAAAATAACTCGGGGATCTAAATTTTCTATTCCCTTATGATTGTTTTAGGCTCTAAGGAAAACGTCTAACTTAGTTTTGTTGTCGTTGATAATCTCTTTATGTGATATATGGATTGCCCCCGGGAGTTCAGCTTAGCCCCGGTTTGTTTTCGGCGGTAGACAAGGTTTTGTAGTATTCAGACATGCAGGACATGGTGTTCGAGGTCTGTGGGCATGGGAGGCTTTGCTAAGATGTCCTTCCGCCACTGTAGAAAGACATGAGTAGCCCTTCCTATCTCTTTCGTTTATACCTGGAACATGGGATGCTTCTTTGTGGCTTGCCATTTATGTGCGTATTTATCCACCGTTACATATCATGTGCTTCAGCGTATGCTTTGTCAACGACCGGATTATTATCCTTCTGTACCCCGTCCCTCAAGGATGTTGTTAATTCACACATGCTTGCAAGTTTGCCTATCACCCCTCTGTTCGTCTACCTGCACCATTAACTCTGCGGGCTGTTTTCCCTCACTTATCTCAGAATCCTGATGTATGTGCCCAATATTCCAGCTTGCGTGTTCACCCTGCGCGCTTCTCATCTTCTTCTCCGTTATGGTTCCTGGGACAAATAGTGTCCTAAAGTCCAGCGGTTGGTAGCTGTGGTGGTTCCATAAGCTGTGGTATCTTTTTGAGCTTGTGGGCTTCCGTGGGAGTATGGGCGACGCTTGGCTGTCCTCATCTCTGCCGCCTTTCCCCACCCCTCCCCCACCCCCTCCCGCTACCCCCACTCTTTGCACTTGTTTCCTTGATCCAGAGCTGCTGATGCCATGGAGGCTGACAAGCTCCTGCTCCTGCTGCCTCATTTTCTCCCCTTCCTACCTCACACACCCTCAGAAAGAGAGAGAGTTGTCTAAGCCTTCTGGGGTACTGTTCCCACACGCGGGTATCATCCTCATACACCCAAGATGTACCTCTGCCACTTCCTCACCTGTTAGGTATTTACTTCAGACATGAACTGAAGACTGACGTTGCCCAAGAATCGAGGGATAGAGACCGCGAGTGTGTGTGGCGTGGCGTGCAGGAGAGGGGTTGTGTGTGTTTATGTCTTTGGCTTGTCTGTTACTTCTTCTTCTTTCCCCCCATCCTCCCTAGTCTCTCTTTTATGTTCTTCTCACTATGTTAATCCGTGTGCCATTCCCTCTGTTCTGTATGTTTCCCTCTTTCCCTTCTCCTTCTCTCCTATTTTTCCCAGGGTTTTTGAAGGATATCACTTTGAACCAGCGAGGTTATTAAGTAGAGATGATTATAAAAAAAACGGTTGAAGGGGGTGGAGATTGGGGAATAAAAGGAAATTAATGTCGGGTACTTCGCTGTCTCTGTCATTGAACGTTTCATGTTTCAGTGTGAGTGGATAAAGTCTGGTTTCATCCGTAACCCTCTTGAGTGGCCAGTTCCCCTAAGCGTGTGAGGAACGGGAAACACCTTAAAAAGTGAACTGTTTCAACTAGGTTTCTGTGGTCAGTGGGAAAGTGTGTGTGTTGGCAGCTTCATCATCATCATTTGGATTATGATGATGATGATTTTTATTACATCCTAAATGCAATTTTTAAGACCAACTTTTTTAAATACCCTCCCCTCGCAAAAACCTTGTATTCAAATACGTAACAACATGAAAAGAAGAACACACACACACACACACACACACACACACACACACACCACACACACACACACACAGAGAGAGAGAGAGAGAGAGAGAGAGAGAGAGAGGGGAGAGAGAGAGAGAGAAAGAGAGAGGGAGAGAGAGAGAGAGGGGAGACAGAGACAGAGATAATTAGAAGTGGCAGCAACAGCAACAACAGTAGTAGTAATTACAGTAGCAGAGACAGAGAAAAAGTCACTGCGGTGCAAAACTGGGACGCGACAATCGTTCAGTTCAGCTGACAGCCACAACCTGGTCAGGAAGTGCACGCTATATAATATGCACGACGGTTCTCACCTGACCTGACTCGATCGCCGCAATCGCTGTAGGACTCCCGCTGTGTTTCTGTCTCTCTGATTAATGAACGGCTCAGCCACACACACACACACCGTGACGTTATCTTGAGACTGCCGCTCCATTTGACGAAGTGCTTCAGCAGCGATAAATCACACGATGCGGTTGTAACTCCATGGACATGGCCATCGATCGCTAGCTTCCAGTCTCTGGATAAGCATTCATTTCTTATGGGGTAGGAGAAAACATTAAGGGGCTAGACAGCTTTTTTTCTGTCTCAACTCCTGTGCCACCTCAGTGGCAATGCGCCCACACTGCTCATTCCAGCTCCCCCCCCCCACCCCCTCCTATCCACAGCCACAGCCTGGCCCATCCCACAGCAGCCCTAGCACTGGCACTTCACAGGAAGCAGTCAGTGTCAAGTTGTCATGAGGCAAAGCGCTATCAGAGACTTTGCACTCCCACCGAGTCACTTTGGGGGATTTGACTGGCGCTTGTTCTGATCAAATTTACACAGGGCACCACCTCTGCTATGTCTCCTACTGACGACAATATTTGCTAAGTCGTGCAGCCAGCACGAGCTCTCTCTCTCTATCTCTCTCTCTCTCTCTCTCTCTCTCCTCTCTCTCTCTCTCTCTCTCTCCTCTCTCTCTCTCTCT
>CM031599.1:71816776-71829276 GCA_018398815.1 Conus ventricosus | reverse complement strand
ATTTATTACTTCCGACTCATGTTTTCCATCTGTGTGTCAATGTAAATCAAACCAGCCAACCCATTCCTGGGGAAAGCTAGTCAACCCACGAAGACCAATGAGCGTAAATAAATGATTTTGTTTTACCTTTTTGTCCTGTCTAGCACTGCCTCTTCGTGGCACCACTCCCACGTGGCTCCAACTAGCTCACCCAATTACAGCCACACCCAAAGGCGTCCTGGAGTATTATCAACACCAGCTGTCGACAGGCAACTATCAATGTTTGCATGCAGCAACCCCCTCTCCCCCCACCCACCTTCTCCCGAAGAGACACTGCACTGCTGCTGACTTGTTCATGGTGTTGGATGTGCCTGTTCTGATGTGATCTATGTGGGGCATCGTCGTTTGAACCTCCAAACAACAAAAAAATTGATTATGAAGATAAGATGTTGAAGTAACGACACACTGGTCTTTTTAGGCAGGACAAAAACAAACAAACAATCTATGCAAATAAATGAACAATATGGAAAAACAATTGCAAATGAATACATTTTCGATCATTTTGATGATTACGAAATCAATCGAGAATTAAAAAGCATGGGGAGGGATGAAACGACAGGAGAGAGGGTGACAGAATGAAAAAGACGATTTTGAAATGTAAATGTAAAATCTTTCACTGAGAGCTATGGGAACCACTGAGTTTTGTATTATGAACAGAATCGTTTGTTTATGCCCAAACCTCATTAGTTTAGTAGTGTTTTTATACGTGCTGGCTTCGTTCAACGTTTATTTTCATGTTCTTACTTCTGCCTACAGTTATGATACTTCCAAACTAACAACTGAAGGGAGACTGTCACCACACGCATTTAGCAATAGTCCCAACGAACAAGCCAACACTGTAGACTTAACTGTTGCCTGATGGTGACCAGACATTATAACTATGGGACTGCTGATGCCAGTGAGTGAGGATGGAGAAAGATGACTTTGGCGACGGGCGTTGAAGAGGAGGAAGGGGAACGAGATGACAGCGGAGAAAAAGGCGGATAGGTGGACGAGTGATTAGTCTTGGGCTGAAGGAGGAGGTGGACTAGGGGAGGTTTCAGGGATGGCGTCAGAACAACACCGTGGAGAGGACACGGAACGTGAAACCAGAGCCAAACAAATCCAATCAGCGTGATACACGTGTGAAGGCCGAATATGGCTGACACCCCATGTTCATAGAGACACAAATCAAACCAGCACCACCCTCCATGCGCCATTCAGCATGTGCTGTCATCGCCAGCTTTGGGCTGTGCCTGGATTATGTAGGTTTTTGTCTTGTCTGGACTTTTGTTTTTTTCCCCTTTAAAACATGGACTTTTACAATAACATGTAGAAATCCTATGACGAATGGATAACAATGTCAAAATGAACGAGCGAAAGTCGTTAGAAGAAAAAGCAATAGCTAAAGCAAGTGTATATACCTTGATAGGATTGTGTACCTGCCCCTATTGCCGGTCTGTCTAACCCCCCCCCCCCCCCCCTGCCTTCCCCCCCCCCCCCCCCCCCCCCCCCCCCCCCCCCCCCCCTCTCGAAAAATGAATATATAAAAGAATTTTGGTTTGAAGGAAGCAGTCGATGGAAAGGTTTCAAACTGACTGCAATAGTTTGTCATATGATGAGTGAGAGCATGTACCGAGCATACACGTTTATACCTTAAAAAAATCTGCGTTTCCATACATACATTTCAGATTGTGTGTTCCGTACATGTTCTGCCTTTCTGATACACGTTTTGTGTCAGGTTAACTTAAATTGTACCAATGAATGCTCTCTCTCTCTCTCTCTCTCTCTCTCTCTCTCTCTCTCTCTCTCTCTCACACACACACACACACACACACACACACACACACACACACACACACACACACACACACACACACACAACACACACACACACACACACATACGCACACACACACACACACACACACACACGCACCAGTCACAAAGCTGGAACGCAACTTGCAAAGAATTACAGGAACAATCACATCATCAAAAGGCCACAGATAGTTTGAGATATGTAGACTGAAACATTGAGGCGTTCTTTTTTTGTAACCATTCTGAAAGCTCTGTTTGCATCCCTTTGAACTCTCTCTCTCTCTCTCTCTCTCTCTCTCTCTCTCTCTCTCTCTCTTAGCCAGTCTTAGTTCACTGATTCAGCACTTTCCTTTGACCAGACTATCCATGTCTGGGCTGCAGTGGGAATTTAACTTGAAGGAAACCAGAGGTTTTCTCTTTGGGTTGTCCCTTTTCGCCCTTCCAACGCCTTCGTGGTGTGATTAATCGGCAACAATATGCGCGTGATTCGCCCTTCCAACGCCTTCGTGGTGTGATGAATCAGCAACAATATGCGCGTGATTCGCCCTTCCAACGCCTTCGTGGTGTGATTAATCAGCAACAATATGCGTGTGACATAAATGGCTTGTTTGCCATTGAATGACATTTTGTTGTCTCCCCCTCTCAAGTCTTTATCTTTATAGCTGGTGCACATGTTTGTCTCGAGTTCTGAAGCCTGATATCTTTATAGCTGGTGCACACGTTTGAATCCAGGGCTAGAAAAATGGATACGTGTATTGGACTTCCCTGCCAAGGTACATTGCAGCTACACAAGAGCTTGATATTTTTTTCCTGTAGCACTGAGCAATTTTGGACTGGATTTTTTTAAATAATGCTTGTCTTTGCCGAATTGATGGGAACGATTTTTCAGACTTTGTCAACATGAATTTGAATTTGATAATTGTTTGATAGACCTGGTGGCGACAAAAATCCAAACATAGTAACAATCATCAAATGATTGAATCAATCAAAATAATTAATGAAATGATCAGAATTTCTTTTCAGAATGAAGTTTATGTTACTGAAATTAAATGAAAATCGGTCTATGAAAAGGATTTCATATGTCAAACATCATTAACATCAACATAACTAAAGGTAATAGATAATTGATTCCTCTGGATCTCGAGTCTGCTTAAAAGACCAACAATACTACTTTCCCACTATCAGTACTACCAATGATATGAATAATAGAAATAATTATACCTAAGAAGATTCAAGGAAAATAACGACAGAGGTTAATAGTGTAGCATCCCTGATATGCTTCGACGTGTTTCATTGTGATTAAGAATGAACGATGTTGAAACCAGAGTGGCTGGATTCTCATACAGGCAGATAGAACAGAGTTTTGGTTCTGTTTCTATGTTTGTTTCTGTCTTTATCCAGAACAGAAATCTAACGCAGACAAATCTTGCTAGGACTGTGCTTGGAAGTGTGATGATCTGGAAATGACTGTAGCCAGAATATCTACATGTGCCTGAAGAATCAGTGCGTGTATAAGCGACCTAGGTCAGTATCAAGAATTGACTATAAGATCCGTATCTAGAGATGATTGTAAGGTCAGCATTTAGCGTAAGTGGTAGGGTCAGTATCTGCAGGTGATTGTGGGGTCAGTATCTACAGGTGATTGTGGGGTCAGTATCTACAGGTGATTGTGGGGGTCAGTATCTACAGATGATTGTGGGGTCAGTATCTGCAGATGATTGTGGGTCAGTATCTACAGATGATTGTAGGGTCAGTATCTGCAGGTGATTGTGGGGTCAGTGTCTACAGGTGATTGTGGGATCAGTATCTACAGGTGATTGTGGGGTCAGTATCTACAGGTGATTGTGGGGTCAGTATCTGCAGGTGATTGTGGGGTCAGTATCTACAGGTGATTGTGGGGTCAGTATCTACAGGTGATTGTGGGGGTCAGTGTCTGCAGGTGATTGTGGGGTCAGTATCTACAGGTGATTGTGGGGTCAGTATCTGCAGGTGATTGTGAGTCAGTATCTACAGATGATTGTGGGGTCAGTGTCTAGAGGTGACTGTCAGGTCAGTACAATGAAGTAACCACAGGGTCAGTATTTCTAGAAGTGACTACAGAGTCAGAATCTAGACGTGGCCAGGCTTAAAAGATGAAATGTCAAAAGAAAAAAATAGTTCATAACAAAAACAATGTCCCAAAAGGGGACGCAATTTTCATTGATACCAGGGAAGACATAAGCGTGCTGGTAATGCTTTTGGCATTTTGTTATTAAACCTATTCCTTCAATGGCGCTGAGTCCACAAAGAGGGGTAAAGTATGTCTGGAAATTTAGAAACTTGAATAGTGGGAAGAGAGAGAGGAGCAAGACATGTATAATTCAGCATGAGATCCTGTCTGGCACATCAAACCATCCGTCGTCTCTCCAAAAAAGCACCTGCCGTTTAGACCTGAACAGAACAGACCACAAATCAGTCCTGTTGTGCGCATGATGACAAGTCAGATTGTGGTAACAAGAAACTTGGCATAGGCCCAAAAAGAAGGTTGTGTTCATTGGCTACAAAGAAAGTTATATGTATTGAAATTTTCGTTATTTTTTCGTAGCCAGTTCTAAGTTCAAATGTGTGTGACAGTGGGCAGCAAATAAAGTCTTGGGCCATTGTCCAAGTGGGGGAGTAGAACAAACAGAACAAGGCAATACACATCTCGCTTTGACTTCGATAACTTCTGCAGGGAAGACTTCCAAAAGTATTGAAATTGTCTTGTAATCTATTCATCCATATACCTGACAAGCTAGTTATACCTTCTCTTTTTCTCCTACCCCATAACTGTGCCCTTTAAAAACATTATCCTGAAACTTTTTTTCCCGTAAAGTGTAATAAGTCATTTGTTTTCTCCATAAATGTGCACAAACTGACAAAAGATACTGTGACATCTCAAAGATTTGACACATTCTTCTCCCCTTCCACACCTTCTCTATGGGCCAATAACTCCACTAATATCTGACGTCATTCTCTTTCGGTGTTAAGTTCCACTGTGTTTCAAAGAAGCTGCAGAACAGTCTCACAAATTTAACGTGCCTACGGTTTCAGCCCAAGGTTGTTGTTCGATACATCTATCTATCTATATAATGCTGAACAATTAAGTAGTGGGGGAAAACAAGTGCAGGTTAACAATTCTTCCATCATTAAAGTAATGACTTTACAAAGATTTGAATTTTTTTGAATGAGGTTGAAGATGAAGAAAATGGGAACATATATATTATAAATATGAAAACCCTGTACTAGCTGCATGAGGGAACCATCGCAATCCATCTTGAAGGCAGATCTATATGTATTGCCTGCTCCTAGGCCGTAATTCTGTGGTGTTCTCACCACCAAGGGTTCAAAAAAGAATCGAACAGCACCCCCAAAGCAGCCAGCGAAAGGAAGTAAATAAAACAATACGAAAGTGTGTAGAGGAAAAACGTTCCTGAAAAACTAAAAACATTATGCAAACAGTATAAAATGTAGAGGACAATCTTTGAGCCTATGCTTGAGGATCCATTTAAGGATGCAAGGGAGATCAAAAGATATGGAACAGTCTGAATGGTCAGTTCTGCTGTTCAATAACCCAAGCATTGTCAGCGGCTAAGAATTGTGCAGAACAACCTTTACTTGGATCTCCTAAGAGATGCAATCGCCCACTGATTGACCAAGCAATATAATGCTGAACAATTAAGTAGTGGGGAAAACAAGTGCAGGTTAGCAATTCTTCCATCATTAAAGTAATGACTTCGCAAAGATTTGAATTTTTTTTTAATGAGGTTGAAGATGAAGAAACTGGGAAATATATATTATAAATATGAAAACCCTTCACTAGCTGCATGAGGGAACCATCGCAATCCATCTTGAAGGCAGATCTATATGTATTTCCTGCTCCTAGGCCTTTCGTCCGCTGGATCAGACTCATCAGGGAGACACGGCTGATGGTGTCTGTGCTCTTGGCGTCAAATAGAGACACACCACAGTCCGTAAATCTGTTATGTTCTCACCACCAAGAGTTCAAAAAAGAATCCAACAGCACCCCCAAATCATATATGAATATATAAAATGTGTGTGTGTGTGTGTGTGTGTGTGTGTGTGTGTGTGTGTGTGTGTGTGTGTGTGTGTGTGTGTGTGTGTGTGTGTGTGTGTGTATGTGTGTGTGTGTGTGTGTGTGTGTGTATGTGTGTGTGTGTATGTATGTGTGTGTGTGTGTGTGTGTGTGTGTGTGTGTGTGTGTGTGTGTGTGTGTGTGTGTGTGTGTGTGTGTGTGTGTGTGTGGTGTGTATGTGTGTGGTGTGTGTGTGTGTGTGTGTGTGTGTGTGTGTGTGTGGTGTGTGTGTGTGTGTGTGCGTGTGTTGCCGATAATACCATTTACTTGTCTTGTCTATTTTACATGTGGCTTTGGAGTCCTTTTTAATGGCTTACATAGTCCTAACCCGATATGATGTTATTCTGTCGAACATTGACAACAACCGTGGTGCCATCGTGTGACTGCCGCCTGCTTTCATGAGGTGTGTAATCAGCGCTATACTACGTGACACGGCTCTAGGCTTTGAGTGCAGCAGCTCCATCATTCGTCCCGGCCTTACTCTTCATGCTTTTATCTTAATGGCTCGGCAGACCCGCTTGCCTCGCAGCTGCAAACAGGTTGCAGCCTTTGAAATTTCAAAGTGAAAAAGTGTGACATGCAGGTAGTTTTTTTTTTTTCATATGAATACAGGGTCAAGGGTGTGAGAGACAGTTTCTGTAATTTCAAGAGCACACTAGAAATACGATGCTATGTTAAATTTGGCGATGCTGGACTTAAATTACTACATTACCACCGCACAATATATATATATATATATATATATTTACACTTGGAAAAAAGTGTAAACTGTGTATAGAGCGCTACTCCCAAAATAATACCCAACTCATTACATTATGAGTCATTTCCAGCTGAGATTTAACCTCACTCTGACCTGAACATTCAAGGCATAGCTTACCTGGTACCTTTTTGGCTGACTTTCAAAAGAACAGCTCAATCAATCATCAATAGCTCAGAAGCGTAGATTTGTTTAGGAGGGAACAAAAGGGCGCATTTGCTGAATTCTTTTGATTTATGAGGACAAACTATTTCCTTGCTGACCATCGAATAGACATTGCCATTCACACACCACAGAGAATCAGAGTACAACCATTTTCAAAACTCGTCAGTTTCTGAAATTCAATTGAAACTCAAAGGAGTGAAATGAAGGTTTGTTTGACCAGAAGACTGAGAATTACAGGAAAGCTCAGAGGTGTCTGTATACTCCACCATTTCGGTAAATTTTCCCGTCCCTGGCCCTTCCAGACTGTTGTCAGGTGGCTAGGGTCTGTCTGGGGCTGGAGACAATGGAAGGCTGGCTGAAATTAGTCTGCAGCACGTGTGAAGGACGCTGTGTCCGGCACCCAGAATCCCGAGGGGGAGATAAATTGAACTGGATTCACAGACAGAGTGTTACCTCCAGTCTGAGTTTCTGGTGTCTGTTTCCCTGTAATAGAATAATGTGTGGGTGACACAAAGGGAAAAAGAAAACAAACAAACACAATGTCATTTGTTGTGTGACACATGCTTACGTGTGCAAGTTTGATTATAAGGATGTTCTCATGTTGCATTTATTCACTATGAGTGAGTAAATGAATGTTGCATGCGTATGCACATATGCACATATGTGCGCGCGCGCACGCACGCACGCACAACGCACATGCACACACAAGCACGCACATGCACACGCACATGCACACACAAGCACACACGCACACACGCACACACGCACATACGCACGCACGCACATACACACATTCACACTCGCGACACACACACACACACACCACACACAGCACACACACACACACGCACACGCACGCACACACACACACACACACACACACACACACACACACACACACGCACTGCACGCACGCACGCACGCACGCACGCACGCACGCACGCACACACACACACACACACCACACACACACACACACACACACGCACGCACGCACGCACGCACGCACGCACGCACGCACGCACGCACGCACGCACGCACACACACACACACACACACACACACACACACACACACACACACACGCACGCACGCACGCACGCACACACACACACACACACACACACACACACACACACACACACACACACACACACACACACACACGCACACACTCGCACACACACACACACACACACACACACACACACACACACACACACACACACAACACACACACTCACATACACATACAAACGCATACACAAATATGCACACACACACACACACACACACACACACACACACACACACACACACACACACACACACACACTCGAGGGCTAACAAACGCATGTATGCAAACAAATATATGCTAATACGCATTCATGAATGTATTCAGACATGCGGACAGGAAGGATAAAAGACAGGACATGCAGATAGATGCCGAACCAGAGAGGCAGACACACTGTGACAGCAGTCATTAAATCCACTCCTTTTGAATGTGCTCTCTCCCACGTCACTCTTCCAGTTAGACATTCTCTGTTATCGCTAACCCCCTCACCTGCCCCACCCATCCCTGCAATCTCTCTCTCTCTCCTCTCCTCTCTCTCCTCTCCTCTCCTCTCTCTCTCTCTCTCTCTCTCTCTCTCTCTCTCTCTTTGTTTATTTTCTTTCTCTCCATTGTCTTCTCGGTTCTCTCCCATTTTCTTCTCTCATCTTTCTCTTGCTTCACTCTCTTTTCTTTCCTGTCTATTTTTCTCTAGGATTGTTTGTTTGTTTGCTTGTTTGTTTGTTTCGTCTCCTTTTTCTTCATTCTCCATTCTCCATTCTGTTCTCTTCCGTCGTTCGGGACTGGATGGCTGAAAACAAACTTCAGCTAAACCACGACAAAACTGAAGCCTTGCTGTTCAGTTTACCAGCAGCAAAAACACCCCGCTCTTTCTGTAAATTCTTCACTTCTGATCTGCAGTTACTGTTATTCCCTTCTCAGAAAAGGTTAAAAACCTTGGGTCTTTATCGACAGCGATCTTGATATGAAGGCACAGGTGAACCATGTCTGTAAAATATGCTTTCTGGAAATTAGACGTATAGGTGCTATCCGACATCTCCTTACCACTGAAGCAACCAAAACTCTCACCACTTCTCTCGTGCTTTCGCGTCTCGATTACTGTAATTCTCTACTAGCAGGCCTTCCCGACTACCTCACCAAAAAACTTCAGCACGTTCAAAACTGTGCTGCTAGACTAATCCTCAAAGCTCCCTTCAAAGAACACCCTCAACTATTATATGCAGACTTCACTGGTTGCCGTCAAAGCCAGGGTGACATATAAAATCGCATGCCTCTGTTTCAATGCTGTTAAATCTGGAACTCCAGCCTATCTGTCTGACCTTCTAAACTTATACTGCCCAGCAGAACCCTTCGCTCGTCTTCTGACTCGTTGCTCTCCGTTCCTCCCAGATTCAAATGCAAAAGAAGGGGGATCGTTCCTTCTCCTTCCTGGCTCCTAAAACTTGAATTCTCTTCCATCACGACATCAGGCACTGGACTCTTTTCCAGTCTTTAAAACGAAACTAAAAACTCATCTTTTTACAGTCTATTCGGCTGATAATTCAAAAGTCCCGGTCATACACAGATGTCAGTTTGTGTGGTGTGTGTGTGTGTTGTGCGTGTCTGCTTTCCCGTGTGTGCTGTGCGTATCTGCTTCCCCGTGCCTGAGTATGCGGTTTGTGTGCGTGTGTGTGTGTGTGTGTTGTGTGTGTGTGTGTGTGTGTGTGGTGTGTTGTGTGTGTGTGTGTGTGTGTTGTGTGGTGCGTGTGTGTGTGCGTGTGTTGTGTGTGTGTGTGTGTGCGTGCGCGCGTGTGCGCGTGCGTGCGTGCGTGTTTTCGTTAGTCCTTGTATGTAAAGCGCTTAGAGCTAATTTAGGATTTGCGCTATAGAAATATTCATTATTATTATTATTATTTTTTTCTTGTCTCCTCATTTTGTCGTCCTTCTCGCCATTCTCTTAGCTTCTGTCTCCTTTAACCTCACCTCTCTGTCTCTCTCTCTCTCTCTCTCCAATTCTCTCTTTTTGATGATTTTTTCCTCTCTCTCTCTCTCTCTCTCTCTCTCTCTCTCTCTCTCTCTCTCTTCTCTCTCCTCTCTCTCTCTTTCTCTCTCCTCTCTCTCTCTCTCTCTTCTCTCTCTCGTCTCTCTCTCTCTCTCTCTCTTCTCATCTCCTCTCCTCTCTCTCTCCTCCTCTTCCTTCTCTCTCTCTCTCTCTCTCTCTCTCTCCTCTCTCTTTCCTCTCATCTCTCTCTCTCTCTCTCCTCTCTCTCCTCTTCTCTCCTCTCTCTCTCTCTCTCTCTCTCTCTCTCTCTCTCTTCTCCTTTTGCCCATTCTCTTCCTTTCTTGTTTGTTTGCTTGCTTTTTGTTTGGCTGGTTGTTTGTTTGTTTATTTGTTTGTTTTTTCGTCCCTTTTTCTCCTACTTTTCATTCCCCTTTCCATTCCTTTATCTTCTCTCTTGATTCTTTTCTCCCCATGGTTTCTATGTTTCCATCTCTTTCCTTTCTTTCGTTTTTCTCTCCACTGTCTTCTTCTTTCTTTTCCGTTCTCTTGTCTCTCCACTCTGTTCTTCTCCCTTTCCAGTCTCTCCATTCCCCTCTCTTTTATCTCCCATTGCTTTTACCTCCATTCTCTTCCTTCTCTATTCACTTCTCTTCTCTTTCCCATTTTGATTTCTCACCAAATGTTCCTCTTCTCTCTCCTTTTCCTTCTCTTGTCTCTCCATTCTCTTCTCTTCTCTCTCCATTCTCTTCTCTTGTCTCTCCATTCTATACTCTTCTCTCTCCATTCTATTCTCTTCTCTCTCCATTCTCTTCTTTTCTCTCTCCATTCTCTTCTCTTGTCTCTCCATTCTATACTCTTCTCTCTCCATTCTCTCTCTCTCTCTCTCCATTCTCTTCTCTTGTCTCTCCATTCTCTCTCTTCTCTCTCCATTCTCTTCTCCTCTCTCCCCATTCTCTTCTCTTCTCTCTCCATTCTATACTCTCTCTCCTCCATTCTCTTCTCTTCTCTCTCCATTCTCTTCTCCCTCTCCCCCCATTCTCTTCTCTTGTCTCTCCATTCTCTTCTCCTCTCTCTCCATTCTCTTCTCTTCTCTCTCCATTCTCTTTTCTTCTCTCTCCATTCTCTTCTCTTGTCTCTCCATTCTCTTCTCCTCTCTCCCCATTCTCTTCTCTTCTCTCTCCATCTTCTCTCTCCATTCTATACTCTTCTCTCTCCATTCTCTTCTCTTCTCTCTCCATTCTCTTCTCTTCTCTCTCCATTCTCTTCTCTTCTCTCTCCATTCTATGCTCTTCTCTCTACATTCTCTTCTCTTCTCTCTCCATTCTATTCTCTTCTCTCTCCATTCTCTTCTCTTCTCGCTCCATTCTCTTCTCTTCTCTCTCCATTCTCTTCTCTTCTCTCTCCATTCTCTTCTCTTCTCTCTCCATTCTCTTCTCTTCTCTCTCCATTCTCTTCTCTTCTCTCTCCATTCTATACTCTTCTCTCTCCATTCTCTTCTCTTGTCTCTCCATTCTATTCTCTTCTCTCTCTCCATTCTCTTCTCTTGTCTCTCCATTCTATTCTCTTCTCTCTACATTCTCTTCTCTGCTCGCTCCTTTTTTCTCTTCTCTCTCTATTTGCGTTTTTACTCTCACCATTCTCTTCTTTTCACTTCCTATGCTTCTATCCATTCTCTCCACACTCTTTTTTCCTGTCTCCATTCACTTTTTTTTTTTTTTTTTTTTTTTGGGGGGGGGGTCTTTTTTCTCTTTTTTTTGTATATCTGTTCTCTCCAATCTCTTCGCCATTTTCTGTTCTTGTTTCTCTCTGATATGTCCTCCTTGTGCTTCATTCTTTTTTCGTCTTTCTCCATTCTCTTTTCTTCTTTCTCCATTCTTTTTTCGTCTTTCTCCATTCTCTTTTCTTCTTTCTCCATTCTCTTTTCGTCTTTCTCCATTCTCTTTTTCTTCTTTCTCCATTCTTTTTTCGTCTTTCTCCATTCCCCCTCTTGCTCCACTTTTTCGCCTACCTCTAAACCCCCTCCCCCCCCCCCCCCCCCTCTCTGGCTTTTTCTCAACCCCCCACCCCCCCCATCTTCACTTTCTCATCTACTCTTTCTCTTCCATCTGTCTCTATGCAGTCAACATGTTCTCCCCTCCACAGACACCCTCGTATCCGTAGCTATGCAAAGGGTGTCCCTGCCCCCCTCTTCACCCCCTCCGACATCAGGGAATGGGCGTTCGTGGTTGTTGTGAGCCAGATAAAAGGCGAGTGGAGCGACCCTCTATTTGGTCTCTCTTTACACATGATGCGATTAGTAGTGATGTATGCCGGCCATGATTCCCCTGTAGGCGCTAGGAGTGTCTGCTGGTGGTCGGCACCTAATCGATAGGCCGTGGTTCTCATCGATGGGTTCTGGTGAACTGTTGCATCCACGTTTTGAAATGGGATTTGTTTTTCCAACCCAAAAATAGTTTCTGTTTTCTTTCTTTATTTTTTTCTTAAACAAAACAGAAAAACTAAGAACAGCAAGAAAGCAAATCATATCGTATCACTTTAAAAAGCACACCTTCCATCAAAGGGAGTGTGGGATGAA
>CM031599.1:71794276-71809276 GCA_018398815.1 Conus ventricosus | reverse complement strand
GGTGAGTGTGAATGAATAAAGTGTTGTGTCATCTGTAAGGCTTTTGAGTGGTCTGTTCTCTCTAGAGTGTAAGAATGGTGAATCTCCACACAGTGAGTGGTTGTTACAAGGTTGGTCAGGAACTGAACTGATCATGTGACAGATACGTTTACTGTTGTCAGTGAGAACAAGTGTGTGATGGCAGTTTGTGTTACCTTCATCATCATATAGATCATTATGATGCTCACTCTTACATCTTACACGTAAGATTAAGTGTCTGCTTTGTTGCGAATCCCAACACAAAAGAGAGAGAGAGAGAGAGAGAGAGAGAGAGAGAGAGAGAGAGAGAGAGAGAGAGAGACAGACAGACAGACAGACAGACAGACAGACAGACAGAGACAGAGGTAGAGAGAGACAGACGGACAGTCAGACAGAAAGAAAGACAGACAGACAGAAACAGAGACAGAAAAGGGTATGGAAGGAGGAGATGGTGAATAAGACAATAAAGGACAAAGAAAGTCATAAACAAACAGTAAAAAAAAAAAGCACCAATAATAGCAGCAGCAGCAGTTGTAGCAGTATGGGTACTTGCAGAAAAAGAGAGTAATGGAAGTGTAACAGTGGGACATGACAATTATACAGTTCAGCTGACAGCCACAGCCTGGTGAGGAAGCGCACGGCATAGAATATGCACGGCGGTTCTCACTTGATCTGACGTGATCGCTGCAATCTCTGCAGGACTCCTGCCGCGTTTCTGTCTCTCTGATTAATGAACGGCTCAGCCACACACACCCCGTGACGTTATCTTGAGACTGCCGCTCCATTTGACGAGGTGCTTCAGCAGCGATAAATCACACGATGCGGTTGATACTCCACGACCATTTATCGATGGTTAGCTTCCCTTCTCTCATCAAACATTTTTTTTCTTATGGGGTAAGAGAAAACATTGAGAGCCACAAAATAATGAATAACTGAAAGCTAAAGGGGCACAGAACAGTGTGATTGTACAACCAATGTTTACAACCAAACAACAAACGAATGCGTTATTTCTCCAGAGCGTGTGAAATAGATAACGCCAAACTATACAAAGTACAAAAAAGAATTGTTGCTATTTGACTATGCTTTTTGTAGACTTTACAAGATGTCATCATTTTGCCTCCATCAGCATACTTTTTGCTCACATTTCAGATGTAACCGAGTCAGCTATATTTTGGGTAGACTATTCAGCTGGGTCAGCTACTCTTTGTTAAGATTTTCAAGGTATCGTTCTTTTCCTGAGTCACTTAGACTTTGTGTGTTGCCTCATGATGACTTGCTATTGACGGCTCCCTGTACGCTACCACTGCTGGGATTGTGGTGGGACGAGCCAGAATGTAGCTGTGAATGAGGCAGTGGAGTAAACGGCAATGGAGTAATGCCCTTGAGATGGCATGGAAGAGCAGACGGCAGAAATACAAAGCACAACAATCTAAAACAAAAAAATAAAAGAAACTGAACAGCCCCTCCCGTACTCCCATGCCTCCCTTCCATGGCTACTCCTAAACAAAAAAGGGAAATAAGAAACATGGGTATCCTTTGCATTGGTTTTTAAGGTGTCGTTGTTTTACCTGAGTCAGCTACACATTGTGTTGACCTTTGAAGAGTCATTGTTCTGCCTGAGTTTTGTAAAGTTTTGAAGTGTCATTATTTTGCCTCAGTCACCTATATGTTGTGTTGGTTTTAAATGTGTTATTGTTTTGCCTGATGTAGCTGTACTTAGTGCATATTTTAAGTTGTCTTTGTTGTGCTCGAGGCAACTATGCTTTTTTTTATAGACTTTAAGGTATCTGTCAATCTGCCCGTATGTCTGCCTCTTATCTCTAAAAATATTCATCAGGCAGATAGAACTAGGTCGTATTGAGCTCACCATGTATTCTGCTCAGTTAATGGTAAACAGATTCATAACAAAGGTGGGGAATCATTCAAAACCATTCCAATGCAACAAGAACAGACGTGACAACAACACCAAAACGACAAGAACAACACAAACAGGTTACAAAAATAGCCAGACGGACAGACAGCTCTGCAGAATGGACAACCAGGATTTATTTCAGAGGTTATATTATTCTGTCTTTTAGTTGTCACATGTCAACATGAAAACAAGCACGCCAGTGTCTGTTACAACAGAAAAGGAAGAGAACGTTCTGGAACTAAGACAGGTGAATGGGCCACAGAGGCAGCAAAAAAAGAGACAGACAAGGGCAGAGTCAGCAATGTGAAAGAAATGGAAGATTCATAAGCATGGAAATTCCAGAAGGGTGGAAGCACTACTAAAAGACGCCCTGGCGTCCACATGATGGGAAGAAGGCGCTTTAGGGTACCTGTAACTCTTCAACTCTCATTAGAGTTATATCTTCATTTGTGCAGGGAATGGTGTGGTACCTGCAGGATGTGCGTCCCGTCTTTCTGGACGTTGTTCCCATTTTGATCGGTTTCTTCAAGTGTTGTGTCTGTGGAGAGTAGATCGGTTCTCAACACATCAGCACCCCTGACAGATTAAAGAGGTGCTCGCTTTCATAGCGTGTGATAACGTTCGTCTAAAAAAATCTCGCCTCGCCTTTCACGGGCTGGGTGCCAAGTCCTGACTCCTAGATTAAACTGCATTGAACGACTGTCTGGGAAATCCAACGCACTTTCCACCAATTCGGTGCAACGTCTGACCTCTCAACCAGACGATTTTCCAACTGTGTTCTGCTTTGAAACAATTGGAATGATCCTTTGCTGGTCTAAAATACTTCCTCACAGTAGAAAGAAACTCGTGAGAGCGTGGCAGCAGAGAGTCCTCAGAAGAGAATCCCCTTCAAGCAAGTGTTTCGGCCCTTATCTCCTGACACTCTAGGGGGTTGGGCCACACCCGGTTCATGACTCCGGATGTCCCTCTGCTGCCCCCTTTTTTTCCCCCCATCTTGGGACGAGCCATGGCTGGATTCGAACCCATGACCCTCTGGACATGCTCATTTTCTACTTAATGACTCGCGCTTTAACCACTGAGCCACAGGGACACCTGATATTGTAGGGAAATTAAGCCTTATGAAGTTCACTTTTGTTCCTCCTTGACCAGATCCAGCTTGAACACCTCTCTGCCGCTTCTGCCATTGCTTTCAGGGCTCTGGTTTTTTCCTTCCCCTGCAACTGAGAGCTGTTTCATGAGGCTGTATGCAGACGTTCCTACAAATCCCCTAGCTCCAATTTCTGCAGTGAGGACTTTGACCTGATAGCCTTCTCTCCTCAGGCTGTTTGCCAGATCAGCATACTTTTCAGTCTTGTAGATTTGAGCTGCCTCCATTCTGTTCTCATATGGCACCGTGAGCTCGATCATGATCAGCTGCTTGGTTGACATAGAGTGGACTACTATGTCTGGTCTCATGCCACTCTTGCTGATGATCTCTGGGTGACTCTTCCATTCTGGAGGTCTGCAGTGCACTCCCAGTCATCTGCCCCATCCAGCAGACTCTGCCTGCATGTTTCGAGTGGCACTGTTTGTTCTTGGCCATGATTTGCTGCCTCCTGCCGTGAAGAATGTTGCGGGTGCTTTTGGAGTCCTGATTCTCCCTTTTGTGGTGTTGGTACTAGCCCAGACTACTTGTACAATCTCTTTGAGCACTTGGTTGTGCCTCCATGTGTACCTTCCTTGAGCCAGGGCTACTTTACATGAGCTTAGAACATGCTCCACTGTTTGTTTTTCATGGCAGAGGGGGCATGCAGGATCGTCTGTTTTCCCCCACTTCACCAGGTTTGCATTTGAGGGCAGAAGGTCATATGCAGATCTGAGAATGAAGCTGATCCTGAGAGGGGCCATGTGCCAAATGTCATTCCAAGTTAGACTTCTTTGGAGTGCATTCTCCCACGTTGTCCATTGCCCTTGCTGGCTCTGCTGACTGCTTTTTGGAGTCTTTTTTGGTCTTCTTCTTTTCTCATCTCCTGAATCATCATGTCTCTTTTGGCTTTTCCTTTGGCCTTTGACCACCATTCAGTTTTGGTCACCCCCAGTCCTTGTCTGTTGGTCTGTGTGTGTCCTGTTATTTCTCTGATCTTGAGACTTTCTTTTGCAGAATCCATCGCCTCTTGAACTTTCCATTTTCTGCCTGTCTTCAGCTGAGGCTTGATTGCTTCTACCACCTTGTCTCCTGAGTCCTCCAGCATGCTTTGAAGTCTGATCTTCCCTGCTTTGTATTCTTCCAGGATCGATTTCAGTGGTAGTTTGAGCTTTGCTTGGCGACAGTACAGCGCGATGTCAGTCAGACAGGGTGGGACACCAAGCCATTTCCTTGTGAACTTGTTGATTTTGGCTTCCATTGCTTCCACTGTGCTGGTGCAGATGTCGTATATCATCAGAGGCCATAGGAGCTTTGGTATCACATGAACTGCAGACATCAGACCTTGTATTTGCCAGGGAGCCCACACTGGTCAATGGTCTCCAAGCCTCCTTCCGCCATCTGTTTTGGTTTCTTTTGCTCTTTGTGTGTCTTTCAGCGATCATCATACCATCTTCCAAGGCTCTTGACTGGTTCTTCTGTGACTGTTGGAATGGCCTGTTGGCAACACTGAAGACCACAGATTCGGCCACTTTTCCTTTCCTCAGTGAGAGACTCCGTGATTTCTTTGGCTTGAACTTCATTCTGGATGAGGCAACTATGTCGTCCAGCCTCTCCACACATGACGTGTCTCGTCTTCTCTGGATGAAATCACTGTAGTGTCACCCATGAAGGCCTTGAGAGAGGCATCTTGTATCCATCGCCAAGGTCTTTTTGTCTCGCGTTGTTTGTTGCTGCTTCAAGATGAGTTCCATTGCCAGCACGAACAGTATCGGGAAATTGCACAGCCCATTGCAATGCCCACTTCCAAGTTGATCCAATCAGTTGTGTACTCCTTGGGTAGAGAACCGCATTGAGAAGCCATTGAAGTACTTCTTGAGCATGTCGCGGATATTCTTTGGCACATGGTACATCTCAAGAGCCAACTGTATCATCTCATGGGGCCCAGATCCATATGCGTTTGCCAGATCAAGCCACACTACGTCCAGATCTCTCTTTCTGTTTTTTGCTTTTTGGATTGCGTCCCAGATCATTGTGGCGTGTTCTACACAGCCAGCCACCCCTGGGATGCCACCTTTCTGGACTGACACATCCAAGTACTTGTTTTCCATCAGGTACTTGGTCAGCCTTGCTGCCATGACAGAGAAGAAGTTTTTCCCCCTTCGACGTTCAGTAGTGATATTGGCCTGAACTGGCTGATGTCACTTGAGTTTTGCTCTTTGGGGATGTACACACCATCTGCCGTCATCAACTGGCCGCTGATCTTCGGGTTTCTCCAAGCCGATCGCAGCAGCCTGTGGAGCCACTCCAGCACCTTGGGACATTTCTTGTAAAGCTGGTAAGGTATTCCGTTTGGCCCTGGTGATGATTTGGCTCTGGCTTTGTCGACCACCTTCTTGATTTCCGCCAACGTTGGAGGCTTGCCATTGAACTGTTCCTCAGGGTGGGTTGGCCACACCAGACCTTGAATGTCGAGGTGCTTTGCTCTGTGAGTCAGAGTATGTTTTCCTCAGATGCTGCTCAAGAACTCCTTTGTCCACACTTAGGTTCCAGATTTTGGCTGCTCAAACAGTGTTCTGGCAAACTGGAAGGGGTCCCCTGAAGAAGCGCTCTTGTGTCTTCTTCTTTTTGCTCTTCCTCTTCCCTCGCAGATTCCGCTTTGCTGAGGGCGCTGTGTTTTTCTTTCAGGTCTTCCCACAGTTTTTCCAAGCCTTGTTTTTCAGCTGGCAGTGCGGTCTTCATTTGCTTCTTGAGGTTGTTCTTTTGGACTCTGATCTTGTCCATCTTTTCTTGGCGTCTGGATTTCTTTGAGGTGTTTTCTCTTTGGGTAGTTTTACTCCATAGGCGTCTCTACATGTGGCATACACAATGTCCCCATATGTGGCTAGTTTGTGTTCTAGGTGCTTTTCCCTATCAGTGCATCGAGTCTTTGGACGATTTTTGCATCCAGTTTCTCCCAATCTTCAGTTTCGTTTGCTCGTGGCAGGTTGAGTTTCAGGCGCCTGGCATCGAGGGCCTGTGCAAATTCCTCATCCGAACCAACAGCGTGGATGTCCTTGGCACTGTGGTTTAAATCCTGGCCTTGGTCTTCCGACGTCTTATCTGCTGATGCAGTGCGCTGCTGCTCATTCAGATGAGTCTTCACACATCCCATCTTTGTCTGTGGATCTTCATGCCACGGGTGGTAGCGAAACGCTTTCCACAGACACATGGATATTCCATTTGGTCCATGTTCATAGTCCGTTTGGGATTTGCAGTCGTGATTGGTTGAGCACCGATGGATTCATCATTCTCTCCCCCTTTCGGTGAATCCTGGGAGCATCTTTTCCTTTTATTCTTAGTAGCCACATGTTTAAGGCAAAGTGGGGAGCCAGCCCACAGAGCCCTTGGTTCTGGTCTTTCCCAGTGTCCTCCGGTCTTTCCCGGACGTCCTCCGGCCTATTCCGGAAGTCAATGGTTTACCCATGCATCAGTAGAAAGAAACTCGTGGAGAGCGTGGCAGCAGAGAGTCCTCAGAAGAGAAGCCCCCTTCAAGCAAGTGTTTCGGCCCTTATCTCCTGACACTCTAGGGGGGTTGGGCCACACCCGGTTCATGACTCCGGATGTCCCTCTGCTGAAAGAGGATGAAGAATGAGGAGTGTGGAGACGGGCAGGCTGGACACTGGTTTTTGCACTGTGAGGTTGTAAACTTCACCACTATGGTCCATAAATTGGACTTTGTGTCACAGGATGAAACATTCAATGATAAGGCAGGAGGTGTGATGGCCTACCTTGCTTTGTTCACACTTTGCTCTGCAGGACTTCTGTAGGCCTGCCGTCTCTCTGCCTGTTAAGCTGTCTTTCTTCTGACTCTTGAATGAGTTCAGGAGACGAGTGAGTGATAACCCACCTGATGTGGCTTTCGCTTGATTACCAGTCATTGATCCAAGGATAACTTTTTCTCATCTATAAAATGTTTGTTTTGTTTCATCACTAGTCACGGACCATGGAGACTGCAATGATAAAGACCACTAAATTACTGCTGTTGTGTGAAAAGAAACGTCTAATGACATGATCAAAATTTGATACATGATTTTCATCTGAGACTTTTCTACTTGCTCTTTTTTTATGAGGCCTGTGACCATGAATGTTTTATTGAATTTTTTAATGAAAAAAAAATGCGAACCACTGAAATGAGTTTGAACCTAATTGAAACCACTGAAAATGAGTTTGAACCTAATTGAAACCACTGAAAATTAGTTTGAACCTAATTGAAACCACTGAAAATTAGTTTGAACCTATATGTGGGGTAGATTAACTCATTCATCAAAGTCAGTTTTTGTCAGACCGAAATTCACTTTTCTCACGTAATTCAAGATATTTACAAGATTTCACTTCTTGTATACTTTGATGCTTAAAGGTATCAGTTCTTGATTTCCACAGAGGCAATTCACTAGTTTAAATACACTCACGTGCTTTAGTACAGCTAAGCAAACCTGCGTCACCTAGATCTACTTCAGGATGATCTCCTGTCATTGAACTGGAAATGAAAAACGTGGAAAAAATCAATGACTGGGATTGGGAGACTTGAGCAGAGAGAGAGAGAGAGAGAGAGGAGAGAGAGAGAGAGAAGAGAGAGAGAGAGAGAGAGAGAGAGAGAGAGAGAAACTGTACATTTTTCATTTCTCCTCCTGGCTTTGACGATCAAGATCGTGTCTACCCTGACTGTGGAATCCGAAACCGTGAACCCGAAATACGATTGTCGGTGATGTTTTCGATCTCCAGGGAGCGCCGAGTAGATTACCATCACGGACGGACATTACATTTTTGAGTCTGTCCTTTGTGCTACAAATGTACAGATGTTTATGTCTGGCTTTGAGGAAGTTTAATTTAAAGTTCAGGGAAGGCAATCTTTGAAGTGACTGCACAGTAAACTGGGTCACAAGGTTATTTGTGACAACTGAGACCTGCATTAACGTTTTCTGTGCAAAATAAACACAAGTGCGTTACATGAAATTATAGCGAACTACAAGAAGGTGATGAAACAAGTACATTCTATAAGGATGAATGGCCCTCCATAACATAACAAATGTGACAATTTTGCCAAGTTCTTGACAAACAGAGGACATTTCTCATTACGGTGTACCGAAAACGTCTTTCTTTTTTTTTAGCACTATAAAAAAAAATATTAAAAAATGTATCTTGTTTACATCGAAGAAACTGAACCAGATATCGGGCTCTGTAGTCATTGTCTCTGTCTGTCTGTCTCTCTGTCTGTCTGTCTCTCTGTCTCTGTCTCTGTCTCTGTCTCTCTCTCTCTCTCTCTCTCTCTCTCTCTCTCTCTCTGGTTTATAAAACAATGTGGCTTAGATAAAATAAAAAAAGGCAAAGATTAACTGTCTGGGCTAGAACGTGAAAGAATGTAATGCATACTCATTTGTTCTACAAAATTAGGAGTCTGGGAGCGAAGACATGAGAACGTGTGTGTCACAAGGGGTGATATGGTATTTAGAGTCATTGATTATATTCCTAATGTCAAGTAATGTTGTCTCCCAGCTGACCGTGAAGGCCAAATCAGGGATGCATTCGTATTCCTCAAAAACTCCAGTCTTCATCAAATGACAGTGCAATGTCAGGTCTTTGTGTAAGACCAGTCTTTGGTCCTGTCGGTGGTTGGGTGAAAGTGCAATGTCTTGTCCTTGGATCAGACTATAGTTTCAAACCCTGTGCTAGACGGAATGACTATATAATGTCTGTTGCATTGATCATATCATAGTCACTGACCTTTTATTTGGTAGAATGATGGTGCAATATCTGACCCTTACACCAGGCTGTCGTCATTGCCCTTACGAAAGAGGAAAAGGTGTGGAGTAGGTCAGGGAACATGGGGACGGGGGGCTCTGAGAAGCTCTTTGTGTCACAAATAAACTCCACGGTCCTGACAGACGGCAGAACAGTGTAGAACTAGCTCATAACACATTACTGCTCATATTCACGAGCATCATGGAACTGGACTTTGAGTCAGTGTTGTCAGAAATGATCGTACCACTTTTGACATGACCACTGCCCTCCTTCAAAGGACTTCACCTCTGCTCTTCAATCCACTGCTTAGTGACCAGACACGTAGCAAATACCAGTGGGTATGAACCAACGTAGATCTCGACAGTACCACTTTTTTGTTTAGAACGACCTGAACATTCTCATCAAGATCAACATGCTGACAAACTTTGGAATGTGTCACCATGTGCGGGATCAGCTGACGCTGGCTGTCTCAGATGACTATGTCTGACCATGACAGCAGCTGGCCAGTTCCAAAGCTCTCGTTCTGTGCCTTCTTTATATTATTAACTTTTTAAAATGATCTCTTAAACTGTCTGGAAGCAAAATTGATATAGTTTGCTTTTAAAGTTGCCATCGGATAGCTATGAAATAAGAAATCTGCCATTCACCATGTCAACTTGATGGGAAAAACAGTTTCTGCGTTTTTAACAGTGGCACAAAGTAAAAGTGAGTCTTTGAAAATACAAGGATGGGTACAGGGTTGGGGGCTCCAGGAATCCTTTTCTGACAGTATCAATTACACCAGTGCCATGAAAGAGACCGAGCTATGTATGTTCTGAGAAATACGCCCATAGAACTCGAGGAGATTGATTGATTGATTGATTGATTGATTGATCTTTAATACCCAAGGATGAAGATTTTAGGCCAAAGCCTAGTCTTACAATCTGTCCTTGTCTTGCATACATTATTTCAGCACATATCATTCATACAGACAATTCAATATACCAACATGATAATCTAATTCTACAATGATAAGCAAACTGCTCATGAAAGCACTAATGAGATGGGGGATGGTAAAACAAAAGGAAACTTACAAGCAAACAAACAAACAAAAACTACACAGAGAGAGAGGTCAGAGGAGGGTGGGGAAGAGAGAATGGTAGGTAGGGGGGGGGAGAAAAGGGATGGGTGAGAGAGATGGGAGGGAGAGAGAGAGAGAGAGAGAGAGAGAGAGAGAGAGAGAGAGAGAGAGAGAGAGAGAGAGAGAGAGAGAGAGAGAGAGCTGATGTCAGTGAGTGAGGCGAGAGGAACCTGAGATGGTTGTGATGGGGGCGTTGATAGAGATGAAAGGGGCTAGATAAGAAAGGGGAGGAAAGGGGAAAGGCAGAGTAGTGAGGAGTGGGGAGCGGAACGTTGGGTGGGAGGGAGGAGGAGGTGGAAGAGAGTGTTTCAGGCGGAGTGACGTCAGAACAACACCATGGAGAGGACACGGGAAGTGAAACCAGAGCCAAACAAACCCAGTCAGTGTGATGCACGTGTGAAGGCTGAATGTGGCTGACACCCCGTGTTCATAGGAAACACAAATCAAACCGGTGTAACAGCCCATTCTTACCCCACCTCTGGAACTTACCCCGGGGTAAATCTGGGCTAGCCTGCTTTTACCCCGGGGTCATTCAAGGACTACCTGGAACTTACCCCCCCCCCCACTTGGAACCGACTCCCCCCCCCCCCCCCCCCCCCCCCCCCCCCCCCCCCCCCCCCCCCCCAGTCATCTACATTGTACATGGTACACAGGCACTCAGGAGACACTAATTAGCTGTACAAAATATAGTTAAAATATCATGAATACATTATTAAAATGACCAATGGTCAGTGACATGACCACTGAATGTCTGCATTGCACAAGGTATACCAACACTCATGAGACACTGATTAACTGTAAAATAAGTCGAAATATCTTATTTACGCATCAGTGACCAATGGTTAGTGGCACTGACCACTCAGTCGTCTACATTGTTACAACGGTGACACAGGTACTCGGGAGACTATAATTAGCTGTGAAATAGTTAAAATCTCCGATTTACGTCATAATGACCAGTAGTCAGTGGCACTGACCACAAGTAATCTACATTGTACAAGGTACACAAGCACTCGGGAAACACTAATTAGCTGTTGAATAGTTAAAATCTCCGATTTACGTCATAATGACCAGTGGTCAATGTCATTGTGGTCAGTGTCATATGCATTGTACAAGCTAAGGCACACAGGTACTCAAGAGACTCTAAATAGCTGTAATACAGTTAAAGGAGGCAAACCAGGATGAATCAACAACGGTACTTGGTCACAACGACACGTGGTCCCAACGACATTTTGTCACAACTACGCTTTGTCACATTGGCACTTGGTCACATTGACATGGAGCCGTCTTTCTTTCCCACGCATGCACGGGCGTACTCACACACCGAATATTGACCCACGCGTGTGAGCTAGCGCGAGAAATATCAATACGTATCTCTTAGTGAACCAGGGTGAGTGTATGTGTGGGGGGGGGGGGGGGGAAGTAGGAGGTCCATCTATTGAGAAGAGTCTAGAACTACACTTTGTCTAAACCCAACTGACGGGTGGGGTGGAGGAAGATCCCATATAGTCCTAGATTGACCCTTTGGGGGGGGGGGGTAAATCTAGGCTTGCCCAAACTTACCCCGTGGGGGTCGGTTCCAACTAGGGGGGGGGGGGGGGAGTTCTAGCTAGTCCTAGAATCACCCCCGGGGGTAAAAGCAGACTAGCCCAGACTTACCCCGGGGTAAGTTCCAGAGGGGGGTAAGAACGGGCTGTTACACCGGCACCACCCTTCATGCACCATTCAGCTCATGCACTCATCGCCAGTTTCCAGCTGTGTCCGTTTGATATAGACATTATCGCTTGTCAGTAAAACATTTTTTCTTTGAAACAGGAATGTTCACAACAATATGGATGCTAATTTCATATGGGGGAAAAGAAACTTATTAGAAAGATATCAGTAGCTAATGGATACTTATAATAAATAACCATTGTGTGTCCCCCTCTTCCCTTCTCCCCCACCAAATAAAAGATAAAGGAAAAAAACAGTCAACCTGGCCAAAGCAAAAGCAGGCAATTAAAAACGTATAACACTGACGCTATTATTCATCATATGAAGAGAGTGAGAGCATGTCATCTTTATCATTCACATTTACATACAGATATACCGTGTGTCTGTACACATGGTTCAGATTGTATCTTCCATACACACTCTGACTGACTGAAACCCCTTTTTCGTCAGATAAACTATAGATTATACTAAAGAATGTATTCTATCTCTCTCTATCACACACATACAGAGAGAGAGAGAGAGAGAGAGAGAGAGAGAGAGAGAGAGAGAGAGAGAGAGAGAGAGAGAGAGAGAGAGAGAGAGAGAGGAATTCAACGTACAAAGAATTAAAAGAACAGACACATTATCAGATATACAGATAGTTCGTGATACACCAAATGAAGTATGATCATAATAAACATTTCTTCTTTACCATTTCAAAAGTTTTGTTTGCATTTATCATCTCTCTCTCTCTCTCTCTCTCTCTCTCTCTGATTGTGGGGGTCACGTGGTTTGACAAGAAGCGTCAGAGTGCCATTTGTCGAAGCTGCGAAAAGTATTTTCGATTATTCTTTGACAATGCCAGTTGCTGGACTTCCAGCGACTGTGGAGACAGCTCTGAACGCCCTGCTGACGGAAAACTTGGTGTCAAGCTGGAAAATGACAGGTGAAGGCAGGAACACCGTCGTCGTCCTACGACTCAAGCCCGTCCGCCCTGTGACAACAACAATGGCGGATCCTGAATTGAACCGAGCAACACGAGTTTAATATTACAGAAAGAAACCGCCCAGCCAGGTGCGACGTGACCAGGCAAGAGCAAAGCAGCAAAATAGACGGCTGGAACAGGTTGGTGTTGAAATCGAAAACAGTTGTGAAACGAATGAAGTGGCCTTGTTCGACACGGAATTCGAAAAGTATAGTACACAAAGCAACACACGTAATGTTTACGAACAACACATCAAGCCTGCACCCGCTGACAGCGAACCCGACACGCCGGATGTTCAAGACAATCTTCTGCCGCTATGCTCTGGTCGGTCGGAATGCGACATCGTTAATCAGGAAACCAAGCACTCTGTCATCGACACAGGCCTTGACCACTCTATAGACAGAACAGTGGCAGGATCTGACACGAGAGTAGTAAAAGACTATGTCGCAACTTTGGCTGATCGGCAGATACAAATGCGGTTGCGAGATAAGAACAGAAACATAGCATTCAGAAAGATTATGCTTGAAGAGTCAGATGACGTGGGTGTGTTGCTGTGTGAATCGGATGACATTATTTTAGAATTCTCCAGCGATCCGAGTTCGGAAGACGACTGTGTGTTCTGGTACATCAAGCAGGAACACAGGAACATGTCATCTGAAGACCGTGTGAAGCTGGCCCACCTGCGGAAAGGAAGACGTGCCAGCAACACACAACACGCAGATATTCAAGCACGTGCTCTACGGCGGTTGCACGCTCTCCCCGGCCTGGTCCAATTCTACCTTGGGTGACTGTCCTCCTGCGAACTGATTGTGCACACATATCAGGGACATTTTGTTATTCACGACTTTGTCATCTAATGTGAAAAAACAACAACATTGCTATGGTTTCCATGTCAATGAAATCGTGTCGCGTTTTGTAAATGCACATCGCGCCGACTTGCTAAATGGGCTGTACAGCCTAACAGCAATAAATTTCGTTCGTACGTTCGTTCTCTCTCTGATTGTATGAGCGTCTCTTTCTTTCGTTTTTTTGTGAGACCTGCAACCTTTGAAAGAAAAAGGTTTTCTACATAAGAACATTTAATACCATGTTTTATATTGATTCCTGGTTTTTGTCTTGCCAAATCTCTTGGTCATGGGCTTGACAAACACAGTATAGGATTTTCACACATGCAAGTATCAGAATACCGACCCTGGTATATGGAAAAACACAACCCAGTTGGCCGTACCAGGGAAGAACTAAAGGTGGCGCATGGCGTGCAAAATCGTTTATTTTTGTTTCTCAGCTTTGATGCAAGGTACACTTATAAAATTTGGCACACAACTGCAGTATCTAAGCAGTAGTCTGCCTTTTTTTTGAGTCAATCTGACAAAAAGACAGGAGTTATTGGATGGTCTAGTTTTTTCTATACTAACGTTTTGGGGACAGCTACTGGTACAATACCAAGGCTCCACTTCCTTAGTTATTTATATAAAAGTAGACAAACCATGGTCAAAGAACACAATAAAACCCATATTAGCCAATGGAATTGCTCGTTTCAGATATCGACCTTGACCTCTGTGTAACGTGGTTTGTCATTGGTCAAATTGTGGAATGGGCTACCTCTTTTTTTAGCTTCGTGTGTTGCTGGCGACCTTTATTTGCATAAGATTCTGACGTCAGAATCTAGGTCAAATCACAAGCTTTACAACGAGCCATGGCATGCCGGGATCCGTTTCATAAAACTTGCAGTAACTAGGGCTTGAAGCTTGCTAATTTTTGCTTTTGGGTTTGTTTTTTTGGCATTTTGTAGACACCCCTAGGTTATAAAATGATTTATTTCTCACACAAAACGTAACATTTATGCAAAATAGACATCACAGGTGTGATCTATAGAGATTATAGGGGGCTTTCCCACCAAGAACCCAAAACACATTCTGAAACGATTTTGACACATTTTTTCATGCCATTTAATGGGGTACAGAAAACAGGCAAATACATTAATTACCTGTGATAAATTGTTCATATTTGGGCTGCAGGAGATATTTAGCTAGAAGGCTACCTGATATCTTCTCTTTGAATTGTCCTTTTTGCTCTCTGCGTATTCACGGTGTGATTAATCAGCAGCAACCACGCGCTCGAAATGAATGGCTTCAATTCCAATGACTGACATCTGTTTGTGTCCTTTTCTCAGTTTCTGTTATTTTTATTGCTGTTGCACGCGTTTGAGCTGCAGAGCCAGAAAAAGGCTGCATGATCGGACTTCACCGCAAAAGAACGATGCAACTGCACGAGAGACTGAGGGTCGGGTTTGAAAATACATTCTGTTACAGCCAAATCAGTGTTAGCAATGATAAGACTTTGCCAATCTGAATTTGACTTCGATATTTCAT
>CM031599.1:71776776-71786776 GCA_018398815.1 Conus ventricosus | reverse complement strand
AGGTGTGATGGACTGTCCTGCCTTGATCACACTTTGCTCTGCAGGACTCCCATGGAGCTGCTGTCTCTCTGATTATTGTCTGCCTCTTAAGCTGTCTTTCGTCTGGCTGCTGCATGGGTTGAGGAGATGACTGAGCGATAAACCACGTGATTTGACTGTGACTTAATCACCATTTATTGATCGGACGATGGCTTCTCCCACCTGAAAAGTTTGTTTTGCTTCATCACCAGTCGGTGGCCCCAGACAGCACAAAGGCTGTGAAAGACACTGCAATGATGAACACTTCACCAGCTATATCCACCTGTGACTGTTTAGAATAAGGACTTGCGTTGTAGCAAGTCTTTTCCTTGTGCACTCAGCAAAGTTGTCTTTCAGCTTACATCTCTAGCTGCTCTGCCTCCTCTTCCCCATCACTGTATCTGTAAAGATGGTCCAAAAGAGTCCTCTTGACCTTGCGAAATGTCTATACGTGGTGGCTTACAAATGCAGACAGCGGTTTTTTTTTATCACTCTGACTCGATGCTAAGGTACTACTGTTAAGTGAAAAGAAACGTCTGATTACATAATCAGAACTTGATATATGATTTTCAGCTGAGACTTTTATATATTGAACATTTTAGATCATGTTTGGGTAAATTCACCACGATGAAAAATGTTATATAGGGAACCAGGACAAGTGAGAGTCAATATTGACCTACTTCTAGAATCAATGAACATATTCAGTAAAATCAACTTTTGGTAAGACTAAACTTTACGTTTCGTACACATTTCTGAATACTAATATTTATATATGGTATATTCCAGTGTTTAAAAATCGATTTCGCTAATCATAGCAGCATTGTACTAGTTTAAATGCACTCACATGCTTTAGTAGAGCTGGGCAAATGTGTGCCACCGAAGTCTATCTCGATAAGACCTCCTGTCACTGAACTAGAAAGGAGAAGCGTGGAAAAATCAATGACTGGGATTGGAGGACTTGAGGACAGAAAGAGAAAAAGAACATGAACATTCTTCATTCCCCCTCCAGACTTTGCCACCAAACGTGTGTGCCGCTGACTGTGGCATCTAAAGACTGTGAACCTGAGCTACAATTGTCGGTAATGTTTGTGATCTCCAGGGGGCGCTGATTAGACTAACTTCAGGGACAGACATTACACTTGTGAGTGTGTCCTTTGTGCTACATATGTACAGGTTTTTCAGTCTGACTTTGAGAAAGTTTAATTCAAAGTTTCAGGGAAAGGAAATATTTGATGTGACTACACAGTAAACTAGGTCACCAGGTCATATGTAACAAAAGAGACCTGCATCAACTTTTCCTGTGCAAAGTAAACATTAATTTGTCTCGTTAAATGGTAGAGAAACACGACAGGGCGACTACACAAGTGAATGCATAGAAGATTAGTGGCCCACCGTAACAAAAGGGAGGTGACAATTCCACAAAGACGTTCTTGCCAAGCAAAGTGTGTATTTCATTCAGGTGTACTGTAAAAGAAAACAACTACAATAAGACAAAAAAGCAATCTTTCTGATCTCGTGGGCACCGAAAACATTGAACCAGAAACTGTTTTCTGCATCTCTCTCTCTCTCTCTCTCTCTCTCTCTCTCTCTCTCTCTCTCTCTCTCTCTCTCTCTCTCTCTCTGTGGTTTATAAAACAAGAGGCTGAAATGAAAAGTCACAGATCTCGTATAAAATGTGGAGTCTGACGAAGGAAGAAAGAAATGGAAATTTGTGTCAGAGGGGATGGTATGCCATTACTGAGAATATCTACATTTATATTTCTGATGTAAAGCCATGTTGTCATCACCCAGTTTACCCCTAAGGAAAATCATTGCAGTCGTCAAGCCCCTAGATAAGACAACACTCACTTGGTTCTATGGTTAGTCTGATGATGGTGCACGATTTGCTTCTCATTCAGACTATACTTAGTGACCCTGTAGCTGGTTGGATGATGGTTCAATGTCTTGTCCTAAACCATATGTCTGAATCAGAGGCAATGTCTGGTCCTTCGATCAGATTATAGTAACTATTTTTTCGGTTAGCGAAATAGTGTTGAAATTTCTGACCGATAAATCAGACTATAGTCAATGGCCCTGCCGCTAGTAGCATCACAGTGCAATGGTGCAATGTCTGACCTAAGACCAGACTAATGCCATTAGCCCTGTGGCTGGTAGAACGATTTGCTTCTAGGATCAGGTCATAGTCACTGACCTTGGTACTGGTTGGATGATGGCGTAATGCATGATCCTTAGATCACAGCACAGTCATTGTCCTGGGGTTGGTTGGAAGAAGGTGCAATGTCAAGTCCTGAAATCAGACAACCACCACTGATCCTGGAGTTGGCTGATGATGGTGAAACATCTCGTAGTTAGATCACAGCATTATCATCGGCCCGACGGTAGACTGGTAGATGACGCAATGCCTGACTGTAAGATCACACTGTAGTCATTGGCTGTGTAGTGACCTGTGTGATGGAGACTGGTAGATGATGCAATGCCTGACTGTAAGATCACACTGTAGTCATTGGCTGTGTAGTGACCTGTGTGATGGAGACTGGTAGATGATGCAATGCCTGACTGTAAGATCACACTGTAGTCATTGGCTGTGTAGTGACCTGTGTGATGGTGTAACGTCGGTCTCTTAGATCAAACGATACACATTGGCCGTATCCGGTCTGGCGCTTGGATCAGACCATAGTTATTGATTTTGTACTTAGTGCAATGATGGTGCAATGTCCGACCCTCAGATAAGACTGTAGTCGTTGGCATTGTGATCAGGTAAAAGGTGTGGTGTGGGCAAGGATAGGGGGGGGGGGGTCGAAGAAGCTCTTTGTGTCACAAATGACGTCCACAGCTCTGATAGACGACAAAGGAGAGTAGAATTCAGTCAAGACATGTTATTGTTCATAGCCAAGACCAGTATGGAATTGATTTGGGGTCAGCTCGTGGCGTCAGAAATGGTCACCACTGTCCTGACATGACCACTATCTTCTTCAATGATTACCTCTTCTCTCCACTTCACTGAGTAGTGAGCAGACACAGGGTCCACTTCACTGAGTAGTGAGCAGACACAGGGTTAACACCAGCGGATTGAACACTTCACTGAGTAGTGAGCAGACACAGGGTTAACACCAGCGGATTGAACACTTCACTGAGTAGTGAGCAGACACAGGGTTAACACCAGCGGATTGAACACTTCACTGAGTAGTGAGCAGACACAGGGTTAACACCAGCGGATTGAACACTTCACTGAGTAGTGAGCAGACACAGGGTTAACACCAGCGGATTGAACACTTCACTGAGTAGTGAGCAGACACAGGGTTAACACCAGCGGATTGAACACTTCACTGAGTAGTGAGCAGACACAGGGTTAACACCAGCGGATTGAACACTTCACTGAGTAGTGAGCAGACACAGGGTTAACACCAGCGGATTGAACACTTCACTGAGTAGTGAGCAGACACAGGGTTAACACCAGCGGATTGAACACTTCACTGAGTAGTGAGCAGACACAGGGTTAACACCAGCGGATTGAACACTTCACTGAGTAGTGAGCAGACACAGGGTTAACACCAGCGGATTGAACACTTCACTGAGTAGTGAGCAGACACAGGGTTAACACCAGCGGATTGAACACTTCACTGAGTAGTGAGCAGACACAGGGTTAACACCAGCGGATTGAACGAATTTTGCGTGTCAAGTCAGTGCTGCCTGTTATTAAGAATGACCGGAACATTCCCAACAAAATCAGCATGCTGACAAACTTTTGAATTTCACATCATCTGCCGATCTGCTGATACCGGCTGTTTCAGGATACAATGTTTGACGATGGCAGCATCTGTCTATTTCAGCAGACTTTCATACATTACTATATTAATCTCTTCAACTGTCCGGACATAGCTTAGGAAAAGGCGTCTACCATTCACGGTGTCGATTTAATGAAAACAAACAGTTTATGTATATACCAGAAGCACCACATTAAAGTGTATCTACAAAAAAGGGGTGGGTAGAGGATTTTCTGGCTACTATAATCATATTCTTATAGCAATAATTACGCTAAACCATGACTAAGTTTTTATCTACGTGTGTACCAAGAAGTACATATGTATAGTTAATTGGTTGAGTCTCTTGAAGAGAGAGAGGAGGAGAGAGAGAGAGGAGAGAGAGAGAGAGAGAGAGAGAGAGAGAGAGATGGATTGATGGATTGATTGATTGATTGATTGATTGATTGATTGATTGATTGATTGATTGATTGATTGATCTTTAATACGCAAGGATGAAGATTTTAGGCCAAAGCCTAGTTTACAATCTGTCCTTGTCATTGTCACGGACAAAAAAATGAAACAACCTAACTTGGGGGAAACAACCTAACTTGGGGGGAACAACCTAACTTGGGGAGTCGCCAGTCAAATTGTTCGGACCTAAGTCCAAACTCAAACATTCTAGGCGTCAGAAAGACGGGCCCATAGGTCGGGTCCGGCCAATTAAGCTTAGTGGAGAGGCTTCAGGAAGACGGTCTGTCCGGCTATACGGGCTAAGCAGCTTTGACCGACGCCTCGATGTCTAGCGAGACGAGTCGCAGAGCCGAGCTCAAGCTCATCTAGCCACTTTGTGGAACCAACGTCATTGTTACTCGGACGTCGTGGTGCCTACCCAGACTCAGCTGGCCAATTTAGATTGACCAGTGTCCACCACTTAAGCCACACCGCGCCAGTGAAGTAGGGAAGGGGGAAGGTAGTGTGTGGTGGGGGGTGAAATCTAGCTAATCAATTAAATGACCAATTGACCACCACAGAGAGTAAGGCGTGTAGACGGGACTGTCATGATTTGAACGTCCAATGGAATTAGAGGGAGACAACTTCGGGGATCAAGGGTAAAAATACTGACCAATGGTACTGGCCCTTGGACACGGGGTTAGAGGATAAAGGAATGTGTGAGTGAGAGAGGAAGGAGGAAAACGAACAGACAGGGAGAGAGAGGGAGGAGTTCGGGAGAGTAGGCTCTCGCCTACAGGAAGGCAGGGAGATGAGAACGAACAGAGACAGAGAGATGAGGAGGTTTTAGGTGTAGTCTCTGCACGAGGGAAAAGGCAGAGAGATGAAGAGAGGAGAGAACGAGGGGAAGAACGAACAGAGAGAGAGGGAGAGAGAGGTTCTGAGTGGAGCTCTGCAGGAGGAAGGGCAGAGAGAGAGAGAGATGAGGAGAGAAGAGAACCAAGTTGAGAGATTAGCATGAGATAGTCTGCAGAGGAAGGACTGAGGAGAGATGTGGAGAGAGAGAAAGAGTTGCTAATTTATGAAGAAGAAAAGAAAGAAAAGAAAAAAAGAAAAGAAAAGCAACCATGTCCATTTGATAAGAGCAGACTAGAAGAGAGAGAGAGAGAGAGAGAGTGCAATGCGTTAATGCAGGAAGAAAGAAAGGAGAACAGATCGATGTTGATAGTCACTGTTCTACCCTAACCGGGGGTTCGACCTCATACCTGGCAGCGTCACTTCGCCAAGCAGAACCACAGACCAACGCCAACAGTCTCACCTGACCAGGCGCCATCAGACCAACACCAGTGCCGGCAGTTGTGTCGTGTTGTGAAAGTGACAGTGAAAAGAAAAGGAAAAGAAAAGAAAAGACAGTGATTCGTGAATAGTTAAGATCACCTGGCCAGGTAAAGTAGAAATCTGTTTATACCCGGGTTAGTTAATGATGTTTCAGATAAATGATTTTGTGAAGTTCAGGAAAGAGAGAATGTTTTATTTTGTTTGATTCTATATGCATTGATGTTCTTTCTATGATCATGTATAGTAAAGTTATAGACTTTACTAGTGGTTTGATGTGACGAATGCATGATATATGAATGAGATTGTAAGCAAGCTGTGAGTGTGTTTGGGCTGTGCGCTAGTCCTTCCTCCACTGACATTACACCGAGGATGACAATTTATTGGCGAGCCTGCCAGGATATTCTGGCCCATTTATTATAATTGTTCAACTTCTCAGAGAGGAAGCTGGGTGGGATTCAAGTGTTGTAATCCTAAGACAAGGGGTTGTCTTACTGTATGTTCCCAAGATAGTTAAATACTAGGCTTGGCATTGCTTCCAAGATAGTAATACTAGGCTTGGCATTTCAGCCCCAGAGTACTCATTTCGCACAGATTTCCTATAATTCGCTCTCATAGTTGGGTCAGGCGCTGGGCGTCTTATAAAAACTAATTACGTTGCCCCAAGCTAATATTATCATTCATAGGATTGTGCTATTACGTCACTCGTGTCGGAAACCACCAGTTGGGCTGTCGTAGTAATAAAATCTTGTTAAAAAAAAAAAAAAAGAGATATAATGGCGGAAGAAAAGAACACCCCTATTGAACAACAATTAGAGTTGAGTGGTACGAAGAAGGAGGTCGCTGAATTGAAAGAGCTAGTTATGAAAGAACAGATTTTGTCAGGTTGCGGCCCTGAGCTAACCATACATTTGAAAGAGAGACAGCCAGAGACAGCAGGAGAGTTGTTGAAGTTCGCAGAGGTGTATAGAGAGCACGTTTGGGCACTAAGGTGCAGGAGAAACAGGTGCTAGGCACAGGTGAGAAGAGTGCAAGGAGACTAGGGAGTTTTCTGCAAAGTCTGCAAACCCAGTGGTGGGGCAGAAGGAAGGGCAAAGGGAAATTAGGTGTTTCATTTGTCACAAGAAGGGACATGTGGCGAGGGATTGTCGCATGAGGTTCCAGAAGGCAGCAGCCTTGCAAGAGGTGGATAAGGGTCGTCAAGGGAAACGACCTGCAGTGGAATCAAAAGGGATTCAGTCGGAAGAGGGTGGAGTGCAGCCTATGGCTAGCACTGGACAGCAGTCAGTGTCAGGGATGGAGGGCACTAGGCTGAGTGGTTCGTTACCAGTGGAAGAAGGGTGGATTGGCCAGCAGAGGGTGAAAGTGTTACGAGACACTGGTTGTTCATGCGGGGTAGTACGAACAACGCTGGTCGATAAAGGGGATTTGACAGGGCAAATCCAGACCTGTACTCTAATCGATGGCACTGTGAGGGAGTTTCCAGTTGCTAAGATAGAAGTACGTACCCCTTACTTCTCAGGCGAGTTGTCTGCGTTGGTGATGGAGAAACCCCTTCACGATTTGATCATTGGGAATATCCCAGGTGCAAGGGATCCAGGGGATCCTGAGTTGTTGACTGCTACAGGGGCAGCAGTTCAGACACGGAGCAAGAAGGAGGAAAAGGTTGTTAAACCGTTAGTTGTTCCAGGAAGGAAGTCGGGCATAGATGTGTCGCCTGATGAGTTTAGGGCAGCGCAGGAACAAGACCCTTCGCTCGAGAAGTCTTGGGAGTTGGCAAGAGGTGGAGAGAAACAGGAGGTTAGAGGAGGTGAGACAGAATTTCTTGTGAAAGGCGGGCTGTTGTACCGAGTGTTCACCAAGGGGAAGACAGGTAAGGTGACCACTCAGTTGGAGGTACCAGCAGGTTATCGTGACACTGTCATGTCAGTGGGTCACGAGTCGCTCATGGCGGGTCATCTCGGCACCAGCAAAACAGCTAACCGAGTCTTTGATGACTTTCATTGGCCAGGAGCAATGGCAGACATAAAGCGGTTCTGCATGTCATGTGATGTGTGTCAAAGGTCAGCCACAAGAGGGGTGAAGAGGAAGGCGCCTCTTAAACATCCCCCTTTAATTGACACACCGTTCAGGAGAGTGGCTGTTGATTTGATTGGCCCAATCTCGCCCTGTTCCAAAGGTGGGCACAGGTATGAGACATGTAAGGTTGCAAAGGAAAGTTTGCAGAAGGCTAGGGTCATTCAGAAGAAGCAATATGACAGGAAGGTGAGGAAGCAATCCCTCAAGGCGGGAGATCAAGTCCTGGTACTGCTTCCCACGGGTCACAACAAGCTGCTGAGGCATTGGAAGGGACCATTCACCATCACTGAAAAGGTAGATCGGGATTACCGAATTGATGTGAATGGGAAACTAGAACTTTTCCATGCGAATTTTCTCCGCAAATATATTCAGCGTGAGACTCAGCACATAGGCGCAGCAGCAATCATTGATGAGGTGAAAGAGACTCAGCAGAAGAAGGGGAGATTTTGTTACCTAAGTTTCCAGAAGAGTCATACAGGGATGTGTCACTGTATGAAGGGCTAGACAGTAGGAGTTCCTAGGTTTTGTTGTCGGAGGCGACACAAAGCAGCCGGAAAAAGGAAAGGTGGAGAAGATGATGAATTCAGAGAGACCAAAGACCAAAACAGAAGTCAGGAGTCTGCTAGGTTTTGTTGGCTTCTACAGGGAGTTTGTTCCAAATTTTGCCGCGATCACGAGTCCTCTCAGTGATTTGGTCAAGGCAGGGAAACCGGCAGTGGTCGAATGGTCAGACGCTGCCGAGCAAGCACTGCAGACGGTGTTGGAAAGACTAGGTTCCCGTCCCATCTTGAAGCTACCAGATATGTCCAAACCATTTTTGTTGCGGACAGATGCATCAGGTGGTGGGATAGGTGCAGTATTGTTGCAGGAGCATGAAGAGGTCGAGTTTCCTGTGAGGTACGCTAGCAGGAAGTTGACAAAGTGTGAAGAAGGGTACGCAACGGTGGAGAAGGAGTGTTTAGCTGTTGTGTGGGCCGTGCAGAAGTTCCACAAATACTTGTATGGGAAAGAGTTCGTGATCGAGACGGATCATCAACCACTCAAATTCCTGCAGGAGGCGCAGTTGAAAAACAGCAGAGTTCTGCGTTGGGCAATGGCACTGCAGCCCTACAGGTATCGAGTGCAGTACATTCCCGGTCGACAGAATGTCGGAGCTGACTATTTGAGCCGTGTAGTCTAGCAAGCTGCAACTCAGAGGAAGTCAGTCATATCCGGGGTGCATTGTTGATAATATGTGTTGATTCCAGTTATGTTGATTGGATATGGGTTCATTCCCAGTTGGCTATGGTTCATATTTTTTTTTGTGTGTGAGACTTGTTCATATTTTCTTTGTGAGACTTGTTCATGTGGATGTAGTTATGCTTGGAGCATACAGTCGCTTGTGTAGTGATGCATTATTTGCAATAAGTGAGGATGGAGATTCCTCAGTGAAGTGTCATGGATCGCGATCATATTATATTGTGCTTTTCATAAGAATTGTGAAAAGGAGAGATGGCAAATCCGCAGGTAGGGGAATTGCATAAGTGCGCACAGAGGTCGTTATAGAATGAGTTGAAATAACGCAAGAGCGCACGTCAATGATAACTCATTGGAGTGGTATTCACTAATTGTATATTTTATAACTTATAAACCGTTGGTTGTAAAGTATTTTCCAAACTTTGCGCGTGTAGCTGTGTGTCAGCAAATTCGGTTGTTGTCCTTTTTGTACCGTTGTTTTGAGACAATGCGGAGCATGGTCTTTTGCAAGGGGGAAATTGTCACGGACAAAAAAATGAAACAACCTAACTTGGGGGAAACAACCTAACTTGGGGGAACAACCTAACTTGGGGAGTCGCCAGTCAAATTGTTCGGACCTAAGTCCAAACTCAAACATTCTAGGCGTCAGAAAGACGGGCCCATAGGTCGGGTCCGGCCAATTAAGCTTAGTGGAGAGGCTTCAGGAAGACGGTCTGTCCGGCTATACGGGCTAAGCAGCTTTGACCGACGCCTCGATGTCTAGCGAGACGAGTCGCAGAGCCGAGCTCAAGCTCATCTAGCCACTTTGTGGAACCAACGTCATTGTTACTCGGACGTCGTGGTGCCTACCCAGACTCAGCTGGCCAATTTAGATTGACCAGTGTCCACCACTTAAGCCACACCGCGCCAGTGAAGTAGGGAAGGGGGGAAGGTAGTGTGTGGTGGGGGGTGAAATCTAGCTAATCAATTAAATGACCAATTGACCACCACAGAGAGTAAGGCGTGTAGACGGGACTGTCATGATTTGAACGTCCAATGGAATTAGAGGGAGACAACTTCGGGGATCAAGGGTAAAAATACTGACCAATGGTACTGGCCCTTGGACACGGGTTAGAGGATAAAGGAATGTGTGAGTGAGA
>CM031599.1:71764276-71771776 GCA_018398815.1 Conus ventricosus | reverse complement strand
CACACGTTTCAGATTGTATCTTCAATATACGCTGTCACTGACTGAAACCAGCTTTTGGTCAGATTCATCGTACATTGTACAAATAAATGTATTCGCTCTCTCTCTCTCTCTCTCTCTCTCTCTCTCTCTCTCTCTCTCTCTCTCTTCTCTCTTACACTCACAGAGAGAGAGACCTTCTGAGGCAAACTCTGCGTAGAAAGAATTACAGGAAGAGACACTTGATCAAACAGACAGAACGTAAAAAGCTAAAATGAAGCATACACTTATAAAGATTTCTTTTTACCCACATAAAAAAAATTGTTTGCAATCCTTTGATCTCTTCTCTCTCTCTCTCTCTCTCTCTCTCTCTCTCTCTCTCTCTCTCTCTCCCTCTCTCTCTCTCTCTCTCTCTCTCTCTCTCTCTCTCTTTTTTTTTTTTTCTCTCTGTCTCTCTCCCTCTCTCTCTCTCGCCTCCCTCTCTCTCTCTCTCTCTCTCTCTCTCTCTCTCTCTCTCTCTCTCTCTCTCTCTCTCTCTCTCTCTCTTGTAGTCTTGAATGCCACATTGTATTCCTTTGCTTATTTGTCTTCAGCTCAGTTTTCTTTTTCAGCATTCTTTTTTATCATTGTCATTGTGGCCGTCCTGATTTCACTGATTCAGCACTTTCATGTGATCAATTGTCAATACCAGGTCTGCAGCAGAAATGTAGCTGGAAGGAGACCGGATGTTTTCTCTTTAAATTGTCCCTTCCGTGCTCTCCCAGCATGCTTGCGGTGTGTTTAATCAGCAACAACCACGCGCACGACGTCAATGGCGTCTTTCCCAATGACTGACATTTGTTTGCCTCCTCTTCTCAGGTTCTGTAATCTTTATGGCTGTTGTACACGTTCGAGGCTCAGAGCCAGGAAAAGGCTGCATGACCAAACTTCACCGCAAAAGAACAATACAACGATACGAGATACTGAGGGTCATGTTTAGAAAATACATTCTGTCATGGCCGAATCTGTGAGAGCAAATGTAAGGCTTTGTCAGTCTGAATTTGGCTCTACCAGTTCATTGATAGAAAAGGCGGGGATGACGATCCAAACATAACTGAGTGACTGAATTAATCAATCAGTCAAAGAATTAATCGAATCAGTAGTACAAACAAACTGAGTTTAATAGAATCAAACAGGTTTCTTTCTGAACGAAGTTTACATTCAATCTTTAAAATCTCGCTGAAAATCACTCAGAGGATTTCTTTCATATGACCAACATCACTATGAATATTAATATAATTGAAGCGAATAGATGTTTTGATTCCTGTTGATCTTGAAGCTGTTTGCAAGAGCAGCAACACTACCTTCACGTCAACACTACCACTGATGATAAGAATAATTACAACAATCATAATACACAAGAACTTATACAGGTGATAATGACTGTGACTACCAGTGCATCATCCCCATTGTATTCCTGAAGCCTGATTGTGTGATTAAGAATATAAAACGTTGAAACCAGACTGGATTACCACGTGGGCAGATGGACCAGGGCTCTGGTTCTGTTTGTATCTTTGTCTGGAATGGATACGTAGCACAAGCTGATCCTCACAGGACTGGACTTGGAAGGGTGAGAATCTAGAAATGACTGCAAGGTCAGTGGTCAGTCAACAAGGGCCTGCATGGTCAGCATCTCCAATTGACCACAGGGTCAGTATCTAGAAGTGCCTGCAGGGTCAGTGTTATTTAGTAGTGACTGTAGGATCAGTATTTAGATGTGACTGAAGGGTCGGTCTCTTGGAGCAGTCAGATTTAAAGATCTATAGATGAACAACTAATCAAATTCTCCACCCACCCCCAACAAACAAACAAATAACCAAACAAGGATTGTAAGCAAGGAAAACAATGCCCTTAGAGGGGGACGCACGTTTCATTTTTTGCAATGGAATGCGTAAGCGCACGTCGTACGTCCTTTTGGCAGAAGCTATTTCCACACTGTTTTGAAAGTTACTTCTCTAATGATGCTGAGTCAGCTAAGAAGGAAAATGTCTGCCAGAAGTTTAGAAACTTGAACAGAAGGAATAAAGAATGGAACAGGACATTCATAATTCAGCATGAGATTCCGTCCGGCACTTCAAACCACCATCATTTTTTTTCCAAAAGGCACCTGCGTCCCTAGACCAGAATAGGACGGATCACAAATCAGTCCTGTAGCAAACTTGAAGGTACAGTCGAATTGTGGTTCCAAGGGTCAGTCTTGGCTCACAATGAAGGCTGTGTACATTGGCAACAAAGAAAGCCTTGCGTTCCTGAAATTTCGCCTGTGTTGTTGTTGTTGTTGTTGTTGCTGCTGTCATTGTCTTTGCTGCTGCTGCTGCTGCTACTGCTGCTACTGCTGCTGCTGCTCTATTAGTCCTAGATTATATGGTGCCTGTGGACAGTAAATAAAGTCAGGAGGTAATTGGAACGAACACCATAAGAAGTACAATGTGTTTCAACCTTCGGGGGCTGTTATAGGCAAGACATATAAAAGAAATGAAAAATTTTCCTGTCTTCTGATTGTACGTGCACCCAGCAAGCTAGCTACGTCTTTCCCCTTTTTTCTGCCCTGCTACTTTTTCCCATAAAAAGTTTTAACGACTTTTTTCCCAAAGCAAAAGTTTGGTGAATAATCATTTCTGCTCCTAATAAATGTATACAAACTAACAAAAGATTCTGAGAAATCCCAGTTTTGAAATTGTCCTTTTATCATTTCAAATGTTTTCAATGAGAGACCTGTACCTGCACTGACATCTGAGGTCATGCCTGCATTTCCTTTTTATTTCAATCTCTATGTTCGATGTTCAGCTACACCATTTAGCAAAAAAAAAGTTGCAAACAGATTACAAACTTATTGGGCCTAGGTTTTCAACCTATGCTTGATGTACAATGTATATATTACGAGTCACGTATTTGTATGTCTGTTTTAGCAGCAGATACGGTGCTTTTTTAATGGCTAATTTAATCAGAAATCAATTCTGAATCTTTCTGCCGATATATCTAGATCAAAAGACTGTCAAATAGGCATATATCAACTTGATATTCATCGAAGAGAAGAGTTTGAAGGGAATACATATCACGTGCCATGTCACGTGTCCTTCGACTGCTGAGGATGGTATGTATGGCTGTAAGAGGAGGTGTGAGCAGGATGGGGGAGGGAAGGATCAGTAGTGCTTGGTGTTCTCTGTGGAAACACAACTTCACCATGCAATGAACTCCCCGATCCTCAAGTTCTGATTGACGTACTAACGTGTATGGGCCAGTGCATTACACTGATGGGATGGAACTCTGTAATTTGAACTGGTCGCCACGTCGTGGACTTCGTCCATACAGGACTGTCCTCACGTGACCACTGGGTGTCTACCCAGGAGCTGAGAAGTGTCAGCCTGTCTCCGATGAATTCCCCCCACCACACATCACCGTGGTGCCATCGCCTGTCGCCTGCTTTCATGAGGTGCGTAATCAGCGCTGCACCACGTGGCACGGCTCTAGAGTTTCAGTGCAGCAGCTCCCCGATTAGTCCCGGCCTTTCTCTTCATGCTTTTATCTTTATGGCTCAGCAGACACGTTTGGTCTCGCAGCTGGAAAAAAAAAGATTGCATCACCAGCCTTTGGAGTTATAGAATCGTTCAGTTTATATGCAGAATTTTCTGTGTTGATTATATGGTCATGGTTATGAGGCACGGTTTTCTGTCATTTCATGAACACACTGAAAATTCAGTGCTGCATTGAATTTGCCACTGTAGGACCGAGTCAGTGCAATCAGACTGGCACAATCTTTATGTTTGTAGAATGATGGGATTTCATGGGCAGTTTTAACACCAATAGAAAATTGTGGTTATGGTTAAACGATTTTTCAAACTGTTTGAAGAAAACACTTTAAAACAATATCTAACCCAGTGTATTACAATTCATTCCCAACAAAGCTCTAGTCTTACTTGATGGAAGTGCAGTTTAGCCCTCCTTTCTTCCAGAGCATCTAAGTCATGCTTTTCTAATCATCTAATTGTCTGACCTACGAAAAGAAGAGCTCGATCACCGACAGCCAAAAAGGGTAGTTCTTTTCAGAAAAGAACTAAAGCACACTAATGCTATATTCACGAGGAAACATTTCTTTGCTAGCCATGGTTTTATACGTCAGTACACAATCAACAAGGAATCAATGTGCACTGCTCTCAAAACCGATTGGTTTCTAGCACAGACCTAAAACTCAAAGGAGGTGAAAATGAATGTCTGTGTGATTAGGAGACTCGAACTACACGGAAAGCACAAAGGTGTTTGTAAACTCTGCCTTTTCAGTTGAGATTCACGTCTGGCCCTCCAAGACTGTGGTCAGGAGACTAGGGTCTGTCTGGCAGCTGGAAACAATAGAACCCCAACTAAAATTACTCCGCAACACGTGTGAGGACACACGTGTCTAGCACCCGGAACCCTGAGAGGCAGCTAAATGAACTGGATTCAGAGACAGGGCTCTACATCCAGTCTGGAGTCCAGGGGATGTATGACAGGAAGAGAAAACGAAAATAAACAAACAAGCATTTGCTGTTTGAAACATTCTGACATTCTGCAAGGTTAATCATCAGGGTGTTATCATGTTTCAATCATTTATCTAACATTTTATTTACTGCATTTCACATACTTATACACCTATAAGGCACTTGAGCACACAGACACACACACACACACACGCACACACACACACGCACACACACACACACACACACACACACACACACACACACACACACACACACACACACACACACACACACACATGTCAGGCAGACAGAATGGCAGACAGACAAGCAGACAAACAATGAAAGTAGTCTCTACATCCGCTCAGCAGATAACCAAATTTGCAAGATCTTCTTTTGCTACCTCCTCTCTCTCTCTCTCTCTCTCTCTCTCTCTCTCTCTCTCTCTCTCTCTCTCTCTCTCTCTCTCTGGGTTTTTTTCTCCACCCTCTTCTCTGTCCTCTGTTCTCTGTTCTCTCGGTTTTCTTCTTTTCTCTGTCCATTCTCATGTCTTGTCTGTCCATTACCCTCTGTCTGTTCTCCTTCCTCTTCTCGTTTTTTCTCTGTCCATTCTCATGTCTTGTCTGTCCATTACCCTCTGTCTGTTCTCCTTCCTCTTCTCGTTTTTTCTCTGTCCATTCTCATGTCTTGTCTGTCCATTACCCTCTGTCTGTTCTCCTTCCTCTTCTCGTTTTTTCTCTGTCCATTCTCATGTCTTGTCTGTCCATTACCCTCTGTCTGTTCTCCTTCCTCTTCTCGTTTTTTCTCTGTCCATTCTCATGTCTTGTCTGTCCATTACCCTCTGTCTGTTCTCCTTCCTCTTCTCGTTTTTTCTCTGTCCATTCTCATGTCTTGTCTGTCCATTACCCTCTGTCTGTTCTCCTTCCTCTTCTCGTTTTTTCTCTGTCCAGTCTGTTCTTTTCTCTACCTTTCCCTCTTCTCATCTCTCCCCTCTCCCCCCGCCCCTCCCCATTATCTGTTCTTTATGTTCTCTTTCTGTCTCTATTACCTTCACTTTTCTGTTGCCCTCCAAGTTCTCTTCTTTTCTCTCTCGCTTGTCTCTTCATTCTGGGTTGCTGTTGTTTTTCATTTGCTTCTCTCCTCTTTCCATTCTCTGCTGTTTTTCTCCCTTCAGTTCTCTTCTCTTTCAATGTTTTATGTTCTCTCACCATATGTTTCTCTTTTCTCTCCATTCTTTTCTCTTCTCTCTGCATTCTCTTCTCACTACATTCTTTTCACTCCATTTGCTTTATCTTTCATCTCTCTGTTCTCTTGTCTTTCCATTCTTTTCTTTGTTCACTCCACTCTGTTGTCTCCTCTTTCCATTCTCTGCTGTTCCTCTTGGTTCAGTTCTCTTCTCTTTCCGTTTTTTTTTTTATGTTCTCTCACCTTATGTTTCTCTTTTCACTCTATTCTTCCTCTTCTCCTTTCTCTCAAGCTTGTTCTATTCAGTCCCAGTTCTTTTCTCTTGTCTCCCAGTTCTCTTTTGTCCTGTGTCTTCCCTTCTACATTCCCTGCTTTCTCTTCTCTCATCTATCTCTCTTCCTTTTTTCTTCTGTTCTCTTCTCTCTCTGTACTCTTGTCTTCCTAGACCACTTCCCTTTTCACTCCGCTTTCTCCCTTTTTACTGCCACACCCTGTCGCAATTTTCTCCATCCACATGTTAAGCTTTCTCGTCTACTCTTTCCCTTCCATCTGTTTTTAAGCAGTCAATATGTTCTTCCCCCCTCCCTAAACACACCCACTTATCCTGAGTCCTGCAAAAGTCCATCTGCCCTTCTCCTTCACTCCCTCCCATTGCAGGGGAATGGCCATTCAAGGCTGTTATGAGCCAGAGCCAGATAAAAGGCGAGTGGAGCGACCCTTCGTTTAGTCTCTCTTTAAACGTGATGCGATTAGCAGTGATGTATGTCGGCCATGATTCCCTGTAGACGTTAGGAGTGTCTGCTGGTGGTCGGCAACTGATCGATAGGCCGTCATCCTCATCGATAGGCCGTCATCCTCATCGATAGGCCGTCATCCTCATTGATAGGCCGTCATTCTCATCGATGGATTCTGCAGATGGTTGTTGGATGCGTGGTTTGGAATGAGATCTTGCTTTTTCCACATATGGGCGTACCTTTGTTCTTTATTTTACATTTATAAAGAGCAAAACAAAGAAAATAAAGCATGTTTTAGAACAAAGATACCTTGCTTGCAGAATGGCAATTGCCAAAGCAATATCTGGGAGAACAGGAAAAAGTTTATTAATTTACAAGAGCCAACTATAATGAGTCCCAATAGAAAAAAAAATCAATATATTTCTGATGATCCTTTCTAAAATATTCGAAAAGCTGGAACAGTGGATGAATGTCATCACGTTTATATTTAAAATGTAAAATTTAGAAAGGTTTGTTTGATTAGCAGAAATTCAGTCAATGTTCTATCAAGACATATCAGTGACTGCACATTTCAACTGTTATCTTCAATATCAAATAAGAAAAAGTGCTTTGCATTCATTTGGAATAAGCAACACAACGGGCATTGTAGCCTCTGTATTATTCAGCCTTACATTCCCTCTTAAAGCAGTATGACCAGGTCTGCCACAATCGTTAACTTGGTGGAGGGAGGGGTATGGGTGTAGACAGTCTGTTCTGAACGTGGAAAAGCTTTTCTTTTCTTCAAAAGCACTGGCCAGTGTTGCGCTATTTTTAGTTGATGGATGTACGAGTTTGTCACCTTTGCATCTGCGCTAGTCTAAAACGCTTTCGTTCTTGTTGCTTAGACCTATGCGATAGATTAGAATATATTCTACAGGTCGCACAGATGGCTCAGCGGTAAAGCAGCAAGATCCAACCACATGTTGCCTGCCTGTTCAAATCCTGCTGCCTACTGACATAAGGATTGACATTTTGCTGTCAACTTGATGAATTGTCGTTCTGGTGGCATCAGTGTAGTATTCAAAAGTTGACCACTCTCCTCACCGCCCTCTCTTGTGAATGTTTCCATTGCT
>CM031599.1:71749276-71761776 GCA_018398815.1 Conus ventricosus | reverse complement strand
GACAAGGTGGATCTGACTGATGACTTCTCCTTTGACAGAGTTCATCGTGTGAACGCGAAACGGGACTCACCAGTGATAGCCAGATGTACATTCTATAAAGAAAAAGTTAAGATCTTGAAGGCGAAGTGGAAACTGAAAGGGACTAATCTGTTTGTGGCAGAGGACTATTCTCAGCGAGTTAGGTCAATTAGAAAAAAGTTGTCACCTCATCTGAGAGCTGCCAAGGATCAGGGAAAGAGGGCCACCATGATCTACGACCACCTGGTCATCGAAGGGAAGAAATTCTTCTTGTCTGGTGATGAAACAAGCATCGTGGAGGTACCATAGGAATACGGCCGGCCTAGTAAAACAAATGTTCTTGACGAGTTAGATAGTTTTTGTGTTAGTAGGTTAGGTGTAAATACAAGTGGGCAGCATTTTGGAAAGACACCGGTTTCAAGGGGATGGTCCAATGTGCAGGCGAACACTGCACGGGGAATTCAAAATAGGAAATCTGACATTGCGAGTCCGTGTTCAGAGAGGGAGAGGGAGTTTGTTTACAGCGAGGACAGTCGTACGCATGCACCCTTGTGTGTTTCTGCAAGCGTGAAAAGCGTGTCTGGATGCGTGCACGAAAATAAAGAAATGTGTGACAGTGTCAGTGTTCTAAAAGCACAGAAGCCTTCTCTGGTGATTAATGGTTGTCATTTTGTAGCGGAGAATGTTTGCAACACAAGAACCTATTCTTTTCTACATTGGAATATTTGTGGTTTACTCTCTAAACTGTCTGATCCTGATGTTATTGAATATGTTTCTTCCTTTGATTTCATTTGTCTTGTTGAAACTTTCGTTGACAATTTTCAGTGTTCCATGTTTTCTGATCATAACATGTTTGTTAAGCCTGCAGTTAAATTCACTCAGCGTGGAAGAAGATCTGGGGGAGTAATATGTCTGATAAGAAATAATCTCATGAAATATGTGTCAAAAATGAGTACTGAGCGTGATAATATCTTGTTGTTTGTTATTGATAAAAAATTGTTTCATTTGGCGAATGATATTCTATATGTATGTTCGTATGTTCCCCAGAAAAGTCTCCATACTATTCTGTGTTTAATGTTGATAATGGTATCAATCAACTGGAGGATTGTATAATAGAAAATTTGTATTACAAGGACAAAATGTCAATATTGATGTGTGGTGATTTTAACGGCCGAACGGCCGATGTTTCACCGCAACTTGATGAACAAACAAAAGCGTTTTCATGGTTTGATAAGTCTGGTATTGTTGAAATGAGACGTCACTCTGAAGATACAGTGTTAAATGCTTATGGCAAAAGTTTACTAAACATGTGTAACGCGCTAGATTTATATATTTTAAACGGTGTATGTCCTGGTGATGAAAATTTCTGTTTTACTTATGTCAGTGAATCTGGTAGTAGTGTGAATGATTATTTTGTTGCCTCTTCTGACCTTTTTGATTTCATACAATCTTCTTGTAGCCTCCATGTAAAAGAACGGATGGAATCAGACCACATGCCTCTTGAATTTCATGTGGGTGCATCTGGTTCTAATGATTGTGAAAATATGAAGCAAGAAACGAAAGAGTATGTAAATAAATTTGTTTGGAATAATAATAGCGCCACGGACTTCGTTAGTATGATGCACTCGGATGAAATGAAACTAAAGGTTTTGCATGCTGTTAATTTGATAGATATTAATGTAAATGATGCTCTTGATTTGTTTATCAATACTGTTAAAGAAGCTGGTAAATGTATGGAAAAACGAGTATGTGTGAACAGGACCAAAAGACAGAAGGACTGGTTTGATCTAGAGTGTTTACGAGCTAAAAGAGATGTCAGGAGGTTACTTAGGGTATGGAAGAGAACCTTAGATAAAGATAACCGACACTTATACTGTGTTTCACGATCAGAGTATAAAAATTTATTATATAGGAAGCAAAAGTCACACAATGATAAAATGTTTAAGAAATTGTCACTAATATGGACAACCAAGAGGATTTTTGGAAAAGTGTCAAACAAGCGTTTAAAACACGAACACAGACGCAGAATAGAATCACAATGGAGCAATGGTATTACCATTTTAAAAACGTGTTGGAAAAGGATATCAGCGTTGATACAGACACTGGTGAAAATGAAACATTATTAGATGATGAATATTCTGAATTTTTCGATCGACCAATTACAAAGCATGAAGTACAATTTGTAATAAGGAAACTGAAAAATGGTAAAGCAGCAGGGCCTGATGGACTTGTTGGTGAATTTTTTAAAAACTTAGGGGACTTTGCAATCGATTTTTTTGTAAAATTATTTAATGTTCTTTTTGAAAAAGGAATTTATCCCGAGAATTGGACCAGATCGATCATTTTACCTCTGTTTAAAAAGGGTGACGCAAATAATCCTAATAATTATAGAGGAATCTCCTTGTGTGATATTATTAGTAAACTTTATGGATCTATAATAAACAAGAGATTATCTGAATGGGTCGAACTAAAAAACATAACTGGTGAATACCAAGCAGGTTTTAAGAAGGGTTATAATACAATCGATCATTTGTTCACTCTACTGGCTGCTGTTCAGAAGCAGTTTTCAAATAATCGTAAGTTATATGTTGCATTTATAGACTTCGAAAAGGCCTTTGATTCTATTTCTAGAAAGCTTCTGTGGCCAATACTGGCAAAACATTGTGGAAGAGGTAAGCTATTTAAATGTGTTAAATGTATGTATGATGATGTTAAAGCTAATATAAGGTGTGGTGCAAAATTCAGTGAGTACATTAGATGTACACAGGGTGTTAAGCAGGGTGATGTTTGTAGTCCTGTTTTATTCTCTTTGTTTATTAACGAATTAGCTTTGGAAATTATCGAGAAGGGAAAACATGGTGTTTCATTTGATTTGATTGAAATATTCATTCTACTTTTTGCAGATGATATCGTTTTACTGTCTGAAACTGTTATAGGGCTTCAAAACCAGTTGAACAATTTGTGCTCAGCGGCGCAGAGATTACATCTCAAAGTAAACATGGACAAAACAAACATTATAGTTTTTCGAAAGGGTGGATATTTGTCGTCGCGTGAAAAATGGTTTTATGGAAATTCTAAAATTGTGATTGTTAACGCCTACAAATATCTGGGTTTATATTTTTCTACAAAACTAAGTTTTTCGTTTGCCTGCCAAGATCTTGTGGGTAAAGGGAAGCGTGCTGTTATGGCCATTTTAAGCGTCTTGTATAAGTTTGAAACGAGTCAGTAAAACTATTTTTCAGAATGTTTGATACCCAGGTCCAGCCTATAGTCCAATATGGCGCTGAGATTTGGGGTTTGGAGAAAGGACATGACATAGAGAAATTGCACTTATTTGCTATGAAACGGTTTTTGAATGTCGATAGGCGTACCCCAAATGACTTGACTTATGGAGAACTTGGTAGATTCCCTATTTATTTGAATTCATATATAAAATGTGTAAGATACTGGCTTAAACTGTTACGTATGAGGCAACATAGACTGCCAGCCAAAGCTTATAAAACATTGTTTGACCTGGACATGAGAGGGAAAACTACGTGGGCATCGGGCATTCGTAAATGTTTATGTAATTATGGTTTTTCGTTTGTATGGTTAGAACAAGGGGTTGGTTGTGTCAGCAGTTTCTTGGCTTGTTTCAAACAACGAACAATAGATTGTAGATGGCAAGACTGGGATAGCCATATTCAAAACAGCGAACGATTTTCATTATTTAGATTGCTGAAAAGTAATTATTTAGTAGAAGCAGAAGCTTATTTGTCTCTGAACTTGAATAGATTTATCAGGTCTGAATTAACAAAATTCAGGTTTGGTGTATCGGATATTGCTGTACATCGTCAACGATATAATATCCGTACAGAAAATGATTTGTTGTGTCCACTGTGTAAATCTGGTAGGGAAGATGAACTTCATTTTGTATTCTTATGTCCTGTTCTGGCTGACCTTCGACAAAAACTTATTCCGTTAAAATATCATCGACGTCCAGTACTGTTCAGGTTAGTCTGTCTTTTGTCGTCAAAAAATTACAACGTTGCAAGAAATCTTGCTTTATATCTGTACAAATCATTTAAAAGAAGGAGTGATTTGACATAGGTAATTTGCATATGTTGAGAATGTTTAATTTTTGTGATGAAATACCTTGTTTAACTATGTTCTTTAATACTCACCCCCTTCAAATGGGGCTGTGGCCTTTCTGAATAAATTATCGTTATCGTTATCGTTATCGTTATCTCTTTCTCTTTCTCTCTCTCTCTCTCTCTCCTTTTTTCATACAATAATAAGACTAGAAGCATGTAGAATAGTTTAGTAACATAGTCATCGCCTAAAAGAGTGGATAGTCGGATCAATCCGTAATATATATTCTCCTCGTGTGTGTGTATGTGTGTGTGCGTGCGTACGTGCGTGCGTGTGTTGTTGTTGTTGTTGTTGTCGTCATTTTTGTTGTCTTTGTCGTTGTGGTTGTTATTGTTGTTGCTATTGTAATGTTAAAATGGTACTCGTGTCTGAGAGGATATTCGAAGATTCGTGTCTTAATGTTTTGCTTGTTTTGATTTGACTGACCATTGGGAATAACTGTGTAATATTGCTTGTAGTGTAAGGAAGAGGAATGAGTTATTGCCCTGTTACCCCCCTTGTCATAAGACCTTTTGGTAATGACAATAAAATATCAAAGTGTCAAAGTGTCAAAGTGTCTCTCTCTCTCTCTCTCTCTCTCTCTCTCTCTCTCTCTCTCTCTCTCTCTCTCTCTGCGTCCGTATATCTTGTATGTATGTGTGTAAATGTGTGTGTGTGTGTGTGCGTGCGAGCGTGCATGCGTGCGTGCGTGCGTGCGTGCGTGCGTGCGTGCGTGTGTGTGTGTGTGTGTGTGTGTGTGTGTGTGTGTGTGTGTGTGTGTGTGTGTGTGTGTGTGTGTGTGTGTGTGTGTGGGTGGGTGTGTGTGTGCACGCGCGCGCGCGCACGCTTGCGTTTATTATATGTAAACTCAAGCTTGTTTGTATATCGAGTGTGTATGTGTATACACAAGTGTGTTTGACAGGAAAAATGAAAACAAGGCCTGTTCACCACGAAAGCAATAGCAGCTAAAGACATCAAACAGCGCCATCCCTACTGACTGTAACAAGAGGTTGTATTCAGTGTAACAGATCTTTGTTTAGATCTTACAACACTGTTCTAACGCAATCTACTTTAATTAGAACTCTCACTCTCTCTCTCTCTCTCTCTCTCTCTCTCTCTCTCTCTCTCTCTCTCTCTCTCTCTCTCTCAAACACACATACATGCTCAGACACATTTAGAGACAGACAGACAAAGTGACAGGCAAACAGACAGACAGACAGACAGACAGAAAGACACGCACACGTATGAACACACACACATGCGCGCGCCACACACACACACACACACACACACACACACACACACACACACACACACACACATGCACGCACGCACACACGCACGCACGCACGCACGCACGCACGCACGCACGCACGCGCACGCACGCACACACACACACACACACACACACACACACACACACACACACACACACACACACACACACACACACATTCCATCTAGAAACTCAAAGGAACTTGTCATTATTAGAGTCATCAAAACAGCAAAAGGCAGCCGATGCCATTGACTGGGCGAAATGGAAATTGTTTGTTGTGATATCCCTATATGAAGGTTGACCGAGTGTCCGTCTTAAAGCATTTCATCCTCCACCGCCTCTTTTATGTCCTGTCACGTGCTGTGTTCCCTGATTACTTCTGACAGAGCGCGCGCGCGCGCGCGCGCGCACGTGTGTGTGTGTGTGTGTGTGTGTGTGTGTGTGTGTGTGTGGTGTGTGTGTGTGTGTGTGTGTGTGTGTGTGTGTGTGTGTGTGTGTGTGTGTGTGTGTGTTTTAGGTAACCAGTCTTGACAAAGTGGAATGTATTGCTCCTGCAAGTGGAAGAGCGCCATGGGGAAGAAACAGACAGACAGAGACAGAGACAGAGACAGACAGACAGACAGACAGAGTACGTGTGTGTAAAAGACAGACAGACAGACAGAGAGAATATTTGTTGACGATGGATTACGGAACACAACACACCCTTAATTGAAATAAAGGGCGAAGGGCTAACCTTTCACTGGAAACAAAATGGTTTGTCTGGAACCTGAATAATCATGGATTGAAATCAATGATGGAACAACGGAGGGAGAAGAATTATGAAATCAGAGGAGTGGTGTAGGCAGAATAATGCAATCAGAACAGTAGTAGAACAATGGTATCATCAAAATCACGGTGGAATAAGAATTTGGGTGTGGGAAAACCACAAAAATCGTGGAGGGATAACAATTATAATGTAGAACAATTGTGGAAACAGAGCAAAATCGAAGCAGAACGATGTTAAAAGTAGGAATACGGTAGAATGAGACTAATGCTGGAAACAGAACAATGGTAACGTGAGAGCAATTCTGAACTTAGAAGAATAGAGTCGAACAACTCTAAAATGATAATAATTACAGAAATAGAACGATGGTGGAACAGGAGCAATGGTAGAAGCAGAACAACGATGGAAAGTAGAACAATAACGAAATCGGAATAATAGCAAAAGCTGAACAATGGTAGAAGTAGAACAATACGAGAAACAATGTATGACAAAGAACCACAGTGGCAGTAGAACCATAATGGTAATAGGACACTCGTGGAAGTAGGAAAAAAATGGAAGCATGGATAAGGTATAGCAGAACAGGAAATAAAAGTGAAACGATGGTGGAATCAATTCATGTGTAGAAGTAGAACAATCATGGAAGAATGACAATTCTGGAGGCAGAACCAAGTAAACATGTCAAAACTGAGCAGTTGTTGAGATCGAACCAGGAAAGGATCATCATCATCTAAATGGTTAACCACATACTCACTATGTGAAAATTTACAGGAAGGTTCATGGAACGTATCATAGCAAGAAAGCTCACAAGAGACTTTGAAGTCATCCCTCCCAATCAAGGAGGCTGAAGAACAGGTAAAAGTGTATGGGGAAAAACAACCCCGCTTTTGCTTATGAAATATATGATGGATTCCAAAGAAAGGAAGAAACACTGGCAGTTAAGACAGACCCAGAAGATGCATACACCAAGATCCAGTTCTCGCTTCGCTCCTTGACTATGGAGTCAGCCGGACACTTACACGATGAATTACAGCAGCACCTCAGCGGCGAATCGTTATCCTACAATTTAGAGACTGAATGTCTGAACCTCATACACTCTCCATGAGCTTCTCTCTCGAGTGTTTTGTACAATGCCTACACTACGCACTCTGTAGACCCCGAGAGAAATGGCAGATAACGGTCTGATCTATACAACATGAAAAAGTACCCCAAAAAAGAACTAAATCAGCAACAGTTGAGCAATACTGCTCAATGGTGTCAAGAACATGGATCGCCCCTCAACCCTTTAAAAGCCCACACATGGTCTGCACTCTCAACAAGACATCAGGACAACTACCTTCGCCAGTTTCCTTCAGTGAAATGCCAGTTGAATCAACAGACAACCTACGCTCCTTGGGTGCGGGCTTTGATATCATGCTGACCTTCAGAGAACTATGTTGAGAATATTGTGTTTGAATGCAAAAAGGACCTGTCTCCATGAAACCAATGGCAGCTCAAGGTACTGACAAGGCCATCTCTACCAACTTAGTTTTATGCAGCTGTACTCAATGTGATTGATTATGAATTAGAGCTTACAATACTGTCCAAGAGCATTTGTTTAGTTAGTAAGAATTCAAAATGAAGCAATGTGACTGATCTTGGAAACAATGAAGGATACACCAAATGAAACTGTGTGATCCTTCTTTGATCTTCCTTCATTGCAGGTCAGACACACGTTAGAACAGGTGAAGGCATATTTCAGAGTACATCCTTTACGTCGTATCCATAGGACTCTTGTCTTCAATCCTTTCCTCTTAATTATTCACTAACTCGTTTATCTATCAGCTGTGAATCGTACGCAGTGTGGTCTCAACACGTTGCAGATGTGTTGTAGCGTACACGGACTAGTCCGCACGCTGGGATACCTCTGATGAAACTGAAACTGACAATAGAACAGCAACAGGAATTGAACAGTTCATCTGCAGTATCTCTTCACTATGTTGCCATGTTTGCTGATGTCACGCTGATGTCTGTTGTTCTCTGTTTCTGTGTGTGGAACTCTCTGTATCTTTCTCTCATGTGTGTGTGTGTTTGTGTGTGTGTGTGTGTGTGTGTGTGTGTGTGTGTGTGTGTGTGTGTGTGTGTGTGTGTGTGTGTTGTGTGCAGTGGGCAAGTCCTTTGGACTTGTACGGGAAGCTGGACGTTCCCGCCCCCACAGTCTCCACTATCTTGCGAGCATACCGCAAGCATACCTGGTAAGTTGACGGGTCACCGACCCTCAACTCTAGGGCTTGTCTACATTGTATGCGAAGCTGAATTCGGCGGACTGCGCGGAAGAAACCACTGTGGTTCAACGGGCAGAAAGGTGATTTCCAGCAACGCGCTGTGGAGCGCACAGGGCGTGTCAAGACCAAAAGGCGTCACGGTCATCCACGGCACCCCAATCTATCTCCAACCGTCTTAAATTCGTCTTGCCACTGGACACAGATAGACTGGGGCGAGAGAGTGAGGTTGACGACGCGCAACTCTCGCTCACTACAATCCAAGTCAAGCGCAAGTCATGACTTCAAACCCCACAGCGCAGCCTCAAGTTCTGTGGCGATGGGCAAGTGGCGAAGGCAGCAGGTGTGGACACACTGGGAGCTGTCAGTCACGAGCCTGCACACAGGCGACCCAGTGCATGTGGTCGCTCTCTACTGGACGAAGCAGAAGTGGAGTTCGGAAGCCCCCGGGGTGTCTGAGCAGCCCTTTTTAGGACCGCGCTGCTCACCTCCATAGCAAGAGGAAGGGCTAGAAAAGGTGCCCTAAGCATTGCCTGCTTCGCCTTACCCTGGCCAGCAAACCGCGGCTGGCGGGGTGTCCCTCCCAGCGGTCAAAACTACAAAGAAAACAAAAACAAGGGTGTTCAGTCTCAGCACATGGAACGTGCGAACTCTACTGGACACCGCCAAGGCAGACAGACCAGAACGAAGAACTGAACTGGTCGCCAAAGAACTTGCTCGCTACAATGTGACATTGCAGCACTCAGCGAAACACGCCTAACGGACAAAGGCCAACTTACAGAATGTGGTGGAGGATACACATTCTTCTGGAGCGGATGCAGCAGCACTGAACGGCGAGAGGCAGGCGTGGGATTTGCCATCAGATCCAATCTCACCCGGAAACATGTCAAGCTCCTGGAGGTATAAACGATCGCCTGATGACACTCCAGCTTCCACTTGGAAACAAGAAGAGTGCAACACTAATCAGCGCGTACGCCCCAACAATGACCAACCCAGATGACATCAAGGACAAGTTCTACGAAGAACTAGACACTCTCATCGCAGCAGTCCCACCGTCTGAGAAGCTAATCATACTCGGGGACTTCAACGCCAGATTGGGGACCGATCACCAGACCTGGGAAGGGATCATTGGGAGACACGGTACTGGCAGTTGCAACAGCAATGGCCTCATGCTTCTCAAGATGTGCGCTACTCACGATCTTGTCATCACCAACACTCTGTTCCGCCTCCCTACCCGCAACAAGACATCATGGATGCATCCACGCTCCAAGCACTGGCATCTGATTGATTATGTCATCATCATGAAGAGAGATGTGCGAGACGTGAGAGTGACGAAGGCCGTGTGTTGTGCCGACTGCTGGACTGATCATCGCCTCATCGTGTCAAAGTTTAAACTCTGCATCCTGCCCATATGAAGACCCCAAGGTCAGAAGACTGCAAAGAGGCTCAACGTCTCCAAGCTAAAGGATAGTAAAGTTGCAGAAGACTTCTCCATTGACCTAGATGGCAGGCTGCCCAAGACACGAGAGGATGACCACAGCAGCATTGAAGAGCAGTGGGAGGCCTTCAGAGATGCAGTCTACCTTACTGCCCTCGAACACCTTGGACCAGCAACCCATAGAAACCAAGACTGGTTTGATGAGAATGACGCAGAAGTGCAGACACTGCTGTCAGAGAAACACCAGCTGTTCAGAGCGCACCAGAATGACCCCACATCACAAGCTAAGAATGTTGCCTTCACCAGCGCAAAACAAAAAGTGCAGAAGAGGCTTCGCGAAATGCAGGATGCCTGGTTCATCAAAAAGGCCGATGAAATTCAGGGCTACGCAGACAGTCATGATATCAAGCGTTTCTACGACGCTCTGAAGGCTGTGTATGGACCCCAGTCCTCCGGCTCCTCCCCTCTCCTCAATGCAGATGGGACCCAGCTGCTGACAGAAAAGAAGCAGATTCTGGAGAGATAGGCTGAACACTTTAACCAGGTTCTCAACCGCCCTGCCTCAATCAACAACGACGCCATTGCACGCCTACCTCAAATGGAGATCAGGCAAGACCTTGACAACCCCATCCCCCCCCCCCCCCCCCCCCCCCCGCCACACACATACACACACACACACACACACACACACACACACACACACACACACACACACACACACACACACACACACATACACACACACACACACACACACACACAGAAGAAGAAGTCAGAAAGGCAATCAAACAACTTTCCTGCGGCAAAGCGTCAGGATCTGATGCAGTCCCTGCCGAAGTTTACAAATCAGGAGGCCCAGCCTTGACACAGAAGCTGACAGAGCTCTTCCAGTCCATGTCCCACAACAGTTGAAAGATGCCAGCATTCTCCACATCTACAAGAGAAAAACACCCGCCAGTCCCGCGACAATCACTGAGGCACCTCTGGCTCTTGTCCATAGCTGGGAAGATCTTGGCTTGTGTCCTGCTCAACCGCCTTCTACTACACCTTGAGCAGGGTCTCCTCCCAGAAAGCCAGTGTGGCTTTCGTGCAGAACGTGGAACTGCAGACATGATATTTGCTGTACGACAGCTCCAGGAAAAATGCCAAGAGCAGCAGAGCGATCTGTTCGTGACTTTGTCGATCTGACCAAGGCCTTCGATACGGTCAGCAGAGATGGCTTGCGGAAGATCATGGAAAAATTGGCTGTCCCAGCAGGTTCATTACGATCGTCCGACAGTTCCACGACGGCATGATGGTGAAAGTACTGGATGATGGACACGCGTCAGAAGCCTTTCTAGTGGCCAACGCCGTAAAGCAAAGCTGCGTTCTCGCCCCTACATTCTTCAGCATGGTCTTCTCCGCCATGCTGACTGATGCCTTCCGTGACTGCCAGGGTGGTATACACGTCAGATACAGAACTGACGGTGGGCTGTTCAACCTCAGGCGACTGCAGGCTGTTACAAAGGTGAAAGAGACCGTCATCAGGGACTTCTTGTTTGCTGATGACTGCGCCCTCAATGCCAGCACAGAGCAGATGATGCAGCACGAAATGGACTGCCTCTCACGAGCCTGCGACAACTTCGGTCTCACCATCAGCACCAAAATGACCGAAGTGATGTATCAGCCTGCGCCAGGTAAACCCTACCAGGAACCACACATCATGGTAAAGGGGCAGAACTTACAGGCAGTTGACAAGTTCACCTATCTGGGCAGCACACTCTCACGAGCTGTGAACATTGACGCAGAGGTCAGGAACAGGACTGCCAAAGCCAGCTCTGTGTTTGGGAGACTCCATGAAAATGTCTGGGAGCGGAGAGGACTAAGCCTTACCACCAAGCCGAAGGTCTGCTACGCAGTGGTACTAACCACTCTCCTCTATTCAGACTTCAGACTTCAGAAAACTTTATTATATCTTGTTAAAAGAGAAATTACATTCGTGGCCGCTGCCCTAAAATTTAAGACATACATATTTATAGTTATAAACACGACACTGAAAATTAATATTGCTTTCAAACAATAAAACATGCATGAATCACAAAAATGTGAATTTCATTCTTTCTCCTTTTTGGGTAGTGCAAATAAAACATGCACTCAGCCACACATAATTATAATTATATACATACATGCGTGCCCGCACGCATGAGACAGAGAGAGGGAGAGAGAGAGAGAGAGAGAGAGAGAGAGAGAGAGAGAGAGAGAGAGAGAGAGAGAGAGAGAGAGAAAGAGAGAGAGAGAGAGACGGAGAGAGGTGATTTATCATTAAAAATCATTACGATAAGACATATTCCAGACATTTCTATTCCTCACTGCTCCAGGACATGCACACATAACAACACACACACACACACACACACACACACACACACACACACACACACACACACACACACACTCCAGCATCTATACTTTCCCGCGTGCTCACAGACACACACACGCGCACGTGCTTATTATATCACAGGTGATCCACCATCTCTTCTTCTTACATGCTGTGTTTGTTTAAAAACGAAATGGATTTGAACACAAAGCTCTGTTTTGTGCGCATCAGCTTAGCTCTGGGACACGAAATCGTCTGCCTGATGGAAGGAGCTCATACTG
>CM031599.1:71736776-71744276 GCA_018398815.1 Conus ventricosus | reverse complement strand
GTTTATAATTCAATATTCTTGCAGTCATTGCAACACCAAGCTGCTCTGTAAGTGCTGGAACGGTGCGCGGTACTTATCCTTGGAATTTATTAGTTGTTGTATATATATATATATACACCCATGCGCGCGCGCGTACACGCATACACACAACGCGCGCGCACGCACGCACACACACACACACACACGTACGCATGCACCCACCCACACACACATGAACACAAGCACACACAGAGATACGCGCGGGCGCTTACGCACGCACGCACGCACACACACACACACACACACCACACACGCACACAAGCACGCGCGAGCAAAACACAACTGTGCACCCAATTACAGCTGTGCAACAAGATATCTCGTATAATCGACTGTCATTATCTTTCAACGGTAATAACATAAAATGTCCGGGTTTTTGTTTTTTTTACAAGAAACTGATTAGTTTGTTAAAAAAAAAAAAAAAAGTTTGCTCACAAGCTATTAAATGAAGCATTTATTTTATTTTTTCCCCCTTTAAAGCAGTGGAGTGGGAATTCAGGTGAATTGGGAGTGAGAGATGATCAGTCTTAGAATATAAATGCTGTGCTTTGGGCTGTCATTTAGTGGGCCCTTGGTTTTTTATGCTTGACAAAGGTTTTACCAATAAACCGAAAATTTGCAATATGCTTATTGGGTGTTGTGGTTTTTACTGTTCAATTTATGTGCCACAAGAAGCGCTTCTTGTGAGGAACTACCTCGTATCCAACATTGGATCCACTCAAAAGTGAGTTCTGCAAAGCACCAGATCTCCCCCATCTCGCCATTAAAGTCATCATGACCACTACCACGTATCACTCTGCATCCAGTATTACTGGATCTGGCGAGCCTTACCCCAGAAAGGAGATCAACCAGGGCCTACGTCTGACAGCCAAGCTACAGCGATATTTTATCTCATCAAGACTTTCTTAGTGAGTGTGTTAGGAACAAACTCATACCCAAGGAATGAAGATTTCCTTTGGATTCACGGCGCTTCCACCTGACGCTAACCTGACTGATAGTATCAAGAAAGTTTTGAACTCAGCAGAAACTTCCATTTTACGCATCTGCAAGGACTTTTACAAGGGGGCAGCAAAGAAATCCAACAGGAGCTGCAAAAGCACAACAACATACTCCGTAACACACTTACTGATGAACTCTACTTGGATTTCCAAGCAACACGCCAGCGAAAAGAGAGCAGAATTAAACTCCAGTGTAAAGTCACAAAAAGAAGGAAACTGACAACACTGTTGAAATTGGCGGTGAGGTTTCCAAACTTCCAATAAACTCTTCTCTACATAATGCCACTTCTACCAAGAAGAATAGACACTTCAGAAGGAAAACGAAGCCTGAGGTGGTCCCAGAACCATCCCAAGTGATCAACCTGTCTTCCCATACGCTTACCAAGGAACAAACACAACTCTTTCATACGGACCCAAGTTCTGTCCCACTCCACCTCCTATGATGAAGTGCAATTATTTGACGACACCAAAGAGGGACTCCGCAAAATCCGATGAAAGAATATTGGTACGATGAAAACGCTCCAGCTCAAAAGCCACACAAGTTGAAATTTTACAAAAGACTTTTTATGAACCCCCGAAAGGACGAGACGAAGCCCTGGATGCCTACTGCTCTACATTCCTCTCCAAAGTAATGGCCTTCACACCCACTACCCCTGCACACCAGAATTTGGACAAAAAAGCCGAATAGGCCTGCAGCAACTGAAAAATCTGGTAACCAAGAGAGAGATCCGAATTTCACCAGCAGACAAAGGGGAGGGGTAGTTATTCAGGATTTTTGTAAATACAAGAAGGAAGCACTGAGGCAGCTAAACAACGGTGACCATTACGAGCGACAGAGGAAAGACCCCACTATGGAAATAGCCAAGAAATCAAATGAACTTATGCAGAAGCTCCTAGACGATGGTGCCATAGACAGGAAAACATATGACTGGGGTCTGACAGACCTCACCAACGTAAAGAACAGGGGTATTCTATCATCTCCCCAAAGTACACAAAGATTTGAACAACCCTCCAGGACGACCCATCGTGTCAGGAGTGGGTGGTCCCACAGAACGGCTTTCAAGGCTGGTAGATCACTGGCTACAGCCAGTAGTGCAACAACTACCATCATACTTGAAGGACACGACCCATCTCCTTCAGACTATAAGAGAATGGAACAACTCCATGCCGTCATTGATGATGAAACATTCATTGTAACAATTGATGTTGTGGGTCTGTACCCAAACATCCCTCATGAGGAAGTATCCACATCCCTTAGAGAGATTCTGAAAGACCCTGGATACCAACAGACAATATTCCCAAACTTTCACTTTTAACACAGATTGTAGAACATATTTTACAAAACAACTACTTTGAATTTGACGGAGAGATGTTCAGACAAATCCATGGCACTGCAAGGGCACCCCAATGGCCCCGACCATAGCCAACATTTTCATGGGACATCTTGAGAGACGTCTCCTGTCCAAATCTCCTGGCGTTAAGAAGCAACTGTTGGCGCAGATTCATAGACGATATTCTGATGCTCTGGGAACACGGGAGGAGAACCTACAACAATTCTTATGCTGGCTGAATGCTCAACATGATACCATCAAATTCACGAGCCATTATGGTAGAACCAATGTGCCTACCTTGATGTGAACATGAGCATAAAACATGGACAGATCACTACAGACCTGTAGTAAAGCCCACAGATGCAAACATGTACCTGCCGTTCCATTCCTGCCATCCTCGCCACTGTACGAGAGGAATCCCCTACGGACAGTGCCTGCGTATACGCAGGATCTGTTCAGAGGAGGAAACTTTCCATCAACGATGCAGTGACCTCAAGAAGAAGCTGCAGAGGCGAGGATACCAGAGAAACTCATACAGGAGGCCATCACAAAAGTCACAGCTCTTCCAAGAGAACAAACCTCCAATACAAAGTCAAGAAAAACAACGAGAGGGTTCCCTTCATATAACCCACAACCCCCTCATCCAGACATAGGAGGATGGCTCAAAGACATGATGCCCGACCTTCACAGAAGCCGTAGAATGCAGAAAGCCATGCCGCAGCCACCAGTGGTAGGGGAAAGAAACTGTAACAATCTTAGGAAAATTCTGATGCCATCCAGCCACCACAAGTCAGCACTCATAAACAAAATGACAGATCACCAGGAGTATACAAGTGTACCGCCAGCAGATGTGTTCTTTGTCAGAAACATCTTCAAGAGACATCTCATTCACAGGTTAGAACAGGGCAGACTTTCCACATCAGAGATGCTATGGGCTGCAAAAGCTCCAATCTAATTTACTTAGTGGACTGTGCTAGGTTAAAGATGTTCAATATGTTGGAGAAACAAGCCAGACCCTGTCCAGGCGATTCCATGGCCACAGATCGAACATTAAAAAAACAGACAACAAAACTCATAACATTAGAACCCAAACACAGAGTGTTGGTAGGACTGATTTAACTGCAGGGAAACTTAGTAGCCAAACATTTCCAAAGCGCGTGGACATAGTGAGGAGGATCTCCGTGTCACTCCTATTGAACTGATGAAAACACTTGATACCAGACAGAGAAGAAACACTGAAAGGTACTGGCGGCATAAGATTAGGACAAACTACCCCAATGGCCTCAATGTCTGGATTAGCTGAATGTAGGGTACCACACTTCTTACTTACATGTAACAGACACATACGCGCGCACGCACACACACACACACACACACACACGCGCACGCACGCACGCACGCACACACACACACACACACACACACACACACACACACACACACACACACACACACACACAGACACACACACACACACAGAGTCACTCACACACATGCACGCGTACACACACACACACACCACACACACAACACACACACGCGCGCGCGTGCACACACAAACGCTCACACACACACACACACACACACACACACACGCACGCACGCACGCACGCACGCACACACACACACACACACCACACACACACACACACACCACACACACACACACACACACACACATACACGCATGCATGCATGAACGCACACACGCAAGTATTCACACACAAACGCAAGTATAGACATATAGAAAGGGATGGTAAGGATTGTATGGTGGGAATGAGAGGTAATGGTGAGGGAGGATGGTGGGGGAAGTGAGAGATAAGACTTTTCAGGTTTCAGTTGAATGTAATGTGAGTTTATACAATAGTACCATTTGTATGTGAAAATCATAAATGTGTTTTCCACTACCTTATTGTAAGCAAAAGATGCATTTTAAAATGATGGAGTTTAGGGGAGGGGTATGTCGGGTATCTTTAGAGGCACCAGTGTGAGCTTGAACTCATTTCCGTTGTTTTTTAAGGTCTTGACTGACCGCCCCATGTTTTATTTCACATAAGCTCATCGCTGCCTTTTCTTTCTTTAATTCTGGAGCTTTTGTTAGGATTTTAAAGCAGTTGAGTGGGAATTCAGGTGAATGGGGAGTGAGAGATGATCAGTCTTAGAATATAAATGCTGTGCTTTGGCTGTCATTTAGTGGGCCCTTGGTTTTTTTTATGCTTGACAAAGGTTTTACCAATAAACCGAAAATTTGCAATATGCTTATTGGGTGTTGGTGGTTTTTACTGTTCAAGCTATTAAGATGAAATTCTACAAGACCTCTGTGGGTTTTCTTCTGCAGGGAAAATGATTAATATGTTTTAAATATCGGATGTATGAATGACGTGTGTCCTTAGGCACAAGCGGGTTTCTTTGTTTCTGTTCCTGGATAAGCGAATGATTATTTTGTCGGAGTCATATATTTTTGCCTGAGAGACTTTGCACTGTTACTCGCCTGTCTAGTCGGATGCACCAAAAACGATTCTTTTGAATGTTTCTTTGTCCGCTTTAATTGTTGTGATTTATTGTAACATTTGGACTCAGGGTTGATGATTTTAAATGTAATCCTGTTCGTTGTAGTTTGAATATAAATACGCACTTTAGCATGTCTTGTCCTGTACTTTGTTTGTCTATGTCCTTGGCGGTATCTAACACCCTCTCTTTCGAAATTGTGCAGCATTTTCCGCCCTTAGTCACTCCGTTTTGAAACATAATTTTGAAAGACAACTCGTGATTGTTAGACAAACAGACAGACAGACAGACACAATGAATAAAGAATCACAGAGGCATCGTAACATTAGAAAATAATATACCGTCAAATTCGGCCGACAAAAATACGTTAAACGACAACCCAGAATTGATTTATGTAAGGATAAAAAAAATGTTGGATAGCATCACACTCAAATGGAAAGCTAAATATGCTTCACAAGGCGAAAAAAAATTAATCAGCGTTTTTATTTGCTAGAAAAACACACTTCATCAATGAGTAGATGAAATATAGATACAAACTGGGAGACATGTCGTTCTGATGATATACTAGATGAGATAACAAAACGTTGACACAAATGAACAACACAGATTGAATTAAAGTGAACTGAACTGAATTGAAAACACATGACGAAAAGCCAGGAACAAGACACTGGCAGCAATGTACAAAATCTGTTTTAGCGCTAAGAGAGTTTAATGAATCACGAAAATGATTATACTAGAAGTGCAGCAATGTACAAAATCTGTTTCAGCGAGCAAATAGTTTAATGATTAATGAATCACCGCAATAATTATACTAGAAGCAATATAAGCATACAAAGTATGAAAATGATAGACGTTTGAGAATGCACGGACTTGTAGTTTGCTTAGGTTTAGTTTTCTTTTTTTTTTTTCGCTTTTTGGACACGGCCACATAGCTTTTGCTGTGATTTCTTCCTAAAGAATTAATTCACGGTCTGATACTAGTTAGTCAAAAGCACATAATTTCTCAGCCAAAATGAGACAACTCAGAGAATACACTACAAAATAGAGGCTAAGTGTCCTTTTGAATCTGGCACTTATAATTGGATCGACCTATAAATTATTTTTATAGATTCATCAGTAAAGCTGAAACGGGCTTTGTGTACAGAACGCATGAATAATACCATATGATAACTGTTTTAAAACTTACCTAAGATTCAATGCACTAGTTTAATACAGAGAGAGGGTTTATTTAGTATACTATTTTATTCATTGTTCATTTCTATTCCTCGCTACACAGCATTATCATTCAATCTACCATAATCACTATCGTTACTATCACTATTTTATTATACCAGTAAACAATATTGAAAAGAAAAACACAAAACAAAAAATAAATCCCGTTGTTTTTGCTACCCTTCAACCCCTCTGCTTTCTCCCCTTCTGTGTGTAGCCACTAATACCACAACTATTATCATTTTACCGTCAAAAGTAACAGTATTCCTCCTATTATCAAAATATTTTCATCATCATCACTATTGTTAGTATTGTTATCATTATTATTATTGTTATTGTTATTATTATCAATAACATTATTGTTTGAACTCCCATGATCTCTTTTTTTAATGGCCTCGTTTTCATTCAACAATCATTTTGCGACGAAAATGAGAAGATAAGTGGTTGCTGTTTCTTCGTTTTCATTGTCCTAAATGTGGTGTGTTTTTACCTGAAGAAGACCAAAGAGGTCGAAATGCATGGTGTCCTGTGATCTGTTTTGTCTGCGGAAATACTAGCTTCCATTTTTTTTTTTTTTTAATTTGCTTCAATTTCCGGCTTCAGTCGCCTCGCTTTGAAATGAACTTAGTATACTAGTTTCAATAACTGTGAAAAAGAGTCAGCTGGTCTTAAATGAATGAAGTGCTGATAGTATTTGGTATTGAAGACATACTATGTAAATCATGTGAGCACATACGTGACAGTTAACGGGGGAAAGGCCACCTTCTAACATCAAAATACCAAGATACTCTCGTCAGTGAGATCTAATACCCCCAATAAGTAAGAGATGTCAATATGAAGGTTTTAAAACAAAGGATATGAAAATTTCAAATGATCTAGTTTTCTAATAAACCCTTCATTACCGTGAACAGATACACAAATTCACGTTACAAAAAACATTTGACACACGTCATCATTTTGAGTCTTTTTCAGGTCTGTGACTTATTAACGAGAAAACCTTTCATATTGATTTGGGGGGGGGGGGGGGGAGGGGGTGTACTATTTGTGCGTTTTAATGCGGTTTGTTTGTAAACGTTTGAAAAAGATATATTCATTGAAATTCAGTGAGTTTCAAAGTGAGGTCACTGCAGACGGAAATTAAACCAAACTTTTAAAAAGAAATGCTATAGTCTCGAACGAAAGGGATAACCCAGTCCAGCAGACAAACCACTACGCGTTTGGACCTCTTTGATCTTCCGCGGGAAAGACAAACAACATTCTGCTTCTGCTGGTTCTTCCTTTTTCCTCTTTATCATCTCACTCTTCTCCCTAACTTCCTTATCTTCCCCCTCTTCCTTCTTCTTCTTCTTCTTCTTCTTCGTCTTCTTCCTCCTCCTCCTCCTCTTCTTCTTCTTCTTCTTCTTCTTCTTCAAATG
>CM031599.1:71721776-71729276 GCA_018398815.1 Conus ventricosus | reverse complement strand
AGACTCAATTTGAATTAACTTAGTAACCTATCTAAGAAAGCCTCCTCCTCCTCCTCTTAAACACCAGTTTTAACATTGACCCACCCACACCCACACCCCTCACCCTCTTCAATACCAGGTACTTTTTTTTTACTATCATAGCATGGTATGCTTACCTTCCTTGTCGATTGCACGTTTTTAAGGAAGAAAAACACACACAGGCAGAAAGAAAAATGGAGGTACGTCCATAGCTGGAAACACAAGATCACGTTCCAAACCACCACATCCAACAACCATTCCCATCAGCAGAACCCATCGATGAGAATGACGGCCTATCGATGAGAATGACGGCCTATAGATCAGTTGCTGACTACCAGCAGACACTCCTAACGTCTACAGGGAATCACGGCCGACATACATCACTGCTAACCGACATACATCACTGCTAACCGACATACATCACTGCTAATCGCAACACGTTTAAAGAGAGACTAAATGGAGGGTCGCTCCACTCGCCTTTTATCTGGCTCATAACAGCCATGAATGGCCATTCCCCGTGATATAGGAGAGGGTGAAAAACAACGGGGCGGCGGGGAGTTTTGCAGGACCGGGGCTGAGAGGGTGTCTTTGGAAGGGAGAACATGTTGACTGCATAGAGACTGACAGAAGAGAAAGAGTAGATGAGAAAGTGAAAGATGGGGAGGAAAAAGCCGGGGGGGGGGGGGCGGAGGGAATGTAGAGATAAGGGGAAAGTGGAGTGAAGGGGGAAATAGAGAGTGAAGAGAAGAGAATGGAGAAGGAAGAAAAAATAATGAAGAACAAGGAGGACAGATCAGAGAGAGAGAGGGAGCAAAGAGAATGGAGAAGAGATTGGAGAGAGAAGAAATGAATTAAAGAGACAAGAGAAAAGAGAATAGGGTGACAAACAAGGAAAATGGAGAGAGAAGAGAAGAGAATGGAGACAGGAAAGAAGAGTGTGGAGAGAATAGATGAGAAATGGAAAGGAAAGAGAGGACACAGAGAGAAAAACAGAAAAAGAAAAAAGGAGAGAGAGAGAGAGAGAGAGAGAGAGAGAGAGAGAGAGAGAGAGAGAGAGAGAGAGCGAGAGAGAGAGAGAGAGAGAGAGAGAGAGAGAGAGAGAGAGAGAGGAGAGAGAGATTGAGATTTTTAAAGTACAGAGAAGGGATGTGAATGGAAATGGGAGAGAATGGAAAAAAAGCAAACGAGAGAAATGAGACGGGAATGGAGAGAGAAGAGAAGCTATGGAACGAAAGAAGAACATGTTGAAGAGGCAGGAGAGTGGAAAGAAAGGAGAAGGTAACAGAGAGAGAGAGAGAGAGAGAGAGAGAGAGAGAGAGAGAGAGAGAGAGAGAGAGAAGGCATAGAAAGAAAAGCAAGGAAAACAGGAAAAGACTAAGGGGGGGGGGGAGGACAAAATGAGCGAGAAGGCAAGGGACTGGATCGAATAATAGAAATAAAGAAAAGAAAGATAATTGGGCTACAGAGAAGAAGAAGAAGAAGAAGAAGAAGAAGAAGAAGAAGAAGAGAGGAGAGAGAGAGAGAGAGAGAGAGAGAGAGAGAGAGAGAGAGAGAGAGAGAGAGAGAGAGAGAGAGAGGAGAGAGGGGAGAGAGAGAGAGAGAGAGAGAGAGAGAGAGAGAGGGGAGAGAGAGAGAGAGAGAGACGGTGGGAAAAGGGTAGAGTGGAGTAGGGAGTAGGCAATAAAGAGAATTAGAGGGGAGACGGAGCAGGAGAGAGGTCAACCAAGGCAACTGGATGTAAGGACTACTTTCACAGCCTGTCTGCCTTTCGGTTTGTGCGTCTGTCCATATGACATAGTCTATCTTTTGTCTTATCCTTTCTGTCTGCAAGTGTGCGTAAATGTTTGAAACACACACACACACACACACACACACACACACACACACACACACATATATATATATATATATAGAGAGAGAGAGAGAGAGAGAGAGAAGAGAGGGGAGAGAGAGGAGAGAGAGAGAGAGAGACTAGGAGAGTGAGTGAGAGAGAGAACGAGAGAGAGAGAAAGGATGTGTGTGTGTGTGTGTGTGTGTGTGTGTGTGTGTGTGTGTGTGTGTGTGTGTGTGTGTGTGTGTGTGCATGCATGCATGCATGTGTGTGCATGCACATGTGCGTGTGTGTGTGTGTGTGTGTGTGTGTGTGTGTGTGTGTGTGTGTGTGTGTGTGTGTGTACATGAATTTCTGTGTGCTCAAGCCAGTGTGTGTGTGTGTGTGTGTGTGTGTGTGTGTGTGTGTGTGTGTGTGTGTGTGTTTGTGTGTGTGTGTGCGTGATTATGTGTGTGAGTGTGTGTGTGTGTGTGTGTGTGTGTGTGTGTGTGTGTGTGTGTGTGTGTGTGTGTGTGTGTGTGTGTTCGTTCTTTAATTTAACGTCTATCCACCTAACAGTGATCTTAGACAGAATGTAAGTGTTATGTGTGTGTGCATGTGGTGTTTTTGGGTGTATGCATGCGAACGGTTGGTGTTGATTTTGGGCGTACATAGGTATGTATAATGCATTTAGGCCTAGATAAAATAAATAATTTTTTTTTAATAATTTAAAAAAAAAAAACCAAACATTACTGAATCCAAAACTTTGAAAGAAACACTAAATAAGCAACTAACACCAGGATGGGGAAAATAACATAGACGTTAAAGTAAATGTCTAACTGGGATCTTAATCAGTCCATGAACATCTTCAAAAATGTTTGATTCGTTGGAGATGACGTCTTCAAAGGCTGACATCGACGGTTCAGTGTTCAACAACCAAGCAGGTAAGTAGGGCTTCATTCTATCGCACAAAAAAAGTAGATGGAACGGGGTGATTTGCTGGCCACAAATGCAAGTCACATGTTTACAGAATTTGGTTTTAAAGGTATTAAGCCTCAATCTAAAAATCAAACTTTTTAAAATCCACTCTTGGTAGAGATTCTTGATACCTGTTTTATTGTCTGATATCTTGTTAAATGATATCCCCTTTTTGTTTCTGGTGCCTTTTCGCTTATTTGAAATAGAGTTCCAGGATACGTCTTTTAAAAGACTATAACTCTCATGTAAGGATAAAGGAATGCATATCTTTGTTAAATCAGTCTCAGTGATAGCAGCCTTTTTGGCTAATTGGTCTACCTTTCATTCGCAGATAATCCACAATGTGATAGAACCCAACAAAAATCGACATAGGAACCACGTAAATGCAAAAAATGAATAAAGTGGTAGACTTCTGATATGAGTTCTGCTCTCACACTTGTATTCGAAAATTTTAGAGCTTGTAGGACTGATTTTGAATCAACACAAGTAGTGTTTTAAATGCAGGAAATTGAAAATCAAGAAGAAAGTGTAATGCCATAATAATGGCAACAAGTTCGCAGTAAATATGGAAATATTCTTACCAAGGTGGTAACCTTTCTCTATTTTTAAGGATGGAATTATGAATGCTGAACCAGACAAATGATTGTCTAGTACAGAACCATCTGTATAAATTTTAAGGTGATTTATATAAGTTTCATTTATATGTGATTTAGCATACGTTGGCAGCAAGGGTCCATCACTTTTTTTAAAACTTGTGTAGTCTATGTCATAATTTGCTCTACTAAGTTCCCATTCCGGGATAGTGCTAAAAGACACCCGAGGAGCTACGTTTTGAGGGGCAGTGCCTGCTTTTGTAAATAAGTCGGATGTGTATGAGGCTATCGATTTTAGAGAATCGATATTTTGTGCCCGTTTAGGAAAACTTATTTCTGATTTTAATTCAGTTTCAGTGGTATTAAGATTTTGTACTGTATGACTTCTTAAAATATATTTTGCACATGCAAGTTTCATATTTTCTTCAAAAGGCAATATTCCGATCTCCATATAAGTTCTTAAAGTTGATGTATGAACCGGGACACCAAGAGCTATCTTGTAAGCTTTACTATCGATACTCTGCAACTTTTTAATTAAACATTTTGGGGATGAGAAAAATGTCCCCTGGGCATAGGATAATTTTGATCGTACAAGCCCAGTAGCTAAATGTGTTAATACTTTACTGTCTTTACCCCATGATTGTTGACTCACCATTTTCAAAAAGTTTAAAGTTTTCTTAGCTTTTGTTAGAATAGTTTGTATGTGATAATTCCAGCTCAATTTAGAAGTTAAATTTACTCCTAAAAATTTTACGACTTTTTTATATTCAAGGCATAATCCATAAATTTGAAATGAAGGCAGAGGATTAGGATCATAACCAGTATTGAACAGAACCATATGCGATTTTTCAGCTGAAAGGGCCAATCCATTTTCAGTCATGTACCTACTAATTTTATCTAGTTCATTTTGATATATCTTTTTAATATAGTTGATTGATCTAACTGGTGTGTGACGTTTTAAAGTAACTTTCATCCATATACAGATATCATCCGCATATTGTACTAGTTCAACATTTTTTGATAATGATTTAGGAAGATCATGGATCAAAATATTAAACAGGATAGGAGCTATCACAGCTCCTTGTGGGATTCCCATCTGGATATGTCTTTCATTAGAATATACATTTCCTACCTTCGTCTGTATTGTTCTACCACTTAAAAAGGTTTTTAAGTAATTGTACATACACTCCAAGAGACCTATTAACTTCAATTTGTTCAGAAGTTTTGAATGCCAGACTTGGTCATATGCCTTTCTAATGTCAAAAAACGTGGCAAGTACATTTTTCCTACGTGCGAACTGATATTTAACCTGTGTTGTAATTTTTACAAGATGGTCAACTGTAGATCTACCCTTTCTAAAGCCAGCCTGTTGTATTGGTATTATACCATTTTTTCACAATGATGTTCAAGTCTCTTTAGAATAATCCTTTCCATAAGTTTTCCCACATGTGAAGTGAGAGCAATTGGCCTGTAGTTGTTTTTGTCTGATTTTGACTTGCCCTCTTTAGGGATAGGGGTTACAATTGATTTTTTCCACAAAGATGGTTGAACCCCTTCAGACCAACATTTCTGAAAAAATAAGTTCAGAAACATTGTGAAATTAACTGGCAAATGCTTTATCATTTCATTGGAAATCGCATCTGGTCCCACTGATTTTCTTTTCGAACCAATAGAGAAAATTGCATCCTTACTTCTTGAAATGTAAGGGGAGCGTTTGTGTAGTGACTGTTAATGGGACTTTTTTCATGCATTTCCTTATCTCCATTTTCTCTCTGTATATCTTTTGTTTTTCTGTCAGGCCCTCCCTGTTGCTACTTTTTGCAAAAATATTTGCAAATGCTTCAGCCTTTTCAAATTTTGAAGGAAACTCATTATTTTCTAATGTTATGGGATATTCAGGAAGACTGATTCCATTTTTTATGTCTTTCAATTTTTTCCATGTTTTCTGAAGATCTTTGTGGTCATGTACTTCACTTTCACAGAAATTTGACCAATATTGCTCCTTGACTTTTTCGATTACTCTGTTACTGTGATTTTTTGCTCTGTTCTTTTCAGCAATTTTGTCAGGATCTTTCTTTTCTTTTAAATATATTTTATAGGCCTGCATCTTTTTTTCTCTTGCTTCTTCACAAGTAGCATTCCACCATACATTGCCTGCATATTTGTTTGATGCGTCAGAATGGCACCTTGGTATTGAGAGATCAGCTGCATGTAAAACAATATCAACAAAATTCGCTAGCTTGTGTCAATGTTATCAGACATTATCTCTTCACAATTGTAAGTAGAGAGTATGTTTTCAAATTTATCCCAGACAGCTTTATTATAATTATATTTTGAGATCTTGTCTTTAGCGCGGTTTTGAACGGATTGTTTACCCTTAATGGTAATGATTATTGGCAAATGATCACTACCAAGAGGATCTTTGAAGGTAGACCACTCACAGCTTGGAGCTATGGCAGGAGATATAAGTGTTAAATCAATTGCTGTTGCTCGATGGTGTGAAATGTCAGGTATTCTTGTTACACTGCCATCATTTAACAGACTCAGTGAACAGTCTACTATATTTCCAACAAAACGATTGTGTGTTACTATTTCGCATTCATTATCCCAAAACGGGGCATATGAGTTAAAATCACCTGCTATTAACCATTTTGCATGCTGGTCCGGTATAGCGCGAAGCCATTCTGTGTTTTCATTGTCAGGACCTTTTGGCAAATAAATGGAAACAACGTTTAATGTAAGTAATTCGTTTAGTTTCACTTTTGCTGCACATGCATTAATGGTTTTAACATTCTTTGAAATGGGTGGTTCTATTTCAAAGTATTCAACCTTTTCTTGAATATATAGTGCAGTAGTAACCCTCCTTGTTTCGTTGTTAGTTTGGAATATTGGAGGGTAATAGAAGTTTTGTAATTTTGGAATTTTTTGTTCAGTTGCATTTAAAGACTGTAATATTAGGACTTGATACGTTATGATCTGAGAGATGTTGAATCAGTTCGTGAATATTTGTTGATATTGATCTGCAGTTCCATTGCAATATTTTCAAATTCGAATGTTTCGTCATGCTCACTGAAGAATGAAAATGTATTGTCCTAAATAGAAAAAAAAGCAACTTTTTATAATATTTAAAATAGCAAATAACAAAGATAACAAACTGTGTCAATTAGCAAACTAATATACTGGTTTTTCGCAGTAATAAAGAATTAATTTATGGGATTATTCTTATGATAATGAGGTTAATTACAAAGTGATGAGATTACAAGATGGCACCTTGTTTAAAACAAAACTAACAGTCAAGAAGGTGCTGGTATTTTGCAAAAAATTATTCCACCCTCTCTCAGAAAGAAATCCCCAGAAAATGGATCAACAATCACTCAGCACAGCAAATCTGTTCATCCATGAATTGGGAGCAAACAACAGGTCGTCGTAGTACATGGGGAAGGGTCTGGGTGGGTGGTGCTGGAACCTGGTTGCTTTCTTGGGCTTCCTCCAGAACAGGTCTCTCACGTGGCGCCCGATGTTAGCTGCCATCTTACTGGTTCCGAGGAAGGTTGGATGAAGACCATCCTGAAGATGTCGCGGGCTGGTTGGTAGATTGGAATGCCCCACGAAACTGATGTTGTTGAAATCAGCTAGCTGTTGCATGACGAGAGCATTGAACACTTCTGCTTTGATGTTCAGATCTTTGTTTCTGATAGGGCACACTTTGCTGACCACTACTTTGAGATCAGGATGACTCTTAACAATTGTTTTAATGTTTACAACAAAGTCTCTACAGCAGTCTTCAGGAGACTTCTTTTTCAGGTCATTTATTGCTGTGTGGATGACTAGAGCGTCATATTTCATGGGTTTTGTAGAATCACTTTCAGCCTTGAACATTCTTGGAAGTTCCTCTGTTACATACGCAGTACGAATTTCCCAACCTCTTGCTATCGATTTTGTTGGCTATGGAATCGTGTAGAAACAAACACCGTGGCAGATCTGATTTTACGCTCTTCTTGGAAGGTTTTTGTTCTTTAAAATTTTCCCTATGACGTAAGTGGTCGGTCTTTGCTTTTGCGTCATCAGTTCTTTTTTCTTCAGTCTTCTTTCTACTTTCAT